>JARQOC010000001.1:319885190-320485190 GCA_033576535.1 Allobates femoralis
TCCAAAGACCTGAATGCTCCCGTGTCTACCGTGCGCAGTATCATCAAGAGGTTTAAAGCCCATGGCACTGTGGCTAACCTTCCTAGATGTGGACGGAAAAGAAAAATTGACAAGTGATTTCAACGCAAGATTGTGCGGATGGTGTATAAAGAAACTCGACTAACATCCAAACAAGTTCAAGCTGCCCTGCAGTACGAGGGTACAACAGTGTCAACCCGTACTATCCGTCGGCGTCTGAATGAAAAGGGACTGTATGGTAGGAGACCCAGGAAGACCCCACTTCTTACCCCGAGACATAAAAAAGCCAGGCTGGAATTTGTCAAACCTTACCTGAGAAAGCCTAAAATTTTTTTGCAATAATTTTCAGGAAGAAACTGAGTATTATGTGACAGAATTGCAGGGGTGTCAATACTTTTGGCCACAACTGTATACTTGCATACTTTGTAGACTTGTACAGTCATATGAAAAAGTTTGGGCACCCCTCTTAATCTTACTCATTTTTTTTTTATTTAAAATTGGGTTTTTGCAACAGCTATTTCAGTGTGATATACAGTTGTGGCCAAAAGTATTGACACCCTGCAATTCTGTCAGATAATATTCAGTTTCTTCCTGAAAATTATTGCAATCACAAATTCTTTGGTATTATTATCTTCATTTAATTTGTCTTCAATGAAAAAACACAAAAGAGAATGAAGCAAAAAGCAAAACATTGATCATTTCACACAAAACTCCAAAAATGGGCCAGACAAAAGTATTGGCACCCTCAGCCTAATACTTGGTTGCTCAACCTTTAGCCAAAATAACTGCGATCAACCGCTTCCGGTAACCATCAATGAGTTTCTTACAATGCTCTGCTGGAATTTTAGACCATTCTTCTTTGGCAAACTGCTCCAGGTCCCTGATATTTGAAGGGTGCCTTCTCCAAACTGCCATTTTTAGATCTCTCCACAGGTGTTTCTATGGGATTCAGGTCTGGACTCATTGTTGACCACCTTAGGAGTCTCCAGTGTTTTCTCTCAAACCATTTTCTAATGCTTTTGAAGTGTGTTTTGGGTCATTGTCCTGCTGGAAGACCCATGACCTCTGAGGGAGATCCAGCTTTCTCACACTGGGCCCTACATTATGCTGCAAAATTTGTTGGTAGTCTTCAGACTTGATAATGCCATGCATACAGTCAAGCAGTCCAGTGCCAGAGGCAGCAAAGCAACCCCAAAACATCAGGGAACCTCCACCATGTTTGACTGTAGGGACCGTGTTCTTTTCTTTGAATGCCTCTTTTTTTCTCCTGTAAAATCTATGTTGATGCCTTTGCCCAATAAGAGGGAACATTCTTCAAAAACGTTTTAGGCTTTCTCAAGTAAGTTTTGGCACACCCCAGCCTGGCTTTTTTATGTCTCGGGGTAAGAAGTGGGGTCTTCCTGGTCTCCTACCATACAGTCCCTTTTCATTCAGACGCCGACGGATAGTACGGGTTGACATTGTTGTACCCTCGGACTGCAGGGCAGCTTGAACTTGTTTGGATGTTAGTCGAGGTTCTTTATCCACCATCCGCACAATCTTGCGTTAAAATCTCTTGGCAATTTTTCTTTTCCGTCCACATCTAGGCAGATTAGCCACAGTGCAATGGGCTTTAAACCTCTTGATGACACTGCGCACGGTAGACACAGGAACATTCAGGTCTTTGGAGATGGACTTGTAGCCTTAGGATTGCTCATGCTTCCTCACAATTTGGTTTCTCAAGTCCTCAGACAGTTTTTTGGTCTTCTTTCTTTTCTCCATGCTCAATGTGGTACACACAAGGACACAGGACAGAGGTTGAGTCACCTTTAATCCATGTCAACTGGCTGCAAATGTGATTTAGTTATTGCCAACACCTCTAAGGTGGCATAGGTAAGTTACAGGTGCTGTTAATTACACAAATTAGAGAAGCATCACATGATTTTTCTAACAGTGTCAATACTTTTGTCCACCCCCTTTTTTATGTTTGCTGTGGAACTATATCCAATTTGGCTTTAGGACAATTCTTTTTGTGTTTTTTTCATTGAAGACAAATTAAATGAAGATAATAATACCAAAGAATTTGTGATTGCAATCATTTTCAGGAAGAAACTGAGTATTATCTGACAGAATTGCAGGGGTGTCAATACTTTTGGCCAACACTGTACATCTTTACAGCACTTATTAATAGGCTTATATTACTAAAAAAATTTCTGATTATATTTTGGTGAATTTTGTCATATGGTGTAGCATCTTGAGGCAAATCCCTATCCTTCTAGTGAAATCTCCAATTGATTAAAGTTCAAAAAGTGTCTAAAATATAAGGTGCAAGTCATGTATGGTGGATTTCGTCCAGATCTCTGCCAGATTTAGCATGTTCGTTCTCCCCACCTTTATTACTTTTGTGAACAGGTGTAAGGGCTTATCCTGACTAGTCTGACTGGTTATTATCCAGCTGTCATTAAGTCCAACAAGTGAAACCACAAAAATGCAGATAAATATTCACAAAAGACAAATGACAAATATATAGTGGGAACCTAACTAGAATTACATGGAACGCTACCATGCTCTCCTCACTAAACCTTAAGTGTGTGCAGAATTTCACAACTGTTAAACAGAATAACATTATCTAATAACATAAATGTTATGTTTAATTGCTTGCCTAAATTTTCATGCAATCAAGATGTAAATTACATAGAAGTGATGCTGACACATAGTTTCTACTCAATAGGACAATAAAGAAGTTTTGGTTTTGAATAAAAGGATAATTAGATATTGTATGTAAGGTTGTAAAGTCCTAAAGGTCCTGTCACAATAATTTATCAATCAGCGATCCCAAGCGATAACAACCTGCCGGGATCACTGAGCGTCGTTACTATCGCTGGGAGCTGTCAAAAGGCAGATCTCCCAGCGATAGAGACCTGGAGCCACCTCCCACATCGCTGAAGGCAATGTCAGTGTCCTCCCTGCTTAGCGCTGCTTTATAGGCAGCGCTAAGCAGGGAACACTGGTAACGATGATAAACACGGGTATCCAGCAGCGAAACGCTGCCTGGATACCCGCTGTTATCATAGTTACAGCGTTCTCCCTGCTTAGCGCTGCCTGTAAGCAGGGGAATGTTTGGTAAACTATGATAACACCGGTTATCCAGGCAACGCGCGCTGTCTGGTACCCGCTGTTTATCATATTACCAGCATTCCTGCTTACAGCAGCGCTAAGCAGGGAACGTGGTAACCATGGTAAACACCGAGTATCTAGGCAGCACGGGGCTCCCTAGATTACCCGTGTTTATATAGTTACCAGCCAGTGAGGTCACATTATCTGATCGCTGGTTTCTGACGGTCACACGCAGAGATGCGTGCTGACCAGCGGGAAGCCAATGATCAAAAAATGACCCGCAGCAATTTGCAGTGATCAGCGACCTCACATCAGATACCTGATCGCTGCTAAGTGTCGCCCAGAACGACATCACTGGAGAGATCATTGTAATGTCACACTTACAACAATCTCTCTAAAAATATCGTTATGTGTGACTGGGGCTTCAATAAGGGATAGTTACAAAACCGGTTTGGTGAGTTTGGTGTGGAAGAACTTGACTGGCCACAATAAGCTCTGACCTCAAACCCATTAGCCATGTTTGTGAGGAACTGAAACAGAGATTGCAAGATAGACCCTCTCAGTGCTTGACCTTAAAAATGCTTTTCTGGTTGAATGAGCAAAAATTCCCATAGACACACTCCAAAATTATGTAGAATTATGTAAAAAAAACAAGAGTGAAAGTTGCTTTAATCAAATCCAAATGCCCATGATTTAGAATGTGATTATATAAAAGCTCCCGTAAGTGTGATGTGGCGGCATCCCAACATAACTTCTGTCTACAGTCAAGGCCAAAGGTTTTGAGACGGACACAAAGTTTCGTTTTCTGCTTCATTTTTTTTAGATAATTTAGTCATATTTTTTTTGGTTACTACTAGGGTTGGGCGAACTGTTCATTTTTCGCCAAGTTCGTGATCGGCGTTGCCCTGTTAAAGTAAGCAAACAGTTAATACACGTAATATACTTACCGAGTAGGCATTCTCTCTTTCTGCTGTGCCGAGGTGCTGCATCACTTCTGGACCACCCCCTATCTTCTGGTCATATGTGATTGGCTGTTGGAGCAAGCCATGTGAATTTTCCCAGAGGATAATAAGAGGCCTGGAAACGACTCAGTGCCGAGGCACAGTTGAAAGGGAAAAGACGGACCCGATAAGTATAATGAGTATTGTTATTAACTGTTTGCTTACTTTAACAGGGCAATGCCACTCACGAACCAACAAAAAGCGAACATTTCTCCATCCCTGATTACTACTGTACAATTATAAGAGCATTTCATAACTTGTTAAACTTTTTGTGACAAATACATCAATATTATGTAAAGACTTAGGACCCGATACACCAAGAGTGGCATTGTTCACGTCGCTCTTGATGTGGACATGGGCTAGAGGTAGATACTCCTGATTCATGAGGAGACATATGCATCAGGACTGCTGACCGAATGGCATACACCCCTGCTGAAATAAGATTTGTGGTATAGTAAATGCTTTCACTCAATAGAATTCGAGGAGCAGCGTCTGACCCTCGTTCTGGCCCAGCTGCATAAACATATTGTTTGTGTTTAAAAACTTATGAATTGCTTATAATTGTAAATAAATAACCATAGAAACATATGAATATAAGATCGATATCGATCGAAGAGCAATGAAACAGCAAACTAAGCGAAATCCAAAAATTCATGTCAGTCTCAACACTTTTGGCCATGACTGTATATAAAGTACCTATAAATATGTCCACTTGAGCACTCCTGGCACTAATTATCTCAGCAAAAGTAAAAAAAAAAAGAAATCCCAAATGTCTGATCAATGTCAGTTGTCCCAGTATTTACCAAGTTAAATTTAATCTTAAATCTAATCTTAGATCTCCATACACTATTAACATGCAGATACAGGATTAATAATCAGTTTAACAGCGCTCTAAAGCTGCCCACCCATCACACTAAAAGCTTGGTTACCAAAAGGAAATTAACTTCATTTATCCTGACAACTTCTGTCTTTCAGTCATAGAGGCGCGGCCAGTGATGCCTCAGTCACCACTCAGTATACAGTGAGAGGTGGATGTAAGCATGCCCCAGCATGTTGATTTACAAGTGAATTTATGCAGAGATGGCTGTTAATCCAAGTAGCAGAGTGTGTTTACAGCCGCCGCTCAGGGTATAGTGAGCATAGTGAGTGGTACTTTGTGTGATGACTTCCTTTACATCCTTATGAATAAAAGTCGGTGGGAGGTAACAACCAGAAGTTCACGTTCTCCTGACAGCCGCACTTTTAAGCACGACCTAGCACATTAACTGACAGCTATGATCTATGGATTGAGCGGTGACTGAAGCCACACCAGCATGCCTCTATGACAGAAAGCTGCAGGTTTCTATGAGGAATATAGTTAATTGTCCTCCTTTAGAATGCTATTAACCTGCAGATTAATCCCCTATTCCCTTTATTGCATACACATCTAAAAAATATACAGCAAAATGTAAGGCTGGATTCACACTAGCGCTCCCCGCTGCTGCGGCGGGGAAGCGCAAGCTGAACGCAGGCACCGCTAGTCCCTATGTTTAACATGGGGACGCAGGTGCCTGCGCTCTGATGCAGATTGGCGTGCGCACCCATTCACTGCAATGTATGATTTGTACGCAGGCGCACAAATCATACACTCTCGTCCGCACCAGGAACGCAACATGTCGCGTTCAAGGTGCGGACAAGAGTGTGTGATTTGTGCGCATGCATCCGCCTGCGTACAAATCATACATTGCAGAGAATGGGTGCGCACAGCGTGCGCACACCAATCTGCATCAGAGCGCAGGCACCTGCATCCCCATGTTAAACATAAGGACTTGCGGTGCCTGCACTCAGCTTGCGGATCCCCTCCGCACCACGTTGCAGAGGGGTCCGCAAGTGTGAAGCCAGCCTAAGTTTGTAGTGATGTGTATATGTATTTATTACTAATGTTGAGTGGGAGACTGATACATCCAGACATATGAAGTCATTATATATCTTATCTCTGCGTCTCACGGTTTCTCAACATAAAAGTAATAAAACGTCTAAGCAGAACCATAAAATAACCTGAGTACAAAGTACGTGTGAGGTTAGTGAGCACACCTAAAGCCATTAGGGATCTAGCAACCGACAGTCATGTAAAACGTCTCTGAACATCAAGGGCCTCAAAAGGCAGCAATTACAATAATTACATTGGTTTAGTCCAACTGACTACAAAGTAGCTTTTTCCAGATTAGTAAGAAGAAAGAAAAATAATATGTTATATAAAAATACGCAGAAAGAAATTTGTAACTAAATTTGCTTTTACAAGAAAATGGCTGAAGACAAATTGTATGTGTTGCGCGTGACAGACACTTTCCAAATATATTCCAAAATCAAAGCCAAAGATAATTTATATAATTTAGTTAATCTGTACTTGTCATGGAGCAGCCAGCGGCTCTTTAGCAACTCTTTCTAACATATTGAACTTTATAAAATTATATTATTTTTTCATCATATAAAATTCAATAGCTTCCAAACACTTGGAATATAAAGAAAATAAGAAAAGGAAAGAGCAACGTAAACAAGTCCTTCACAGGTGGGTACAAAACTTGCGAGGAGGGAACTGAATCCACAGATAACCATGCACAAAAAAGAAGAAAGCATTGTGATTTATTCACCATCTTCAGCATCTCTAAAACCATTTTAAGAACCTTAAAAAAAAGTTTAATTGAGATGCTGAAATGTGGATTGTCTGTGAACCTAAGTGTATAAATCCCAACTGTATATCAAATCTGTAGTGCTGCTTTCTTCTCATTTTCGTGTATGGAATATAAAAACTGATAATTGTGGATTAAATCAAACCTTCGCTCATATTTCCAATGTTATGGTTGCTGTTCAAATGGTAGATGATAAGGAGTTGGTTTAATTTACCTTGAAAAGGAAGAGGACAATATTGAAAGTATGTAACTATAATGTGTGTGAAGGAAGGACCAGGGGGTGCCACAGTGATGGCAGAGGGGCTTGTAAAAGGGTGCAACTGTCTGAACCGGAGGCCTCCATCTTTTCTGGGGGATGGGGGAAATCTGTTTCCGCAACAAAAAGATTTTTTGCATTTCACTTCATTATCTGGTGAAACAAACTTAGGCTAGGGTCACATTTACGTTTTGACCCTAGCCTACCGGATTGCGCTTTTATCTTAGTACTTTTCCCAGCACCGCATAGGGTTAACGCTATGCAGTGCTGGATAACGCTGCCCCTAGTAACCCGATATTTACCTTCCCAACCAGTCATACAGGAAGCTGCTGGGAGTGCGCTTTACAGCGCCGCACAGGAAACGCTGCAGACAATGTTTCCTGTGTGGCGCTGTAAAGCGCACTCCCAGCAGCTTCCTGTGTGACTGGTTGGGAAGGTAAATATCGGGTATCTAGGGACAGCGTTATCCAGCACCGCATAGTGGTAACACTATGCGGTGCTGGGAAAAGTACTAAGATAAAAGCGCAATCCGGTAGGCTAGGGTCAAAACGTAAATGTGACCCTAGCCTTACAGTTGAAACCAGAAGTTTACATACACTATATAAAAAGAAACATATGCATGTTTTTCTCATCAATTAGGATTACCATAATTATTAATATTTGTCAAATACCAGAATAATGAGAGAGAGAGAGAGAGAGAGAGAGAGAGAGAATGTTTTAGGACATTTTATTATTTATTGCAAAGTCACGTTTACATACATTTAATTAGTCTTTGACACCATTGCCCTTAAACTGTATGACTTGGGTCAAATATTTTGTATGTCCTTCCACAAGCTTCTCACAATAGTTCGTAGGAATTTGGGCCCATCCTTCATGGCAAAACTGGGGTAACTGAGCCATGTTTGCAGGTCACCTTGCTCGACCTGCCTTTTCAGTTTTGCCCAAACATTAGCAATAGGATTGAGATTAAAGATGAGAAAACCTTTGGAAGTTCGAATTCTGTTTGGTTCGCTGAATGGGCAAGGCTCGCCGAACATCTGAACCCCATTCAAATCAATGGGAGCAAAATCAAGGGCCTAGAAAACAACTTAACCTTCCTAGCGGTATTCCCGAGTGTAACTCGGGGTTAATTTTCACTAATAGAAGCGGTAACCCCGAGTCACACTCGGGAATACTCGCGGCTGCTGCTGCTGCTCAGTGTGAGGCCGCAGGGGGGGGGGGAAAGTGCTGTCAGAGCCCTGCCATCTGTGGCCAGCACCCGCGGTCATTGCAGCCGCGGGTGCCCTCTGTGGCCAGCACCCGCGGCCCCTGCTCCAGCCGCGGGTGCCATCTGTGCCCTGCACCCGCGGTCACTGCAGCCGCGGGTGCCCTCTGTGGCCAGCACCCGCGGCCCCTGCTCCAGCCGCGGGTGCCATCTGTGGCCAGCACCCGCGGCCCCTGCTCCAGCCGCGGGTGCCATCTGTGCCCTGCACCCACGGTCACTGCAGCCGCGGGTGCCATCTGTGGCCAGCACCCGCGGCCCCTGCTCCAGCCGCGGGTGCCATCTGTGCCCTGCACCCGAGGTCACTGCAGCCGCGGGTGCCCTCTGTGGCCAGCACCCGCGGCCCCTGCTCCAGCCGCGGGTGCCATCTGTGCCCTGCACCCGCGGTCACTGCAGCCGTGGGTGCCATCTGTGGCCAGCACCCGCGGCCCCTGCTCCAGCCGCGGGTGCCCTCTGTGGCCAGCACCCGCGGCCCCTGCTCCAGCTGCGGGTGCCCTCTGTGGCCAGCACCCGCGGCCCCTGCTCCAGCCGCAGGTGCCATCTGTGCCCTGCACCCGCGGTCACTGCAGCCGCGGGTGCCATCTGTGGCCAGCACCCGCGGCCCCTGCTCCAGCCGCGGGTGCCATCTGTGCCCTGCACCCGCGGTCACTGCAGCCGCGGGTGCCATCTGTGGCCAGCACCCGCGGCCCCTGCTCCAGCCGCGGGTGCCCTCTGTGGCCAGCACCCGCGGTCACTGCAGCCGCGGGTGCCATCTGTGGCCAGCACCCGCGGCCCCTGCTCCCTGTGCTGTGCCGGCGGGGGAGCACCGCCACCCGCTCCTGCTCCCGGTGCTGCGGAGGCGGGGAGCACCGCCACCCGCCCCTGCTCCCCGTGCTGTGTCGGCGGGGAGCACCGCTGCCTGCCCCTGCTCCTGCTGCTGAGGACCGGGGTGCTGTCAGAGCCGGGGGGAGGGGGCTGGGGCATCGGGTCTTACCTGCCAGTTGCCGCCGGCGCCATGTGAGTGATATGGCACCCTTCTCCAGAGCTAGGGTTAGGGCTAGGCTTAGGGTTAGGGCTAGGGTTAGGGCTATTGTTATGGTGCTGTCACACAGCCCGATCTGGCCAGCGATGTCGGAAGCGATGCGCGGGTGCCCGCTCGCTTCCGACATCGCTGGCCAGCTGTCACACAGCATCGCTGCGGCCGGCGACACCGCAGTGATGCGGGCGGTGACATCGGCCACTGGGCTGGGCTCAGCCCAGCGAGCGATCCGCAGCAACGCTGCGGCATAGGCTGGATCGCCGCCAACATCGCTCTGGCGATGTCACACGGCGCGATCCAGCCTTACCGCAGGTCGCCGGTTGACAGGTTTACGGTTCCTCCCGTAAACCTGTCAACCTGCGACCGCTCGTTTACACAGCGCGACGTCGCTAGCGACATCGCTGATACGTCACTTTTTCGGCGATGTCGCTAGCGACGTCGCCAGGTGTGACAGCACCATTAGGGTAAGGGGGCGATATTGCTGCCCATTCATGTGGAGACGTGGGGGCGTGGCTTATTGCCGGCGTCATCGCCCCTACGTCGCCACATGTAAAGGGGCGATGTTGCCGGTCCCGGCCGGTCGCCTGGTTTCACAGCAGGGCGATGTGCACACCGGTAACCGGGCGGAAGTAACCTGTCAGGCGATGGGAGCCATAGGCTCCCATTGTCCTGCATCGCCGCCGGGGTTGTCGCCCTAGAGGTTGCCGACACGGGGCTGGAGGAGTCGCCCTGTCTAAACGGGGGACGGCACTGGTGGAGGGGGCGGCGAGAGCATGCACGCCCCCGCCATTCACCGCTGACATCTCCAGCCCCGTCGCCCGATGTGACAGGGCCGTTAGGGCTAGGGTGTTAGTGTAGAGCCTGGGCTGCAGACGAGAAGAGGGGCGGGAACACCCAAGGAAAGCTGGATGCTTCCCTCAGTTACCCTCCCCTCCTCTGTCACAGGGACATCCAGCGATGTCCCCGCTGCGATCGCCGGTGAGAGCTCCTTCGGATGCCTCATATGACTTCCTGGTTCCGTCTCTGTGAGCCGCAGCGGCTCATTGGAGGCGGAACTGGGTGGGAAAAAAAAAAAAGTATAACATTTCGGCCAATAAAAGAAATTTGTTATGAAAAAAAATGGTACCGCATTTAGGCTGCTTTCACATCAGCGGTTTTTGTAAATCGCGGCAGATGCGGTGAAAAAAACGAATCTGCCGCGATTACCGCATTACCGCGACACCTGCGGCACAGTTGCCGCAAGCCCCATGGAATGTCAATGGGGGCTTGCCGCAGATGCGGCAAGTGCGGTATCAGCACTTGCAGCAGGTGCGGCTGCAAAAAAAACGCGGCTGACCGCGTTTTTTTTTCGCGGCCGCACCTGCCACAAGTGCTGAAACCGCACTTGCCGCACCTGCCCCACCCTTACCGCAAGCCCCATAGACATTGCATGGGGCTTGCCGCAACTGTGTCGCGGTTATGCGGTAAGCGCGGCAGATTGGTTATTTTCACCGCATCTGCCGCGATTTACAAAAAAACGCTAGTGTGAAAGTACCCTTAGTACAAAAATCCTGACATAATCATACCGCCAGGTATAAGATTATTGATTATTGAATAAAATTTTATTATTTATTTAATTATAATTCATGATTTTATGTTTCGAACTTTATCACATCTGAGAGGTCTACTAGAGTCTTCTTTGATCAGGTAATTACTAAGAATTGCAGCCCTACTGTACATAACACAAAATTTCCATAAAAAAAAAATGTAACGCTTTTAGCATAAAATTCCAGAATTAGTCGTAACGCCAGGGAGGTTAAAAGGGGCCTAAAAGCTGCCAAATACAGCTCAAATAGTTTTACAATGGAGCCCTGTTGTTTTGGCACAGACAATTAGTTTTCTACACTATTACTTAGCAAGCCTCAGTGCTGCTGTCACACTCACCATACTTGCGGGCCCACTCATGAACCTCAGACATCCTCATGACTCTCTGAGGCTGTCTCAGATTACACAGCAGGTATCACACAGCAGGGAATCCCGCTCTGCCCACGGTACATTATTTGATGCTTCTTTGTAAGCAGATTTTGAGAATCTGAATCAAAATCTGCATGTCTGTCTTGAAGCCAACAAAATGTATGAGAGTTCTGAAGTGTGCTAATGTGTTTTGTGTCCTTGCAGATTTGGTGAATATTTTAGGGCAGAAAAAAGAAATCTGAACCACATGTGCAAGGAATAAACAGCAACAAAATCTGCATCAAAAAAGCAACAAACAATGCTCCATAAGCATAGGGCCTAACAGGGTCTAGTGAGAGCTGCAGTTGTGGTGAAATCGTTCAAGATTTCCTCTTGACCCCTGGGTACATCTACAGACTCCTATGGCAGGGGTGGCCAACTACAGTCTTCAAGGTCTGAAAACAGTGCACGTTTTCAGAATTTCCTTAGCATTGCACAGGTGCTAATTTCATCATCTGTAGAGGTGATCATTCCAGCAACTTGTGCCATGCTAAGGATATCCTGAAAACATGCACTGTTTTCAGACCTTGAAGACTGTAGTTGGCTGCCCCTGGCCTAGAAGTCTCTGTGGAAGTAGCCAGGGAGCAAGAGGAATCTTGAGCCCTTTCACCACAACTTCAGCTCTTGCTGGACCCTGTTAGGCTCTGTGCCCACGGTGCATTGTTTGATGCTTTTTTGATGCAGATTTTGAGAATCTCCATGTGTGTTCTAACACAGCCCTTTTGAACTGTACATGGCCAGCCCTGTTCTACTGGAGTGTGTGTAGTGTCTTGCATTTTTATACCTCAGACCTTCAGGTCAGTGGCCTGTGGCTTGTTCACCAGTCTCTATAATGCACTTAATCACCACTTTCCAGAAAGAGTGCACACATGGAGTGAACTCAAAAAACTTTACTTTAACAGAGACTATAAGTCTTCAACACAAACATAAAAATATGCACAGATTACAAATATAATGAAAGTCCAACAGGGATCAGCAACAGACAGACTGTTAAAGTGGTGGAAAGTTTATAAAGGTCAGAGTCCATTAAGGTCTTCGAGTTGAACCCCAAAGGCTGCATGCATGCCCAACAGGGGGGAGCGCAAACAGTGCAAAATGTGGGAAGGGGAAATATAATATTAACAAAAACACAAGCCTCAGTCAAGGAAGAACTGAAAAAATAAAAACTCAAAAAAGTATTTCTCTAGCCAAAATGCCAACAAATGGATGGGTCATCAACCAAAAAAGATGCCTTTTTTGGGAAAGTCCACCGTACTTCTTGTACAAAGTCTCTTGCAGCTTTCTCAGCATTACCTGGGCTAAAGATTGGGGCTAGTGATGGTAGTCTGCTGCTGAACAGTCTTTTGGGGAGTCACACAGTCTACTCCTGCCAGGGTATTCTCAACCACCAACTGCCCTTCGGCACACTCCATCATGGCCACTGCTGGAGAAGACAAAGGACTAACTAGCGGATGACCATGTCCGATAGGACAGACATGACCAGCTTGGGTTATACCAGCAGGCCCTCTAGGTTTGGGTGCAGCTGGCTAGCCAACCAAGAGAAAACTGGGCTGCACTTGATCCCACATTCTCTAAAGGTTGGCCTCCTCTTGTCACTTTACAAGTTGTTGGTGGTGTTAACCCAAATTACGACAACCATCAACCACCCCTTGCTGCCCCACACCTTCATGAAAGTGACCTCCTCACTGACAAAGATGGTGTGCAGTCTATGGGGAAGATAGTCACGCAGCATGGTGGACCAGTTGATATAGCACTGATGCCCAGTACTTTGTTTCACTATGAAACCCTTATCATGCAAGAGTGTCACCACCTTGTCTCGAGTAAACTGGTCATAGAAGTCATTGGCCTTTGGCCCATGCAACCAGTCTCGGGCAATGGCATCCGTGAGCTGAATCTCCTCAATAAAAGACACAGGAAAGGGTGGTTCATGCCTTGTCGGATAGTTGCTTGGAGGGGGTTGGGGGTCCCCACATGGCATTGTCCCAGTCAAAGGCCTCTGGCGAGGGTGCTACACATGACTAGGAAACAGGGCCATCTGCCTATCCTACCTCCTCCTCTTCCTCCTCTTGACGATGACCTCCTCAGGTCCTCATCTGGCATCAGTGCGAAGGATTGGATCCACATCATATTACAGATGAGGTCCAAACAGGGAAACGGAAAAAGAAACAGGGCCTTCTGCCTCTTTTACCTCTTCCTCCTCTTGAATATGACCTCGTCAGGTCCTCATCTGGCATCAGAGCCCAAGATTGGATCTACACCATATTGCAGATGAGGCCTAAAGTGGGTAGTGCTGTGGAGCTCCAGGTGACATATGTGTCCATATGCTCTGCATATGCAAATGGAGTCCGTGGAGCCTTGATTAAAAGTCTCAAACACGGGATTAGCCAGATATCCCTCCAGGGAAGGACCTAGCCCTGGGGTGGAACCCTTGCGGAGACCACCATAACCACCATATTAAGTGGCCCTTTTAGTCAATATCCCACTCAGTTACAAGTTAAAGATATGACAAGGGAATTAACAGAGCCAGGTATCCATCCACAGACAGCTGTTTCGGGGTATTGCCCTTCATCAGTGTGGAGTAGGATTCTGGCTAGGTGGGAGCAATGCCTGGTAGACCAACATCAGAAAGTACTCGCTGATCTCATGCATGACACTCCGGGTCTGGTGGTACTGAAGCACCCTCTGTTCCTGGGGTGGTTAGAAGGATGATGTCTTTCAGCTCAGGCATGACTTGCAGGGGATCCATCACCAAACTACAGCATAATGCCGGCACACGTTAGCAAGTTCAACTGTACTAGCAGACAGTATACCTGCGTTGTACTGCACTGGTAAGATGGCAGTGAGATGCTGACTGAACTTCTCCGTTTTGTATGTTTGCTTTGCCTAAGTGGCTCGTCCCCTACAGGATTCAGACCCAAGCAATCACTACAGGATGTTTGCACAATCTTGAAACCAAGCTCCTCATTATCTATTCTATGTGGTCGGCTGACGAACGAACGTCACAGGCTGTCACAAATCCAATTCCCCAGGCCATAAGGTACAACAACTAGGTTGTGGTTAGGTGCTGTGATTATTGAAGAGTTACATCTTTGTAGGAGACATAATGATGAAAACAAATACGTTTATTCAGGTGATGGCCACCATTCACCACCAACTCATCTGGAATGCTGAATTAATAGTGCTATATAATTGTATAAATATTATTATATCAAAGACATACTGATAGAATGTTTAGATTGGGAGCTCCAATGGGGAGAGTGTTGCAAATGTATGTAAGGTGCTATGGAAATAATAGCACTATATAAATGAATGAAAATATAAAAATAGAAATATTATTAATTATTATTATCATTATTATTACATGAAATAGTGATTGCACATTTTCAAGAAGCAATATCCACACTATGGAGTTTCATCAGTGTGAACAGACCTATAAGACCATAAATGTTAAGTATATAATGACCATATGGTATTTTTATATGAATTGCTATCACATAAGTGTAGAATAGATGGTTTGGCATGATACTGACCCTTTGCAATAATAAAAGTTTGCTCTAAAAAAATAAATTATTATTCATAATAATAATAATAATAATAATATTAAAAGAAAATTCCCCAAAAAATAATAAGCTCTCTTAGGCTAGGGTCACACTTGCAGATTTTACATGCTTTCTTGGAGACCTGCGTTTTTAAAAACGCTTGTAAAAGCGCACCCATAGGCCCCCATGCAAAAAACGCATGCCCTAATAGCAAAAACGCATGCCTTAATAGCAAAAACACATGCCTTAATAGCAAAAACGCATGCCTAAAGTGCCATGCGTTTTTGGCATGCGTTTTTGCACTTATGTGAGAAGCTGCCTTCAAAAACGCATGCAAAAACACATGGTACATTAGTACCATTTAGTACCATCCAATAATGCATGCGTTTTCCATAGAGGCCCATGTTAAAAAACGCATGCGTTTTCTAAAACATGCATACGTTTTTAAATCAGCACCCAAAAATAGTTCATGAACTTTTTTTGGGTGCTGATTCAAAACGCATGGAAAAACGCATGGGTGCCAAAAGGCACCTAAAAAAACGCATGCTGAAATGAAAAAAGCATGGAGAAACGCATGCTTATTTTTAAGGCAGTTAAAAAACTAGGGTCACACTTGAACCTTGGATCAGATTTTTGCATCATTTTGTGCACTTTTTTTTCTAAGTCCAAAACCTGATGCCAAAAACTGATGCTGCACTCAAGTGTGATGGCCACTTTACACGTCCCGATATCAGCGTCCAACTCCGATAAAAAGTCACGTGGTTTCTGCGTTGGCCCCGATATCGTTCGTGCGTTGTATGGTGTAAATGTCCAATTCGATGCACGAACGATGCCAAACCGATATCAGGAATAAATGAGCAGGCTCTCCAACCGCCCGATATTGGATGGACGATGTGGCCGGATCGTGTCGTGTGAAAGCCCAACAACGATATGGAGTACAATTTCCCCTATTCTCTCCCATGTTAAATGGTCGTTCCTGGGTCGCCCGCACAAGGGGGCGTAGACATCGCAGTTGCGTTGCCTGCCGATATCGCACTGTGTAACAGCTCTTATGCGATCTTGGAATTCTGCCCAACAAAAGCGCGCTCCCGCGCCATTGTATCCAACATCGGGACGATGTTGGGACGTGTAAAGTGGCCATGACTGCAATGGTGTGACTGCAGTGGGTGCAGTATTAAAATTGATCTGGTTAGTTAACATGGGGCCCTATGGGAATCACATGCAAATCCGCATGGCACTAAATGGTACCATGAGTTTTCGCATGAGTTTTTGCATGCGTTTTTTAAGGTTGCTCCAGACTTGTGTGCACCGCACGCAGCTGCAGCCGCTGACAGGTCAGGACCACGGCGCCGCGGTCCTGACTTATCAGCAGCGGGAAATGCGTGCGGCTGCGCACCGGACCGGAGGGTATATTAGCCCTCCGGTTCTGTGTGCTGATCCAGTCCGCGGCTGTCAGGGTCATCCCGGACAGCCTTGGACCGGATCACGCCGCAGTGTGAAGGCACCCTCACTCATTTGTCCAGGACCAAGGTTGCAGTGCAATAATGGTGAACTGAAAAACAAATAGCTTTGAAGGCGTTGACATCTTTATCTACAGTAGTTTAGTTGTCGCTGCTTATGATGGACACTGATTATGGCATGTTAATTGTCTCAAGTAGACACTATTGATAAGACCACTTAGAAACAACGAGGCAGAAAGTTTGTAGTTAAAGTGATTCCTTTGATTGTCTGACATGAAAGTCTAAAGCTGTCAAAACACATTTAGATTCAGTTTCAGAACTTAAAAAAAAGAAACAAAAGGAAAAAGGCAGTGATATTTACCAAGACTAGGTCACAATATTAATGCACAGCAGGAAGCAGCAACCCATCAAGACAAAGGCAGAGGTGGCATCGGTGCAAAATATTCAAATGCATTTTTGGTGACAGTGAAAAAATTGTACTGGATGTACCTGCAAGTTGACTTTTAATGAGGCTGAAAACCAATGCGGATGCATCATGGATTCTAAAAAACGGTAGTGTGAAACCAGCCTATCTTATGGCATATCACATACTCCCAGCTATGTGACCACCATTCTAGGCTCTGAATCCAGAGAATTCTCCACCTAGCACAGTGCATGTGATGTTATGGGGCCGTCACACGTGCCAATATATTGTGCAATCGTACGAGCGATGTAATTTTTTAAGATCGTCGAAGCGATGTTCAATTATCGCAACACAGCATTCACACGGGAAGACTTTCTTCCAAGCGACTGTCCGATCAGACGCTGGAATGATCGCAAGTGCGATGCTACGACCAATTCTGGCAGTCTGACAGGAATAGCTGCATAGCCCGCGAACAACAAACCGGTCGTAACACAGATGTCACATGCGTTGATGTGCAAATGACAATGAACGATCGTCGCTAGGTTTTAGGTCTGGATCTAAACCATGCAACCTGCGATCACGCGACTGATCGCTGGTCGGAGCGCGCTGTAACACGCTGCGATGTGCATTGAGCGTCGTGTGTGCGATGGAAAATTTTGATCGCATGTGCGATATATTGACGCGCGTGACGGCCCCATTAGGATTTGTCAGTCTGCAGTCATATAGAGTGACACATAGACTGACTGCAGATTTAGGCCAGACAACCCTTCTAATTTAAGGTGGAATTCTGAATTTGTATATAATAATAGTTACTCACTTATGTAGCACCCATTAATTCCACAGCACTTTACATACATCAGAAACACTGTCCTCAATGGGGCTCACGATCTACATTCCTAATCATTATGTCTTTGGAATGTGGGAGCAAACTTTGAGTACCCGGAGGAAACCCACGCGATCACGGCGAGAACATACAAACCCCTTTTAGATGTCCTTAGTGGGATTTGAACCCAGGACCCCAGTGGTGCAAGACTGTAGTGCTAACCACTGAGCCCTATATAGTTATTGTTTTTATTATTTGAAAACCGCAATATAATATGTTTTCAAATTATTTGTTGAATTAGATATTTATCAATCATAGTCAGCATAAAATCATAATAGGAACTGAGGTTAGACTAGTCTGTTGAAAGTGATGCTTTGCCAGACTAGTCCCTGCTAATTGACATAATACACATTGCATTTTTAAAGTTTTTTTTTCACTATAAACTATTGTGTGGGACATCACAGACTTTGCTGTCACAAAGTAACATATCAGTTAAAACATATGGTGGCAGATTGGGATAAATGGGAAAGTTTACAGGTCTCTTTTGATTGCTACATCTATAGCGGCCGTCACACGCAACGATTTCTTGCCCGATATCGTTAAGTGATCTCCTTTTTGATCGCTTAAGCGATATCGGGCAAGAAATCGTTGCATGTAATCAAGCGATTTACGATGTGAAATCGCTTGATCGTGACATCGCTGATCTGAGCTCCGGAGCTCAGATCTAGCGATGAACGATTTAGCGATCTGCTTCATCGTGGTGTATGACACCACGATGAACGATCTCCCAGCGGCAGAGCCTATGCTGGGAGATGGTAACTATGGTACACGTCGGGTTACTAAGCGACGCGCGGTGCCTAGTTACCCGATGTGTACCATAGTTACCAGCGAGATCGCGGATCCACATCGCTGGTGAGTCTGTCTGTGTGACATCTCACCAGCGATGTGAGCGATATTGTAAGCGATCGCGCGTGCACGTGATCGCTTACAATATCGCTAGAGATATCTCAGCGTGTGACGGCCGCCTCTTGTAGAAAACTGGATTTTTGATCCAAGCAGAATCCATCAACGAATCGCTCCAGGACCGATGTTATTCAATGAGACAGCATACAAGTCAGATTTTTATGGGGGTCTGGTTAAAATAACCAGATTGCTTTTCTTTGAGGGAGAAAATATGATCATGTGAACACAGCCTTAATGTGACTTAATCAGAACACATATCAAACTCATATATTAATGAGGATAAAGATATTCTTATTTCTTAATTGTAGCAATAACTTCTTTATAATATAACAAAGTGCAAAATGTCTAATTGTATTTATTACTTATCATGAACTTATAAGAAACAAGTCTTGCTGTAATGCTGACCCCATAAAAAAGTAATAGTAAGGATCTGCTTTGTAGCAAAGAGCATTTACTGCCAATAAGCAAAAACAAACAAGACTTATGGTGGGTTTACACGCCACGATATCGTTTCGATATCGCAACTCAATGGCGCGGGAGCGCGCAATTAGTGCACGTTTCACCCGCATCGCATTGACTGTTTAGACGCTGCGATATCGTAATACAACGTCCGTGCGATGTCTCCGCCTCCCAATCCAGGATCGCATAGTTAACATGGGAGTGAATGGGTGACGTATCAAATCGCATCGTAATTGGGTGTTTACACAGCACGATCTGGCTTCAATCGCTATGCAATATCGGGGCATTGAATAGCACGCTCATTCGATCCCCGATATCGCATTGACATCGTTCCTGCATCGCATTGGACGTTCACACCATACAACGCAGGCACGATATCGGGTCCAACGATTGAACCACGTGACTTTTGATTGAAATTGTACTGCGATATCGCGACGTGTAAACCCGCCATTACATTACACAGGGCCAATGGAAATCTTGACCACTAGCACAAAATTGCAGCTACTCCAATGATGCTGATTGTACATGTCAGGTCATTCATCACAAATGCGAACAATAGATTAAATTTCATGATCAAATGTTCAGGAGGCTGCAACATAAATAGCATCTAAGATTACAGACTTTATAAACAAATATTTAATGCTTTTAACCCGGTAAATTGATAAATATTACTATATCAATATATAATCTTAAAATTAAATAAATATAGCTGGAAAAATTGTACTTACACTCTTTGTAGTTACCGAAGCCATTTTTATTGCCTAAGAACACAAAGCATCATTTTCAAATTAATAATTAGTTGTGTACTGGTAGAAAAATGTCACAAAATTTGTTAAGATGGCGCACACCTCTGGGCATATTTACTACCAGGGACCTGTGTTGTGCAATTCTGCACTGGCTTAAGTACATACAACTACACAGGAGGCTGCGGCCACTGGCCTGGAACTGCTGAGTTGCATTCTAGAATTATGAAAAGTAAAAAAATATCCAAGGGATGGTGAAATGGTGAAAAAAATGCAATTCTGATATTAATTTTAGTTTTTGTGGCTACAATTGAATAGTAACAATGATCTGAGAACATGACTTCCCAGAATGGTGAGATTACAGTAATATCTGTCATGTCTATCATTTTTCACTTCCTTAGTTTTGGAAAAAAAAATTCTGATCTTGGGCTAAAAAAAATTGTTTTGCATTGCCATTTTCCAAGACCCATAATTTTTTTAATTTTACCATCAATTGAGCTGTATTGTATTGCCTTGTACTTTGTGTGGTGAGTTGATGTTTTTATTCATTCAATTTACGGATTAAAAAAATTGGGGGAAAATAGGTGTGTGTCTTAAAATCCAGATATAGCATACCGGGACAGTATGGTGGAGGCAGAGCATGTTCACAGGAGGTCAGGTTGGCAATGCTGGAGGCCCAAGGTTCAGAAGAGGGGGTGTCGCAGTGGCACGTTGCAGGCAAAATTGATCTGCAGCGGCAGTGGAGCAGGTTCACAGGAGGTGGCAGGGTTGGTGATTCTGCGGGTCCATGGCTCGTAGGCGGAGGTGTCGCGATGGCAGAATGTGGGCACTATTGATCTTCTGGTGATGGACTACAGGAAAATGGTTGTGGAGGTTGCGCCTGGATTGATTGAGCTCCCAGCTCTCTACCAATACACCTTAAATAGCTGTTTGTAGAATCTTGACTTGAGTTGCTGTTATGGCGGCTTTACACGTCCCGATATCGCAATGCAACATCGATAAAAAGTCACGTGGTGTGGCCGTTGCAGTTGATATCGTTCGTGCGTTGTGTCGTGTAAATGGGCAACGCAACGCAAAAACAACCTAACTACAATATTGCATGAAGATTGTGCAAGCCCTTCAAATGTACGATATTGTATATGCGATGTGGCATGATCGTGCTGTGTGACACCGCAATTACAATTTGGAGCGAACTTCCCCAATTCATTACAATATTAAATGGTCGTTTCCTGGGTTGCTCATACACAGGGTGGAAAAGGGGCGTACTACATCGTAGTTGCGTGATATCTTCCTGTGTGACATCTGCTATGCGATCTTGGAAAAGTGACAAAAATGTGCACGCTCCCGTGAAGTTGTATGCAATATCGGAGCAATATTGCGACGTGTAAAGCAACCCTTATGTCTACTGAGTGCTCAACTTGACTGATCTTGTGTTAATCGATAGAGACAGAGGGGACATATGTTTCAGTCAGAGCCTCATCTCCCGTTAAAATAAAAGAGCAAGGCTATGCCCACACTGTGCGTTTATCTGTCTTTTTTATCCGTATTCTTGCAGTGAAAATGCAGTGAACGCAACACTTAAATGGAATCCCTGCAAAGACAATGGGTTTTCAAGTTTTGCTGTTCAGTCTGTGCTTTTTGGACCTGATCTGAGTTTTGGTTTAAAAGTAATCCTGATAAAGAATGACCTTATCAATTATTACTGCCTTTTTCTGATCCACTTTTCTTATTGAAACCACTGTCTATGGGCTAAAAAAACGCACCAGAAAAAAACGAAGCCAAAATGGATCAAACATAGATGATACGTTTCTGATGTTTTTTTCAAAAACCTGATATAGTTTTACAGGTGAAAAAGAGAGAAAATGCACTAGAAAAAATGGATCAAAAATGCATAATGTGAACATAGTCTTGGAAGTTGAAATTGCCCAATCCTTCTCTTCCCTTTTATTGTCTGACAGGGAAGAGTCGGTGGGTCCACATAAACATGACATGGTCAGTAGGGTTCCACTGAAATCAGCATGTTTGCCAATTTTCATCTCATATGTATTGGAACTTTGACATATTTTATGCCATTCTAACAGTCAGTTGCGCCAGTCAAAAGATGCATTTACTCTGAATGATTATCATAAATGAGCGTTCTCATGATAATATTTCAGTGTAAGCAGGTTTACTGTATGATCACCTGATGAAAAACCAAAACATTTGTTCACAGGCGAAATAATTTTTAAGCAGGCTTAAAAAAATCATTGTTCTTGGTAGCGCATCAAGCTGTGTAAACAGAAGTTGTTCAGCCAAGAACAATGGCAGAGTGTATGCACATAACTGTATGTTAAGATGCTTTCACATAACGTTTTTTTTCCTGACCATGGGATCCTACTTTTTGTAGGACCCATGGACAGGAAAGGACACCACAGGGGGTGACCTATTCTGTGTCTGGGTCCGTGATTATCACAGCGGGGCACTTTCACTTCCCCAATGTATAATATGCATTGCGGAAGTGAAATTAAGTAAAAGAAAGAGTTAAAAATAAAAAATCTGTATGCTCACCTGTCAGCGATCCACCGCTGCCTCCAGGAAGGTCTGGGTGCTTATAGGACCTGCGGTGGCGTCACAACCCAATCACCTGATTAGGTCACATGACCGCAGTTACCGCGGTAACTGCGGTCATGTGACCCAATAACGCTGCTGGGTTGTGACCTCACTGCAGGTTCTATAAGCCCCTGGACCTTGCTGGAGACAGCGGTGGATCGCGGACAGGTGAGCATACAAATTTTTTATTTTTAACTCTTTCTTTTACTTAATTTAACTTCTGCAATGTGTATTATACATTGCAGAAGTGAAATTAGAGGGTTAGGAGCAATTTTAGTGTACTGAGCATGCTCAGTACACTAAAATCGGGTCCGAGGAATGATCAGCTGTTTCCTCAGACCCGCGCTCATAGGCCCCCATGTTAAACCTCGAGGATCGGATCGAATTTGGAATAATTGCCATCCGATTTTGTGGGATCCGATTTTTTTCTGTGTCCAAAATCAGAGCAGTCTCCGATTTTGGGTGCAGCAAAAAATCAGACACAAATCAGATCCCATAAAATCAGATGGCAATTAGGCCAAATCCGATCTGATCCGACCCACATATGATAACATGGGGGCCAAATCAGATCCGTGGCTGTCCGTTTTACAACGGACAACCACGGATCCTCCAAAATCGTGATGTGAAAGCACCCTTAGGGCCACATCACACACACAGATATCTGTGCAGATATTGTTCGCAGATCTCTGGTTGCAGTGAAATCATGGACACATTGTTAAATTTGTACGCAGCCACAAAATGGAACAATGTGTCCATGATTTCACTGCAACCAGACATCTGCAAACAATCTCTGCAAAATGATCTGTGTGTGTGACTGGGCCTTTAGGCCACGTGCACACACTGAGTATTTGATGAGTTTTTTACCTCAGGATTTGTAGACAAAACCAGGAGTGGAGCAATCAGAGAAAAAGTATAATAGAAACATCCACACCACTTCTGTATTTATCACCCATTCCTGGTTTTGGCTAGAAATCCTGAGGTAAAAAACTCATCAAATACTGAACGTGTGCACGAGGCCTTACAGATCTATTCCTGATTATTCAGTGCACATCATTTAGCAAAATCTGCTATGTTAGGCTGGGGTCACACACACAGATATCTGGGCAGATATTGTTCACAGATCTCTGGTTGCAGTGAAATCATGGACAGATTGCTCCATTTGTACACAGCCACAAAATGGAACCATGTGTCCATGATTTCACTGCAACCAGAGATCTGCGAACAATATCTGCCTAGATATCTGTGTGTGTGACCCAGGCCCGGACTGGCCATAGGGCATACCGGGAGTTTTCCCGGTGGGCTGAATGGGAATTGGGCCATTGCGGCCGCTCTTTACCTTTAAGAGGTCGCCTGCGGCCCCTTTCTGTCCTTCTGCGGCCGCCGGCCGGGCACAGCCAGGGAGCTGCACAGTAGCCGCAGCCGCGTTTCCGGTGGCGGGGAGCTTCCGGCTGTGTTCCTGCAGCTGCTTCTTGGAGGATACTCCTCCACTCCTCTGCGGCTCCAGCTGATGGACGCCTCCCTGAAGCTACTGTACACGCTGCTGACCAGGGGCCATGCACTACCTGCACTGTCTGCTGGTACCGGGCACGTCCTCCAGCTTCATCTCCTGCCTGGGCTGAGCTCCTTCATCCTGGGCGGTAAGAAGGAGTATTATGCCTCCGGCCTGGAGGTTTCTGCAGTGAGATGTCTGGATGCTGTCTGGTGGCTGCCATCTGAGGCACAGGAGATTTATGGCAGTTGTTTGAACTTTATCTGCCCTCCCTCCCCCCTCAGATCTGTGACCTGTCAGCAACTTCCAGCAATCCCACAGACAGAGCGACGGACCGGAGAGCAGAGTCCTATCCTGGATGGTAATTGTGACTCAGGCAGCAGAGCAGCACTGTAAGACCATGTATATCCCTCCATTTATCTGTGTGTGTGTGTGTGTGTACAGTACATGTGTCTGTGTGTGTGTGTGTGTGTACAGTACATGTGTCTGTGTGTGTGTGTGTGTGTGTGTGTACAGTACATGTGTCTCTGTGTGTGTGTGTGTACAGTACATGTGTCTGTGTGTGTGTGTGTGTGTGTGTACAGTAGTACAGTACATGTGTCTGTCTGTTGTGTGTGGTGTGTGTGTGTGCACAGTACATGTGTCTGTGTGTGTGTGTGTGTACAGTACATGTGTCTGTGTGTGTGTACAGTACATGTGTCTGTGTGTGTGTGTGTGTGTAGAGTACATGTTTCTCTGTGTGTGTGTGTACAGTACATGTGTCTGTGTGTGTGTGTGTGTGTGTACAGTAGTACAGTACATGTGTCTGTGTGTGTGTGTGTGTGTGTACAGTACATGTGTCTGTGTGTGTGTGTGTACAGTACATGTGTCTGTGTGTGTGTACAGTACATGTGTCTGTCTGTGTGTGTACAGTACATGTGTCTGTGTCTGTGTGTGTGTGTACAGTACATGTGTCTGTGTGTGTGTGTGTACAGTACATGTGTCTGTGTGTGTGTGTGTGTGTGTACAGTACATGTGTCTGTGTGTGTGTGTGTGTGTACAGTACATGTGTCTGTGTGTGTGTGTGTGTGTACAGTACATGTGTCTGTGTGTGTGTGTGTGTGTGTGTACAGTACATGTGTCTGTGTGTGTGTGTACAGTACATGTGTCGTGTGTGTGTGTGTGTGTGTGTACAGTACATGTGTCTGTGTGTGTGTGTGTACAGTACATGTGTCTGTGTGTGTGTGTACAGTACATGTGTCTGTGTGTGTGTACAGTACATGTGTCTGTGTGTGTGTGTACAGTACATGTGTCTGTGTGTGTGTGTGTGTACAGTACATGTGTCTGTGTGTGTGTGTGTACAGTACATGTGTGTGTGTGTACAGTACATGTGTGTGTGTACAGTACATTGTGTGTGTGTGTGTGTGTGTGTACAGTACATGTGTCTGTGTGTGTGTGTACAGTACATGTGTCTGTGTGTGTGTGTGTACAGTACATGTGTCTGTGTGTGTGTGTGTACAGTACATGTGTCTGTGTGTGTGTGTGTACAGTACATGTGTCTGTGTGTGTGTGTACAGTACATGTGTCTGTGTGTGTGTGTACAGTACATGTGTCTGTGTGTGTACAGTACATGTGTCTGTGTGTGTACAGTACATGTGTCTGTGTGTGTGTGTGTACAGTACATGTGTGTGTGTGTGTGTAGAGTACATGTGTCTGTGTGTGTGTGTGTGTGTACAGTACATGTGTCTGTCTGTGTGTACAGTACATGTGTCTGTCTGTGTGTACATGTGTCTGTGTGTATGCATGTGTCTGTGTGTGTGCATATGGATGTGTGTGTGTATATGGATGTGTATATGTACGGTATATATATAAATATATATATATAATGTATATGTATGTACAAATGGATGTGTCTGTATATACACACATACTCTGTGTGTACATACGGATGTGTGCGTATATATAATGTATGTTTGCACATATGGATGTGTATGTCATATGAATGTATGTGCATATATATATATATATATACATACATACACACACACATATATATATATATATATATATATATAATGTGCCCAGTGCACATCTGCGTTTTGGCTGTGTTTGGCTTCATTTAATGCAAAACGCAGATATGAAAAGGCCCATACTGTATGTGTGTACATCTGGATGTGTGTGGTGAACACTGCACAGTACCACTTCTCCAGTTCTGTATACTGGGTGCAATCCTCAGTATCTGTATTATTCTGTATATATACACTGCACAGTACCACTTCTCCAGTTCTGTATACTGGGTGCAATCCTCAGTATCTGTATTATTCTGTATATATACACTGCACAGTACCACTTCTCCTGTCCTGTATACTGGGTGTAATCCTCAGTATCTGTATTATTCTGTATATATACTCTGCACAGTACCACTTCTCCTGTCCTGTATACTGGGTGTAATCCTCAGTATCTGTATTATTCTGTATATATACTCTGCACAGTACCACTTCTCCTGTCCTGTATACTGGGTGTAATCCTCAGTATCTGTATTATTCTGTATATATACTCTGCACAGTACCACTTCTCCTGTCCTGTTGTCAGAGAGGCAGTATTGGACTTTGTGATTTTCAGCATTTAAATGGTGTTTAAATTAAATATCCCCAATATGGAAGTCATCACTTCTCTTCTGTATAGGTGATGACTTTCCCTTCACTCTGGATTTGACCGCTGGGACCCCACAATCCCGAGAAATGTGGCTTTGTAGATCACCATGTGAATGGAGCTGCGGTTCATTTCCCTTTGCTGCACCATTCACATGTGGCTCTTCAGATAACTCCTTTAAGGGCCCTTTCACATCAGCGTTTTTTGAAATTTGCGGCAGATGCGGTGAAAAAAACGCATCTGCCGCAATTGCCGCATAACCGCTGCACTTGCGGCGCGGTTGCGGTAATCCCCATAGAAAGTATAGGGGGACTTGCGGCAGGTGCGGCAAGTGCGGTTTTGCACTTGCGGCAGGTGCGGCCGCGAAAAAAAAGCGGTCAGCCGCGTTTTTTTTCTCGGCCGCACCTGCCGCAAGTGCAAAACCGCACTTGCCGCACCTGCCGCAAGTCCCCCTATACTTTCTATGGGGATTACCGCAAGTGCAGCGGTTATGCGGCAATTGCGGCAGATGCGTTTTTTTCACCGCATCTGCCGCAAATTTCAAAAAACGCTGATGTGAAAGGGCCCTAAGAAAGTGATGAGGCCACGACAACGTAAAAGCAAACTTCACTGATCGGGGCTGATGGGTGATATAGTAGGTGGGCTGCTGGGGCTTGTTTTCCAGGGCTGCTTTTTGGTCCCAGTCCGGCCCTGGTGTGACCCCAGCCCTAGGCTGATTTCACACTGCAGTTTTTTTCTTGATCAGGATTCATCAGGATTGTGTGCCAAAACCAGGAGAGGAACTTGCAGAGGAAAACTATAATTGAAAGATTGACACCTGTTCTGGGTTTTGGAGACACTCCTGGTCTTGGCACACAAAACCTAATGAATCCTGACCAAGAAAAAACTGCAGTGTGAAAGCAGCCTTAAGCCGGATTTTAAACCATTGCTGATCGATAAATATTTAATGGATGCCAATAGTCAGAAAAGCAAAAATATACCTACTTAAAGGGACTTAACACAAAATGACTGTTCAAAACAAATACAATCACTCTGTGCATCAGGACGGGGCCAATCAATTAATTGCACCTTCCCACCTGCTTATTTTCACTCAAGCAGTTGGAAAGAAAATGTGATCACACCATGATGTGCTTGGTATGAACAGTCATTCTGTGCAGACGGAGTCCCTTTAAAAGCATTGGAAATGTTATTTATTATTGTGTTTTGGGCATTTGGAACACTGGAAATCATTTTTTTATGTAATATTATTCCCAATATATACATGGATCTTGTAGATTGCTGAACAAAGTTTCTCAGTAAATAAATATGTTCATACAGTTTTATTAGTGTTATCAGTAGTGTGTGTCTGTCTATAATTCTGACTCATAGAACTACTAAAAATGATCTTAAATAGACATTGTTTACCGACAGATTTTCTGTGCTAGTCATAGATTTATGGCCACTTTACACGTCCCAACGTCGGTCCGATATAGGATCCAACGCCGCGGGAGCACGCTTTTTCTGGGCAGAATTCCAAGATCGCATAGGAGATGTTACACAGCGCGATATCGGCAGGCAACGCCACTACGATGTGTACGCCCCCTTGTACGGCCGACCCAGGAACGACCATTTAACATGGGACAGGATAGGGGAAGTTGTACTCCACATCGTAGTTGGGCTTTCACACAGCACGATCCTGCCAGATCTCCCATCCTATATCGGGCCGTTGGAGAGCAGGCTCATTTGATCCCCGATATCGGTTTTGCATCGTTCGTGCATCGTATTGGACATTTATACCATACAACGCACGAACGATATCGGGGCCAACGCACGAACCACGTGACTTTTGGTCGGAGTTGCACGCCGATATCAGGACGTGTAAAGTAGCCATTAGGGGGCAGAAAACTCTGAAGCTGTCAGATGTCAGTCGCACATCAATAGAGAAATAAATGTTCCAAGTTTCTAAATGTAAATAATGATAGCCACTAGCGATGAGCGAGCACTAAAATGCTCGGGGGCTCGTTGTTCGGGCCGAGCATCTCGAGATGCTCGGGTGCTCAACCGAGCACCGAGCCCAATGTAAGTCAATTAGTGACAGGCTCCACCCACAGACTTCCGGCTATAAAACGAGTGTTTCTGGGAAAGGGCAGGAGGGTGGGCTTTGTCAAATCATCGCAGCATACAACACCTTGCTGTGCCCCCCAGAGGGACCCTAACAATCAATCTGTTCTCTGTGAGGTGCCAGCTCACTGTGTGCACTGAAGGGAGCTGTGTATTTGTGTCAGAGCGATAATTATTAGTGAAGAGTCCGAGCATCTCGGCGGTACTCGGTGCTACTCGTGCGAGTAACAAGTAGCGCAGAGCATGCTCGCTCATCACTAATAGCCACATATCTACCTGATTACATCTACTAACCTATCAGAAACAACCTCTTTCAAAATGTGTCTGCTGCGGCAGATTAGCCGATTGTCTTAAGGTACCGTCACATGCCGCCATATCGCTGGCGAGATAGCTGTCAATTCCCGAATTTGGCGATGTGAAAACCACATCACATGTGCGTAGTGGCGTGTGACTGGGCGATTCTACGACGAGAAATTGCTGGTGGAGTGTTGCCTGATTGCCCTGCACTGCAGTGAAATCAGGCGATATCCACAAGGTGATTTCAGCGCATTGTGGCGTGTCACAGGGCGATAGCAACGTACACAGCGATCCTGAAATCAATCCCTTAGGCGTGCTTTGATGGTGCTGCAATCTGCGATTGGTAGGTGATACTGCGTTCCGATTGATTGGCCGTGTATGAGGCTCCTTATTTGATGATCCATGCGTTCATGCAAGGCTGACCAATGGGAACGCAGTTCCGTCCACCAATCGCAGTTATAGGGGTGTGGTGAAACACACTCTAGCACGCCCCTATCGAAACAGTATGCCCACATCGCTGCTACGATTGTGGCGTGTGACACGGCGATGTGAGAAGGGGAGATCGCTTCCGGCCTCCTACAGGCGATTTCCGGAATGCAGGATTGCCGAAGATTGCACACAGTGATCTGAAAAAAGTGCCCGAAACGTGCGCACTCACGTCAAATCGCCTGTGATATGGAAGCCATATGGCGGTGTGTGACGGTACCTTTAGGTCTTGCCTGGCACCATGGGAAAGTCAAGTGTGTGCACAATCACCTATGGCAAACAGTTGAAGCTACTGCTGGGAAAATTTAGTATTACAGTGCTGTGCAAATAAATTGGGACAAAGCATTTTTTAAGTAAAATCGTAAGTTGGTGTTACCAGTCAGTGATTCAAACCAGTTTTAACTGCTTTGAACAGGTGTGAGTGGACAACCTTGAGTAACAAAATGTGTTTTGACTGGTTTTAGTCAGAAAATAACAGCTAGCTGACCCCTCAGCTTCAGTTGAGAGCTTGTTTCTGTGAGGAGTGGTTTAGTGTACTTTTTCTCTCAGTGTGATTCGTGCCTGTAAAAATGGATGTTACTCCATGGAAGAGATCTAGAAGCATTACTCTTAATGAACATACAAGTCTGACTATAAAGGCCACTTCACACGCTAGGATCTCATTAACGATATCGTTAAAACATCACAGATTTATGATCGTTCAAACAATATCGTTAGTGCGTCATTGCGTGTAAACGAACGATGTAGGAAGGAAAAATCATTGGAACAGTCATCGAAAATTTGAGATCCAGACCTCAAATCTATCGTTCGTCGTCCAATTAACGTTCTCGGATGCAGCAACATCGTTCAGTGTGACATCTTTTTTCATAACTCTCCTATTCCTGCCGCTGTTTTACATCGTTCAAACGTTCTTCTCAAAATAGCTGGCGTTTTGCCAAATTTAAGATCGTTAACGATATCCTTGCGTGTGACAACGCACTAACGATGTCGAAAGGATCTCGGTCACGTGACATAGCTAACGATCTCTTTCACCTATATCCTAGCATGTGAAGTGGCCTTAAGAGAAATCTCTTCCACCGTTGGTATTGGAAAATCTATCGTTTCAAGAATAATTCGCACACACAATGAAACGGGATCGTTTTCTCCAAAATGAAAAGGGAAATGTTGAAGAAAAAAGAAAATAACACCAAGAACTGATAAAACACTTACCAGAAATAGTAAAACTAATGCAAGAAAGACTTGCTTTGCCCCAATTAATTTGCACAGCACTGTATATTGAATCCATTCGGGTGAAGAGTTACAATGTAATACAGAACACAAGAGTGGTTTGCAATTAACTGAAAGAGCGACCTGACAGCATGGGACTCCAAGAATTTGCGCCTGTGCCCCCTCTTATTATGGTGAAAATGTTACAGACATAGATATGAATATACTTGTATATATTGCATAGTGCCCTCTCTTGTTATGTAAAGCACAGTAGTCTTTTACATATTGGATTCTTCTGTTATTTATTGCATCCTCTCTTGTTAGATATAAAATGAAATGTTTGCTGATGGAACACGGTAAAGCTTCTTTTCTTAGGTCGGAAACACACTGGCGTGTGGAAAAACAGTCTGACTGACGGATCCGAGAGTCGTACGAGTGTCGTACTAGTTTTGGTCAGTGTGGCTTCCGTGTGCTGTCCGTGTGCAATCTGTTTTTTTTCTCAGCAGCTATTACTGTATAATCATTTACAGGAACATTTTTTACAGTTGTCTGAGCTACAGAATGATAATGTATCATAACACGCATAACTTCCCACATTTCCCCACAGTCCACTCCAGCTTGCAGTCTTTTGCAAGTAACTCAACCATTCCCCTCACAGATCCATAGGATGCAGATCTATGTGAGTATCATCACCCCTTTCCCCATACAACTCTCCATCATGCATCCGTCGGTATCTCAATGAAAAGGGACTGTATTGTAGGATACCCAGGAAGACCCCACTTCTTACCCCGAGACATAAAAAAAACCAGGCTTGAGAAAGCCTAAAACGTTTTGGAAGAATGTTCTCTCTTTTTGGGCAAAGGCATCAACATAGAGTTTACAGGAGAAAAAAAGAGACATTCAAAGAAAAGAACACAGTCCCTACAGTCAAACATGGCGGAGGTTCCCTGATGTTTTGGGGTTGCTTTGCTGTCTCTGGCACTGCACTGCTTGGCCGTGTGCATGGCATTATGAAGTCTGAAGACTACCAACAAATTTTGCAGCATAACGTAGGGCCCAGTGTGAGACAGCTGGGTCTCCCTCAGAGGTCATGGGTCTTCCAGCAGGACAATGACCCAAAACACACTTCAAAAAGCACTAGAAAATGGTTTAAGAGAAAGCACTGGAGACTTCTAAGGTGGCCAGCAATGAGCCCAGACCTGAATCCCATAAAACACCTGTGGAGAGATCTAAAAATGGCAGTTTGGAGAAGGCACCCTTCAAATATCAGGGACCTGGAGCAGTTTGCCAAAGAAGAATGGTCTAAAATTCCAGCAGAGCATTGTAAGAAACTCATTGATGGTTACCGGAAATGGTTGATCGCAATTATTTTGGCTAAAGGTTGTGCAAGCAAGTATTAGGCTGAGGGTGCCAATACTTTTGTCTGGCCCATTTTTGGAGTTTTGTGTGAAATGATCAATGTTTTACTTTTTGCTTCATTCTCTTTTGTGTTTTTTCATTGAAGACAAATTAAATGAAGAAAATAATACCAAAGAATTTGTGATTGCAATCATTTTCAGAAAGAAACTGAGTATTGTCTGACAGAATTGCAGGGGTGTCAATACTTTTGGCCACAACTGTATGTTGTAAAGCACTTTATATAGACATGACACCAGCTGTATATATATGTTAATATAACTATTTAATTGATGTAGTGCACATGTGTAGACACTATGTCTGAATCAAGTTTGAGCTCACTACTTGAGAAAGAAGGGAAACCTTTGAAATGTTGCCACTATGGATCATTAAAGAATCCATTTCACCACCTTTAAGTTGGGAGTGCTGCTTTTTTATTTAGTTATATTGAAGGAGGATTGCTGGACACTTTTTAATACAGGTTTTTGCACCCACATTTCTTTTGGTAGTGCTGCCCATGGTTTTCTAATTTACTATTGCAGCTGAGTATTTCCCACATGAATAGAGATGAACTGCATAACAGAAATACTGTAGCCCATGGAAAACAGAAGTGATATTTCTTGTAAAAAAAATATCATACCCTCTATCTTAGGCTAGGGTCACACTTGCGTTTTTTTCATGCTTTTTTGGAGACCTGAATTTTTAAAAAAGCATGTAAAAACGCACCCATAGGCCCACATGCAAAAAACGCATGCCCTAATAGCAGAAACGCATGTCTTAATAGCAAAAACGCATGCCTAAAGTGCCATCAAAAACGCATGCAAAAATGCATGTCTTAATAGCAAAAACGCATACCTAAAGTGCCATGCGTTTTTGGCATGATTGTTTGCACTTAAGTGAGTAGCTGTCATCAAATCGCATACAAAAACGCATGGTACATTAGTACCATTTAGTACCATCCAAAAACACATGCGTTTTCCATAGGGGCCCATGTTAAAAAAACGCATGCATTTCTAAAACAGCACCACAAAATGGTGCATGAACTTTTTTTGGGTGCTGATTTAAAAACGCATGCAAAAATGCAGGGTGCCATCAGACACCTTAAAAACGCATGCAGAAATGGAAAAAAGCATGCAGAAACGCATGCTTTTCATTAAGGCACTAAAAAAACTCATGCCAAGTGTGACCCTAGCCTAATGGATAAACAACTATTATTTTAAAGGAGGTAGTCTGAAGGCCAAACTAATTTTATTTCTAAATTTCATCTAATTAGTGGCATAATCTCATCAAATTTCTAACATGGCTGCATTATAAATTCCCTACCACTTCCTAACTAACTGCTTTTATATTTTTTTCCATACTGCCTATAGTTTGTAAGATGTCGCAGAGCGGTAGTCAAAGGATTGACTCCAGACACTCTGGCAAGGTACAGGAAAGTCATGGCCCTGGCTGGGTGTCTGGGTTTGTGTCATGAGTAGAAATGAGCGATGTTCGATCGAATATGTTTGCCAATTTCAAATTCGACCTGTTTTGGGCTATGTTCGAGTCATTCGACGAATACGAACGATTTGCTAAATATTCGGTAGTTCGAAGTTATGTTCGATAACAGTTCGTTGACCAAAAGCATTACTGACTTTTCACAGTAATGCTTTTGTTCAACGTTATTATGAGTTTCAGTGTCTAGGAATAGTGGGCGGAAGGGGGGCTGGGGAGAGGTCTGTGGTGAAATACTGTAAAGCAGATCTCCATTTTTTTTTTCCTTCCCACACTTACTGTGGGTGGTCCGGTCTGTCAGCCAATCAGCACGCATAGAGCAAAGTGCACTTTTTGCACACAAGGGCTTGTGTGATTGGCTGGGTATGTCACATGTCCTTGCCATATAAGAACCGGCCATTTTCCCTCCTCGCCATTTTATCAGTGTTGGAGCTCAGTCAGACACCACCGCTGCTGCTGTGTGCGCTATATAGAAAGTATAGAAAGATAGTTAGATAGGGATTCCATTCCAAGTTAGACAGAAAGATAGTAGTTTTAGGGACTACTTCCAAGAACAGCCATTTTTTGAGCTTAAAAGCACTGTGTGCCAGGCAGGTCTGTTCCAGTGCTGTGCAAGCGTTTTTTACAGCATCTGGACAAATCTAGCCAAGTAAATCCTTTTTGGCTAATAGCAGTGTGTCACAAGCAGTGGTGTAGCACTGTTGTGAAGAAAACTACACCTCCTGTGTTTACTAGCCTTTTTTCTGCATCTAGCCAAGCAAATCCTTTTTGGCTAGTAGCAGTGTGTGCCAGGCACGGGTGTAGCACTGTTGTGAAGAAAGCTACACCTCCTGTGTTTACTAGCTTTTTTTTTACTGCATCTAGCCAAGCAAATCCTTTTTGGCTAGTAGCAGTGTTTGGATAGGTAGCTGTGGTCCTGTGTTCTGTTAAAATCTACCGCCACACAGGGCAGAAAAGAATTTCTATTGCATCTGCTCAAACCCACTTACCAAAACCTATTTAGGGTAGAACCACTGTTTGACTATATACCGTATATACTCGTGTATAAGCCGACCCGTGTATAAGCCGACCCCCCTACTTTTGCCCCCAAAAACTGGGAAAACTTATTGACTCGCGTATAAGCCGAGGGTGGACTCCAGCACAGGTATACAGCCCCCAGCAGTGTGGTATACAGCAGCCTCCCCAGTGGTATATACAGGCCCCAGCAGTGTTACAGCAGCAGCCCCAGTGGTATATACAGCAGCAGCCCCAGTGGTAGTATACAGCAGCCCCAGAGGAATATACAGCAGCCCCAGTGGTAGTATACAGCAGCAGCCCCAGTGGTAGTATACACGCAGCCCCAATAGTATATACAGCCCCAGTGGTAGTATACATACAGCCCCAGTAGTAGTATACAGCCCCAGTGGTAGTATACAGCCCCAGTGGTAGTATACAGCAGCCCCAGTGGTATATTCAGCCCCAGTAGTAGTATACAGCCCCAGTGGTAGTATACAGCCCCAGTGGTAGTATACAGCCCCAGTGGTAGTATACAGCAGCCCCAGTGGTATATTCAGCCCCAGTGGTAGTATATAGCAGCCCCAGTAGTAGTATACAGCCCCAGTGGTAGTATACAGCAGCCCCAGTGGTATATTCAGCCCCAGTAGTAGTATACAGCCCCAGTGGTAGTATACAGCCCCAGTGGTAGTATACAGCAGCCCCAGTGGTATATTCAGCCCCAGTGGTAGTATATAGCAGCCCCAGTAGTAGTATACAGCCCCAGTGGTAGTATACAGCAGCCCCAGTGGTATATTCAGCCCCAGTAGTAGTATACAGCCCCAGTGGTAGTATACAGCCCCAGTGGTAGTATACAGCAGCCCCAGTGGTATATTCAGCCCCAGTGGTAGTATATAGCAGCCCCAGTAGTAGTATACAGCCCCAGTGGTAGTATATAGCCCCAGTGGTAGTATACAGACAGCCCCAGTAGTGGTAGTATATAGCCCCAGTGGTAGTATACACCAGCCCCAGTAGTAGTATACAGCCCCAGTGGTAGTATATAGCCCCAGTGGTAGTATACAGACAGCCCCAGTAGTGGTAGTATATAGCCCCAGTGGTAGAATACAGCCCCAGTGGTAGTATATAGCCCCAGTGGTAGTATACAGACAGCCCCAGTAGTGGTAGTATACAGCCCCAGTGGTAGTATATAGCCCCAGTGGTAGTATAAAGACAGCCCCAGTAGTGGTAGTATATAGCCCCAGTGGTAGTATACACCAGCCCCAGTAGTAGTATACAGCCCCAGTGGTAGTATATAGCCCCAGTGGTAGTATACAGACAGCCCCAGTAGTGGTAGTATATAGCCCCAGTGGTAGTATACAGCCCCAGTGGTAGTATATAGCCCCAGTGGTAGTATACAGACAGCCCCAGTAGTGGTAGTATACAGCCCCAGTGGTAGTATATAGCCCCAGTGGTAGTATACAGACAGCCCCAGTAGTGGTAGTATATAGCCCCAGTGGTAGTATACAGGGCCCCAGCAGGGCCCCCCTCATAATTTGGCGCCCCCACCTCAGTTTCTGGGCCCCCCGCATGCAGCGCTGCGCATATACATTACCTGTCTAGCAGCTGTCACCCTCCGGTGGCGGATCGCGGCTCCCGGCTCCGGGCTCCATCTTCCTCGCTGACTTCCTGCTTTGTGACCGGGGCTCAGCGCGATGACGTCATCGCGACGCCGGCCGGTCACCTGACAAGCAGGAAGTCAGCGAGGAAGATGGAGCCCGGAGCCGGGAGCCGCGATCCGCCACCGGAGGGTGACAGCTGCTAGACAGGTAATGTATATGCGCAGCGCTGCATGCGGGGGGGCCCAGAAACTGAGGTGGGGGCGCCAAACTTTGAGGGGGACCGTATGACTCGCGTATAAGCCGAGGGGGGCACTTTTCAGCCCAATTTTTGGGCTGAAAAACTCGGCTTATACGCGAGTATATACGGTAGCTGTAATCCTGTGTTCTGTTGAAATCTACCGCTACACAGGGCAGAAAACACTTTTGTATTGCATCTGCCCAAACCGACTTACCAAAATCTATTTAGGGTAGTACCACTTTTTGGCCACTTAACTCTGCTAGTTTTACATCCACAGTTTTTTGTACCAAAAACTACAGAGTTGCCAATTAGTTACCCTCAAATATGAGTGGTAAAAGGTCTGCTGATGGTGGAAATGGTAATAGGCATGTTGGAAAGGGTAAAAATCTTTGTGTCTGTGGGGTAAGTGCTAAAGTAACAGAAACATTTGCTAAACAAATACCGTCTTCAAGCCAAACTAAAATGTCTACTTTTTTTCGTGGCCAATCTGCTATCATTCCGTTCTTACTCAGCAGAGCATTGCTAAAACTTGTAGATGAGGTCCAAAAAGAGCAGTTGCTTCAATAGATATCAAGCTCTCCATCAAGTGGGCTCTACTTCACCTCAATTTCAACATCACAAACATTCCAGTCCTCAGAGGTGTCACTCCAATCGCACTTGCTTCTTCACAGATCACAAGTCTCCAGCCGCCCTACTGACTATAGGTTAACACAGATGGGTGAGTCTGCAGAGCTGTTCATTTATACTATACCTTTGAATCAGAGGTCTGCTCCAAAGCTTAATTGAGTCAAGACGAGGAAATGATCTGCACCGATGCCCAAAATCTTTTTGAGATGATGCAGGCCCAGATGAAGAAGGGTCCGAGCATAATGTAGACCCTCATTACTAAACTGTAACTCTTGTTGGTGGAGACAAGGAGGCAGATGATGATGAGACTCAGATACCTGATTGGAACGACAACTTGACTTTGCGCTCAGTGCAGGAAGACATTGGCTCTGAGGACAACGAGTGTGAGAACACACAGGGTGATGATGAGGTTGGAGATCCCACTTACTGTCAACCCACAGGCAGGCAGTTGATGAGCTCAGCAGAGGAGGTGGCGGAGGATGCTAGTGACGAGGTTAGGTTGCGGCTTCCTAGACAGAGACAGAGTCTTGGAAGCACGTCAACAACTGCATCCTCAGCCACTACTCTGCCTCTGTGCAGAAGCCGTGGTGGCTCTGTAGGTCGCATGGGCGCTAAGCCTTGCCTTGCCTGGGCCTTTTTTCAGATCGCAAAGGATGACCCAATTCATGTTATCTGCAAAATTTGTAAACATAATCTGAGTAGAGGCCAAAAAAATCAATAGTTTGAGTACTTCATGCATGAACCAGTACATGGACATGAAGCATAAGTCACAGTGGGAAGCTCACTGTGCCACAATGTGGCCTAGGGGCCTGGCCAACCACCGTCTGGCCCATCAAGTGCATCTGCGGCTTCTTCATCCTCTGTGACTGTGAGGAGAGTTGTCACACAGGCTTTTGGCCGCAGAACTTCCACTTCTTTACCCGCAACAGCCAGTGTGATTGACAGGTTGTCAGCTGTTTTGGAAGTGGAAACACCTGCTGGTGTTGAGCACTGTCAGACATCGAGAGCACCACCTTTTTATGAATGCGACATAATATGTCCGCCTGCACCTCCCTCACAGGCTAACAGTTTGTCAGGGACACCTTACTCAGGCGTGTCTCAGCACAGCAGCCAGCCCTTGGTCCCTCAGATGTGGACCATTTCCTCATACCCATGCCAAAGCTAAGAGGTTGAATTTCATCATCTACAAGCTGTTTGCTACAGAAATGCTGCCTTTCCGGCTGGTGGATACAGAGGATTTTTGAGACCTTATGGCCATCGTAGTGTCCCAGTACAAGATACCAGTTGCCACTTCTTCTCGAAGAAAGCTGTGCCTGCGCTACACCAGCATGTTGCACACAACATCACTTCCTTGAGAAACTCTGTGTGTGACAGGGTGCATTTCACTACAGACACCTGGACGAGTAAGCATGGACAGGGGCATTACATGTCGCTGACTGGTCACTGGGTGACTATGGTGACAGCAGGAGAAGGGGCTGCTGTCCAAGTCTTGCCATTCCCACGGGTTGTGCATCAAACCTCTGTATCTAGAAATTCCTTCACTGCTTCTGCCTCCTCCACATTTCTAGGTCCTCAAACTGCTCCCAAAGGCTGTCTAGTAATGTGACGCGCGTTCAAACTGCACAGAAGGAATCCAGCACACCTCCTTACTATGCTGAAAGCAGGGCTCAACGCCATCAGATAGTGTTTACGTTAAAATGTCTGGGAAATATGAGTCACACAGCTGTGGAGTTGTGATCACCTCTGGAGACCGAGGTTAATCAATGGTTGTCTCCACTGAACTTGCAGCCAAGGAAGGTCATGTGCGACAATGCTGCAAACCTGGTGTGAGCCTTCGCCGGGGCCAGGTGACACACGTGCCTTGTTGGCTCACGTCTTGAACCTGGTCATCCAGCAATTCCTAGCCCACTATCCCAGCATAGATGCGCTTCTGCAGAGGGCACGGTCGCTGTGTGCTCACTTCCGCCGTTTGCATCTCGCAGCTCAATGACTTGCATCACTACAGAAGTCGTTTGGCCTGTCGCTACACCACCTGAAATGCGATGTGCCGACACGATGGAATTCCACTCTGCACATGTTGCAGCGACTGTGCCAGCAGGGACGAGCCCTGGTGCAATATGTTATGACATATAGCCTGGGCCAATGCGATCCAGAGGTGTGGCAAATCACGCTGCTGGAGTGGTCTCAGATCAAGGACTCTGCACCTTTCTGCAGAGTTTTTAAATGGCTACTAAGATGTTTAGCACTGACGATGTCATTATCAGAATGACTATTCCGGTCATCTACATACTGGAGCACACTTTAACCAGTACTCAGAGTCAGGTGGTGGGCCAAAAGGAAGGGGAAGAAGTACAGGAGGAGCTGTATGTGTAAGGGATAACAAGATCTGTGGCATGTGAGGTTGGGGGAGAAGGAACAATGAGGGCACATGGTAGCAGCCAAACTGTTGATGAAGGTGCAGGAACCGAGGAAGAAATGGAGTACGAAGAGGGATGGGTATGGAAGACTCAGCAGATGAGGGAGATCTGGATCACATTTCTGTTGTGCGAGGTTGGGGGGAGAGGGCAGAGGAAGGAAACATGAATATTACGTCGCCGCCTCCAACACAACAAGGACTTGGTCCTCCTGGATGCGCAAGACACATGAGTGCCTTCTTGTTGCACTACCTGCAACATGATCCTCAGATTTTTAGAAATCAAAGTAATGCCGACTACTAGGTTGCCACACTGTTAGATTTCTGGTACAAGAGTAAATTTGGCCAAATCATTCCTGCCCTGGAAAGTGACACACGCATGCAGGAGTATCAACAGAAGCTTTTACACAATCTTAGTGCTGCTTTTCCCCAAAACACCAGTGGTGCACATAGTGAATATCGCAGTTCTCGATTTCCAACCCAGGAAATGTCGAGTAGTCATCATTCAAATGTTAACAGTAACAGTCTATTTGGTAACAGCAATTTTGAAGAATCATTTCACCATTTTTTAGACCATCCTTTGCAATGCCAGAAGAGAGAATAAGTCTAGCACATAGTGAACGCCTAGAGAGGATAGTACAGGAGTATCTACAGCTAAATATTGATGCCATGACTGTGCAACTGAACCCTTGTGCATTTTGGGCTTCAAAACTGGAAAAATGGCCTGAGCTCACCACTCATGCCTTGGAGATTTTGTTGTGCCCCGCAGCCAGCGTTCTCTCTGAACATGTCTTCAGCGCTGCTGGTAGTGTGCAGACGGATAAGTGCACGTGGCTGTCCAGTGACAGTGTAGACAAGTAACGTTTATCAAGATGAACAAGTCATGGATCTGCAAAGACTTTTCCACCCCTGTGTCAGCCTGGGGAGACTAAACACTTGTGTACTTTTCAATGTGCTGCATTAAACTTGCCATTTCAATATTTGAACTCTTGGGCAATTGATGCCACTTAAGTGGTGGCTGTGCCTAATTTTTTTGAAAAATGGAGACTGTTGTCGGCGTCTCCTTGCTGTTTGTTGCTTGACTTGAGTATGGCCCACTGAGCTCAATACATATCCCTGACACTCCTGCCAGTTTTTGAATATTCAACCTTTTAGTCCATCGAGCCAGTGATTAACAAATTTGCTGTATTCACATCCACTATTTTTGGATGTTTAAAAGCAGTGATTACTACATCTCCCTTAATGTTTGTGTAAACTGGTTTTGGGCATCAAACCAGGTTTTGGCAAATGTGATGTATACCGATGAACAATTTTTGGGCCCTTAAAAGCATTGTTAGTGTGGTGCCCTGCTCACGCAGGTAGCCACAGACTTCTCTAATGCACAGTTTGGTTTCCACAGCAGGTACCTATTACATGCAACACCTTCCACCCCGGCACAGTAGGGGGAGCCCAACTTGCTGCCCTTAGGCAAGATCCCCTATAAATACTGCTGCTGGGGGAGGAGTTTGTGAGAGTGTGTAGACGCTAGGAGAGCTGCGAAGACGTCCTGGTTGTCGGTGCCGCAGTTAGGCCCGAGCCAGTGACCCGGAGTGGCTCTTCTATGTCCCGCAAGCCTAATTGGGGACAGAAGGCAAGGAGCAGTGAGCCGAAAGGGAACCAAGGAACTAGTGAAAGTTCGCCCTAAGACATACCAGACATCAGGGATCCGCACCTGTGGGATACTCCAGGACCACAGAGAACCCCGTCTCACCGTGGAGACTGCAGTCACCGGGCCCCCCTGCGGGTCGAAGAGAGGGAGCCAGACACAGCAGTGCGCCACCGCAGTGTTCAGAGAGGGTAACCCGTAGACCGCACAGGAGGAGAGAACAGATACCAGACTCAGGAAGAGAGAGAAGGCCAGACGGGCTGCATGCAGGCTGGGCTTCAATCCCTACAGAGGAACAGAGGAGGCCTTATACCCACTTGCTGTGGGGACCCACTTTGCAACCTGGTCAACTGTCAGTGCCCTGGAAGTCTTTACCTGCGTACCATCAGTAAAAGGTAAAAGAGACTTTGCAGTTTGCATGTGTCATTCCTATCCATCCTGATGCCCCTCATAGACTGCTCCAACAGTTCCCATACCATCTACAGCTCCACTACAAGCTGCCCCTTTCTCACTACGCTGCCCCGGAGGTCCAGCCCTACCTGTAGAGGACTTTGCCAACTTGCCGCATTACCATCTACCTCCGGCGGACTGTGGCGGCGCTGGTGACACATCACCAGAAACTACAGGTGGCGTCACGACAAACTGTATATAGCATCCCTGTAAATATTCCCCTTTTTCAAAGAAGGCCCCCAGGACACGCGGCCACCACTCCCTGTGACACAGTTAACCCATTGGAGCCTGATACCCGAGTACCCCACAGCCTGGGGTTCGACATTTGGTCAATCTCCACTGTTCATTAGGCCTATTCAGGTCACTGACCTACCTGACTAGTTCTTTCTGTAATACTCTAGAAAACTTATAGTTGTCCCACCTGTGTGTGGCAGGGCATAACATTGATAGGAGCGCTTGCATGAGCTTTGAGTTTATCTGGCCCAGTAGACCTAAACAGGTCACTGACCTACCTCTCTATTATTTCCTGTAATATTCCACGAAAGTTATATTTGTCCCACCTGTGTGTGGCAGGGCACAACATTGATGGGAGCGATTGCATGAGCTTTGAGTTTATCCGGCCTACTAGGCCTAAACAGCTCACTGATCTACCTGACTAGTTTTTTCGGTAATATTCCACCAAACTTATAGTTGTCCCACCTGTGTGTGGCAGAGCATAACATTGATGGGAGCGCTTGCATGAGCATTGAGTTTATCCGGCCCAGTAGGCCTAAACAGGTCACTGACCTACCTCTCTATTATTTCCTGTAATACTCCACAACACTGAAAGTTGTCCCACCTGTATGTGGCGGGGAATAACATTGATGGGAGCTCTTGCATGACTTTTAGTTTATCCGGTCCACTAGGCCTAAACAGGTCACAGACCTACCTCTCTATTATTTCCTGTAATTCTCCACAAAACATATAGTAGCTGAGCAATGTTTAACCTTGAAATGCTAGGCCAGGGCCTTTTCCAGACCTGTGCCATGCAGGCAGGCTGGGCCATTCAGCAATTTTTGGTCTGAGAGAATTGATGCCATTTTGGTGTGGTCTGACACTTTGGGAAGAGTGAGGACACTTGTTGGGGTCCCCTTGCTGTGTGGTACATGATTTGAAAAGGGGGTGAAATGCCTGTACCTGTGTCTCAACCTCCTTTTACTCCTCCACCTCTTTTTACTTAATGTAGAAAACTACTGCCACTTTTCTCCTGTAAACTCATCCATTTGTCAATTCAAAGTCAGTTTCACTCACCTCTGAAATTTTAGGTGAATGTTAACCACCTTCAATTTTGAACTGCTTTGGAAGAGTGTGCAGGCTGGCACAGACCATGTCTCGTGCACCCATGCTACACCATGAGACTATTTGTACTGTGGGTAGTCACTTTTCCTGGTGTTTGTTGTCTATTCTAAGTAGTTTGGCAGCTTTTGGACACTTTTGAAGGTGTTTTCTATGTGTTTGCTGTAGCCTGCCATTTATTCCAATGGGGTTTGACAGTGTTCGACAAACAATTTGTTCAACACACCCCAATTCGGCGAATCAAATCAAATGTGAACACTTACGTGGTGGCCCATCACTAGTCATGAGGGCTATATGTGTCACGGTGGTCTCACTTACCTGGGATACTTGTGACTGGTTTTGGACCTCTGTCTCATATCTATACTGAGACTTCATATTAAATGTACATTTTTCCTTTGGCAGTTGAGGAGTTAATGTCAGTCTCTGCTGCCTGCAAGCTAGCTACTTCTTGTCCTGGTGTGGCCACTCTGTGATTACTCTTTCCCCTTTCTATAGTAACATGGTTCCAGAATTTTTTGATGGTGATATAACTCATTCTGGCCAAAGCTTCCTAATGTGAAGGAAGCTTTGTGGAGAACCTCCTGCTGCTAAGCCATCTGTTGTCTGGGAGAAGTGGCAGAAGGTGTGAATTTGCTGCCTTGTTGTTCCTTGTCTGTCTTCCCCTTCACTTTTATCTCCTTTATTGCAGTGGCTGAGGAGTACTGCTCCCGCTGGCCATTCCCTATTGAGGGCTATCATCAGGGCCAGAGAGAGCTTAAGGTATCCTGCTCGGCGACGAGTTGAAAGAACCCGTGTAGGGACAGTAGGGAGATCAGGGCCGCAGGTGAGTGCAGGAGGTCACCTCTCCCCCATTCCCTAAGAGCAGGGCCCTCAACTGTATTTATCCCTTTGGTGTCTCTCTGTCTGTTGTTTTTCGTTGTATGCCAGACATCATAGGTCCTTGCTCACTGTCATGCATGGTTGCTGGACATCCCCCTTAGTCTAAGCGTAACTGTATGCCCATTTAAGCAGTATGTTACCATTTACTTTAGCTATCCAGGAGCAGATAATGATTTGGATAAACAAGGAAACCACCAGTTCTCTTTAAATGAAAAAAACTTGCTTAGCAGACTTTTGGCTTGAACTTTACACATGAGATAGGCTGTGTCTGAGCATTCTCAGACACAGTAACCAACTCCCTCTGCAATTTTCCTAATCTTACTGGTCCTGTGATTCTGTACACAACCCAGTCCAGTTCAATGGTCCAATTTGTTGCAGATACAATGCTTTTCTGTGGCTCCACATCTATTCTCCCCATAGAGGAAGGGAGTTCTGGAGGTCCATTCACTATGGCCAGAGTAGAACCTTGTGCTCCCAGACATTTCCTACGTCTGCCCCTAGCCCGGCGGATCCGTCTCAGCACATAGCGTTACCAGCAGGTAACACTGCCTGGCTATTGATCCCTATGGCAACCGGACGCTTACCGCAGCCACTGGCTCCACAGGATATGCACTTTTGCAGAGCGCTCAGGAAACACTGTTTAAAGCATTTTCCTGTGCGCTCTGCAAAAGTGCATATCTTGGAAATCTCGGTGTACACGGAGGCTGCGGTAAGCGTCTGATTGCCATAGAGATCTATTGCCTGGCAGCGAGTAGCGTTACCTTCTGGTAACACTATGCGCTGAAGCAGAAAATTTCTAAGTTTCTGCCGGATCGATGAGGCTCAGGGCCAGATGTAGGTCTGACCCTAGCCTAAGGGGTTTGCCAATAGTCCAAGTGTAGAGCTTTATGCTCACAGACCCTTGGGAAGACTTCGCCTGGGAAAGTTCACTTCGATCATGTATTAGGCTGTCCTGACCTGTTATATTTTAGGTTTAGGGCCTTGTCACTAAAGTCCTGTCCTCCGAGACCCTTCTGCCTATGGCCACTTCTTTCGATGATCAGTCTCTATCTTCAGATCTTCAAGTTGTCTCCCTTCCTGTGTCTCATTTTACCTTAGGATCGCACTATCTCACTTCAATCTCCTTTCTCCTTTCTGTTATCACAGGACTCCCACTGCATGCAGCATTGATGACGTCTCAGACCATAGGTCTACTCTATTCACATAGTTGGCTCTATCAGAAACACCACAGAAAACCATCACTCTCCCTAGATGCTAATTCTTCCCATTGTGGGCATATTTTAACACTTAACTATGGCTTGCCCTATAATCTGGCAAACCACACAAGAACATTGCTGTACATTAGACATGAAAACATTATACAATATATCACATTTCACACTGTATATGGCGTCCCTGAGCCATGTGAACTTTATAATTACAGCACACTCTATATTATTGGCTGAGATCAGCAATTACAAGCTGGCAACAGAGTAGAGTCAGAATACCCAATGTGCAGACACCAATTCATTACTACTGATCTGCGCCAATAACAATAAGCACGCTGTCATTGTGCACATCACACAGTGCACATGGCTCATGGACTAGCACAGACTCTAAAATGAGCCTCTATGAAGATGCTTCTGTGGAGCCCACTGCGACGGGGTACTCGGTACCGGACCGGGGTACTGCTGGGGATATCACGGCGGTCTTGGTCCAGACCGTGTCCTGGGTTCCACAATAAGTGGGGGAATATTTACAGGGGAGTTTGTCGTGACACCACCCACGAGTTGTGGTCAGTGAGGGGACCACCGCTGCTGCAGAACTTCCGGGGATGATGTTTGGCAGCTGGGAATGTAGTGGCTCTCCGCAGGTAGAGCTTGGTTCCCCGGGGCAGAGATAGTAACAGTCTATAGATGGTGCTATGGATATTGTAGGATAGGGGTAGTGATAGAGATGATGACAGTTGGTGAGGGAGAGTAGGACTTGAGTTCAAGGATCACACAGACTCACGGTTTTGTAGTTTTCCAAGGCTTTACTGAAGACGATATTTGGCAGAGTACTGTCCACGGAGTCTGTTTCTGTGGCACTTTAACCCCTGGGGTGCTACATTCCCCCTTAGTTAAGAACAGTACTCAGGGACTGTGGAAAAACAATAAACAGTTAACATATCAATACAATTAATATTTACAGAGTCTTAAAAGGTAAAAATACAAAAATCACTAAAATTCAAGAGTCCAAAAAGTTCAAAAAGCAGTCCTTCTGGGGTTTTAGTCTATTGCCTCCAGGGCTGGTAAATATATACAAAAGAGTTTTTACCACAACCAGTTCCGTGGCAGTATGGTCCGTAAATAAAGAAAGAAAAAGTTCAAGAATATGTAAGAAGTTCATACAGGATAGTCTCTGTAGGTACTGGGCTTTTTTAACATTGCAAAACAATATAACACGTACGGGTGTCTCTGGTTACAAGTGCAGTAGGCCTCTAGGCCCTCGGGTCACCACATAAGAGGCCAAGTTGCAACTCTCCGTGGCTGCCACCTAACACCTCACCCTTATATCATTTGCACTGATCTGGCTCCTTGGAAGCAGGTCTGATATGTGAAGGTGAGTGATGTTTTTGTATGATCCACTTTATATATATTATTGAGGTCTTTTGACACAATGTAAATTAAAAATTGTAGAGTAGGACCACCCTATCTGAGAATGCCTTGACGTTTTTTGCTAAAATTATTAATCTTTTCTAAATTATAATTATTACAGTTTGGAAACAATATGTGTTTTTTGCACAATTTTTATTTTTTCTGGCAGTGCTGGCGTTTTCTGTTTTTTTCTGGGTATGGTTTAGTGGCTGACCACCACTTCACCGTGCACGCTAGATTTTGTCCGTTTCCATCTGTACTGACATTTGTATTCTTGGTAACTGTTCACACACGGTTATCACACCCAGCACACAGGCTCAGTTTTTGCTTCATTCACCTGAAACTAACCTGCTGTTATCCATAAAGGCTGGGTCGGTGCGGTGGGGGTTAACCTTGAAAAGCCCTGACATTTGAGGTGCAAGCTGCAGGTGTGGGGGCCTAGGTTGCCTTATATCATTTGCACTCATCTGACCACCCTATCTGAGAATGCCTTGACATTTGGCGGGGTGGCTCAAAAGATTATTTAATCTTTTACTAAATGTCTCAACGAAATTATTTACAGTTTGGAAACAATATGCGTTTTTTGCACAATTTTTATTTTTTCTGGCAGTGCTGGCGTTTTCTGTCTTTTGCTGTTGACATAGGGTATCCCAATTGGATTCTTCAACTTCTGCGTCTGATTTTAGAATTTGCATATCTAAATCAATTGGCAGCTTACCGGGTCTTGCACGCATAAGGTAGGCTGGGGTGCAGTTTGTAGAACTCACCGGGACATGGTATAACAGGTCCACCAAATCGGGTAATTTCTCTGGCCAATGATTTCTCTCTGACTCTGGTAATGTTTCTAACAGGTCCCTTACAATATGGTTCATCTTCTCGCATAAATCATTTATTTGGGGATGGTACCATGTCGTGCGGATCTTCTTACAGCATACATATTGCAGAACTCCTGGAAAATCTCTGATTCAAAGCTGGACCTTGATCTGCAAGGACTTGTTCCGGGTTGCCATGAGGTCTACAGAAATGCGTCTGGAATGCTTTTGCAGCCGTCTTCGCTGTCAGGTCCTTGACAGGTATAACCACTAAGAAGCGTGAGTAATGGTCCACGATGGTTAAGGCATAGACATAGGCTGACCAGCTTGGTGACAACTTGACATGATCTAACGCAACTAACTCAAGTGGTTGCTTGGCTACTATGGACTGGAGTGGGGCTCTCTGCTGATCTTTTCCTTTGAGGTTGCACGGGCCACACTTTCTACACCAATCTTCAATTGACTTCCTCATGCCATCCCAGTAGAATCTCTCTCTTAAGAGCACTTCCAACTTCTTCCATACCAAAATGACCTGCACCGTCGTGGTAGGATTCTAAGACCATTTTGACGTCTCTCTTGGGTACGATAATCTGCCAGACCAAATCATGTGTTTTAGGGTTGGTATTCCTTCTGCAGAGCTTCCCTTAATACAGGAAAAACTTGCCTCTCTCTTTCCAGAGTTGTTGGGTCTCATCTGGGGCGTTCTGGTTAGGGTACGCACCTTGTTGTGTAAGCAGTTCTTTCACTAGCTTCACAGCCGGGTCGCTATCCTGAGTGTCAGCCCATCCATGGTGTGCTAACGGGTTGAGACTTGCCTGTTGTTCTCTTTGGTAGATGCCGGGTTGATACTTTTCTACCTTAGAACGGTGAAAGGCCGGTAGCTCAATTTCTTCCAGCTCCTCCGGTTCCTCTTCCAAGTCTTTTAGGTGTGGCATCCGGGATAAGGCATCTGCGTTCCCGTTCTTGCGACTGCCCTATATTTGATGACAAAATTGTAGTTAGACAGCCGGGCTATCCATCACTGCTCCAACGCACCTAATTTTGCTGAATCCAGGTGGGTCAACGGGTTATTATCTGTATAGATGGTAAATTTTGCAGCTGCCAGGTAGTGCTTGAAACGTTCAGTTACAAGCCAAACTACTGCCAGTAGTTCTAACTTGAAGGAACTATAATTCTCCGGGTTTCGTTCCGTAGGCCGGAGTTTCCTGCTTGCAAAGCCAATAACTCTCTCTTTGCCTCCTTGCTTCTGTGACAGCACTGCTCCCTGTCCCACGTTGCTGGCATCCGTGTATAGAATGAATGGTTGATGATAATCCGGATATTCCAAGATCTCTTCTCCTGTCAGTGCACACTTCAGCTTGTTGAAGGAGTCTTCCCTCTCTTCACTCCACTGGAGGATTACGGGTTGTAGACCTTTTTGACTGTCCTACCAGGATGTCTTGAAGGGGAGCTGCTAACTTCGTGAACCCTCTGATAAATCTTCTATAATAGCCTACCAGGCCCAGCAATTACCTCACTTCTTTCACATTAGTAGGTCTTGGCCAATCCCTTATCACTGTGACTTTATCAGGATCCGGTGCTACTCCCTCTGAACTCACGACATGTCCCAGGGACTATACCTTTGGCTTGAGAAGGTGGCACTTGGATGGCTTGATTTTCATGCCGTATCCGGATAAGGCCTCAAACACTTCTGCCAAGTCTTGTAGATGTTGCTCATACTTCTCGGAGTAGACTATGACGTCGTCTAGGTACAGGAGGACAGTTTCAAAGTTCTTATGTCCTAGGCAGCTCTCCATCAGGCGTTGAAAGGTACCGGGTGCGTTGCAGAGTCCAAACGGCATACAATTGAACTCACTGAGGCCCATCGGCGTAGTAAACGCTGTCTTCTCCTTGTCGGCCTCGGCCACAGCGACTTGCCAGTACCCACTAGTCAGATCAAGGGTAGAAAAGTAGTTAGCAGATTTTAATGCAGCTAATGACTCCTCAATCCTAGGTAACGGATATGCGTCCTTATGTGTGATGCGATTAATCTGCCGGTAATCTACGCACATTCTCATGGTCCCGTCCATCTTTTTTACTAACACCAGAGGCGCTGCCCAGGCGTACAACTGTCTCTTATTACCCCTGCAGTTTTCATTTCTTTGAGCATGTCTTTGGTGGTTTGATAGTGAGCGGGTGGTAATGATCTATACCTCTCTTTTATAGGCTAATGGATACCTGTGGGTATAATGTGCTTTAACTCTTTGATTTGCCCAAAGTCTAACGGGTGTTTGCTGAATATTTGCTCATATTCTTTTACTACCCGGTATACTCCATGCTTTTGATGGGAAGGTGTAGAACTGCTATCCACATGTAGTTTTTGGCACCAATCCTCCAGCTTTTCCCTTGAGCCATTGTCATCCGCCTGATTTGATGGGTTCAAGGGCTCGACGGCTGTGATGACATAATTATCAACCATGAACAATTTAGCCATGGTAGCATACTTTGGAAATGTGACCTCATCTTCTCCACAATTTAGAAGGCATAATGGCACTTTTCCCCAGTGTACCTCAACCACTCCTCTAGATGTGAGTATAGTGGGTCTACTGTCTGAGTACACGGGTTGTACCAGGGCTTGGTAGCCTTGCCCTTTAATGCCTATTGCTGCTCTACACCAGACCAACATTTCAGTTTTGGGAGGTATTAAAATGGGTATTGGATCACTTACTCGTGCACTGCCGATTTCACCTCCGGATATGTCTACCTGTTGTTTCAACATCAGGGCTTTTATTTCTTTGTGCAGAAGCCTCTGCTGTCCGGTTATGGCAGTCTCGGCAATCTGCTGCAAGACAGTAATTACCTCGGAAAAACACTTTTCAATTATATTCATTACTGGTTCACGATCTCGCCGGTTAATATCTATAATAATAATACCCTGGTTCTGCAATTCTACCTTCCCAATCTGAATGGTCATTTCTCTGAACCCAACCTGTGGTATTAGTTGACCATTACTAGCCCATAAGTTCATTACAATGTCAGTTGGACCACTAATAATGTCTGAATCAGCCCATTAACTTTTGTAAATAACATGTGGAATCGATGTTATCTAGGACCCGGTATCCAACACGGCACTAAAGGGAATGCCATCTAACACGATAGGGATGACCGGACGTCCTCCCACAAACTTGTCATACCAGGCTGAAGGACCTTGAGAGTTTACTCCTAGGAAGTGGCCCGCCTGCCCAGGGAATCCTCGTTTAAAGCACATTCCCGGGCAAAGTGACTGGTTTATGACAACGGCGGCAAATGGGCTGTCCATCTGGCTGATAGCGGTCGCTGGGTCGTCCTCTCGTCGCATGGTACCTTCTGGGCCACGGGACATCCTCCTTGCTAGTCGCCAACACGATCTTGGGTACAGACTTGGATCCTCGCAGCTCCTTGATGATTTTATCCATGGAAATAACAGTATCTGTCAGGGCATCTTGCTTTTGGTCGAGGGCCTCATTAGAGATAGGCTCTCTGTGTTCAGCAGCAGTCTCTGACAAGGCAGATGTTGCTGATACTCCTGGTTGCCGTGGTGCTGTTGTGGGGCCCTGGGTGTAGCTCAGATCCCGGGGATCCTCTACCTGCTGAAGGCGGATAGCTCTATCTTTTAACTCAGCAAATGTCATTTCAGGATTCTGGATAATCATCATTCTCAGCTGTCCTCTGTGAGAAGGGGATAGGAGGCCCTCTATAAACTGGTCAATTAACATTTTATCAGCTCCTGGGGCTAAGGCAGGTTCTGCCAATTTAAGTGCTTTGAGTGCTTACTGCAAGTTCAAGGCATAGTCTCTGGCACTCTCCTTAGGCTTTTGTTGACATGCGAAGAACCTCATTTTAGCCGGGTATCAGCACTAGACTCAAATGCTGCTTTTAGTCCAGCTACAAGATGCTCTACAGTGTCCTTATCTGTGTCCAGCCAGGACACTACCTCCCGCTGCGCATTGCCAGCTAACTGTCCAATAATCATTCCAACACGCTGGGCTTCAGTCAGGGGGTACATCACATAGTAAGCTTTTATCTTTGTAATAAAGTCATTTATGGTACCTTTACACGCCGCTACAGAAGGTTAGAAACAACCGGGTGTCTCACGTGCACGAGCACATTCCAACGGTTGCTAACAGTACCCGATGCCGCCTTTACACGCCGCTACAAAGTGCTCTACAGAAGGTTTTTTCTATCCCTGGAGGCACCGACGGGTGCCGCAGGTTACCTTCTGTAGAGCACCTTCCCTCATTTACACGCAGCTACAGAAGGTAATATGGGAGGACCTGGGGCAGCAGGGACAACACATAGGCGTGCCAGAGTTGTGGATTACGAGACGCTCGTACGGCGATTGGACAAAGCAATAACATCATGATTGGCCAGCCAATGCAGGAAGGCTGGGTAATATATGATGCTATTGCAATTGTGTAGTGTGACTGGTCAGCTCCTTAAATATGCCCCCTATGCAGGGACAACCAATCGTAACACAGGAGTTTCCACCAATGATCACTGAAGGGGGGCGGTATCCCGGAGGCTGTGTCACGCCCCAGGGAGTTAACTAGGTGACGAAAAAACCTTCCTGTTCCTCATTTAGACGCCGCTACCATCGGGTTGAAACCAACCTGTTTTAGAGCACTGCTCAAAAACAGGTGTCGACAGTGATGGGTGGCAACAACCTGATTTACATGCCGCTACCTCGCGGTGTTTTGACGGTACAAGATACAATTGTCTCCGACACCCGGTTGTTTCTAACCTTCTGTAGCGGCGTGTAAAGGTACCATTAGAGTGTTAGGCTCAACGGAGTATTGGGGCTGCCACATTGCCCCTGGAGTATACGGCATCAGGAACGGCATGATGGGTGCTGATCCTTGCGCCGCTGCACCGCCGGGTGCTTCTCTATTATCCGGTGCTGGATTTTCACCGTCTGCTCCGCCTCTGCCCGCTGGATCTCCTTGGTTCGACATCCTGTGCCCCCTTAGTTAAGGTCCGCCCTCCTGTCTTCCGCTTCCGTCCGGATGTCTAACAAAGGTTCCGCTGTGCACCAGGGATTCTCTTCCCTTCCCGATGATGTCAGAGCGCTTTGCCGAGTGCCGCCCACAATGACACGCCCCCTTGTCTTCCTGCACGTCGTGCACTCTGTAATGGCGGAATTTGAAAATTACAGTCCTTGAGGCACAGTGCAAATTCAGTTTGCCGCGCTTTCAGCAATGGCGGCAGATTCAAAACAGTCACTAATCACGGCACACATTGCCCGGTTTACCAGGCACGTTAGATCCTGTTCATGATGCCAAGTTGTGGAGCCCACTAGGACGAGGTACTCGGTACAGGACCGGGGTACTGCTGGGGATATCACGGCGGTCTTGGTCCGGACCGTGTCCCGGGTTCAGCAATAAATGGGGGGATATTTACAGGGGAGTTTGTCGTGACGCTACCCATGGGTTGTGGTCAGTGAGGGGACCACTACTGCTGAAGAACCTCCGGGGATGATGTTTGGCAGCTGGGGATGTAATGGCTCTCCGCAGGTAGAGCTTGGTTCCCCGGGGGAGAGATAGTAACAGTCTATAGATGGTGCTATGGTTATTGTAGGATAGGGGTAGTGATAGAGATGATGACAGTTGGTGAGGGAGAGTAGGACTTGAGTTCAAGGATCACACAGACTCACGGTTTTGTAGTTTTCCAAGGCTTTACTGCAGATGATATTTGGCAGAGTACTGTCCACGGAATCTGTACCGGGGCCGGATTGCTCCTACCTTGTCCGTCTCCTCAGCTCCTACTCCTGCACCTTGTGTGTGGCCCTGCTGCTGCTTTAGCTGAGCTGCTGGCCCTGTTTCTCCTTACAGGTACCCTCTTTGCCAGGCAACTTGAGCCTTTTCGTGTGCTTCTGGCCCCGCCGTGTTGCTTTGCTGAGGTACAATGTAGATATACATGTGGCGTCCCTGCGACCAGGGTGGCCACATAGGGAACCGCAGCCAGGTAGAAGGAAAGACAGTTTATATACTAAACACCCTCACAGACATCCCACATACCACTAGGAGGCAGCACCGAACCAGGAGCCCGGGACTCTAGGCGGGCAAGGGGTGGTGGGTTTAGAGGACAGTGGGTGGGAACGCATGTAGGTCAGGTGAAAGAAGGTACAAATAGAGGAAGAGGAGAAGGAAGGACTTAGTAGGCCAAGGGTGCCGACCAGTCAAGACGGAGTAGGCCGAGGTAGGCTGAGCAGCACAGACATCAGAAAGAGAAAGACACACGTTCTGGTGGGATTGGGCTAGATGGAGATGCAGAATCCACAGAGTCAGAGAAACCATGGAGAGAAAGCTCGTCCATAGCCAGCATCCCAGGGAAGTGTGAGGACAGAGACCGGACAAGCAGCACTGGGTCCAAGGAACTTGGCAGCACCGACCAACTACAGGCGGAGTAGTCTTCCCTATTGAAACTGGAGTCACATGGGTTAGAAGGAGCCTGGTAGTGCCTTGCAGGAGAGGGATATTGCAGGCTAGGCATACAGCAGAGTGTCGGCTCTGAAGGAAACCAAAGATTTACCCGGTATCCCCAGATTCACTCCAAGTTGGAGTTCCCACAACAAGGGTGAAGGGCACAGCAGCAACCACGAGGACTCAAAAGGTCCGAGCTGCCGCCATACAACCCGGAGAAACACTTAAAGAGAGAGAACAGCCTGAAAGGACACTAGAAGGAGTGAGGGGTCTCAGAGTGACAACCTCGCTGCAGAGGGTTTGAGTGTTCCCGGGGTTAACTGAACTGTAACTTGTGTTGAAGAACTGTACTGAGAACTGCTGTTTGACTTGGAAGAGCTGACAAGTAAACCCGGTGAACCCTGCCTGTGTGTCCGTGTTTGATTCTAGATACCCTGAACTGTTTAAAATTATCTTTAATCCTGTCAGGAGCAGCCCGACCCGCGGCGGGCTCATCCATCTGACTGCAGCCCATCTGTCCATCCTCCTGGCAGAGAAGCGCTGCAGCGGTGGTCCCATCATTGACCACAACTCGTCGGTGGCGTCAGGACAAACTTTATATCCCTTGTAAATATTTCCTTTTACTTGTGTAAACCCGGGACACGGTCCGGACCAGGACCTCCGTGACATCCCCAGCAGCAACCCGGTCTGGTACCGAGTACCATGTCCCAGTGGGCTCCACATGCAACATCCACTATCCCGGTGTTTACTGTGCTGCGTGTATCAGTCACAGTTTCGGATCCGGTATCCGGTATGTGCGCTCCTCCGGGGCGAATTATGAGGTAACTCAGTCTCCCAAATGTGTTCTCCTGTTTCTCTTACTCCTCCCCTCAGACCCTGGCCAGGCCTTGAAGTGTGTTGCAGGTTGTGGAGAGGCCTAAGACAGCCCCTTTACACCACCAGTCTTTTCCTCGGTTCTCTCCAGGAACTGCACTAACCCAACTCCACTCCACTGACTAAGGCCCTTTCACATCTGCGTTTTTCGTAATTCGCGGCAGATGCGGTGAAAAACCGCATTGCCGCGTTTGCCGCATAACGGTTCCACTTGCGGCACGGTGCGGTTTTTTCCATAGGAAGTATAGGGGACTTGCGGCAGATGCGGCAAGTGCGTATTGCACTTGCGGCAGGTGCGGCAGCGAAAAAAACCGCAGTAAGCCGCGTTTTTTTCTCGCCGCACCTGCCGCAAGTGCAATACCGCACTTGCGCATCTGCCGCAAGTCCCCTATACTTCTATGGAAAAACCGCAACCGTGCCGCAAGTGAACCGTTATGCGGCAAACGCGGCAGATGCGTTTTTTTCACCGCATCTGCCGCGAATTACGAAAAACGCAGATGTGAAAGCACCTTACTGACACTACCACTCTGAGGTAAATAACATTAGCTCCTCCCACTCTTGTAGGTGCCACTTAAGCTCCACCCACCACTCTGCTCTTCCCCACTTCCTCTCCTCAGACCAGAATATATATAAGGGAGCTGCTTGAGCTCCCCCTTCTGGCCTAGAGGTGCCAGTGTAGTGTCCAGTGTTGTGTGGGGAGTAAACCTGTGTTGATGTTACTGTGGCACTTTAACCCCTGGGGTGCCACACTTAATTTCAGGGACAGGGCTGAGGTTGTGACAGTGACCCCAGCATCTGTCCCCTGATGACACTTCGTTTGAGTATCCCAGCATGCACTGTGATTCTCAAGGAAAATGTCATCAAAAAGCAAGACAGAAAAAAAAAAAAAGAAAAGCAGTTATATAGTGTAATAAGGGAAGTATAGGGAATATTTATTTCAGGTATATTAGAAAATAGTTTAGATTATGGCACTAAATAGGGATTTAGAAAGAAAATGAAATGAAAATTACTCTGGTCTTCAGACCACCCCTTTAGTATTTCAAAGTAATAAAAAAATAAAAACTTTAATATTGTTTTAGCTCAACACACACTAGAAATCTTAACAGTACAAGTCGTTCCCATGGTACAAGGCACTAGGAATACATATCTATTCATTAGTAGTGATATAATTCACAAGTAAATATTTGCCTTTAGTCATAGCTGCTTTAGTCCTCACCTCTACTATACTAAGCTGGGACATAAACAAGGACGTAATGTCAAAGGTTAGTTTTGTGTCTAGACAATAAGTGCTATTCATTAATCTGACCACACCTATTCTACATATGACAATCGGGGCAGCTGCATAGCATTCTTCCCCTTTTACCATTAAGAGATGAACAGAATTATGACCAGACAACATATATTTATGAATTACAGTAATATCTACCCATTCATTTGTGCCAGAGAAAAAAATCCTTGGTATAAAGCTGGACACATAGCCTTGCTTGTTGTATGGGGTATTTTTTTTTTACATATAATATATACAGTGGTGTGAAAAGGTGTCGGCCCCCTCCTGAATTTTTATTCTTTTTCATGTTTATCAGACTAAAATGTTATGGTACCTTTACACGCCGCTACAGAAGGTAAGAAACAACCGGCTGTCTCACGTGCACGAGCACGTTCCAACGGTTGCTAACGGTACCTGATACCGCCTTTACACGCCGCTACAAGGTGCTCTACAGAAGGTTTTTTCTATCCCTGGAGGCACCGACGGGTGCCGCAGGTTACCTTCTGTAGAGCACCTTCCCTCATTTACACGCCGCAACCACAAGGTAATATGGGAGGACCTGGGGCAGCAGGGAAAACACATAGGCGTGCCAAAGTTGTGGATTACGAGACGCTCGTACGGTGACTGGACAATGCAATAACATCATGATTGGCCAGCCAGCGCAGGAAGGCTGGCTAATACATGATGCTCTTGCAATTGTGTAGTGTGACTGGTCATCTCCTTAAATATGCCGCCCTATGCAGGGACAATCAATTGTAACGCAGGAGCTTCCACCAATGATCGCTGAAGGGGGGCGGTATTCCGGAGGCTGTGTCACGCCCCAGGGAGTTAACTATGTGTCGCAAAAACCTTCCTGTTCCTCATTTACACGCCGCTACCATTGGGTTGAATCCAACCTGTTTTTGAGCACTGCTGAAAAACAGGTGTCAACAGTGACCGGTGGCAACAACCTGATTTACACGCCGCTACCTCGCGGTGTTTTGACGGTGCAAGATACAATTGTCTCCAACACCCGGTTGTTTCTAACCTTCTGTAGCGGCGTGTAAAGGTACCATTACAGATCACCAAACTTACCAGAGAACAGCCCTAGCCAGTACAAGGTAACAATGAATGCTTGGTAGGGTGCAGCAGGTGAGTTTTTATTTTTTTATTTTATGTCCTTTTCAGTGAAAAAAAATGCAATGACCAGACAAAGAAAAGTTATGTTGTCAGTGTTCTGACTCCATTCCCTCTGATTTAACTGACATCACTCTAGTTGTTCGTGACCTTCATCTGGCTGCTGATATTAATCAAGACAGAAAATGAATAAGCTGGAGTCTGAACTGTAGACTCTTTATGGACTCCCTTTCTTGCCCTGTTCCCGAGAAGTGGAACTTGGAACACCCTAAAAGAACAAAGTAAATGAGCACTAACAAGCTATTATGGTTATAAAATGACAAACACTAATGACCTTAAATAACAACATTTAAACAAATGTATTTGGGACAAGAAATACTAATGATTCTGAATGATAGCGTTGAAGGAACATGCAACTGAAGATTGCATTAGAAGAACACTGGCCTTGGCTTCAAGCTGTCCATACTAGGGAAGGGGAAAAGGTCACATATCATCTTACTATGAAAACAGACCTCATTAGATTTATCATTTCGTTGTTTTCTTTCTGGTTTATTTTTGCTGTGCTTTTAAGATTGGGGCATCTTTCCAGTGACCCATAGAAATTCATTGCTACTGACCTGGTTTCTTTTACTTAACAATAATGCTGTTGTTAAAAAGTAAAAAAAAAGATGTAGCTGCGGTAGATTTTATAGGCCAATTATTTTGTAGATACTTTTATAACATCACTTTTCTTTAGGGACTAGAAGCTTTATGAGAAGTGTTTTCCAAATATCATACTGTCCATAAATGATGCCGAGGTCAAGGTTTCATTAGAACAAGCAGTAGATTTTATAGAGCTTCACTTCCAAGTGTTACAAATGCATCCAAAGCTGCAATAACCACTGTAATGTACATATAGATTTGATCATTATCCCACGTCAAGAGTTTTCAAAATCCTGACTTCCAAATTCCATTCTTGCAGCAATTTATTTTGGAAATCTTTGATTTCTTAAGGCCATAACGTTCGGTAATGTAAGTACACTTCACAGCAACAAGCTTATTGCTTGAGGCTTGTGCCAAGGACATGGTGATGGAGGTGACAGCATGGTTCCAAGTGTTTTAATCTGATACAGAGTGCTTGACACATCCCTTAACGACCTTTCAAGCACGAAACACATTTAGACACCTTACATATATTAGTTCTTAAATCCAGGCTACACTTATCTGGAGAAGCATTTAGCCGAGTCTTCTAGTTTTAAACTACTCAAGAGAGACAAGTTAAGTTCAGTATAGCAGAAAACTATATGTTGACAAAACTGGAAAAAAGTACTCTCCTGCATAAAGCATTCCTTTCATTTCCAGCAGATGTAAAGTTTAAGTTATGGTTTCAATGATCCTTATCTGCCCCCAAGTTATCTCATTCACAGTCACGTCTTTTCACGGAATGATAATCATGGAATGAGATACATGGCAGTTCCTATGCAGGCCTATATGTCACCACAATAACAGATTAAAAACAAATTCTGTGTAGCCTTTGCTTGTTTTCTTTCTCTCCATCTACCCCTGCTCTACCTGTAATAGGTAAATGGTCAGATGGTAAATAGGAGCAGCTATACCCATAACCATTGGCCAAACATTACTCAAATTTTGTGTTGTTCACCAAATGCACTGAAAATACATTGTCATGGTAATGATATTGAGCCCAGTCTCTATGGTCTCACACTTACGCATTCAATGAATATTGCAATTAGGTTATGACTGAACATATGCTACTATCGTAATGATGCATAATCTGAAAATGACTGACATTATATCACAAAGATTTGGTTGATCAAGACGTGCTGATTTCTATGCATAATTCTTCACTTTGACGTCATTCTGGAAATAGCTGAATCTTTAAACATTTGATTTCAAGTAAGATAACCCTATGACATGTAAAAGGACTTGTTTCTAAAAGACTGTAGACATCCTTGTCTGTTTCCCTACTATTTCTCTTTCTTCCCAGGGATATCCTATATTTTACATGACTGATGTATGTGGTAGGTGGCTCAAAGTGTATATCTGCTAGCAGGGGGAAACAGGAATCTAGTCCTCCCTTGTGTCTATTTACTCGGATTTCCTCCAATGTCATAAATCAATGAGACTTCCACAGCATTGTTTACTATGCCTTGACACAAATTAAGAACTTTTCAGCATGTGAACATTTGGGGCTTCCTGTTATCTCTTCTTATCTGTTTCCTAGAATTTGAAACAAAGGTATCATGATAGCTCTGCAACCCTATAAAATATATATATGCCACTAATGAAAAAGAAACACTCAAATAATAAAGCAATTCATAATTTATTAATTTAAGTATTGGAGAATTAAGAATGAAAACAATGCTATCTTAAAAATCTTAAGAAGTTAAAATGTATATTGTATTCACCCTATAACTTCTCAGCATTGAGAGGTTTCATGATCGCTTTCTAGTGCTAGTCCACCAAAAATGTGTCAAAAATGTTTTCATGCTTGATTAATTATCCCCTCACTGCAAGAGCATTAAGTGTGACCATTAATAACTTTGAATGTAAAGGTCATATATTTTAAAAACAAACACGCATACTTAAGTAGTTTCAATGGTAAATCGAATACATAAGAATATTTAAGTCCATCGTTATACATAACTTCAATGTTTTGTTCCCTTCATGGCCATGTACACGTAACCATATTTTTGATCTGAGTGTGATATCGGTTCACACCTGAGCCAATGTTAGTGTTATGCCATCAGCGCCCTTCCTCTCCATGTGACAGGGATGCCGACATGCTCACCATGCTGGTTCACATCTTCCTTTGTCCGATACCGAGGACCGCACATGCACAGCAGGGCTCTTGGGAGTACACCCATGACGTGTCCATGGGTAACATCTCTGTCTTAAAGGGTCAGCATGTCCTTACCCAGAAATATCTCTCAGTCTATGGCTGAGGGGAACAGTGTATTTAAGGCATCCTCTCCTATTCAAAGGTGCCTGGTTAATGTGTCTATTCAGCTTTGCTCTCTTAACTAGTTGTGAGGTCCCCTTTGCTCTCCACCTTGTTACCTGTGCCTGTGTCTTCTTGCTTGCTAGTTTCTGACAAGTTCCACCACCTGCTGTGCCTACCCATGCTTGCCAGTCACCACCAGTCTTCACCATCTGCTAAGCCCACCAGTGCCTGCCAACCACTGTGAATTTTACCATCTGATATGCTTACTTGTGGCTCCTGCCATCACCAGTGATGTCTCGGAACTTGGTTCTATCCTCTAGTCACTGTCCATCCCTGTCTGCCCTCCATTAGGGGATGTGTCCTCCTTTCTGTCTAGTGGTGCTAGCTGCTGGGGTACCAAGAGCCACTGTTTCTGCCCTCTGTCAGCTACCTATCTGCAAAACCTTTTTCCACCTCCTGTGCCTTTAGTAAGTCTCAATTTTCATTCAAGGGTGCTCCCAGGCCAGTAATCAATACATTTGGATTAGTGGATCTACTTTCCCTTGGGCTTACTTTGTAAGGCAGTTGGTCTATGGGGCCAATGCATATCTACAAATTTTTGCTCTGATAGAAGATTGTCCAAGAAAGAAATTTCTGCATGTCTGCATTTTAACTGATATTCAGATCACTTGGCTAACCAAGTCAATGAGTAGGTTGGAAATATTGGACTACACATTGTGAGGTAGCGCTTACTGAGTGTGTTGGGGGACACTCGCTTATTGTGCAATTAAAGCACTCATACACAATTTCTTATAAAAGATAGTCCATCAGTTTATTATAAGTCATAAACCACTACTCTGGTTATGTAGCTAATAACTTCAACAGCAGTGCACATGAAGAGTTTATAACATATAGTCTGTTATCTTCAGTGGGTATGCCTGCACACAGTTATCACCTGACCTAAGTCAGCACATAATTATCCCACTTGGGTTTACCTGCTGTTGCAGCTTAACAGTGTTCACACTGGCTCCTGCCAGTCTCACCATCCATGAGGTTACACACACAGGGATCACCCATCAGGTCCTTGAACTTGCTCCATATCGGCATCTGTCGTGAGTCCAGACCCATCAGACCTCAATTACTCTTGAACTTTTAGGAGCCCTTGCCAGCTCCACTCTCAGGAAGGCTTGTCTCCTGCCATGTGGAACCAAGCAGGAAGTGCAGGGCCATGCTTGCATCACAGTCATGTGATCAGAAAGGAGTCACATTATATGCCACCTGTTACACTGGCAGGTGAATATATGTGTTCACTCACACTCATACTTGCATGCATTAACTCTTTTGTGTAATGCTGCCAGTCACAGTGAAACCATTCATATTTACTTTGCAACAGACCTCTGCCTGTGTGATGTATACCAGCCATGTGCGACATTGCTGGTATATCTCACAACATCTAAGTGCAGTCTGATTTCTGCTGACTGACAGAATGGAGAACATGGAGACATTTTTTCCTTCATCTTCTCTTCATCTAAGAGAATAGATCACACTATACTTTCGTCTAAGCCTTTTCAGAATGTCATTTGCATAATAAACCCGATTCTCTTGGATGGGATATTCTATAGTCGTCTGTACCTGGTCTATCACTGAGAATAGATGAATGGAGTTCCAGAATCCTTTTGTGAGCCTTACTGTGAACATATAAACAACTAAATACAACCCACCCCCAATAACACAAATAAAACTGATGATCACACACTGATTTGGTTAAACCTATCAAGTTCGTCAATAGGTGTTGTCCACAGTGACAGAGTCCCATCATTGGTCACAGATAGACAACACTTTTGTATAATTGAGTCAAGACTAATGTATCATAGTATTATTTTTGACATGAAAAATAAGACCTTCCAATCTATGATTTTCAAATTTCAACTAGCCAGTCCTATGTGTTTCATCAGGGGCAAAAAGAGGGAATAAAGAGATCCACAGCAATAGACTGGTTAATAAAGGCTAGGGTCACACTTCAGGTTTTTATTTTAAAACCTGATCCAGTTTTGAGCTTTTAAAAAGCTCAAAACCGGATCAGGAAACGCTCCTCATAGATCTTACTGTGTAGGCCTTCAGGACCTCAGACAGCGCATATACTATACCTACAATAGCTATAGTATGCGCTGCTCTCAGTGGAACCAGCGGCTTCATTCATAAACATGTACAGCAGCCGACAGGAGCCGGCTACTTACATCTGCAATAACATCATTATATGCCCACCTGAGTGGGCGGTATGTCTCCAGGGGGGGTGGGAAACCCCCTAGAGACATTATAGACTTTCTAATTTATTCATAAACGTTTGCGGTGCAGGGATGTGCAAACTATCCGTAACCGGATTGCTCCGGATTACACATCCAGAGCAATCCGGTTACCGGATTGCGGCTTCAGCAATCCGGTTAAGGGATTGCGGCTTGTCTGAAGCCAATTGCGTTCACCACATCCGGATCTGGATGCGGTGAATGCAATTCTATTTTTAAGTGTGACCCTAGCGAAACACCACTTGTAAAATGGGTGTTCTCATCCTTGGTTTGTGGACTGTTCACACTGTTCATGTAATACACGATTATGTTCACTGATCCCATCCACTTAGAGAATGTGTCTCTGGTCTGTTATAGGAGATGAACATGCACAGGTCATCTAAAACCAGAACAAGGGAATTACTATAAAATTATATAGGCTGGAGACCAGGAGGAGACTAGGTAAATAGATAGTTAGTGAGGAGTAAATACGATAGCACTGAGTGCACTTGTATCAGCAAAACTTTAAATGAAAAAATAAAAATTGATAGGTACCTTATTTTTAAGGAATTAAAGGGTGAAGTTGTCAATAGATTTTACGATTGGTTTCTGGTATATATTAGTATCCAGATGGAATAATGAGTTGTCTAATAAAAATACAGAAATATAGATGATAAAAAGCGGTGTTTGAAAAATATGCGTGAGTATATATACTCAATGTCGGTGTCTCATCGTATTTATTCTTTAAATTTTGCCTTGACAGGTATGAATGCAGATCCTGATGTGAACTTGCAGCTCCTTTTAATTTCTACAATTGTTCTTTTTAACTAGTCACTGTGACATTTTTAACAATTAATTTAAATAACTATCTGTTTTCATACCAAACTTTCCATTTATTAATTGTAGAGCGCCAGTGCATCACTTATTATTTGGGTAATGAGAGGTATTGCTAAGGGTACCTTTACATGACGCAACTGCGGCGAGGAATCTTGCCGGCGATATGCCGCCCTGGCACCATCGCCGTCAAATTGCCTGCCAGTTGCGGCGTGTAATTTGAGAATTTGGCGTCGATAAAAAAAACAGTTGCCTGGTTCCGATTACAGAGCACTGCTCCAAAATCAGAGGCAATCATGAAGGCGAGATTCCCGGCTTTTGGCGTGTGAACGGGCGATAGTGATGGAATCTGCGTCGCCTATTGATTTCCCGTAGGAGTGCTACAGCGTGCTTGAGTCCGTGCCCCATCAGCGATGATTGGTGGTGGCTACTGTGTTCCCTTTGGCTGTCACTTCACAAGACGCCATATTTGAACAGCTGTCCATTCACCACCACACAATGGCAATGGCGTCATGTATTAGCCAGCCTTCCAGCACAGGCTGGCCAATCATAATGCTATTGCGTTGTCCAATGAGCGTATTTGGGGCACGGTGTACAACAATTTGGCACGCCTATGTTCTCGCCGCGCTGAACATGTACACCCACATTCCTTTGGGGATTGCAGCGTGTGAAGTGGCGAGGGGAGTCTACCGGATGTTTTTCGCTGTTGGTGTGGCGATTTCCGGGGCGACACATCGCCTTAGGTTGAGGGCGAAATAGCGGAGTGTAAAAGCACCATCAGCGATCTGAAGCGACCATGAAAAACGGGCACACGCACGTTAGATTGCCTCCGATCGCCTCCAAAAATTGCGCCGTGTAAAGGTACCCTAAGGGACACCCAAAAATGACCTTTAAAAGAGAGTGATACACATACCCTTATCAAATAGGTCTAAAAGGTATATATTCATATGATTTTCAACCTCCGAATCTAAAAAACATCATTGTCAGAAGCGCCCTGTCCTCTCTAGCAACTACACAGGAACCTTTCCCTACAACCAGAACAGGTGCAAAACCTGTCTACCTATAATGACAACGGACAACATAAAGATTCCCAAGACAGGTCAGGACTACAAGATCCCATGTAACTTCAGTTGTACCACAAGCAATGCGGTGTATTTAATTATATATACCAAAAGTCCAACAAGTGGCATGTACGTAGGGGAGACCGGGCAAATATTAAGAACAAGAATGAATTCTCATCGCCACACAATAAAAGAAAGGCATATAGATCTACCTGTAGCATTTTTGCAACTCTGACCACAGAGAAATAGACATGAGTCTGCTCATTTTAAAAAGTAACTTCAAATATCAGAAAGAGAGAATTTGGGAATACAAATTGATAATGACCTTTGACACATTCAAAACAGGATTGAATGTCTCACATGGATTTGTGCGTTTTTATATCAATTGAAAGAGAATTTGGGGATATTACATCTTCCAACAGACTTCAGTTGGAGGACAATGAACTTTTGAAACTTCTTACGTGAACTGTCTCACATGGATTTCTAGCTTTCTACACTCACTGAGGAATTTTCAGGTCCCCACAGACCACTAATTACAGGACAATAATACAATCTGTTCCTCTTATCTCGAAATTTTGATTTTACGTCCCCAGCTCTACTTCCCCTCCCTAGCCTGACTCTGCTTTGTGTCACCTGTAGTATTTACTGCATCATCTCACCCTGCTTATGTATGTATATATATATATATATATATATATATATATATATATATATATATATTTGTGGGGCAGCGCTGGGATTGCAGGTCAGAAATACGTTGAGCCCGGTAACAGTTCAAACAGCACCCGGTTTTATTGCTGATCAATACAGCGATGGCACAAGCTGCCGAAATCCGGGTCGCAGCCGGGTTTACAGGATACAGTCCACACATAAAGTAACCCGGTTCCCTCAGGTTATGCGCTTTCCGACATAGGTCGCCCCGAGCTCCCAGGGCTCCTGGGATAGACCGTGTTGTTATAGCACACGGCCCCTGGAACTCTTGACCTCTCCTGTCTGCCTCTGCTGCCCTTCAGCTTATAAAGCAAAAACTCTCCAGAGGGGCCCGCCCTGCCTCCTGACCTGGATTTTAACAATGTGTCTCCTTCCAGGGATCCTGCAAGACCCGGAGCGGAGGGAGCGGACCGTTCCTCTCTCTTATACCCTATACTGGGCTCAATATGTGACAGTGCGCATTCTGGGGGAGACATAGCGCCCCTCGCATATGATCCCCTGCACTGTCTCACACCCCCCCCCCCTCGGTTCAAACTTGTGGGTTGAACCCCAGCCATCAAACAGGGTGCCCGGGACAGGGCATCCGCATCACCCTGCAACTTGCCAGCCCGATGCTCCACTGTAAAATTGAAGTTTTGGAGGGACAGGTACCACCGGGTGACCCGAGCATTCCGTTCCTTGGCGTTTCGCATCCAGACCAGGGGAGCGTGATCCGTAACCAACCGGAACTGTCGCCCAAGCAAATAATAACGTAGGGACTCCAAGGCCCATTTAACAGCCAGGCACTCCTTCTCCACTACGCTATAATTCTTTTCCGCCTGGGACAATTTCCGACTTAAGTAAGTTACCGGATGTTCTTCTCCGTCCACTTCTTGCGATAGCACAGCCCCCAGCCCCACCTCCTAGGCGTCTGTTTGCACAACGAAGGCGTGTTTGAAGTTAGGACTGATGACGACGGGCTGTCCGCACAAGGCCAACTTCATGGACTGAAAGGCTGCCTCTGCTTGGGGATTCCAACGCGCCAAAGCAGATTTCTTCCCTTTTAACAGGTCGGACAGGGCCGCCGTTCGCCCAGCAAAATTGGGTATGAAGCGTCGATAGTACCCAACTATGCCGAGGAACGCCATCACCTGTTTGGTAGACACCAGTCGGGGCCAATTTTGAATGGCCTCGATTTTGTTTATTTGGGGTTTGATCACCCCTCGCCCAATCACATACCCCAGGTACCGGGCCTCCTCGAGCCACATGGCACATTTTTTTGGATTTGCCGTCAGGCCTGCTGCCCTGAGCGAATCCACCACGGCCCGAACCTGGGATAAGTGGGTATGCCAATCTGGACTAAAGATGATAATGTCATCTAGGTAGGCGGACGTGTACTTCCGATGAGGTTCTAACATTATGTCCATGAGCTGCTGGAATGTGGCCGGGGCTCCATGCAACCCAAAAGGCAACACGACGTAGTGATAGAGACCTTCCGGAGTAACAAAAGTCTTTTTTTCTTTGGCCGACTCTGTTAGCGGCACCTGCCAGTACCCTTTGGTCAGATCAAGCGTTGTGAAGTACTGGGCTTGCCCCAGTCTTTCAATCAGCTCGTCCACCCGGGGCATGGGATATAAATCAAACTTGGACACTTCGTTTAGCTTCCGTAAATCGTTGCAGAACCGCAGCGATCCGTCCGGCTTTGGAATGAGCATGATGGGACTAGCCCATTCGCTCCGAGATTCTTCTATCACCTCTAACTTAAGCATGTGTTTAACTTCGGCCGCGATGGCTTGCCGTCTGGCCTCGTGTACCCAGTACGGTTTCACTCGCACTTTTACCTGGGGCTCAGTGACAATGTCATGTTGAATGACCGAAGTGCACCCGGGCAGGTCAGAGAACACATCGGGATTCTGCTGTACCAACTTTCGAGCCTCCCGTCATTGGGCCTTAGTGAGGGTGTCACTTATTTGTACCCCTTTGGTATCCCTTGTGGCCGAAGGGGAAGGGTCTCCGGGTGCATCGGGCGCCTCCATGATCAGGCACTCCCGGTCTCTCCACGCTTTAAGCAAATTAATGTGGTATAGCTCCTTTTCCCGGGCTGGTATACCCTGTAATTGACCTCCCCTACTTTTTCCCGGATTTCATAGGGCCCTTGCCATTTGGCCAATAATTTGCTTTCCGTTGTGGGCACAAAGACCAATACCCGGTCCCCCACCTCAAAGGTCCTAACGGTGGCCCGTGTATTATACCTGCGGCTTTAAGCTCCTTGGGCATCCATTAGGTGCTCTTTTACAATAGGCCGGACCGCTGTGATCCGGTCCTGCTTTTTCGCCACGTGGTCAATAACGCTCCTATAGGGAGTGGGTTCCTGTTCCCACGTCTCTTTGGCGACATCCAATAGCCCTCTAGGATGCTGGCCGTACAACAGTTCAAAGGGAGAAAACCCCGTAGACGACTGCGGTACCTCCCGGATGGCGAACATTAAATAGGGCAGTAACATGTCCCAATCCTTTCCATCTTTCGCTACCACTTTTTTTAGCATGGACTTCGGGTTTTATTAAACCGCTCCACTAACCCGTCGGTCTGGGGATGATACACCGAGGTGCGCAGCTGTTTTATGTTGAGCAGTTTACATAGTTCCCGGGTCACTTTGAACATAAAAGGAGTCCCCTGATCCGTGAGGATTTCCTTAGGTAGTCCTAGGCGACAGAACATAGCAAGCAGCTCCTGGGCAATCAGTTTCGCCGAGGTGTGGCGTAACGGAATCGCCTCCGGGTACCGGGTGGCGTAGTCGACAACCACGAGTATGTGTTGGTGGCCTCGTGCTGACTTCACTATAGGCCCCACCAAATCCATTGCGATCCGTTCAAAAGGTTCCTCTATAACTGGTAGAGGTACCAATGGACTACGGAAGGTGGCGATGGGTGTGGTCAGCTAACATTCCGGGCAGGAGTCACAGTACCTCTGGACATCCGCATACACACCCGACCAGAAGAACCTCCGCAGGATGTGTTCTTGCGTTTTTTTAGCCCCAAGGTGGCCCCTAGCAGGTGGGAGTGGGACCGCTCGGCAGTGTGGCTGCGGTACTACCAGTTCGTCCACGACCTCATCCCGGATCTTGTCCACCCTATAGAGTAACTCCCGGTTAATCACCATGCGTAGAAATACATTCTCTGCCCCTGGATGCTGAGCTACCCCGTTTACTTCAGTTAGCCTTTCTCGGGCCCGGGTCAGTGTGGGATCCTGTAGCTGGGCTGTCCCAAACGCTCCCCGGGATACTTCCATTTCTGGAATCGGTGGGGTCTCCTCGACCCTCTCCTGCCAATACGTCTAGCGGGAACCTATCGGGGTGACACTCTAGCCCTATGTTGGCGACCCCTACGGCAGGTGTCCCGGTCTCAGGGTCGTCGGGTTCAGCACCCTGATTCCCTGGCCTCAGGGGAGGGTTACTCCCTTCCTCATAAGGACTAAAACAATGGTAAGTCTCTTCCCAGCACCATCCCGTAGGGTAGAGATTTTATCACTCCGACCACGTGGGTCACCTCTCCACATGGAGTGGACAGAGTCACCTCCGTGGTCGGATACTCGTGTAGGTCCCCGTGTATGCACCGGACCCCGATCAATCCCCCAGTGGGTTGCAACCCGGGGATTAAGGATGCACTAACCAGCGTCACCAAACTGCCGGAGTCCAAGAGAGCTTCCGCCCTGTGTCCATTAATGAGCACCGGGCACAGATGTGGTTCCGTTAGGGGAACCACCACATCTGCGGTGAACACGGGGTTGGCATACATCGAGAGTCGGCGTGTGAACCCGCAGTCCATGGGTTCCACCGTTAGTGAGCAATAGGCAGCCACATGTCCCGGTACTTTGCACCGTCAGCACCATGTGGCAGTGGCAGCACCGGGCCAGAAGCTCCTTCTTGGGGAGCTGGGTCTCCTGCCAGCCCCATTCTGGCGTATCCTCTCAGCGGGTACGTTTTTAGGAGAGTCCCTTGTGGGTGGAGGCCGGCGTAACTGCCGCAGTGGGGCAGAGTCCCGTATGAACTCCTGGGTGGCTGTATATCGCTCTATCAAGCTAACCACCGGGTCCAAGGTACCCGGGTCCCCTTGCCCCACCCAACGCTGTATCGCAACTGGCAGAGTCCGTACCAGCCGGTCGACCACCACCCTTTCCACCATCTGTCCCGGAGTCAAGCTCTCAGGCTGGAGCCACCGTTTCACCAACTGCAATAAGTCATACGCCTGGGAGCGAGCCGGTTTGGACTCCACATAGGACCAGGAAAACACCCGTTGGGCTCGGACATAAGTATTGACCCCCAGTCTCGCAAGGAGCTCACCTTTGAGTTTCCCGTAGTCCTGGGCATCCTCCCAACTGAGGTCTGTGTAGGCCTTCTGGGCATCCCCCATCAGGAATGGCGCCACCACTTCAGCCCACTGAGCGGTAGGGAGACTTTCTAGCTCTGCAGTGCGCTCGTAGACTGTGAGGAAGGCTTCTACGTCGTCCTCCGGACTCAGTTTCCTCAGTGCCGATTGGACCCGGTCCCGGGCCTCACGCCGCTCTGGAAGAGGCGCCGCTGGCGGGTCTCGTAGGGCCATAATTTGTTGCAGGAGCAGTTCATTTGTTTTCTGCTGCTGCTCCTGCTATCGAAACTGTTGCTCCTCATGTCGCTGTTGCTGCTCTTGCTGCCGCTGCTGGGTAAGTACCAGCTGCCTTAGGATTTCCTCCATACCAGCAGCAGGCCTGAACTGTAGCGTAGCCGGCTTCAGTACGGACATGCAGTTCGTGGTTCAGGCTACCCGCATTCTCCACCATATGTGGGGCAGCACTGGGATTGCACGTCAGAAATACGTTGAGCCCGGTAACAGTTCAAACAGCACCCGGTTTAATGGCTGATAAATAAAGCGATGGCACAAGCTGCCAGAATCCGGGTCACAGCCGGGTTTACAGGATACAGTGCACACATAAAGTAACCCGGTTCCCTCAGGTTATGCGCTTTCTGACATAGGTCGCCCCGAGCTCCCAGGCCTCCTGGGCTAGACCGTGTTGTTATAGCACACGGCCCCTGGAACTCTTGACCTCTCCTGTCTGTCTCTGCTGCCCTTCAGCTTAGAAAACAAAAACTCTCCAGAGGGGCCCCGCCCTGCCTCCTGACCAGGCTTTTAACCCTGTGTCTCCTTCCAGGGATCCTGCAAGACCCGGAGCGGAGGGAGCGGACCGTCCCTCTCTCTTACACCCTATACTGGGCTCAATAGGTGACAGTGCGCATTCTGGGGGAGACATAGCGCCCCTCGCATATGATCCCCCGCACTGTCTCACAATATATATATATGTGTGAGTCTTCAGAATTTGTGCCATTATCAGCCTGGCGAAGAGGCCATAGTGTCTCGAAAGCTTGCTTAACTTACCATCTTTTCAGTTAGGCTGAAGGCACACTGATCCCTCAAAAACGGCGCGTTTTTGAAGCGCAATACTGATGCGAGTTTGATGCGTGTAGTAGTGCTAGTGCGGTGCTAGTGCGGTGCTAGTGTGGTGCTAGTGTGGTGCTAGTGTGGTGCTAGTGCGGTGCTAGTGAGATTTTTTCATTCCTACTGCGATCCGACAGACTAGCACCTTCTCCTGGTGTCAAGACTGCACTGATTTGCTGCCACTTATTTGTCAATCAATGGGGTCACTTGTGGGGGAGCTCCAATGTTTAGGCACACAGGGGCTCACCAAACGCGACATTGTGTCAGCTAACAATATGAGCTGATTTCCATTCAAATTGTTAGCGGACACCATGTCGCGTTTGGAGAACCCCTGTGTGCCTCAGCATTGGAGCTCCCCCACAAGTGACCCCATTTTGGAAACTAGACCCCCCAAGGAACAAATCTAGATGCATAATGAGCACTTTGAAGCCCCAGGTGCTTCACAAATTGATCCGTAAAAATGAAAAAAATATTTTTCTTCCACAAAAATCTTTTTTTATTTTTACGGATCAAATTGTGAAGCACCTGGAGCTTCAAAGTGCTCATTATGCATCTAGATTTGTTCCTTGTGGGTCTAGTTTCCAAAATGGGGTCACTTGTGTGGGAGCTCCAGTGCTGAGGCACACAGGGGCACTCCATACGCGACATGGTGTCCGCTAACAATTGGAATTGTTAGCGGACACCATGTCGCGTATGGAGAGCCCCTGTGTGCCTCAACATTCAAGCTCCCCCACAAGTGACCCCATTTTGGAAACTAGACCCCCAAGGAACAAATCCAGATGCATAATGGGGTCACTTGTGGGGGAGCTCCAATGTTTAGGCACACAGGGGCTCTCCATATGCAACATGGTGTCCGCTAACAATTGTTAACGGACAGCATGTCGCGCATGGAGAGCCCCTGTGTGCAACCAGCATTGCCACCAGCGCAAGGGCAACTGGAAGAGTTGGGGTACAGCACCAGAAAATGGCACCTCCAATGAATGTGCTATTTTCTGAGGTGGCTGTGGGTTGCAATTTGCAGCGTGAGGGGCCCACAACATTTGGATCTCTCTATGATGAGGATTGCAGCCCCCCAACTGCCAAGTTGTACCTGGCTGGCAACCAAAAATATGGCAAAGCTCCATGTCATTTTATTGGTAGAAGTAATTAAAAAAAATGACGTGGGGCTTCACCATATTTTTGGTCCAGCCAGGTACAACTTGGCAGCTACAGACTGCCACCAACCCCCAGCTGCCTTGTTGTACCTTGCTGGCAACCAAAAATACAGCGAAGCCCATTTTTTTATTTCTAGAACAAATTCTAGAAAAAAAAAATGACGTGGGGCTCCGCCATATTTTTAGTCCAGCCAGGTACAACTAGACAGCTGGGGGCTGGAATCCGCAGCATGGAGAGGCCCAAGCGTTCTGGGCCCCCCATGCTGCGAATTGCAGCCCGCAGCCGCCCCAGAAAATGGCGCATTCATTGAAGCGCCATTTTCTGGTGCTGTACCCATGCTCTTCCAGTTGCCCTGGTGCCGGTGGCAAACTGGGTAATAAAGGGGTTAATGCCAGCTTTTTATTGGCAGCTGGCACTAAGCCCGAGATTCATAATATTGGGCCAATGTTAGACCCGCCATTAGGAATCTCTGGTAAGTAGTCAATAAATACACACAGAGTAAAATATTTTTATTTGCAAAAAAACACAAACAAAATTCAGACTCCATCTTTATTAGAAAGATCCGACGTAGTCCATAACGAAGGTCCCGCGACGCTCGATCGCCTCCGACGTAGTCCACAACGAAGGTCCCACGATGCTCGATCGCCTCTGCTCCAGAGATTGCAGCAAGGGATCAAGTGTCCACTTCCTACAGTCTCTGGGGTCAGAGTTATGGTGCACTGTATGGCAATGATCTGTCATACAGTGCACCATGACTATGATCCCTGAGACTAGAAGAGGAAACTTGATACCTTGTTGCATCCATCCATCCATTATCCACGCATGTACACATCCATTCGTGCACACATCCACACATGCAGTCACACATACGCACACATCCATCCATGCACCCATGCATCCACGCATCCACTAACCCACACATCCACTAACCCACGCATCCACTAACCCACACATCCACTAACCCACGCATCCACTAACCCACGCACCCACACATCCACACATCCACGCATCCACTAACCCATGCACCCACACATCCACTAATCCACGCAACCACACATCCCCGCACCCACACATTCACACATCCACGTACCCACGCATCCACGTACCCACGCATCCACGCACCCACGCATCCACAGATCCCCGCACCAACACATTCACACATCCACGTACCCACACATCCACGTACCCACGCATCCACGTACCCACGCATCCACGTACCCACGCATCCACTAACCCACGCACCCACACATCCACTAACCCACACATCCACTAATCCACGCACCCACACATCCATTAACCCACGCATTCACTAACCCACGCACCCACACAATCCACTAATCGACGCACCCACACATCCATTAACCCACACATCCACTAACCCACGCACCCACACACCCACGCATCCACGCACCCACACATCCCCGCACCCACACATTCACACATCCACGTACCCACGCATCCACGTACCCACGCATCCACGTACCCACGCATCCACGTACCCACGCATCCACTAACCCACGCATCCACTAACCCACGCACCCACACATCCACTTACCCACACATCCACTTACCCACACATCCACTTACCCACACATCCACGCACCCACTAACCCATGCACACACACATCCACTAATCCACGCACCCACTAACCCACGCACACACACATCCACGTACCCACGCATCCACGTACCCACGCATCCACGTACCCACGCATCCACGTACCCACGCATCCACTAACCCACGCACCCACGCATCCACACACCCACTAACCCACGCACCCACTAACCCACGCACCCACTAACCCACACACCCACGCATCCACACACCCACGCATCCACACACCCACACTCACGCATCCACACACCCACGCATCCACACACCCACACTCACGCATCCACACACCCACACATCCACTAACCCACGTATCCACTAACCCACGCATCCACGCACCCATGCATCCACTAACCCACGCATCCATGCATCCACTAACCCACGCACCCACACACCCATGCATCCACGCACTCACGCATCCACGCACCCACACACCCACGCATCCACTAACCCACGCATCCACTAACCCACGCACCCACGCATCCACACACCCACTAACCCACGCACCCACTAACCCACGCACCCACTAACCCACACACCCACGCATCCACACACCCATGCACCACACACCCACGCATCCATGCATCCACTAACCCACGCATCCACACACCCACGCATCCACTAACCACGCACCCACGCATCCACACACCTGCATCCACTAACCCACGCACCCACACACCCATGCATCCACGCATCCACACACCCACACATCCACTAACCCACGCATCCACACACCCACACATCCACTAACCCACACATCCACACACCCACACACCCACGCATCCACACACCCACACATCCACTAACCCACACATCCACTAACCCACACACCCACACACCCACCCACGCATCCACACACCCACACACCCACGCATCCACACACCCACACATCCACTAACCCACGCACCCACACATCCACTAACCCACGCACCCACACACCCACGCATCCACACACCCACACATCCACTAACCCACGCACCCACACACCCACGCATCCACACACCCACACATCCACTAACCCACACATCCACACATCCACACACCCACACAATCATTGATTGATTCATTCATTCATACAGTACTTACCTCAGGGCGGAGCAGCACCGGAGGAGGGGCGTTCCAGCGAGGAGAGGAGGCAGAGCGGCGGCTACACCGGCGGGATCGGACACGGGGATCGAGGAGCGGTGAGATCGGACACGGGGATCGGGGGGGTGGGGGCCGCAAGCCGCAAGCCGCAAGCCGCAAGCCGCAAACCGCAAGCCGCAAGCCGCAAGCCGCAGGTGGGGGCCATCCAGAGGAGGGGTAGGCCTGAGGAGGGGTAGGGCATCGCGGCGGGTGAGGCCGCAATCAGGTTCCGGTATCGGGCGACGGGCGTGGGGGCAGTGACAGGTGGGGCCGGGGGTCATCTTGAGAAGGGGAAGGCCTGAAGGAGGGGGAGGGTATCCGCCCCCAACGCCAGCAGCGCGGCGTGTGAAGCCGCACACAGGTCCCGGCTGTCACAGAGATCACAGCCAGGATCACAGCCTCAGTACCTGGCGGGGCCGGTCCGACGGGAGGCTCTGCACAGCTTGAGGGCTCTGGCTCCCGGTGGTCTGCGGTGTGTGCCCTGCTTCTTCCCGCCCGCTTTTTGAAAGTGTGTGCTGGAAGTGTGTTTTTTCACGCGGGAGACTCGCACTAGTCATTGCACGGTGCGTTTTTTTAACGCACCCATTGATTTCTATTGTGGCTCAATGCGTACAACTCGCATGCAGTCGCAGCATGCCGCGACTGAAACTCGCTTTGCGAGTTCAATGCTTAAAATGCGCACCAGTGTGTCCGACATGATAGAAAAACACTTGTTCTAGTGCAATGCGAGTTTATCTCGCATTGCACTCGCGCGAGGCACTGGGATCATGTCGGATGATGTGCCTTCAGCCTTAGGCATTAAAAGGTATCAATCACTGAGGACTCTCAGATTCTAATATTTTTCTATGGTTTTCATAAACTTAGGAGCTCTATGGAGATCTGTACCTTGACTTAAAAGAAGCTCTCCATGAAGTTATGTCCTATATGTCTAACTGTAATATATTATTCTTGTAAAATGTAGTAGGATATCATTGACAGTCAATTAGCTGCTTTTGGTATTGCTTCCTTTTAGAACTTCCTAATTTATAAACATGCACACTTATTACTGAAATATAATAGATTGAATCTAATTATACTCAGCATACTCAAGATTGAAAAATAGAAAATATTTTCCTTTTTAAAGCTATTATTTTATTTTACGTTCTACTTTATAACCAAAAAAATGTAAATTAGTTCTGTAATTGCTACCATTGCAATTGTTCAACTTTTTCCAGACTGGATCCAATTCAAACTATTGTTTTATATGTAATTTAATTTAAAAAAAATCTACAATGTAGGAACATATGTAAAGTAATATTTCAATCAGGAAAGTCAGTTATTTATAATGCAGTTGGGCTCAAATTAGAAGTACTGGCCAGTCCAGAAGTAAAGAGGGGTATCTGATAACTTGACCACAGTGTCCATTCTCTGAGTGGCTTTGTGGCCCTTCTATGTGAAAGAGATAATGTAAATTTTTAGGGGATTTAGAGAATGAATCCTCCATGCCAGATCCCTATCCATAAGAGAGAGAGACACTTACTCCAAACTTTTAATGACACCGCCTGGGTCACGGAGCCGGGTCTCGGTCTCTGTGATCCCCGTTATGAAGCCTCAAAACAGCCCGGTTCCAAATATCCTAAGGCCCTGGATGGGCATGTCAACTTCTCAGCTGTGGGCAGTATAACTTAACCCCTTCACCACCCAGCCTGTTTTGACCTTTCTGACCTGGCCATTTTTTGCAATTCTGACTAGTGTCACTTTATGCGGTTATAACTCTGTAACGCTTCAACGGATCCCGGTGATTCTGACATTGTTCTCTCGTGACGTATTGGACTTTATGTTAGTTGTTAAATTAGGTTGATAATTTTTGCTTTTCGTTTTGAAAAAAAAAAACGAAATTTGGCAAAAATGTAGAAAATTTCACAATTTTCAAACTTTTCAGATTTATACTGTTAAACCAGAGACTTAAATCGCACAAAATAGTTAATAAGTAACATTTCTCACACATTTCTACTTTACATCAGCACAATATTGGAAACAAATTTTTTTTTTGTTAGGAAGTTAGAGGGGTTCAAATGTAATCAGCAATTTCTCATTTTTCCAACAAAATTTACAAAGCCACTTTTTTTAGGGACTACATCACATTTGAAATTACTTTGAAGAGCCTACATCTCAAAAAACACCAAACAGTGACACCATTCCAAAAACTGCACCCCTCAAGCTAATCAAAACCACATTCAAGAAGGTTATTAACCCTTCAGGTGCTTTATAGGAACTAAAGCAACATCAAAGAAGATTTTTCTTTTTCCAACAAAAATGTTACTTTAGCATCATATATTGCATTTTCACAAGGGTAACAGGAGAAAATGGACCCTAAAATGTGTTGATCTATTTGTCCCCAGTAGCCGATGCCCCATATGTGGTCAAAAATCACTGTTTGGGCACACGGCATGGCTCGGAAGGGATGGAGCGCCATTTGACTTCTTGAATGGAAAATTAGCTGGAATTGTTAGCTGATGTTGTGTTTGCAGAGCCCCTGATGTACCTAAACAGTGGAAACCCTCCACAAGTGATCCCATTTTGGAAACTAGACACCCCAAGAAATTTATCTAGAAGTGCAATGAGCACTTTGAACCCCAGATACTTCACAGAATTTTATAACGTTGAGCTTTGAAAATGAAAAGATACTTTTCTTCCACAAAAATGTTCTTTTAGCCTCAGTTTTTTAATTTTGACAAGGGCAACAGGATAAAATGGATCCTAAAATGTATTAAGAAATTTATCCTGAGTACACTGATACCTCATATGTGGTGGAAAACCACTGTTTGGGTGCACGGCAGAGCTGAGAAGGGAAAGAACGACATTTGACATTTCAAGCGGAAAATTAGCTGCAATTATTAGTGGACACCATGTCGCGTTTGGAGAGGCCCTGTGTTTCTAAACAGTGCAACTAACCCATAAGTCACCTCGTTTTGGAAAGTAGACTCCCCCCAAGGAAATTATCTAGATGTGCGGTGAGCACTTTGAATCCCCTGATGCTTCACACAATTTTAGAACGTTGAGCCGTGAAAATTAAAAAATACTTGCCCCTGTGTGCCTAAACAGTGGAGATCTCCCACAAGTGACCCCATTTTGGAAATTGTACCCCCTAAGGAACTTATCTAGATGCAGGGTGAGCACTTTGAATCCCCAGGTGCTTCATACATTGAGCCGTGAAAATGGAGAAGTACTGTTTTTACACAAAAATTTTCTTTTAGCCTCATTTTTAAAATTTTCCCAAGGGCAACAAGATAAAATGGATCCTAAAATGTGTTGACCAATTTCTCCTGAGTAATCCAGTACCTCATATGTGGTGAAAAACCACTGTTTAGAAGCATGGCAGGGCTCTGAAGGGAGGAAGTGATATTTTGGAACACAGATTTTGATGGCATGGTCTGTGGGTGTCATGTCCTGTTTGGAGAGCACCTGATGTGCCTAAACAATGGAAACCCCCACAAGCAGGGCCATATTTGCCACTGGGCACCCGTAGGCACGTGACTAGGGTGCCAGAATGCAGGGAGGGCGGCACCTGAGCAAGGTAACTTTTTTTTTTTTGGTCCGGGAGAGTGAGGGGTTGACACGCCCTCCCGCCTCCGTCTGCCGCCCACCCTCCTCAGTCTTCCAGCTGCTGCGGCCTGCGGGGGTCTCAGGATCCCGCCCTGTCAGCGCTGTGGAGGATGAGCGAGGCACTGCTGAGAGGAGGAGCACGGAGGACCAGGGAGCTCATTGGCGCCGCCGGTATTTGGTGATTACCGGGTCTGGCGGGGGAAGTGGGTGTATGTGCACAGTGCAGCACAGGCAAGTGAAGAAGGGTCCAGGGACTTAGAAGGGATATGCACAGTGCGGCCCTGCAGGGATGCGATCCCTGGGCCCTGTGTGCACTGTGAGATGCACATAGCAGGTGGGGGGGGGTGATGGGATGTGCATGGCAGGGGGGGGGTAATGGGATGTGCATGGCAGGCAGGGGGGTGATGGGATATGCATGACATACAGATGGGATGTGCATGGCAGGCGGGGGTGATGAGAGGTGCATGGCAGGCAGGGGAAATGATGGGATGTGCATGGCAGGCAGAGGGGGGTGATGTGATGTGCATGGCAGGCGGGGAAGAAGGGGGTGCTGGGATGGATGTGCATGGCAGACAGGAGGTGCTGGAATGTTCATGGTAGGAGGGGTGCTGGGATATGCATGGCAGGCAGAGGGAGGGTTGCAGAGATGGATGTGCATGGCAGACAGGAGGTGCTGGGATCGGAAGTACATGGGGGATGGTGGGGAGTGCTAGGAAATGCATGGCAGGGGGGTGCTGGGATGTGCATGGCAGGGGGAGTGCTGGGATGTGCATGGGAGACGAAGGGTGCTGGGATGGATGTGCATGGGAGACGGAGGTGCTGGGATGTCTGTGCATGGCAGGGGGAGTGCTGGGATGTGCATGGGAGACAGGGGGTGCTGGGATGGATGTGCAAGGGAGACGGGGGTGTTAGGATGAGCATGGAAGACGAAGGGTGCTGGGATGAATGTGCATGGGAGACGGGGTGCTGGGATGGATGGGTGCTGTGCATGGCAGGGGGAGTGCTGGGATGTGCATGAGAGGCAGGGTGTGCTGGGATGGATGTGCATGGGAGATGGGGGGTGTTGGGATGTGCATGGGAGATGGGGTGGTGCAGCAATGTACATGGGACATGTCTGTGCATGGCAGGGGGAGTACTGGGATGTGCATGGGAGGCAGAGGGGGTGCTAGGATGTGCATAGCAGGCAGGGTGTGGTGCTGGGATGTGTATGAGAGATGGGGGGCTGGGATGTGCATGGGAGATGGGGGGTGGTGCTAAGTTGATGTACCCATCTGTATCATGTACCTGGCAGTGGAGGGGTTACTCTGGAGCTCGGTGTATCCCTCTGTGTCATGCTGTACCTGGCAGTGGAGGGGTTACTCTGGGGCTCAGTGTACCCCTCTGTGTAGTACCTGGCAGTGGAGGGGTTACTCTGAGGCTCGGTGTACCTCTCTGTGCTGTTTTGGTGGAGTCGGAGTTGGAGTTAGTAGAAAATGGACCGACTCTGACTCCTAAAATATGTAACAAATTGGGTACAGTCATCCGTTGTTTGCTCCGTTTGGCATGCAAGTGCTATGCGAGTGTCCGACATTTTTCTCAGATTCTCAGATCACATCCATGTGCTGTCCTTGTGCAGTGCGTTTTTTTCTCAGCAGCTATTACAGTATAATCTTTTACAGGAACATTTTACAGTTGTCTAAGCTACAGAATGATAATGTAGCAGTGAAAAAAACTGATGCCTCTCAGATGGTGCGTGTGCTGTCCGTGATTTTGTCGGACCCATAGACTTGCATTGGCGAGTCTCACACGTGAATTGCATACTATCGCAGCATGTTGCAACTTTTTTTCTCATCCAGAATCTGGATGAGAAAGAAGCATCTGACACTCGCAAATGTTCTCTCAGACATTGATTAACATTGGTCCGAGTGCAATATAAAATGACGCATTGCACTCGTCCGAGTTTCACGCCAGTGTGTCTGTACCCTAATAAAATCCTACAATGTCCAATGTCTGCTGGACATGGTATGGGGAGGGTTTACACTATTAATTCCATAGCACTTTACATACATCATCATCAACACTGTCCCCATTGGGGCTCACAATGTAAACATCCTATCAGTATGCCTCTCTACGGCTGCGACGGGGGGGGGTTGTCCATGACAGGGGGAGGGGCGACGGGGGGGTCCACGAAGGGAAGAGAACTGCGGGGGGGGGGGGGAGCTAAACGAATGCTGACAGTGCCTAGGGCAGCAGGAACTCCAAATAAGGCCCTGCTCACAAGTGACACCATTTTGAGTTATCTGCCTTGGGGAGACCTGGTGACTCAGGGAGTGACATCACCACAATTCTGTGGTAGTCTCTTACTGCGTAGGTGATGTCACTCACTGAGTCCCTGCAGTCAGTGTGATTGCAGTCTCTGCAGGGAGAGAAAGCTTGTTCTCTCCCTGCAGACCCTGGATGAAGGATCGTCGAGTGTTATGTCGGAGTAATAATGATGAAGTTGAGATAAGTTTGTTTTTTGTTCTAATAAAATTATTTTCTGAGTGTTGTGTATTATTTACTATTTACTAGAAATTCCTAATGATCGGGTCTAACATTGGCCCAACATTATGAATCTCTGGCTTAGTGATAGCTGCCAATACAAAGCTGGCATTAACCCCTTTATTACGCAGTTTGACACCGGCACCAGGGCAACAGGAAGAATTGGGATACAGCACCAGAAAATGGCCCCTCTAATGAATGTGCTATTTTCTGGGGTGGCTATGGGTTGCAATTCGCAGAGTGGGGGGCCCAGAACGTTTGGGTCACTCCACGCTGAGTATTTCAGCCCACCAGCTGCCAAGTTGAAGTTGTACCTGGCTGGCAACCAAAACTACAGCGAAGCTCCATGTCATTTTTTTTTCATTTGTAGAAATAATTTGAAATTTAAAAAAATGATGTGGAGCTTTGCTGTATTTTTGGTCGCCAACCAGGTACAACTAGGCACCTGAGGGCTGGAATCCTCAGCATGGAGAGGCCAAAGCATTCTGGGCCCACCATGCTACAAGTTGCAGCCTGCAGCCACCCCAGAAAATGGCACATTCATTGAAGTGCCATTTTCTGGCGCTGTACCCAGACTCTTCCAGTTGCCCTGGTGCCGATGGCAAACTGGGTAATAAAGGGGTTGATGTCAGCTTTTTTATTGCCAGCTGGCACTAAGCCTGAGATTCATAATGTCCGGCCAATGTTAGACCCAGCCATTAGGAATCATAAATCTAGTAAATGGTAAAAAAATACACCACATAGATAACAAAAAATGTTATTAGAAAAAACACACAAACACAAATTTAGACTATAAGCAATCAAAGGGGACAAGGGTTAACGGGAATGGCTCAACCGGACTCACGTGCAGTTGATAGTGCCAGGCAGGGTGTCTGTAGCCTTTACACAAGGTTAAATTTTACAAAAGCTGGCACTTGGACGGTTTCTTGAATTTTTCATATTTCTTTCTTCAGTATTCCAGTATTCCAAAAAGAGTCTCTCCCCTGAGGAAGCTGCCTAGTTGCAGCGTAACGCGTGGGGTCCCCAGTCACCCAGGTTGCAGCATCCAGTTTTGGTATGACCCCTTATTCATGATGTATGTTCATAGTGTCACTTTGTTTACACCATTGTAATTTGGTTGCTTCATGTTCATTGGAGGACCTTGTTGATTATGTGGTTTCACTGCTTCCATATGGTGTGATATTTTGTCCATCTTGACATTCATCAGCTATTTAATTGTTATAGTATATGATTGCAACTGGCATACTGGGACCTACTTTGTTTTAAGTGGTTTTAATTTTTGTGGTTTTTGTGTTGTTCGCCTTTGTTATTACTTATAATAAAAATTGTGTTTTGACTTCGGGTGTGCAAGTTTTTTTTGCATATTCTTTCCACTTTTTTGACATATACTTCTTCTATGCAGTCTTGCACCCCTTATTTACTTGAGAGCTGTGCATCACCTCCTTTTTGGTCCCAGACCTATTCCAGTATTCCGGGAACTGCTTTCCCAATTAGTTTTTATCACCCTGGAATACTGAATAAAGAAATTAGAAAAATTGAAGAAACCGTCCAAGTGCCGGCTTTGGTAAAATTTAACAAATTTAGACTCCATCTTTGTTTTACCCTCCGACGTAGTCTACAACGATGGTTCCAAGATGCTCGATCACCTCTGCTACATCCATAAACTGCAGCAAGGGATCAAGACTCCTCTTCCTGCAGTCTCTGGGGTTACACTAATCGTGCACTATATACTAATCATCTGCCATACAATGCAACATTAGTGTGACCCCAGAGACTGCAGCAAGGGATCAAGCATCCTCTTGTTGTAGTCTCTGGGGTCATAGTGAAGGAGCACTGTATGGCAGATAATTGCCATAGAGTGCACCATTACTGTGATCCCACTCGATCCCTTGCTGCAGTCTCTGGTGTCTCACTGATGGTGCACTGTATGGCAGATCATTGTCATAGAGTGCATTTTCACTATGACCCCAGAGACTACAAGAGGATGCTTGATCCCTTGCTGCAGTCTCTGGGGTCACAGTGCTCATGCACTGTATGGCAATGATCTCCCACACAGTGCACCATCACTATGATCCCTTACATTAAAACAAGAGATCAAGTGTCCTCTTGTTGTAGTTTCTTGGGTCATAGTGATGATGCTCTGTATGGCAGATCATTGCTATACAGTGCGCCATCACTGTGGCAAACCCAAGTCTCAGAGATCACATGATCTCTAAGGTTTGGGTCAGGTGACTGGATGTTGTCATGGCAACATCAGGTTGCCATGGCAACATCGGGTTCCCATGGTGATCGGCTCATCGTAATTACATTACAATGAACCAATTACCGTGGGCTGAGGTAAGGCACTGTGTGCTCCCCCTCCCCAGACTCTAAGTTCTGTGATTGTTGAGATTGCAACAGTTAAGGGGTGACACAGAGCTAGAGCACAGCGATTGCATAGTGGATCGCGGTGGCTAGCTGTCAGATCGCTCCTCTGCAGCCTGATCTCCATGCAGGGAGATCTGGTTGTTGAAGGAGCAGCAGGCACAGGTGGGCAGGCACAAGTGGCCTTCACTGCCACCATGCTTCAGCTGATGTGAGTGATTCTACTTCCCCATCAGCGCTGGAGGGGGCGATACCCTGCATCCTCCATAGCTGGAGTGACAATCGCTGGGATTGGCTGCTCAACAGCCAATCACAGTGATCGTAGGGGCAGGGTGCAGAATCGATGACCCTGACATCAAGCCTCAGTGTTCTGTGATGAGTCACAGAATACTGGGGCGCGATGGCAGTTACCTCGGCAATGGTGCCACGATCCTGCCATGACATTGTGGAATGTCACAGGTTGGGAAGTTACAGCAACCTACAATGTTCCACAACACCAAAGGTCAGGAAGGGGTTAATAGAAAAATCCTTGAGTTAATCACAAAGTGGTCCAATGTTCCTCTAGTGCAAACAAAATATGGCAGCAAGTATTCAATTTCTGTAGTGGGCCACCACATCAGAAAATGAGAATAAGAAAACGCAAATTAAAGTAAATCAGTTGCTTGAGTAAATCAAGACAAGAGAAAGCAAGTCCTCCAGAGAGACTTGAAAGCTCAGTATTACTGAATCAGAATTCAATAACAGGGTATATGAAAATAACATCTGTTATTACTGTTTAACCCAATTAACCAACATAGATTACATTGTGCTAATATTAACTATTAATACAATTATTTATTAAGAAAATGTTCTGTTGGATTGCATCAGGGCACCATGCAGGTCAGTCTACATCTCAGTACACTATTTTTGTGTACATTCTCTATTAAAAAGTTATAAAAAAAAACAGTTATAATCCATAATTTCTTCTTCAGCAAACTTAAAAATAACCATATCTTTTGGTTTATCCATACAGGTATTGTGTACACCTGGGAAAGAAGATCATTGTGGGGGTGACGTACTGCCTCCACTTGATCCACAATAAAAGTTTATTTTGCATTATACAGATTATACAGTTATGAAAATGCATCTGGTCTGACATTGCATAAAGATATATTTTAGAATATGTATATAACATTGCCTAAACTCAGATCTGTTGTAAGAGTACTGAATGTACAAAATAATAGTTATCTCCTCTCTGAGAATGATCTTCCACACAGATGCCGCCATTATGTGCCTGCCTTTACAATGGTTGTCCATATACTAGAGAATCTAATATAAACTGATGGGCAAACCGGTATATGATATTGGATCAGATTGGGTGTCGAGACCATTAACCCTGGACTACATCGGAGGAGGGGGTTCTTTTCTTTAATAGAGATGGAGTCTCTAATTGTGTTCTGTTTTATTTCTAATAAAAATATTTTTCTCTGTGTTGTGGTTTTTTTATATGATTACTAGCAATTTATGGTGGTCATATCTAATATTGGCTGGACACCATGAATTTCAGGCTTAGGGCCAGCTGATAATACAAAGCTGGCCCTAACCCCATTATTACCCAGCAAGTCACCTGGAAGAGTTGGATACAGCGCAGAAGATGGCACTTCTATGAACTAATCTATTTTCTGGTGTGGCTGCAGACTGCAATTCGCAGCGGGGAGAGCTCAGAAAGTTTGGCCACCCTGCGCTGTGGATTTCAGCACACATATGGATGTGGAATGTAGATTGTAAGTCCTAATGGGAACAATGATTATCATTTCTGTAGAGTAGTGTGGAATATGATGGCACCAAATAAGCTAAATAAATAATAAACATTATTACCATTTGTTTGATTCTACAGTATCTAGTGGTGGTTAATATAAGCAAAGAACTCTGACCAAAATAGGTAGCAGATGATCCACAGCATAAATGATAAGAGTAGGATCATACAAGGCGGATACAAATGACATATATTTAGGTATGAGTTTATGAAGTTTTATAAGTGTGGTCTGAGATCTTGGACATCTACTGATTCTACAGTGTATACAAGGCAGTCTCCATTGTTATTAAGAAAGATGGTGACAGATGGATGGTCACTATGTATTGAAACTAAATGGAGATGCTAAGTCAATGGTCATATTTAATCAGCGAATGTTAACTCACTGTTTTTTTTTATAGGATTGCCACAAGGGTTGCAAATTAGCCTAATTATTCAGCAATTCATCAACTACTTCAATATCATGACAAACATTGCCAGGTTTTTCATCCAGGATTCTGGGAAAGCTAATTTACAACCCCATAGGAGCTTGAAGAAAAACGTGAGCAGGCGGTATAATAGATGTAACTAATAAACAACAGAATGGAAGACTCTTTAATTATGATTATTTTTAATCTCAATACCTTTCGTCTTTGAAGATAAAAAGAGCACTCTGTTCAAACCTTAATCATGAAGACTATGTGCTTTTTATACTCCCTAACAAGTCACTTTATTAATTAGTAAAAATATAAATTTCACTTATAATCTATTTAACTGTACTCATTAAACATCCAATTGATGTAAAGCTGCCTCCAGTAATCAAATCATGTCCAGCAGACACAGTCACATTGATGCCAAACTCTCACTTTCAAGATAGTGACCTCAAGTCTTTCCCACATGACCAAGGTTTAATGGTCCGTGTAGAATGAAGGAGCACACAAACAAAACTAACCTCTCACCCCACCAAGGAGTCAAGGAACAAGATAAATTGTCTTCAGTCTGTGTCTCACTGCTTGACATATGCATGCCTAATCTGGAGGAAAAGATGGATGAAGAATACATATAGAAGATTATATGACAGCTCCAAAGACATGTTCTTGAGTGCACAGATTGTTAACGTGCTATGTATAAAACATTCATGCCTACTGCATATATACTTTTCTATACTCCTAATTCACAAATAATACTTAGTATAATTTTGGAAATAAGAACGCAGAGAGTAAGTAAGAATACACGAGGCCCACCTTATTAATGTCAATGACCTCATTTGGTACTATAGTTAAAGCACCACCCCAGCGTGTTTTTTTTTTCACTGCTGAAGTGGTTCTTTAAAACTAAGTCCAATACACCCTTTTTTATTACATCACACCATCTCAATACCAGTTTACAAAAGCCAGAACAAGGCTCTTGTAGACTTACATTGAATTATAACCACTTCGGCTTACTCCATAAAACACCGGAGCAGCAGACAATTAACAAATTGCTGGAGACCAACTGGAGGGCCAGTGAAAACAGAAGGGTGAGTATAAGACTAGGGGAAGGGAATTTACTTAGACTTAAACGGAATCTGTCAGTCAAAAATCCATATGTAACTGATATAATTTTGTAATTCCTTCTTCTAATCTCTCTCTATTAATGTATTTCTATTATTTATACTTCCCTCCTATCCTGTGTAAACATCAAAATAAAAGATTAATTCCATCTGTCAATCACTGTGAGTTCTCTGCTGCCCACTGCCCAAGGAATGAATATTCATACATCACTACACTGCCCTACCCTCCTCTTGGTCTGTATGCTGTGCAACTCATTGTAGACACAGGAGAAAGGAGGAGGGGGAGGTGTGTGCTTTTAGCAGATCTGATCTTAGCAGATGCAGCTTTGAGATCTTCATTGTGTGTGTCTGAGGCTTATGTGTAGTGTGTGTTGGAGATATTTGTGTTTGTATGAACATTTGATCATTTGCTCAGCAGATAAACACATTACATGTATGCAGGAAAACAAATGATCATATAAACAGAAATCTCTCACAGGCAGCAAAGGCCTGTGATGTTACTACAAGAGTTGTAGCACAAAACACCTCCCCCTTCTCAAACCCCTCCCCAGCAGCCTGCAGAATTCTGAGATTCAGAGTAACCAGCACTGAGGGGAGGGACAGAATACCAGCTTGGATAGTCATGTATATTTAAATAACACTTACAGACTGTGACTCTCAGACTGCTCAAGAGTCATGACAATTACTTTTACAGCTACCTGCAGGGTGTGAAGGTGATTATAGCAAGAGAACTACGCAGGGTATATTAATAATTTTTACATATTCTGAAAGGTCTAAATTAGTATCATTATCTATTTTTATAGCGCCATTAAATTCCATGGCACTTTACATATGGAAAGGGCGGACGAGGACAAGTGCAATAGGACAATCAAGTCACACAGGTACATGAGGGGAGAGGATCCTGGTTAGGGTTTTGAACCAGGACCTCTAAGAAGTGGGGAGCCAGTGAAGGGCTTGTCAGAGGGGAGAGACTGGGGAGTAGCGGTGAGACAGGTGGATTAGTCAGGCAGCAGAGTTTAGGATGGATTGGAGAGGTGTGAGGGATGTAGCGGGGAGGCCGGTGAGCGGTAGGTTGCAGTAGTCAAGGCGGGAGATAATGAGATGATGAACAAGTGTTTTTGCACTGTCATGGTCAAGGAAAGGGCGGATCCAGGAAATGTTTTGAGCTTGAGTTAGCAAGAGGTGGCAAGGGCTTGGATGTGAGGCTTGAATGTGAGGGAAGAGTCGAGGAGTACCCCGAGGCACTTGGCTTGAAGGACTGGGGAGAGTGAGCAGCCTTTGACATTGAAGGTAGAAGGGGAGAGCGACTTGGGGGGAAGATGGTGAACTCAGTTTTGTCCATGTTCAGTTTAGAAAGCAAGCAGATGGGGGTGGCCTGATCGAGGACTCTAGCTAATGTGGTGTGAGGGTAGCATCAGCATCAGCGTCATATGAGGAGGGTAAGTCTGCAAGAGGGAGAAGGAACGCAAAGAATGAGTGGAAGTGAATAAGTTTGAGGTCTCTGCAGTGATGAGTGAGTTTCCGGAGAGGAGGAAGTGTAGTAGGAGGGGAGAGGGAGGAGAAAGTCAGCAGGTTATGGTCGGACAAGGGGAGCGGTGAGTTTGAGAGGTCAGTGAGGGAACGTAGGCGGGTGAAGGCAAGTTCCAGTGTGTGGCCATCTTTGTGAGTGGCTGAGGAAGACCATTGGGAAAGCCCAAAGGAGGTGGTCAGTGATAGGAGTCTAGAGGTAGCAGGGTGGGGAGTGTCAATGGGGATATTGAAATCGGCAATGATGATAGTGGGGATGTTGAAAGAAAGGAAGTGGAGAAGCCAAATGGTGAAGTGGTCGAAAAAGGTGGGGTTAGATCAAGGGGGTCGGTAGATGACAGCCAGCTGGAGGCTTCAGGTGAGAAGATGTGGATGGAGTGCACCTTGAAGGAGGGAGGGAGGCAGAGGGTGGCAGTGTGATTGGGGTAAAGGAGTAACTGTCGACAGGAGTAAGCCAACTCCTACGCCGTGCTTGTTACTAGGGTGTGTAGTGTAGGAAAGGGTGAGTCTGACGTAGGAGAGTGCAGGCTGTGTCAGAGAGGATGAGCCAGGTTTTAGTGATGGTAAGGAATGAGAGTTTGTTGATGGTGAAGAGGTCATGGATGAATGAGAGTTTGTTGCATACCCAGCGAGTGTTCCATAGTGCTCCAGGTAGGGGTACTGGGGGAGGGGTGGCTGGGTGAATTGGTATAAGGTTGTAAGGTTGTGGGAGTTTGTGTTTGGGATTGGGTGTGGATTAGAGGTGACTGAAGGGATGTGGTGGAGGGGGATCAGGATTCGGGGACATGTCACCAGCAAGAAGGAGAAGCAACGAGAGGGTTAGAAGGTGGGAGCAGGAGAGTTTACTTGGTAGGTGTGAGTGTCTGGAGACAAGGGACTGTGTGTCAAGGAACAGTTCAGAGGAGGGGGTGAGATGAGTGGGTAGGATGGAGGGAGAGATCACTATTTTTTTAGTGGGTGGAGGGAAAAGCAGGGTTAGTAGGAAGTGAAGTAGTATCGGGGTGAAGGTGAAAAGAAGAGGAAACATTGTGATTATTAGCTATGGATGCAGCACATCGAGATGAGATATATCAGGGGGTGAGATGAGGCCAGTGGTGGGGTGCAGCCAGGAATGAGATGCATCCAGGGATGAGATGCAGCCGGGGATGAGATGCAGCCGGGAATGAGATGCAGCCAAGGACGAGGTCCAAGCGGGGATGAAATGTAGCCAGAGATGAGGTCCGGGCGGGGATGAGATGAAGCCAGGGGTCTGGAGCAGCGCAGAGATAAGCGAGGTTGATGAGGTCATACCAGGGTGCTGGCCATAGGGATGAAATGCAGCCAGGGATGAGATGCAGCCAAGGTTGAAATGTAGCCAAGGATGAGGTGCTGAGGTGTGGCTGGGGATGAGATGTAGTCAGGGATGAGATGCAGCCAGGGATGAGATGTAGCCAGGAATCAGATGCAGCCAGGGATGAGATGCAGCCAGGGGTGAGATGCAGCCAGGAATGAGATGCAGCCAGGGATGGGATGCAGCCAGGGATGAGATGCAGCCAGGGACGAGATGTAGCCAGGGATGAGATGCAGCCAGGGATGAGATGCAGCAAGGGATGAGGTACAGGTGGGGATAAGATGTAGCTATAGATGAGGTCCAGGCAGGGATGAGATGCAGCCAGGGTCTGGAGCAGTGCAGAGATGAGGGAGGTTGATGAGGTCGCAGTAGGGTGCTGGCGGTAAGGATGAGATGCAGTCAGGGATGAGGAGCAGCCAGAGATTAGATGCAGCCAGGGATGGCATGTAGCCAGAGATGAGATGTAGTCAGGGATGAGGTGCAGCCAACGGTCTGGAGCAGCTCAGAGATGAGCGAGGTTTATGAGGTCATACCAGGGTGCTGGCTGTAAGGATGAGATGCAATCAGGGATGAGGAGCAGCCAAGGATAAGATGCAGCCAGGGATAAGATGTAGCCAGGGATGACGTGTAGCCAGGAATGAGGTGTAGCCAGGGATGAGGTGCAGCTAGGGATGCGATATAGTCAGGAATGAGATGCAGCCAAGGTTGAGATGCAGCCAAGGGTGAGATGTAGCCAATCCACACCAGATGAGGACAGATGCACAGCACATGGGGAGAAGGGGAAGGTTTTGGTCTATTGCAGCCAGGGCTTGGGAGCAGCAAGAAGATATGGCGTAGTGATAAGTTGTGAGAGGGTGCAGGCCGATGGGTTCTTCAGCTGCTGGTGGCTGGCGGCAGGGGTCAGTGCAGGCCTGCCGGCCTGATTTCGTAGGTGGTACACTGGGCCTGGGTCAGCAGTAAAGGCAGGTGAACAGGGAGGCGGGAGGGATCCTCATCCTCATGGTGTCAAATGGGACCGGGCCGCCACTCCACAGGTACATCAGTGAGGACCAGCGGCAGGTCTGTTGCTTCCGTTGCAGTCCCCCGCAGACTCCACGGGTCCATCACCAGGGTCCGCAGCTGCACTGTGGATGGACGTGTGGGGCCATCTCAATTCATCCGGGTAGGCCGGGCTGGGTGCGGGTGGTCTGGAGCTGCGGCCGGCTTCCAACTCTCCAGCGCCGGGCTGCAAGCACTATTAATGAATGAAATTAATAAATGAGCACTATTCAACGGTACTATTAATATCATACGGAAAAATGAACTGACAGAGTCCCTTTAAAGTATTCATTCCAGCGGTGAAATTGGAAAAAAAAAACACTGAAGTGGTGCTTTAAGACAAGCAAAGAAAAATGCATCACTAGTCTACAGAACAGACACATAACTGTACAGTGCTGGCAGCATTGAACAATCAGGACTCTACATGGGTGATGCCTGCTGCTCTCAGGCTGTATGGCGATGGTGCATTTTTTTGCTGCATTTTTTTTACAGCGTTTTTGTGTCACCTTTTCTCACAAAATTGCATGCCTATCCTTACCCCAGCAATGTCTATGAGAATTCTGATGTGTTGTGCCCACAATGCTTATTTTTTCCTTGCAGTTTAGGTGCAGATTGTTGTCATGACAAGAGAATGAGCATGTCAATTGTTTGCTGTGTTTTGTAGCCCTCCTAGCCATTGAATATACAGTACTAGCAAAAAAGCATGAACACAATCTGCACCAAAAATACTGCTAAAACACTGTAAAAATGCACCAAAACAGCATGCATTTTGTGGTCTGTTTTCCTGCCACAGAAAGCAGTTTTACATCATTTTTGCTGCAGAAAACTTCTGCACTCAAAAATCAGTGTCGATCATAGCCTTGGGGCCATTTCACATCTGCGCTCCAGTGTTAGGCAGCATTGCGCTATCCCAGGTGGTAGCACAGTGCATGCGCAGCCAAGAGCCAATGGCGTGAATTTCACCAGAAACGTCGCATGACGTGTTTCCTGTGCGTCCAGACTAGAGCAGGCGCTGTGACACAGCCACTTTCACATTTGCGCTTCCGGGTTCCGTTTGACTGCGCTCGCCTATACAAGGTAATGGCAGCGTTAGCGCAATGCATGTCATTTGCGCTGCAATGCGCTTGGCTGCACTTGCACCTGTGCTAGCACAATGCTGCCAAACTGTCCGAGGTCCTGTAGACATTTACATTAGATCTATGGAGGTGTGCTGCCCATAGATCTAATGTAAATGCCTACAGGACCCTGGACAGCGTCCGATACTATACGTACATTACGTACAGTACCTGCGCAACTGTCAGGGGAGCCGCGGCTTCATTGATAAAATTGTAGAAAGCCGACAATAACCGGCTTACTGTAAATGGGTTATTAACCCATGACATGCCCACAGGAGAGGGCAGCATGTCTCTAGTGGGGGTGGGCACTGCCTAGAGACATGGTGCACAAAACTAATATTAATAATTACAGTTTTATTAAAGAGTCAACACTTTGTTCATCCCTGCGGCAGCAATCCGGTAACCGGATAGCGGTTTCCACCACACATTTTTGCTTAAAAATGTGTGTGAAAACAATTGCGTTCACCGCATCCGGATCTGGAAGCGGTGAACGCAATTGGCTGGTCAAATGTGACCCCAGCCTTAGGCTGATTTTTTTAAGAGTAAGGTTTTTTCTATTTGTGTATTAGTATACTAACTCACCTACTGCCACTGTCTCTGGGATCCACAACCGTTATGTTATACTTCAGAGTGGCGTCACTGCTCTTCAGACTCTCTAGGTCACTTTGTGCACTATGTGACCCAGAAGTGACTTTTACATTATTAGGGTATGTGTGAACAGCTTTATTCTGCTACAAAACCTTCTTTCTTTGCAGTAAAAAAGATGCTTCCAAACTTCCATAAAGCTGATTTTGCTTAGTTTTAGCTGCGTTTTTGTCCCTAGTTACCCGCTGTGTACCTTGGATACCAGCCTGTAAGCGGAGAAGGCTGGTAACCAGTGTATACATCAGGTAACTAGGCGCTGCGCACTGCCTAGATACCTGCTTTTTACCATGGTTACCAGCCTTCTCCCGCTTATCGCAACCTGGCAGCAGGAGCTAGATATCGTGGAAAGAATATTTTATTCTTTTCCACGATGTCGCTGGTCCACTGGTCGCTGATGAGTCTGTCTGTGTGACAGCTCACCCGCGATCAGATACCGATCAGCTAGCGATGTCCCAGCGACCCGACCGTTGGTCGGATCGCTGGGGCATCGTAGTTTGTAACCCCTGGAGTTAGTAGCCCTAGACCACGTCAAGTTAACACCAAGCAGATCCGGCTATGTCTATGCACTGACCATAGTAGACCCGTTTCTTAGTGGTGGTGCCAGTAAAGGATTTAATGGCAAGAACAGCAGCAAAGGCAGAAACCAGTTGGGATACCCTACGCCAGCAGAAGTATCGCCAAGTGCAAGCATGTGTAGAGAAGAGTCTCCAACAAGCTCGAGAGAAACAGGAGAAAGCCTACAATCAACATGCCCCAGCAACTCTATTGCAGCCTGGTAAGCAAGTTCTGAAAAGAAAAAGACGTACTCATAAATTAGATGATCAATGGGAACCAACACCGTACACTGTTCTTCCATCAAACTTTGACAATACAAAAGTGTATCTAGTCAATAAGGATGAAGGTAAAACCACCTCTGCAGTATCGAGAGATCACTTAACATTGTGTCCTAAAACCCTGAAGACACCTGACATCTCAGTAACGGTAATTACTCAACCTAAGAAGAAAGAAGAAGATGTGTTTCATACTGTATTGGGAGATTTTCCAAAAACCTGGACAAATTACCAAAGAGCAGTCTTAGTACTAATGCTCGCATTTCCTCAAGTGGTAGTTCCTGAAACATTACCTGATCCCGTGCAGCAAGAAGTCCCAAGACTGGAAGAATCAGAGATGGCACCTGTAGAGGAAGCACAGGAAAAACAGATTCCTGAGCAGTTAACTTGCCAGTCCTGCTATCAGATCCACATCTCCACCTGAACCCAAAACCCCTGAAAGACACCCTTCTGCACATAGCCTAACCCTGAGTACACCCGGTACACTTGTAGTAAGAAGGTCTCTACATAGTACACAGGATCAGCTCCCAGCTGGGTACAAAGATTAGAGTGTAAGATATGAATAAAGTAATGCATATATGTTTTAGTGTAAAGAAATGCAAATAGAACCCGGTAAACATAGTGTACAGAAGGGTGGAGGAACTGGATTAACCCCCATGCACATTAACCCCTTAGTGACGGAGCCAATTTCCACCTTACTGACCAGACCATTTTTTGTAATTCTGACCAGTGTCCCTTTATGAGGTGATAACTCTGGAACGCTTCAACGGATCCTAGCGATTCTGAGACTTTTTTCGTGACATATTGGGCTTCATGTTAGTAGTAAATTTAGGTTGATCATTTTTGCATTTATTTGTGAAAAAATAAAAAATTTGGCGAATATTTTTTAAATTTCGCAATTTTCACATTTTTATTCTGTTAAATTCAGAGAGTTATGTGACACAAAATAGTTATTAAATAACATTTCCCACATGTCTACTTCACATCAGCACAATTTTGAAAAAACTTGGGGTTAGGACGTTATAAGGGTTCAAAGTTCATCAGCAATTTCTAATTTTTACAGCAAAATTTACAAAACCATTTTTTTAGTGACCACATCACATTTAAAGTCAATTTGAGGGGCGTACATGACAGAAAACACCCAAAAGTGACAACATTCCAAAAACTGCACCCCTCAAGCTACTCAAAACTACATTCAAGAAGCTTATTAACCCTTCAGGTGCTTCTCAGGAACTAAACAAAAGTGGGAAAAAAAATTTATATTTTAATTTTTCCAACAAAATTGTTCTTTTAGTCTCAATTTTTTTCATTTTCACATGGGCAACAGGATAAAATGCATCCTAAAATTTGTTGGGCAATTTCTCCTGAGTACACTGACACCTCATATGTGGTCATAAACCACTGTTTGGGCGTACGGCAGGGCTCAGAAGAGAAGGAGCGCAATTTGACTTTTGTAGCTAATTTTCCATTCAAAAAATCAAATGGCGCTCCTTCCCTTTTGAGCCCTGCCGTGCGCCCAAACAGTGGTTTATCACCACATATGAGGTATCGGTGTACTCAGGAGAAATTGCCCAACCAAATTTAGGATGCATTTTATCCTGTTGCTCATGTAAAAATGAAATAATTGAGTCCAAAAAAATTTTTTGTGAAAAAAAAGTACTTTTTCATTTTTACGGATCAATTTATGAAGCACCTGGGGGTTACAACTGCTCACTATGCATCTAAATATGTTCCTTGGGGTGTGTAGTTTCCAAAATGGGGTCACTTGTGGGGAAACTCCAATGTTTAGGCACACAAGGGCTCTCCATACGCGACATGGTGTCTGCTAACAATTTGAATGGAAAATTAGCTCTAATTGTTAGCAGACACCATGTTGTGTATGGAGAGCCCCTGTGTGCCTAAACATTGGAGCTCCCCCACAAGTGACCCCATTTTAAAAACTAGACCCCCAAAGGAACTTATCTAGATGCATAGTGAGCACTTTTAACCCCAAGTGCTTCAGAAATGAATGCGTAAAAATGAAAAAAGAGAATTTTTATGGAAAAAAAAATACTTTTTATTTTTTACGGATCAATTTGTGAACCACCTAGGGGTTCAAAGTGCTCACTATGCATCTAAATATGTTCCTTTAGGTGTGTAGTTTCCAAAATGGGGTCACTTGTGGGGGAGCTCCAATGTTTAGGCACACAGGGGCTCTCCATATGCAACATGGTGTCCGCTAACAATTTGAATGGAAAATTAGCTCCAATTGTTAGTGGACACCATGTTGTGTATGGAGAGCTCCTGTGTGCCTAAACATTGGAGCTCCCCCACAAGTGACCCCATTTTGAAAACTAAATCCCCAAGGAACTTATCTAGATGCATAGTGAGCACTTTGATCCCCCAGGATCTTCACAAACTGATCTGTAAAAATGAAAAAGTAGTTTTTTTCACAAAAATCTTCTTTTTAACTTTTTACGGATTCATTTGTGAAGCACCTGGGGGTTCAAAGTGCTCACTGTGCATCTAGATAAGTTCCTTGGGTGGTCTAGTTTCCAAAATGGGATCACTTAAGGGGGAGCTCCAATGTTTAGGCACACAGGGGCTCTCCATACATGACATGGTATGCGCTTACAATTCCAATTGTTAGTGGACACCATGTTGTGTATGGAGAGCCCCTGTGTGCCTAAACTTTGGAGCTCCCCCACAAGTGACCCCATTTTGGTAACTAGATGCCTCAAGGATTATATTATTATTATTATTATTATTTACTATTATTAGGTATTTATATAGCGCTATTGGGATACATAGCGCTTTACAATTTAGAGGGTAGACCAAGACAGGTGGTCAGAGATGACCACAGACGACGACAAATCCATAATAAATCATATGGGTACAATAGGGCCGGGGATCCTGTCCACGAGGGCTCACAGTCTAGAGGGGGTGGGGAGGGAGACAGTAGGAGGGGAGAGGTGAGATGGTGCAGTGGATAGGGTCTCAGTGTGTGTTGTAGGCTTGTAGGAAGAGGGGGGTCTTCAGGTTTTTCTTGAAGGTTCCCAGGGTACTGGAGTGTCTGATGTGGTGGGGGAGGGAGTTCCAGAGTCTGGCAGAGGCACGAGAGAAGTCTTGTGTGCGGTTGTGGGAGGTGGAGATGCGGGGGGTTGAGAGAAGGAGTTCCTGAGAGGAACGCAAGGTGCGTGCAGGAAGGTAGTGGGACACTAGGTCGGAGATGTAGGGAGGAGACAGGTTGTGTATGGCCTTGTATGTCAGGGTTAAGGTTTTGAAGCGAGATCGCAGGGGGATGGGGAGCCAGTGGAGGTCTCGGCGGAGAGGGGAGGCGGGGGAGTAGCGGGGAGATGGGTGGATGAGTCGGGCCGCAGAGTTGAGGATGGCGCAGAGAGGTTCGAGGGAGGAGGCCGGTTAACAGGAGGTTGCAGTAATCCAGGTGGGAGATGATGAGGGCGTGGACGAGTGTCTTGGCCGTGTTGTGGTCAAGGAAGGAGCGGATACAGGCAATGTTTTTTAGTTGGAGTCGACAGGCAGTGGTGAGGGCTTGGATGCGGGGCTTGAAGGAGAGGGAGGAGTCGAGGATTACCCCGAAGCACTTGGTTTGGGGGAGGGGTGAGAGTGTGCAGTTATCGACGGTAATGGATAGGTCAGGAAGCGGGACGGGGTTGTTCGGGGGAAAGACGAGGAATTCAGTCTTGTCCATGTTGAGTTTTAGGAAGCGAGAAGAAAAGAAGGATGCGATGGCGGATAGGCAGGGAGGAATTTTGGATAAAAGAGAGGAAATGTCAGGGCCAGACAGATAGAGTTGGGTGTCGTCGGCTTAGAGGTGGTATTGGAGTCCGTGTGACTCGATGAGGTTGCCTAGGCCGAGGGTGTAAATGGAGAAGAGTAGTGGTCCCAGGACCGAGCCTTGGGGGATACCTACAGAGAGGGGGAGGGGTGAGGAGAAGGTGTGGAAGTGGGTGACGCTGAATGTCCTGTCCGTTAGGTAGGAGGAGATCCAGGAGAGGGCGAGGTCAGTAATGCCAAGAGACTCAAGAATTTGGAGTAAGAGGGAGTGGTCAACAGTGTCGAAGGCAGCAGAGAGGTCGAGAAGGATGAGGACGGAATAGTGTCGTTTGCTCTTGGCGATCAGAATATCGTTAGTTACTTTGGTTAGGGCTGTTTCGGTGGAGTGGTGAGGTCGGAAGCCGGATTGTAGGCGATCAAAGAGAGTACAGGAAGAGAGGTGGGAAGACAGTTCGTAATAGACGTGTTGTTCAAGAAGTTTTGAGGCAAACGGGAGGAGAGATATGGGGCGATAGTTGGAGACTGTTGTAGGGTCTAGTGATGGTATTTTTAGGATGGGTGTGATTAGGGCGTGTTTGAAGGGTGAGGGGAATGTGCCGGATTTGAGTGAAATGTTGAAGAAGTGTGTTAGAGCAGGGATGAGGACTGTGGTGAGGTTAGGGATGAGATAGCAGGGAAGTGGATCAAGGGCGCATGTGGGGAGGTGTAATCATGCTAGGAGGGAGGAGAGGTGGTCCTCTGTCATGGGGGTGAAACTGCATTTGGGTGATGGGGGATGGGCTGGGGGTGGGATGGGGCGGGGGGAGTGAGGATCGAAGCTTTGTCTGAGTTTGTCAATTTTGTCTTTGAAGAAGGAGGCGAAGTCGTCGGCGGAGATGAGGGGTGAGGGAGGAGGTGCAGGAGGACGAAGTAAAGAGTTGAAGGTTTTAAAGAGTTGTCTGGGGTTGTGAGATAGAGCGGTAATTAGGGAGGAAAAGTAGGCTTGCTTTGCGGAGTCAAGGGCAGTCTTGAAGGTATTGAGGGAACGTTTGTATAGGGCGAAGTGCTCTGCGGAGTGGGATTTCTTCCATTTCCGCTCAGCTGCCCTAGTAGTCCGTCTGAGTTTTTTGGTGAGGGTCGTGAGCCAGGGTATCTAGGGGTATAGTGAGCATTTGGAACCTACAGCTACTTCACAGAGTTTGATAACATCATATTGAACATTTTTTTTTTTCACACAATTTCTCACTGTTAGGGCATGTGCGCAAGATCCGGAGGCACCATGTCCTGGTTGTCTCCTCTCCTGCAGTTTTTAAAATTATTTCTTTATTAAATTTAAAAAAAAAATGACGTGGGGCTTCGCCATATTTTTGGTCCAGCCAGGTACAGCAGGCAGCTACGGGCTGCCACCAACCCCTTCTGCCTAGTTTTACCTGGCTGGAAACCAAAAATATAGGGAAGCCCTTTTTTTTAATTATTCCATGAAATAATTTTTTTTAAAAATGGTGTGGGCTTCGCCATATTTATCGGCCATCCAGGTACAACTAGGCAGCTGGGGGCTGGAATCCTCAGCGTAGGGAGGCCCAAGCTTTCTGGCCCCCCCATCCCCGCTGCGAATTGCAGCCCGCAGCCGCCTTAGAAAATGGCGCATTCATAGAAGCACCATTTTCTGGCGCTGTATCCAGCTCTTCCAGCTGCCGTGTAGCGGTGGCAGACTGGGTAATAAAGGGTTAACGCCAGCTTTTTAACAGCTGGCACTAAGCCCGAGATTCATAATGTCTGGCCAATATTTGACTGGACCATTAGGAATCTCTAGTAGATTGTAAAAAAACCACAACACAGAGAAAAATATTTTTATTGGAAAAAAAACACAAACACATATTTAGACCCCATCTTTATTACGGTGACCTGATGTAGTCCAGTGGGAACATCCGACGTAGTCCAGTGGGAGGTCCCGCGACGATTCCCATTCAGATGATGGTCTGAAGTTAACCCCCTGTGTGGTCACGAGGGGTTAACTGCAGATCATCATCCCTGTGTGGTCACAAGGGGTTAACTGCAGATCCGGTAACCCCTTGTGACCACACAGGGATGATGACCTGCAGTTAACCCCTTGTGTAGTCACAAGGGGTTAACTGCAGGTCATCATTCCTGTGTGGTCACAAGGAGTTAACTGCAGATCCGGTAACCCCTTGTGACCACACAGGGATGATGATCTGCAGTTAACCCTTTGTGACCACACAGGGATGATGACCTTCAGTTAACCCCTTGTGACCACACAAGGGGTTAACTGCAGGTCATCATCCCTGTGTGGTCACAAGGGGTTAACTGTAGATCCGGTAACCCCTTGTGACCACACAGGGATGATGACCTGCAGTTAACCCCTTGTGTGGTCAGGATGGGTAAATATGAGAGCAGTGAAGGGAGGAGCAGAGCAGAGCGGGGGGTTGCGGATCGGAGAGGGGGGTGGGGGGGTCGAGGGGATGACCTGGGGAAGACCTGGGGAAGGGGGGGCGGGTTGAATACCGGAGGGGGAGCGGAGCAGGGAGGAGGGGGAGCTGAGCAGGGGGAGGTGGAGAGCGGAGGAGGGGGAGATCAGGGGAGTGGATAATGACAGTGGGGGGCCACTGAGGGGACCCCCAGAAATGGCGGCATCTCTATGCGATCTGACCTGACTGATCTCCAGTACTGGGGGTCTTGGGGAAGGTAGGGGTTAATTCTTTCACTTTGATCCGACATGTGTTTTCATGTCGGATCAAAGTGAAAGCAGTTTTACCGGCACTTTCACTTTTTCTAATGTGATGATCGGTAAACGGTGCTTACCGGTCATCACATTACTGGTGCCAGTAAAAAAAACAGCAAATTACTAATCTCTAGGGTCTCAGCTACAATCGGTACGCTGACACCCTAGAGATTTTAGCTACAGGGGCGGCGCTACAGGGCTTTTCCTGCCTTACGTCTACAGACGTCGGCTAGGCATAAGTACCCTTTTTTTCCAACGTCTTTAGATGTAAGGCTGTCGTTATGAGGTTAAGTTAGGGAAAGAAAGTGCCTAGGGGTGGTAAGAGTAAAACCAGGCCTCCTAAGCCAAGACACCAGTAGGGAAAATGTTTATCTTACGTGTGATATATATATATATATATATATATATATATTGTGAGGTAGCACCCGGGGAACCCGCTTGCATAATGACAAGAACACGTGTTTGTAATTTAACCAATGTCTACCCGTTTATTTTTCACATACTAATAACATAACCCGGGTAGCATGTTTGACACATTGCACATTGATTATAAACACCATACATAAATACATCATACATTTACATAGAACGTTGCATAACACATATATTGCACTTAACATCATATACAGTTAGGACCAGAAATATTTGGACAGTGACACAAGTTTTGTTATTTTAGCTGTTTACAAAAACATGTTCAGCAATACAATTATATATATAATATGGGCTGAAAGTGCACACTCCCAGCTGCAATATGAGAGTTTCCACATCCAAATCGGAGAAAGGGTTTAGGAATCATAGCTCTGTAATGCATAGCCTCCTCTTTTTCAAGGGACCAAAAGTAATTGGACAATGGACTCTAAGGGCTGCAATTAACTCTGAAGGCGTCTCCCTCGTTAACCTGTAATCAATGAAGTAGTTAAAAGGTCAGGGGTGGATTCCAGGTGCGTGGTTTTGCATTTGGAAGCTGTTGCTGTGACCAGACAACATGCGGTCAAAGGAACTCTCAATTGAGGTGAAGCAGAACATCCTGAGGCTGAAAAAAAAGAAAAATCCATCAGAGAGATAGCAGACATGCTTGGAGTAGCAAAATCAACAGCTGGGTACATTCTGAGAAAAAAGGAATTGACTGGTGAGCTTGGGAACTGTAAAAGGCCTGGGCGTCCACGGATGACAACAGTGGTGGATGATCGCCGCATACTTTATTTGGTGAAGAAGAACCCGTTCACAACATCAACTGAAGTCCAGAACACTCCCAGTGAAGTAGGTGTATCTGTCTCTAAGTCAACAGTAAAGAGAAGACTCCATGACAGTAAATACAAAGGGTTCACATCTAGATGCAAACCATTCATCAATTCCAAAAATAGACAGGCCAGAGTTAAATTTGCTGAAAAACACCTCAAGAAGCCAGCTCAGTTCTGGAAAAGTATTCTATGGACAGATGAGACAAAGATCAACCTGTACCAGAATGATGGGAAGAAAAAAGGGAACGGCACATGATCCAAGGCACACCACATCCTCTGTAAAACATGGTGGAGGCAACGTGATGGCATGGGCATGCATGGCTTTCAATGGCACTGGGTCACTTGTGTTTATTGATGACATAACAGCAGACAAGAGTAGCCGGATGAATTCTGAAGTGTACCGGGATATACTTTCAGCCCAGATTCAGCCAAATGCTGCAAAGTTGATTGGACGGCGCTTCATAGTACAGATGGACAATGACCCCAAGCATACAGCCAAAGCTACCCAGGAGTTCATGAGTGCAAAAAAGTGGAACATTCTGCAATGGCCAAGTCAATCACCAGATCTTAACCCAATTGAGCATGCATTTCACTTGCTCAAATCCAGACTTAAGGCGGAAAGACCCACAAACATGCAAGACCTGAAGGCTGCGGCTGTAAAGGCCTGGCAAAGCATTAAGAAGGAGGAAACCCAGCGTTTGGTGATGTCCATGGGTTCCAGACTTAAGGCAGTGATTGCCTCCAAAGGATTTGCAACAAAATATTGAAAATAAAAATATTTTGTTCGGGTTATGTTTATTTGTCCAATTACTTTTGACCTCCTAAAATGTGGAGTGTTTGTAAAGAAATGTGTACAATTCCTACATTTTCTATCAGATATTTTTGTTCAACCCTTCAAATTAAACGTTACAATCTGCACTTGAATTCTGTTGTAGAGGTTTCATTTCAAATCCAATGTGGTGGCATGCAGAGCCCAACTCGCCAAAATTGTGTCACTGTCCAAATATTTCTGGCCCTAACTGTAGTTACCCGGGACCTGTAACCACCTCTCTGTCCCCATTGGAGCTCTACTGACAGCTCCCGTGGTGATCACTGTCTCCGGCCTATTTACACTTTACACATACATTAATAGGTTTACCATATATATACATATCAACGGGCCCTGTGGGTCCCAAAGGCGGTACCCGCCGCCTGGCTTTAGTCACCCAGCTTGATGACTCCATATTTACCCCGTAGTCAGGATTCCTTCCTGACCAGGACCTTACATACCACATGTGATCCATCCTACAATATTCATAGACCCCATGCATCCTCACGTCCGCTCACAGCCCATCATACTACATCCATGGACTGTGGCTCCTCCATGACCATAACAGGGACCTGTTCAACCGTAGAATCCGGGCTAACCACGCATCATCCTGGCCTACTCACCACGGTACGGGCCACCAGTCGCCACCAAACCTCCATCTCATGGCAGGTCTCCAGGTCGACAACTGTACCCTGCATCTGAGTAGCACCCTTCCGGATCAGCCATGGTTACCCTTCTAGGAGCCTTCGTGACCCCTATGTCTGGCCACAGGCACACCCACACCATTTGAGGCCGTGGTTGAGGGACAGGTACCCGCTGCAAGCGGCAGGGCAAGTCTCCCTCTCGTCCCACAGGGAAGGAACACCTCCAATGCCATCCACTCCAGCTGGGGCTCTCCCACAGACTCCGCACATGGCCTTTCTATCTAAGCCATAACATATACACATAGTTCAACAGGTCCCTTACTGACTATCTAGTCGGACCTAAGGGCGGCTATGCCCGCCTGGCATATTTCACGAACAAGGTGCACAGTTCACTCCAGCATTCGGAAACTGCTTTTCTTACTGGGCATGGAACCGGGTTTCCATGCCTGGGTCATAGGTCCATCAAGCGTCCCCAAGGGCTGCTTTCCAGGACATGTCTTAACCACACGCCCTGACCAGTCTCCACCTGGGTCAGCCCCGACCTCCCCACTCCAGGAGCTGTAACGACACTGGTCCTAGCTGCGGTATGGAGCTAGCACGCTCCCATCATGTTTTCACACAGAGCCCTGGACTGCTCTGCACTCTGGCTGAGGATCAAGCCCAGTGAAAGTGCATAGAATGGACACTGGAGTCCGAGATTTTGCAGGGTCTCATGTCCCGGCAGTCAGTATCGAAAAGTGGGGATTCCAAATTCTCCAGCTACACTGTACCGTAGACATAGTAACACCATGAGAGTTCAGCAGCATATACCCGAGATCAGGGTAGAGAAAGGACTCGAGTTGCCTGTCATACCGGTACCTTACAGGAAGAGACAGGGCCGGCAGCCTAGCTTATACAACTGCAGGAGCCAACACACAGAGCAGTAAGAGAGCCAAAGACCCAGACAGATGGGAAGAAACCCCGAGTTGTCTCAAAAGACCCATGGACAGCTCCATATAACATCTGCTCCAGTAAAGGACTGAGAAACTACAAAAACAGTAAGTCTGCCTATTCCTTGTGCCCGTCACCCTGCATCCCACACATAGACTATTTACACTGCCCCGGGGATTGGCTTTACCAGTGGAGAGCTGTTCCATCCCAGCTGTCCGTCCATCACTCCAGAGGTTCTGCAGCAGCGGTGGCCATCCCAAGCCACACACCACGGTGGCGTCACAAAAACTTCCCTGTATATAACTCCTTTTTCAACTGAAGCCCAGGGCACGGAACGAGTCACGACCCCTGTGACTTCCCCCAAGACAGCAGCAGCTAGGCCAGGTCCCGAGTACCCCATCACCTCACACATACATACAAATTTAATGGAAAAAAACTTAATGGGAGGTTTTCTTAAAGTGATTAAGTTTACTAAGCTCTATGATTTTACCAGGATCAAGGTGTATGCTTTAATATTATTATAATAGCACCATTTATCCCATACTGCTTTACAAGTGAAAAGGGGTATACACAACAGAGGCAAGTACAATATTCCTGGACAATACAAGGCATGGACAGGTACAAGAGGAGGGAGGATGCTGCCCGCGAGGGATGGGTGAGGGTACACTAGGTGAGGGTATGGCTGGTCGTGCTGTGGTATAGTGGACAGGGGGTCACTGCAGGTTGTAGGCTTGGCTGAGGAGGGGGGTCTTTAGTTTTTTTTTAAGCTTTCCCAGGTAGGTGAGAGGCTGAAATGTTGAAAATCATTACATTTTAAAGTATCTCCAAATTACATTGTAACATTAAATATTTGTTATATGGCAAAAAAAGCAGAATGATGCAAGACTTCTAGAAATATGGCTGATACCTTTACATCTCTGCACAGTCCTGCAGTCCGGACATCACACCTTTGTTTTCTTATGATGAACAAAGGTACAGAAGTAAAATGTCTGTTTTGAATACTATATCAACCCAGCATTTTGTATTGTCATTGTACCTGCAAGGTTTGGTAATAGATCAAACTAAATCAATATCTCAAAGATTTGCTCATTGAGACGGCTGTGTGAAGCACAAGCACAAACACTGAGTAAACATGAAAATCGTTTTATGCCATGCCAGACGTGGGAAAAATGATTGTTTCTTGGCAAAGCTGCATAGGTGACATTGATGTCATTACTGCCACATCACCTTCTGCGAAAGGAAAATGATTAAAACTATTTGGAGAAAAAGGCCACGTGCACATATTAAGAATTTGGGCAGTTATTTACCTCAGTATTTGGTGAGGTTTTTTTTACCTCAGTATTTGGTGAGTTTTTATTACCTTAGTATTTAGTGAGGTTTTTTCTACCTCAGTATTTGGTGAGTTTTTTACCCCAGTATTTGCTGAGTTTTTTTTTTACCTCAGTATTTGATGAGTTTTTTACCTCAGTATTTGGTGAGGGTTTTTTTACCTCAGGATTTGTAGCTAAAACCAGCAGTGGGTGATAAATACAGAAGTAGTGACGTGTTTCTATTACACATTTCCTCTGATTGTTCCACTCCTGGTTTTGTCTTACAAATCCTGAGGTAAAAAAACAACTCACCAACTCTCTACATGGCATAATACTTCTGAGGACTTGGTCATACAATTGTATTTTCAATCAGAGTGCTTGAACCAATGTTATTGAATGGGGTAATGCAGACTAGACTGAATCTGTATGAATACAAGCTTATCCATAAACCAGGGTCACCCACCACGGGAGATGAGTGCCCTGTCAGCGCTCAGTTATATATAACTAACAAAGAGAAAAGAGCAATAGCTAGTTCAAATAAAGTGCTTTTTATTTAAATGATCAGGAAAGGATGAAAAAGGTGGATCTCAACCCCAGACTCAAAAAGGTACATATCTAGATTGTTACAAGGTCATACCAGACCTACAACACATATTATGGTTGAAAAAATGCTCTTTTTAGTATACAGACATCAACACTCAAGTAGTTACAATATTGCACTATTGTTTTACACCATTAACAGCAGTTTCACAGCATTAGTACAGTACTACACAGTCACTGTATATATTACAATTGTATACACATATTGGCCAAAGACCTAACAGTATTAAACCTATACAGTAAACTGTTGCCATCCTACTTCATAAAGTGCATTTATAGTGCAGTGATTAAATAGAAGAGAACTACTGGGCCCAGCAGATCTCTCTCTTATTGAGCATTGAGCCCAGCTTATAGTCCCACAGAGCATATTACAGCCACCATAGTTACCAAATACCGCTGAGTCTCAGGGCTTAGGTGGAGGAAGAAAAGTCAGGGCTGCAAACCCCGACGCCATTTCGTGGCTAAGGAAACCCTTACACCCACTTCATCAGGGGGATGGTGAGGCATTGCTGCAGTCTCCATTTTATATCGGCCGCATGCAATCACGGCACCCGGAACCGGAAGTGACGTATTTGGCCGTATCACATGACCGGAAGTAACACCACGCGACCCTGCATCTGATAGAGCGGAGTCACATGACTCCAGCTCTGAGTATCCCAGGAAACCACGCTCAACTCCGCCCCCGAGTGCAGGCCACGCCAGCCCCAATCCAGGGACGCGTCACCAAGATCAGACCATGCAGGGGGGAGGCCGCATCAAGGAGCGGAGGAGCAGGCACCAGGAACACAGAGCCAGTAAAGGCCATATGACAAGAAAGGAACTAGTGGACACAGCGATTCAATACATCACATATAGCTATATCATTAGACTCAAGGACATATACATAAATCAAAGATAGTTTTCCATGCTGTAATGCTCATTATTCCATATTCAGTCCTTTAAGTCTCTTGTTCTGCCTTTTAATCTTGTGATCGACAGTTTATCACTATGTCCATATTTAGTCCATTAAGGATTGCAGAAAGCCGTATATCCCCTTCCAGGAGACAGAACAGAATGCCTGTGAACTACAGATAAAAACCCATGATAGAATATATAAAAACAATGGTCCTAACTGGACCTTTTACATTCAAAAAATGGGTATAACCCAACTTATCGGACGATGATAGCTAAAGAAAAGAGGCAAAAGAAAGTTTTTCATTTAACCCCCGCGGTGACATAGTGTCCAAAGTCACTATCCACCGCGTTTCAGATTGCAGCAGCAATTTCCTCAAGTCACCACCACGGATCCCACCGTGGATCACATCAATCCCTCTGAATCTGTATGAGAAAAAAATCAAAGCATACACTACTTCCTTCCGTAAATTGGATGAGAGTCGGCCATGGGTGTGCAAAAAAAATTTGATAAAATATCTACTGTATAGTATCACATTTTTCAGATATGTTTAATTCTTTAACAAAGCAAACTGTAAATGGTCTTGTAAATTATTCTTTTTAGCTGCTGCGGTAAAAATACAGATTGCATATGGGCTGCACACAGATGTAAGGCTGGCTTCACATTAGCGTTTGTGTCTGCATGCTGATGGCATGCAGACACAAACGCTGTCAAAAGCAGGGACACTTTGATGTGTCCGCAGTGGATAATGTCCGCCTGCGGACACATCACTAGGGAGCCCGGCAGCCAATCGGTGCTGTCCGGGGGCGGGCCGGGGGCGGAGATCAGCGCCGGAGATCTCCGCCCCCCCCCGGCCGCCGGTAAGCTCCGGGACATGTCGGCGGGGAGAACAGCTGATGTGAGAGCTGTTTGAATCTTCCCGCGCCGACACTAAGAGGAGATGTCGGCGCGGGAAGATTCAAACAGCTCTCAGATCAGCTGTTCTCCCCGCCGACATCGCTAGGAGATTACAGGCGGCGGGGAGAAGGAGGACAGCAGAGCCTCAGCTGATCTCCCGGTGGCCGTCGGTGAGCTCCTGTGACATCACCGGCGGCCACCGGGAGATTTTTCAATGGGTCCGCAGCGTTCTCCTGCGGTGTCATGCAGAGGACACTGCGGACCCATTGAAGACAATGCATTTTTTGTACGCTTGGGGACGCTTGCTGATTGTCCAAGGTCCCCAAACGCACAAAAAAACCCAACTGGCTGCGTCCCGGGTGCGGATGCTGGACACCGGAAGCAGCAGATATCGTCCGCATCCGCACCCGAACGCAGCAAACGCAGGCACCATGCGTTCCTATGTTAAACATAGGAACGCAGTGCGCATGCGTTTGACTGCGTATGGGAACGCAGCAATACGCTGCCTTCCCATACGCAAATGTGAAGCCAGCCTAAGTACATACGTATGTACAGGACTTTTCCCTCACTGAGCATTTCTGCTCCCCACAGCATAATCAGATAGGGAAAAACCCGTATGTTTACTTTTTCTTAATAGAGTGTAAAGATCTAAGGCTGCCTTCACACTTGCAGATGCATCTGCAGCGTTTTGCAGATGCATCTGCAAGTATCAGCATGCAGACCGCGGTCCCTATGTTTATAATAGGGCGCACCGCGGTCTGAATGCTCTCATTGATTCCTATATGTGAGCCGTAAGCAGGCGTATGCCTGCTGACAGATCACACACTCCCGCCCCGCACCTTGGACGCAACATCTCGCGTCCATAGTGCGGGCGGGAGAGTGTGATCTGTAAGCAGGCATACGCCTGCTTACGGCTCACATATAGGAATCAATGAGAGCATTCACACCACGGCCGTGGTCTGCATGCTGATACTTGCAGATGCATCTGCAAAACGCTGCAGATGCATCTGCAAGTGTGAAGCCAGCCTAATACAGTGTACAGATGGACATTTTATGAAATAGGGTTTTTTTCAGGTTGTTTGACAGTTTTTGGAGAGGCTGAAGGCTAAATTTAGCATGTTTTGAGTTAGGGTACTTTTACATCAGCGTTTAAAAAAAACAAAAATGGATCCAGCAACATTGTGTTCTGTCGAATGCATTTGTAAAGGAGTTACGGAAAGGTACGGTGACTTGTGGTTTCATCCGGATCTTGTTTTAAAACTGCAGTTAGCAGCGGTTTTTGACCAAAGCATGAAGTGCCAGATAAACTACAAGTCATGGCACATTTCCGGAACACCATTGAAAATGTATTGGTCAGAATAGAATGTTGCCGTCCTCGTACTTGTGAAAGTACTCTAAAAACCTGCTTTAGGTTCTGACTGAAATATCTGAGCTGAAAATACCGCAGATGTGAAAGTAGCTTACAAAGGAAACCTGTCATGTGTAAAAATGCTATTGACCTGCAGATATGGGGTTAATCTGCTGGAAAATACCATTCTGAACCAGCCCAGCACCTCCACATTAAACCTCACTGCCTGCAGGAAAGGAACTTTAAAGGCCACATTACACACACAGATATATTGGACACATTGTTGCATTTGTACACAGCCACAAAATGGAGCAATGTGTCCATGATTTCACTGCAACCAGAGATCTGTGACCAATATATCTGTGTGTGTAACGTGGCCTTAAGCATTCTTCCTTCAGTCATGGAGGTGGCACCGGCGCGGGATCAGTCATCGCTCTGTGTATAGAGTGTGGCGGCTGTAACTACACACATCACACTGACAGACGGCTTGCTCAGCATTATACCCAGCTGTCAGTGCAGTGACTAAACCAATGCCTGTGCCTCCTCCATCGACTAAAACCAAAATGCTGCAGAGTGCATTAGGCAATGTTCACACTGTGTTGTTTTCGTCCACTTTATTTTGTGCGTTTTTCTCTCCTATTCTGCTGGTTCAGCTTTTCAAAAAAACACATCCGATATTGATCATCTGTTTCTCATCCCTTTAGCTGTGTTTTTTCTGTTACTTTTTTTAGACCATACAGAATGGTTTCAATGGAAAAAGCAGACATGAAAAGCGCACCCATAATTGACATGCTAATTCTTTTTGCGTATCACTTTTCAAGGGCAAAAACGCAACTTGAAAACCCGATGACTTTTATGGGATACCAGTTAAGTGATGCGTACACTGCAAAAACGGCTCAAAAAAAGGATAAAAAACACACAGTGTGAACATAGCTTAGAAGTTCATTTCCTTCTGTCTGTGTAGTTTAATGTGCAGGCACCAATTAAGGCTGGCTTCACACCATGGTTTTAGGCATCCGGGGCTGTCCGGTATGAACCGGACAACCCCGGATGGGGCCAGATGGCAGTGATTTGCCATCCGCTTTTTCAGGGAGGATTCGTCAGAATTAGTTTTTTTCTCCCCAGACACAAAATCGCAGCTTGCAGCATTTTTGTGTCTTGGGCAAAAATCTAACAAAATCGGATCCTGCCAGATCCGGCGCCCCATAACATGGGAGTCTATGGATCGCGCCGGATATGGTAGAAAACCAATCCGGCACTCGGACGCCGGGTGAACTGCAGCACCGTGGAGAGCTCTCGGCTGAAATTTCAGAACCACGGATAGCTCCATGCTGGCCGCAATTTGGAAATTTCAGGACCAGGACAGCGGCATCAACGCGCAATGCTGATTCCGGCAGAAGACAGGATCGGTGGGCATATTTGCCCTCCAGTTCTGTTCTGTCCGGAGCTGTCAGGCTGTGTCCGGTGCATCCAGCAAAACACCAGCACAGCCTGACAGCAAAAAACCATGGTGTGAAGCCTGCTTAAGTTCAGAATGCTACTAACCTGCAGATTAACCCCATATCTGCAGGTTAATAGCATTTGTCGACGTGACAGGTTGTCTTTAAATATTAGAACAGTACCTTAGGTATAAGCACTTTGTGCCATTATCAAAACATATATCTAAAGATAAGTGGCTTTTTAACTAAAGTAGTTCTTTGGTAGCTTGTAACCTAGGGGCAGACAACAGATAAAAATAATCACATTGAAACATTTATAGTAGGTTATAAACAATTATTTGAAGAAATCAGTGTTAGAGGTTTCCAGCTTTCACAAGTTGACCAACTTAAAAGAAACAATATAGATGCTATCACATAGTATATAAAGCTGTCAGCAGTTTTCATGAAATACGTATACAAGCACCACATTCTTGTAATCTGGTTTTATTTTTGCACTTTATTTTACAGTACTTTTAACCTTAATGTAAAGCAGAACTAGCAGGTATACTGCTGCTTCACAATGTTTTTCCAGTCCATGAATTAAGAACAGGTCTAAAGTTAAAAAAACGTTTCTTCTTCTCCTCGAATTACTGCTCACAGGAAAGAATAATATTTAATCACTTAAACTGTAATATACATAGAAGCATGATTTTAACAGCTGTATACCGCATTGTTCTGTTCTTAAGATCCCGCTCTCAAAACCCAAGAGAATTTTTCCAAATGTCTTGTTTAGATAGAAGTTGACATTGCCGGGCCATCATAATGCTATGGGAAAAGAGGATCTATATTATTCTAGAGGAAGGGATGTTTTCGTAAATACTCTTGCTTTATAGAATTATTATCATGTTGGTAATTTAAAGAGATTTAGCTACAAACAAAAACATGTGTTTTATAAGAAAAAAAAATGTGCAAACATTCAGGGCTCAGGAATTAGAATTTACTTAAATGACTCATTTTGGCTACTTGGGCCATGTATTATATTCTGAACTTTCTGCATTGTGGGTAGGTTGGGGATGTGGGGAGGCTACTTAAATTACATAGGACATTCTTTAAATAACTCTTTCCCATATGGAGCTATCTAAAACAAAATACAACCATCTTAATGCCATTAAAATATCATTATTGACAAATGGAATGTCTAAGTGTAAACTCCATACAAGACGTTACAGAAGAAAATGTAGGTATCCTTACACTTTATTTCACCTTTTAATAACGTTTCTTTTAAGAAAGAAAAGGCTGGAAATTAATTGTCATGTACAAGTAAACACTTGTCAATTGGCAGTATCTTGAGAAAAAAACATATTCAGGATACTACAAAGTAGAAATGCATGAATCACTTTATGCATCCCTGGTACTCGAACCAGGTCTGTGCTTTCTGGTCGTGGACAGGAACTGCAAAAATTTCTGAACTTCTGAGCTCTCTGGCGCAATGTTCCTTTCAACCTATAGATTTTTTTTTAAAGCTTTAAAGGTGGGCTAATTTATGCCCCCAAACCTATATTATCTGCACCTGCAGATTCCTATTACTATTCTAAGCACCTGACCTAATGCTGTACGTGTAATAGTTGAGAAAAATCATTTAGTAACTTACAGTACATGTTCTGCCGGTCGTGTCATTTCCGGTCCTGTGCATTGATGGTAAATATTGGGTGGGCTTTCCAGGTTTCAGAGCATGCACACTGCGCATTTTGAAGCTGGCAAGTGCACACAATACATCCCCACAATGCACAGAACCAAAATTACATGGCCGACGCATCATAGTAGAAGGAGCCCATACAATGTACACAGGGACCGTCCTTGTAAATTGGGTTATCATGCCCACCAGGGAGTTATAAACACGGAACGAGGGCAGACACGGACCCTGAGAGAATGCCCCATCAGACTAGACACTACATAATTACCGTACGAAAATATAAATTACTGCATTAATTTTGAAAAATATATTGCAATCTGAATGTCCTCAGTAGTTGATACCTTTTAATGGCTAACTGAAAAGATGGAAAGCATAGCAAGCTTTCAGGACACTATGGCCCCTTCATCAGGCTGATAATGGCACAGAGTCTGAAGACACATACATGTATAATATACTTAAACAGGATGAGAAGGTGCAGTAAATACGACAGGTGACGTAAAGCAAAGTCAGGCTGGGAGAAAAGGAGCTGGGAAAGTGAAACCAAAATTCTAAGGTAAGAGGAAGAATGTCAAAAGTTCATAGTCCTCTAACTTGAGTCTGTTGCAAGATGTGATATCCCCAAATGCCCTTTCATTTGACATAAAAACCCATGAATCCATGTGAAACATTTAATTCTGTTTTGAATGTTTCAAAGGTCATTATCAATTTGTACTCCCAAATTCTTCTCTCTCTCTGAGCATATCCGGGACCGCATCAGCAAACATAAGTCCACGATCCGGTGTCAGAACACTTTATTACCTATCCCAGCACATTTTCTGGATAAAAAGCACAACATCAGTCAACTAAAATTCCAGGTTATCGATCATGTGCCAATACCTAGGGGGGAGGTGACCGTATCCGTAAGTTAAAAGAAAAAGAAGCATTCTGGATACACCATCTTAACACCCTTGCCCCTAATGGACTTAACCGAGAATTCGAGATTAATATACTAATAAGTTCCTTTTTTCATATTTGTGCAGGAGATAATATGTCATGTTCCATCATATTCTGTGACGTGATGGTTCTCTTCTGGAGATAGTTGATCTTGTCTTGATACGTATACACCCATGATAAACTTGGGGATTGTGGTACAATGTATTCTAAAATTCTAATCATCTTATTGTAAGTTACTAATCAGTGATTGTGTCCTGGCACTGGAAGAGGCAGGACCCCAGGCAAAGCAAAAAGGCATCACCGCGGAGCCCAGCGCCATCTTGGTTGAGCAGCTACACTATTCTACACTTTGTCAAGATCCAGTACTGGGTTTGGATATCACAGGAGAACCTAAGAGGCTCCCATTCAGGAGGTGAGCCATTCCACATGACAGCCAGGAGCATCAAATGTCACACTCAAGAGAATCTTGCAAACATGCCTGGATCAGCAAATCCAGGACCAGTCCAGGAGCATGATGAGGAGGCCAAGGAGGGTGAGGAAGACAAGGAGGTAGTAGAGGCAGAAGTCCCTGTTTCTCAGCCTTGTGTAGCACCCTGTCAGAGGTCTTTGACTGGTAGAATGCCTTATGGAGACCCCTGCCCCCTCTAAGCAACTATTTGGTACAGAATGAATCACCCCGTCATGTCTCCTTTCTTGAGGAGATTCCATCACCCGACAGTGGTCGCATGATCCAAAGACCAATGACATTGATGACCAATGTACCTCAGACAAAGTGGTAGCATTCATCCTGCAGAGGGGGTTTGGCTTCATAGCTGAAGAAGGTATTGGGCATTGAGGCTACGTCAACTGGCACACCCTACTGTGTGACCATGTCCCAAAAGACTCTGACAATGTATGTTGGGGAGGAGGTCACCTTCATGAAGGTGATGGTCAGCAACAGGGCCATTAATCCTGAAGAAGGTGGTCTACTAGAGGGGATGGTCATCCCATAATTCCTGCATCCTCTTCTCCAGTGGAGGCCATGATGGGGTGTGCTTGGGGGCAGGTGGTGGTGGAAAATGCCCCTGGAGAGTAGCCCCTAAGACCCCCCCAAGAGGTGCTTTGATACTGCCCCACATAGACTAGTGAACAACAGGCCACTGGTCTGATGTCTGTAAGTGCAAGACACTACACATTCATTAAGAATAGGTCTGACTAAGTGCAGTCCTGAAGGGCTGTAAACAGTGCATGTTTCCAGGATTTCCTTAGCATTGTACAAGGAGCTGTAATCATCACTTCTGCAGGTGATGAAATATAGCACCTGTGCAATGCTAAAGAAATCATGAAAACTTGCACTGTTTTCAGACCTTGAGGACTGTAGTTGGCTACCCCCTGCCATAGAAGTCTCTGTTGTAGTAGTCAGAAAGCAAGAAGAATTTTCGAGTCATTTTACCACAACTGTTGCTCTCTCTGGACCCTCTTAGGCCCTGTGCCCTGTGTTGTTTCATGCTTTTTAACATAGATTTTGAGAATATGCATCAAATCTGCATGTCTATCCTGAGGCCAGCAAAGTCTATGACAGGTCAGAAGTGCTGTGTCAACGTTGCTTTTTTTTCCTTGCACATGTAGTTCAGATTTCTTTTTTATACTCCAAAATCTGCACCAAATTGCAAGAAAAAAAAAAGCTCTCATACTTTGCTGGCTTATGAGTAGACATGATACAGATTCTCAAAATCAGCTTCAAAAGAAGCATCAAACAACATGCCATGGGCACAGAACCTTACAACAATATGGTGGGGTCACATTTACAGAGTCACATTTACTTATCATATGTGTAAGAGCAGGCACGCAGGCACTGGTGAGAGTGGGACAAGTGGTTCCTATGACAAACATTACTGATAGATTAATTCATTATTAAGTGCAATTTCTACAATGAGGCCACCTTTGTTTTTGTTTCTACTGTTCTGACATCTCAGAGGCTCCACAACTGTCGCATGTAAAATATTCTAACACAATCTGTGCTCCAAAAGCCAAATAACACTCTTTCCCGCTCTGCCATGATGTGCGTATTCCTGAGGTTATATGGGGCATTGCCGGGTTCTGGATAAATTGTGGAATAAATTGTGGGATCAAGTTTCACCTTTTAATCCTTGTGTAGCTGAGAAATTTGCAGCTAATTAATAATATTAGTAATATTTATTTACATAGCGCCAAACGTTTTCTGCAGCACTTTATAATTCAGAGAGGACATGTACAGACAATGATACAATATAGAGAAACAAAAATTTAACAGACACCAAGAGAAGTGAGGGCCCTGTATGTGGAAATAGGGGGCTAAAAAGTGCTTATCATATATCAGATGATACAAGGGACCAGATTTGGAGGAAAATTTTGCAAAGTGCAGATTGGGAATAGTTTGATAAGCGAGGTGAGGTTATAAACTAATTTAAAGAAATACATTTTTAGGTCCCGCTTAAAACTGTTGGTATTGACATTAATCACATTTTTCTTGTAGTACGTTGCAGAAATTAGCACAGCTCATGGAAGTCTTGGAGATGGGCGTGAGAGGTTCGGATTATTGAATATGTCAGTCTTAGGTCATTAGCGGATGGAGGGCACAGGTAGGGTGATACACAGAGAGGAAGGAGATGTGGGGTGCAGACCTGTGGTGGGCATTGTGTGTGAGAGTGATAACTTTGTATTGGACTCTGTAGTGGATGGGCAACCAGTGCAATGACTGGCACAGGGTAGAGGCTTTTTGCGAAGCAAGTTGGAGAGGAATATGATCCTGGCTGCTGCATTCAGGATAGATTGGAGAATGGAGAGTTTATTAAGCAGGAGAATGATTTAGTAGAGAATTGTAATAATCCAGATGAGAATGAATAAAAGCGACAGAAGGAGTTTTGCAGAGTCAAAGGTAAGAGAGGGTTGAATTATAGAGATGTTTTTTTCAGATGTAGGTGACACAAGCGAGTGAGTAATTGGATGCAGGGAGTAAAGGAGAGATCTAAGTCAAATATTACACCAAGACAGTGGCATGCTGCTAGGGAGTAATGGTAAAACCACACATGGAAATGGCAATATTGGGTTTATGAAGGTTAATAGAGGGATGAAACATGAGAAGTTACGTTTTTGACAGATAAAGTTTAAAGTAGAAGTGGTGTATAATTGGGTGTCATCAGCATAGAGATGGCAATGACAACCTGAGTCTACTGATAGTTTGTCCAATAGGTGCAGTGTATGAAGAGAAGAGAAGAGAAAGAAGAAAGAGAAGAGAAGAGAAGAGAAGAGAAGAGAAGGGGACCTAGGACTGAACTCTGACAGACTCCTACAGTGAGAGGAAGAGGAGAGGAATAGGAGCTGGCAGAAGATACAGTGAAGTAACAGTCAGAGAGGTAGGATTAGAACCAGGAGAGAGAGGTTTCCTTGAGCCCAATAAAGTGGAGCATAGTGAGGAGGACCTGGTGATCCACAATATTGAATGCTGAAGAGAGATACAGGAGAATCAGCAGAGAGTAGTGACCATTAGATTAGCTGTTAGTAGACCATTAGCGGCTTTAGTAAGGGCAGTTTTTTGTATCGTGTAAATGGTACTTCACACACTACAACATCGCTAGCGATATTGCTGAAACATCACAGGTTTTGTGATGTAACAGCGACCTCTCCAGCAATGTTGCAGTGTGTGACACATATCAGCGACCTGGCCCCTGCTGTGAGGTTGCTGATCGCTACAAATCGTTTTGGTCCTTGGTTTCCCGCTGGTCAGCACTCATCGCTGTGTGTGACTGCGAGAGACCAACAATCAGCGACCTCCCAGCCAATGCCGAGCGCCGCATATTAGATGCTGGGCACTAGTAACTAGGGTAAATAGCGGGTAGCTAAGCAGCGCGCTCTGCTTAGTTACTCGCTGTTTACCCTGGTTACCAGTGTGCTCCCGCTTAGCCCAGCCTGTAAGCGGTAGGATGCTGGTAACCAAAATAAACAATGGGTAACTAAGCAGACTGCACTGTTTAGCAACCCCATATTTACCTTGGTTACCAGCGATCTCGCTGATGGCTGGTTGCTGATGAGTCTGCCTGTTTGACAACTCACCAGCGACTGCATAGAGACTTTCCAGCGATCCCGGCCAGGTGGGATCGCTGGTGGGTTCGCTGGAAAGTCTCAGCGTGTAAAGGGGCCCAAAGGAGCAGAAACCAGATTGTAGAGGTCAAGAAGAGCTTTATATGAGAGATAGCAGATTAAACAGGAGTGGACCAGAAGTTTTGAGATGAAGGGTAGATTAGAGACAGGTCTGAAGTCAGCAGTTCTAGTCAAGGGATTTTTTTTAGAATAATGGATGTATAATGGCATGTTTGAAAAAGGATGAAAAGACACAAATTGAGAGAAAGAGGTTAAAAAATATTGCTGGGTGAGTGATGATACCCAAGGAGAGGAACTGAAGGAGATGTGAGGGAATAGGGTCATTGATGCAGGTAGAGGGTGAGAATATGCAAGGAGCCAGGTAATTTCTGCTTCTGCGATCAGATCGAAGACAAAAAGTAAGCTAGATGAAGTGTAGGAGGGAGAAAAATGCATAATATTATCAGTCTGGGAGTAAATTTCCTACCATATATGGTCAATTTTTTCTTTAAAATAATTGGCCAGATTGTTCTCACTAAGGTTAGTGGTTGGGGCTGGCTGAGGAGGGAGTGGAAAGTGTCAAAGAGTCGGTTGTTGGCTAGTGAGGTGATGAGGGTGTGGAAAAGAGATGTTTAGAAAGGTCAAGGGCAGAGTTGTATGTTTTAAGCAAAATTAATTATATCTTCAACCAGATTGGATTTTCTCCATAGACAGTCAGTGCACCTGAAGCACCGCTGGAGAATATGTGCTTGCAGCATGTGCCAGGGTTGCTGCCATCTGTACCAAATTGTTCTAAGATTAGGCGTTGAATCTTCATCCCAATTGGGGTTACTCCGCAAAACCACTGTTATTTTTAAACACAAAGTGGTGCTCACCTGGTGTGCTAGTGGGAGACACAACCATCATAGAACGCCTATGATCTATTCAGATGTAAGATAGCTGGTACAGTCCAAGTATCGAATGATACATAAATGCCAGAGATGAATAAGAAAGAGCCATGCTGCTATCTATTGAAGCTATCTGCTCCGAAAGAGATTACAAGATGATGTACGTCTTTACCCTTTGCTGGGTTTTGAATGACAATCAGAATACTATTAGTTTATTTCAATAACATAGAGAATAATCATGGACAATTTTACTGCAATATATATTATCAGAAAAAAAATGTAAAATTAATTTATGTTTTCATTTTTACTGTTATATATTGCACTAAACTTTGTCTATGATTATTCTCTATTGAAACGAAATAAACTAATAATGTTCTAGACTCACTTCTGCATTAATCCGAACCTCCCACTCCCGACTCCAAGACTTCTCCCGACCTGCACCAATTTTCTGGAATGTTCTACCCCAAGAAATTAGGTCTATTCACAACTTACTGTACATAGTTTCAGGCGATCCTTAAAAACACATCTTTCAAGGGTGGCCTATCATAATCCCTAGTCAAAGTAATTTAGATATAGCCTATCCGCTCCACCATTCTCAAATGCATCACAAATAAAGGTTGGTGGCTACTTTTGCTGCTCCATTCTGTTCCCTATCCTCAAGTTGACTATACCATCATTGTAAATAAGCACCCGTCCTTTGTGTCACCCCAACCTTATTGTTAGATTGTAAGCTCTTATGAGTAGGGCTGTCATTATTTTGCTTTATTTATTGTATTTTCTGACAACTGTTTCTTATGATTGCTTGAATATGAACCTCTGAATTGTGAAGTGCTGCTGAATATGTTGGCGCTATATAAATAAAGAAATTTTATTATTATGATTAGTGATGAGGTAAACTTTTTTGTGAATGGTGAAGTTAACAAACAAAACCGCGCGCTATTGGTCTAACACTAACCCATAGTAGATACATCCCTCCAAGACTGTTGATGGTATGTAAATTGATGGTATGGTGTGGTATATGGGTTAGAAAAATAGTGGGACTATTCTTCATCAATGGAAGCCTCAATGCCACTGGATATCTGAATCATGTAACAATTCCAGATATCCAGTGGCTTTGAGGCTTGTGTGGCGCCCTGCTTACACAGGTACCCACAGACTTACCCGCAGCATGGATGGGTTTCCACAGCGGGTACACAGCTACATGCAACACCTTCCACCCCAGCACAGTAGAGGGAGCTCAACCTGCTGCTTTTAGGCAGGATCCCCTATAAATACTGGTGCTGGGAGCGGAGTTAGACAGAGTGTGTGCAGATGCTATAAGAGATGCAAAGAAGTGCTGATGTTCAGTGTCGCGCTAGGCCCGAGACAGTCACCATGACCAGTCTCCGGTAGCCCTGCAAGGGCCAAGAGTAGGGTCGAGATGCAAGGAGAAGAGGCAGAACAATGGGGGAACTATGGAGCCAGCATTAGGTTCACCCCCGAGCAACCACTGGACACCTGAGTCCGTGTCCACTGCAGTGCACCAAGCCCAGTGGAGAACACCGGAAAACCATGGAGACTTCAGTCTCCCGGATTCCTGCGCAGTCACATACCAGGGAGCCAGGCACCACGAGGAGAGAATCAGCGGTAGTCAACAGAGGGTATCCCGATGACAGTACAGGAGAACGAGAGAGCAGAGGAGGCCAGCCAAGTTCTACACAGGCGGGGGCTTCACACACAAGGGGAAAGCAACAAGGAGGCCTTATACCCACTCGCTGTGGAGACCTAGAAGTGCATCCTGAACACCCAGAGGTACTCTGGACGATTTACCTGCTTCAACACCAGTAAAAAGGTAAAGAGCAACCAGCGGTGTGTGTATCAGTTCCTCCCCTGTGCCCCTGCCACCCTCAGAGACTGTCCCGTTATCCAACCATCTGGTCAGGTCCCTGCTCATCCATCCATCTATCCACCACCAGCGCCCCTATCATCACCGGTGCATCCCTGCCCCGGGGGGTTAGCTCCACCTGCAGGGAGCTGTACCATCAAGGCCACTATACCACCACCCTCCAGAGGACTGAAGCGGCACTGGTGCTCAATCACCAGGAGCTGCGGATGGCGCCACGTAAACTATATTATAAACTTAGGTGCATATTATAAACTTTAGGTGCATGTATATAAATTGCCCACCCTTTACATTACACAAGAGACGCTGAGGGCATATGTATCGGTGACGGCGTGTATAGCACTGTGGAGTGCTGGGGCATGTACAGCACTATGGAGAATGGGTGAATATATATCACTGGGGAGGTCTGGGGGCATATACATCACTCGGGCGGAGTCACGCTGGGAGGGGTTGAGGTAGCCAGGAGCTGGATGAAGGGGATAAGAGGAGCCTACTCTGGCCCTGATACTGTGTCCCTGGCTCACCCTGATCTCGAAAGTACTTCTAAAGGCGAGAAGGTTCGAGCCGCCAACCTAAGTCCCTAAAGCTCCTGAGAAGCCCTGGGCATAAGCCCCTACCTCCACCCACGGACCATGGAGCCACGCAACTTCCAAGGGAAAAAAACACAGCAGCTTCAGATCAACGTCTGCTCACACCATGTCACAGTCCAGAAGTGAACTGAAATCAGCAATAACAGGTGTATTTGAGCTGATCCATTTAAGGTCGAGGGGTGGGGAGCAACCAGCCCAGACATGTCCCTCAGCATACCTAAGCATTCACACACATACACACCTGCTACTACATGCTCCGCTCATTAGCCTCATCTACTCATACTAGGCAGGGAAATAAAAATACTTTATTTAAACCTACAGCAGCAGCACTTCCATACTACAAAGCAGTCAAAACGTAACAGGCGGCTGGGGTATACACAGCACTGGGGTTGGTGGGGACTATTCAGCGCTGAGGAGGGCTGGGGACATATACAGCGCTGGGGAGGCTGGGGGCATATACCATCACTGGGAGACTGGGCATATACAGCATAAGGATGCTGGGGCATATACAGCACTGTGGAGGCTGGGTCATATACGCACTGAGGAGGCTGATAATATAAATCACTGGGGAGATTGGGGGCCTATACATCACTGGAGAGGGTAGGTCATATACAGCACTGGGGAGGCTGGGGGAACATACAGCACTAGGGAGGCTGGGGGAACATACAACACTAGGAAGGGTGTGAGCATATGCAGCACTGAAAAGGCTGGTGGCATATACAGCATTGGAATCAGGTGGGAGTATATACCTTCACTGGGGAGGCCTGGGGGCATATACCATCACTGGGGATCCCTGGGCCCATATCCATCACTGGAGAGGCTGGGGAAAATACAGCACTGGGAACGGTGGCATTCTGTTTATCACTGCAAGGTATGAGGGCATCCACATACTGGGAGGAACATACACTGCTGGGGTGGGGGCACAAAGGCTCCTGGGGAAGGGGCTCATACACTGCTGTAGTGGGGGCACATAGTCTGCTGGTGTGGGGGCATATAGGCTGCTGAGGGCCACAAAGGCTGATGGAGTGGGAGCACATAGACTTTTGGTCCTGACACATACACTGCTGGGGGGCACAAAGGTTGCTGGGGGAGCAGAAAGACTGGAGGGTGGCACATACAGTGCTGGGGCGGCACATGGGCTGGAGGCTGCACATACACTTCTGGGGGGCACATAGGCTGTTGGGGGGCATATAGGCTGCTGGAGGGTGGTACATACTCTGCTGGGGGGCACATATGCAGCACTGCTTGCTGCTTGTCTTCATCTGTGGGTCGAAACTGAGCACATAGCGCGCTAACCCTGCCAAAGACTAAATCATTACATAGGCACTGGCCTGCATAAGGATGTTATTCTTCAATGATGAGTACGCAGCGTTCAGTACTGAATGCTACATCCTCACAGGGCGCGCACTGATCTAAAAGACAGGCAGCCGCAAAGTGCGGCTGCCATCCCATGCACCGCAGTCACTGGCAATCAGCCCATGGCCCCAGAAAAAAGGTTTTCGCAGGCCGCATACAGCCTGTGGGCCCAAGGTTCCCCACCCCTGCTCTTCATGTTAATCATATGATTGGCCAGTTCTGCTAAAATCAGTGTGTTCAGACAAATTTCATCTAATGTGTAGGGGGTCTCAAGGCCACTTCACACACACAGATATCTGAGTCCAATATCTGAACAGATCTCTGGTTGCAGTGAAATCATGGATACATTGCTCCATTTTGTGGCTGTGTACAACATGGAGCAATGTATCCATGATTTCACTGCAACCAGAGATCTGGTCAGATATTGGACTCAGATATCTGTGTGTGTGAAGTGGCCTTTAGTGCTGGTAATAGAAATTTCAAATGTAACCAATTTTAAGAATTCATGCTTGAAATTATTTGATGTATGCCAGAAAAATAATAGAATTAGAACAATTCTACTCTGCATGCACAAATCTTTCCCAATTATAATGTTAATGTACAGTGTTGGCCAAAAGTATTGACACCCCTGCAATTCTGTCAGATAAACTCAGTTTCTTCCTGAAAATAATTGCAATCACAAATTCTTTGGTATTATTATCTTCATTTAATTTATCTTCAATGAAAAAACACAAAAGAGAATGAAGCAAAAAGCAAAACATTGATCATTTCACACAAAACTCCAAAAATGGGCCAGACAAAAGTATTGGCACCCTCAGCCTAATACTTGGTTGCACAACCTTTAGCCAAAATAACTGCGATCAACCGCTTCCGGTAACCATCAATGAGTTTCTTACAATGCTCTGCTGGAATTTTAGATCATTCTTCTTTGGCAAACTGCTCCAGGTCCCTGATATTTGAAGGGTGCCTTCTCCAAACTGCCATTTTTAGATCTCTCCACAGGTGTTCTATGGGATTCAGGTCTGGACTCATTGCTGGGCACCTTAGATGTCTCCAGTGCTTTCTCTCAAACCATTTTCTAGTGCTTTTTGAAGTGTGTTTTGGGTCATTGTCCTGCTGGAAGACCCATGACCTCTGAGGGAGTCCCAGCTTTCTCACACTGGGCCCTACATTATGCTGCTAAATTTGTTGGTAGTCTTCAGACTTCATAATGCCATGCACATGGTCAAGCAGTCCAGTGCCAGATGCAGCAAAGCAACCCCAAAACATCAGGGAACCTCCGCCATGTTTGACTGTAGGGACCGTGTTCTTTTCTTTGAATGCCTCTTTTTTTCTCCTGCAAACTCTATGTTGATGCCTTTGCCCAAAAGAGAGAACATTCTTCCAAAACGTTTTAGGCTTTCTCAGGTAAGTTTTGGCCAACTCCAGCCTGGCTTTTTTATGTCTCGGGGTAAGAAGTGAGGTCTTCCTGGGTATCCTACCATACAGTCCCTTTTCATTCAGACGCCGACGGATAGTACGGGTTGACACTGTTGTACCCTCAAATTGCAGGGCAGCTTGAACTTGTTTGAATGTTAGTCGTGGTTCTTTATCCACCATCCGCACAATCTTGCGTTGAAATCTCTTGTCAATTTTTTTTTTCCGTCCACAACTAGGGAGGTTAGCTACAGTGCCATGGGCTTTAAACTTCTTGATGACACTGCGCACGGTAGACACTGGAACATTCATGTCTTTGGAGATGAACTTGTAGCTTTGAGATTTTGAGATTGCTCATGCTTCCTCACAATTTGGTTTCTCAAGTCCTCAGATCTATGTCAACTGGCTGCAAGTGTGATTTAGTTATTGCCAACACCTGTTAGGTGCCACAGGTAAGTTACAGGTGCTGTTAATTACACAAATTAGAGAAGCATCACATGATTTTTCTAACAGTGCCAATACTTTTGTCCACCCCCTTTTTTATGTTTGGTGTGGAACTATATCCAATTTGGCTTTAGGACAATTCTTTTTGTTTTTTTTCATTGAAGACAAATTAAATGAAGATAATAATACCAAAGAATTTGTGATTGCAATCATTTTCAGGAAGAAACTGAGTATTATCTGACAGAATTGCTGGGGTGTCAATACTTTTGGCCACAACTGTATCTGCTAATTGGTATACGTAAAAGACCTACTGCTGTAAATGTTCCTAAATTCCCCAATATTTGCCAAGGTGGGCCATAAGTGACTAGTAAGCCCTATTTGCCTTAACATAATGCATGAAAAGCAAATGAAAAGGGTTCTAAAATAGAACAATATTGTAAATGAATAACAGACACTATTTTCAAGACACTGGTGGAATTTTTCTTTCTCTACTCAATTATTGTTTTGCAAATCGACCTCCATTGTACAATCTCCTATTGTATAACACAGCAGGAGGCTTCTTGGAATGCTCACAAGGGAGCTCTGAACAGTTCCTAGCTGTGTCTAGATCTACAGTAGTTATATCTACAATGAAAAAAATGATGTATTTATGATTCCAAGTTATCACATACCATAATGTCCCTATTAATCTCCTACTTTGTACAACATTTAAACATAAGCACCACACTGAGCCCTTTATATCAACCTGTAACTTTTTATCCTCAATACTTTTAATTAAAATCTTGGAGTTTAGAGTTTTTATTTTTGCAGTTTATATAGGTAATAAGTAGTTTTTTGTCTGATAAATGAATAAATGTATAAATCTCATTGATTGCAATGGCTTTGAGAAAATATTACAAACTATGTTGCATAAAATGATCAAAAGTCAGTTATATAAAAATGAAAAAAAAAAGAAAATATATTACATTTATTGTTTAACTTTCCTGTTGTATATATTTACTACATTCAGAAATAGTGGCATTTTAGTCAGTATTTCCATCAGTATTTTATAACCCAAAATCAATGCAAAATAAACAGATGAACTGTAATGGTAAGATTTCCACTTTTACAGTGTTACACTTTTACAGTGTCCCTAGGGGGCGTGTCATTTTCCACCGGATCCAGCAACAAAAAGGTACACATCCAGATACAACTGTCTGGTCCCAGACCAGTATTATCCCTGATACATGAGACATATCGGTGATAATAGCGATGCAGGTGCATCCACTTTGTGATTTGCGAAGGACTCCAGGGAAATCCCGGATTTCAAAAAATGGTAGTGTGAAACCAGCCTAATTCCAGTAAAAATGGTGAATTATTGAGGAATCTCTCTGACCCACCCCAAGGCCGTGGGGACTCGGTACCCGGGCGTTTGCAACGAGTGGATGTCACGGGTGGCCTGCCCGGGCCCGTGGCTCTCATGGTTGCTAAAAATAAGAGATTTGGTGAAGTAAAATAAAAATAAAACACAGTCTCGTGATGCCACCTGCGGTACCTGGTGATGGCGCCAGCGCTGCCAGCAGACCTCTGGGAACGATGGATAGGCAGTTGGATGATGTCGCTCCCCGCAGGCAGACTTTAGTATTACTGGTTGTCACAATGCTTGTTGTCACAGTAGTAGCTCTGCAGCTTAAAAGGAATGAGACAAAGGAGACCTTCTTGCTCTGTACAGGTGTTTACTGGCAACTGTTTAAGGCAGTTCTCACTGGTACACAGTCACACAGTCATGGGTAGCTAGCCAGGTAGTCACCAGAGGATGCAAAGTCTCTTTGAGACCCTCTACGATGTTCCAACTGGTTTTGAATTCTGTCCTCACTTTCTCTACCTGCACTTTTACTTGTAGGCTCCTGCTGCTGCTTGAAGCTAAGCTGCTTGCCCTCTCTCCTGAGTGTGCCATATGACAGGCAGCTTGAGTCCTGTTTCAGGGCTCGCTCCTCTCTGAAGACCCCGAGCTCTAGCATGGTGCTTTGCCTCCTGACACTGTGTGGCTGGGAAACCTGGAATTCCCCACCTTCCGTTATTGACTACCGGGATGTGTAACCCTGTACAGCCTCGGACCCGGTGTCCGTTCTCTGTGCTTTCCTCTGAGGCGAGCACGTCGCTTCTCGGCTCCCCCAGGCTTTCCATAGCTGTTCTACCTGACTCATTTCTTCCCGCTCTATCCACTACAACTAAGCTCCTCCCACTGGGGCTAGGTCTCCCATGCAAACAGGTTAACCTTTTAGTCCCCCTATTCTAGGTGTGTGAATGCAGGCATGAGGGCCTCAGATTAACATCACATCCTCTAGTCCAGAGGTCCCCAACTCCAGGCCTCGAGGGCCTCCAACAGTGCAGGATTTTAGGATTTCCTTAGTATTGCACAGGTGTTAATGTGATCAAATGCACAGGTAATGATTCCAACCCCTGTGCAATACTAAGGAGATCCTGAAAACATGCACTGTTGGCAGCCCTCGAGGCCTGGAGTAGGGGACCCCTGCTCTGGTCACTGGGATACCACAAACACTGATCTGGATGCAATACCCCTTCTGTGGCGCACTAACGAGTGGAGCGCCACATTCCCCCTTGCTGAAACACACTTGTCCGCAAGTGTTTCTACCCCTACCCGGTACAGAGCTGTTTTTATATGCTTTAACACAACAATAAAACATTTTTATTTACACAAGAATATGCATTACTTTTTCTTCACTTTATGGGAGGCTCTTTTCTTAAACGTTGCAAAACATTCTTATCACACTAAGCACATTATTATATGGCAAGAATCTCTGGATTAACGGTTTTCAGTCCATGCTCAGAAAAGAAAGCAAAGTCCTCATGAAAGTCTATGAGTCCTACAGAAGTATATAGTCTTTACACAACTATTTACATGCCCGGGTTTTTGCAGTCTCTAGTCCGCACACTTGTAAACACACAGGGCATACCATCCTCTTGGCCCTGCATGCCACTCATAGCTAACCCGGTTGTTCTGGTACAGGCCCCGCTACGGGGCCGGAGCTGGTGCACTTTTCCGCTCACCTGTCATGGCGGCTCCAGCAACCTGTCTAGCCGGTCTGTCCAGTTGAGGTTCCTTCTGCACTGTGTGGGGCACGGATGCCCCGACTTCCTCAATGTTGCCTTTCCGGTCATCCTCCTCCTCGGAGCTTGGCTGGCTGGACGGCTCCTCAGCTTCCTCAGGCTCCGCTGGCTCTGCCCCGACTTCTGCGCTAGTGACGGGCTGCGGTTCAACCGGTGGATCCTCTCTGGTAACCGGGTGCTCAACTGTGGGCTGGTTTCTTGCTCCTTGCTGCTGGACCCCCATTGCGTAGCTCTGTCCCTGACGCCATTTTCAGTTTCCGGCAGCGGCGGTTTAGTGTCTAGCCCGCACCCTTGGTTTTCTGATGACAATGGGGGCGGGCAAGCATTGTCGTGCCTCTGGCATGGCCCTCCCACAATGAGGGGCCGAGGCACGCCCCGGGGACAACATATTGTTGTACACATCTTTGGGCCCGCCATTTTTGGGCCTTTTAGAAACAAGTCCAAAAGTTCAGTTTTTAAGGTGCACAATATCTTTATGGGTTGGTTCGATCCTGTTCATGACGCCAAAAGCTGACTCACCCCAAGGCTGTGGGGACTCGGTACTCGGGCGTTTGCAATGAGAGGATGTTACGGGTGGCCTGCCCGTGGCCCTGGTGGTCGCTAAAAATAGGGGCTTTTACTTGTAGGCTCCTTGTAGGCTCCTGCTTGTATGGCTTGTCACAGAACCTGTGACTCAATAGCGATCTCGCTATGTGTGATTGGGGTTTTAGAAGTGGCCAAAGCAGAGGGGTATTGTCATTGTGAATGTTGTTGTCATCTAGGAAGTAATTCCAGTGTGATTCAAGAAAGGTTTTGAAGTCATCTGACTCTGACAGGTAGGATGGGAACCTCCAATGCTCGTCTGAGGGCTTGGCTCCGCTAGAGTTAGGAACAGTGAGATAGGAGCATGGTCTGAGTTCAGGATTGGGTGAATACGGAAGTTGTGGTGTTGGGTGAATAGTTGTGAGGAAATGAGTAAGAGTGAAAGCTGTTCCATGAACTGTAGTAGGGATGTGGTGGCTGCTGAGGTCTGTTGGGAGGCTGAGGAGCGGTCTAGGATGGGACATTGTACTAGATTAAAGTCTCTTCCCACTATCAGATGATTGGGCCCAAGTCCTAGGAGAACCTGGAGGATCGATGTGCAGAAGGCATGTTGATCATGTTAGGAGCATAGAGATTGACCAAGAAGCATATTTTCCCAGCTATTTCCACCCTCAGAATAAGGTATCTGCCTTGACTATCTCTGATAGAGTCCTGAATGGTGCATGGTAGGCCCTTCTTGATGAGAATGGCTACTCCGCCTGATGATGAAGTGTGTGAAGCAGTGTAGCAATCTCCAGTGTAAGAGCATGGAGATTGACCAAGAAGTATATTTTCCCAGCTATTTCCACCCTCAGAATCAGGTATCTGCCTTGACTATCTCTGATAGAGTCCTGAATGGTACATGGAGGCCCTTCTGATGAGAATGGCTACTCGTATGATGAATGTGTGTGAAGCAGTGTAGCAATCTCCAGTGTAAGAGCATGGAGATTGACCAAGAAGTATATTTCCAGCTATTTCCACCCTCAGAATCAGGTATCTGCCTTGACTATCTCTGATAGAGTCCTGAATGGTACATGGCAGGCCCTTCTTGATGAGAATGGCTACTCTGTATGATGATGATGTGTGTGAAGCAGTGTAGCTAGCAATTTACCAGGCTTGTCGTCCCTCCAGTGTGTCTCCTGAAGGAAGACCACATCTGGTGAGAATCGGTTTAGGTGATTCAAGACCTTTTTACATTTAAGAGGAGGGTTAACGCTTGCCACATTCCATGGCAAGAACAGCATGTGTGTGGTGTAATGGTTCAGGGTCATACCACGGTAGGGTGTGTTCATCCCTGTCGGTCCCAGTGAGCCACAGGAGTGAAAGTGTGGTGAAGGTGTCATCAGTGGTGGGTCCTGCATGGATTAGTACCTGAATGAGGAGGAAGAACATGGGGGGGGGTAAAAACAGGGAGAGATTACAAAAACAATAATATGTTCAACGTTGCAAATCAATGGTGGCAGCTCGCTAAGATCGCTCCGTGCAAGCCATGCCATCACAGGGAGAAATATTTCATTATGGAAGCGTCAGTTTTCCTGTAGTAGAAGGTAGCGTGGATAACAGGTTTGTGGCTTATCTCACTGCGGCATATCTAGCACAGCAAAATCTCTTTTCCGCTGCCTCAGGGTCTTCAGAAATAATTGCGCGGTTGCCCTCTTGAACTTTGAGCTTAGCTGGGTAGAGTAGTTGGAATCTAATGCTTTTTCCAATCAGTAGGCAACAGGTGGGCCCGAATGCTTGCCTTTGTGAGCTAAGACTGGGGAGAAGTCCTGAAGATTAGAATCTTGGTACCATGGACAGTCAGTTCTCATTGCTGTCGGTACGCTCTCAAGACCTTTTCTTTCACCGCCCAGTTGAGGTACTTTGCTACGACTGGCCCATTATTTATTTATTTTACACTCTATGACACCAGGTTGGTTGCCATATACTAATGTGTATGGCAACCAAGCACAGACACCATCCAGATTGGGAAAAAGCAGTCAAATTGCAACAGCCAATCACAGATGCTCTCACAGAAAATGAAAGTCTGTAAGAAGAGAGGAAAAAAAGGGGGATGTCATAAACTGATACAACCTTATTAGATTTTTCAAAAATAGAACAATTTTACTTAAACAACTCACATAGTACACAACATAAAGTTAAAAACAATTAAAGGGCTGTCATAGCCAAATACAGTTTCCTATGTAAATAAATTGTATGCTACCCCTCTCAAGAATCTGAGCAACCGATATAGCAAACAATAAAGGCCCCGTCACACAAGTCAATGTCGTCAGCGATCGTTGGACCACCAACATCGTGGAAATTATTTAAATATCGTTTTCCACGATGTCTTGCTCCCGCTGCCAGTGGGAGCAGGCTGGTATCCATGGTGAACTGCAGGTAACTAGGCAGCGCGCGCAGCCTAGATACCCGCAATTTACCCTGGATACCAGCTCCCAGCGCTTGCTGAGAGGTGCTGGGAGCTGGCTTATCGCGTCTCCCGGTGTCACACGCAGTGATGCTGCGTGTACACCGGGCGACTATCGCAAGGTTTTCGGTCCTGTCCAAAAACCTGGCGACCATCAACCAGCGATTTATTGCTGGTTGATATACCATGTCACACGCATCAATATCGCTGCAATATCACGTGCAGCAGCGATATTGACAGCGATATTGACGCATGTGATTGCCCCAGTGCTAAGCTCAGTGGAAGTGGCACTACAAGTCCCAGAAAGCAGAGAACTGCCCAATAAAAGAGAATTAAGGTAGCTCTGTCTTCAGGTCACCTCAGTCATAAGCATAGTCAGTCTCAGTCTCAGGCACGGTCACCACACCTCAATTACCTTCTCCCCAGGATCCCGAGCAGTAGCAGCAGTCACCATGGCTTTCACCAGCATCTTCACATCTGAAATTGCATGCAACAGGTCTACACCTTCCCCCCTCTTTCCTTCCAGTGATCAATCATGTGGAAAGGTTTAGTGGCTCCTAAAACAGATCTCTATCTCCTTCACCATGGGATACCGGAGGTGCAGGAGATGGAGACCTGCTGCCGACTCACTACAGTCTGACGATGCTCTCGTCACCGGCCAAACAGGTTATGAGGGAGAGCAGAGGTGTGACAGGGCAAAGGGGACCCTGTCTGCAGCAAATACAAACAGAGTCCAGGGGCCCACAGCCATCAGGGACAGGAAGAGGGAACAAACACAGGGCAGGGGAGTGGGCCCTCCCCAGCAATCCAGGGCCCCGGCACTTGCCCAGGTGCGCCGGGTGCTGACGACGGCCTTGCATGTAATGCCTGATTAAATTATCTACCTTTGGTTCCCTTACATTTCCTCCTTTGTTTATTAACACCATGGATACTGCTCCCAGTGTTATCTAATGACCGGTTTACATGACCCAACCAACCTAAATAACCATGATTCTGATCCATAAATGTTTACCAATCAGCAGTGCTCTAAAAGTCTTTTCACAGGCAAACAGTGTTCTGAGCGATCTGATACAATCAATAAGTATGCATGGACTGCCCTTGTTGTCACAAGTCCTGTTTACACAGAATAGGCACTGCACTTACAATGATTTTGAAGCATGCTTAAAAATATTTTCACTCAATAAATGAGAATTTTTCTTGTTCATTGGTTAATCATCAGCCTGCTTCGACTGGAAGATTATCAAGATCAATTTTTCTTCAGAATGCTCATTCATAACAATTAGGGATGGGCGAGCATGCTCGCCGGTACTCGGTGCTCACACGAGCATTTCAATATTCGGGATGCTCGGTGCTCGCTGAGTACCGGCGAGATGCTTGGGCACATGCTCGGCTCCCCTTCCATGCATGTTGGTGCTCCATACAGAGCCAGCCCACATGCAGGGATTGGCTGCCATACACTGCAATGCCACAGTCATGTTGGTTGTGGCATTACAGTGATTGGCTGGCCGCACAGCATCATCAGGTCTATATCAGGCTGTGCTCATCACTCCGATCCACAGTCAGCTAGTGTAGATACACTCCAAAAGTGAAATAAAAGTTAAAAAAGGTGTTAAAAATTAAAAAAAAAGAATACTCACCCCTCCGCCAGCTGTCCCGGCACCCGAATGGAAGATGTCTGTTCGCTGCTAGGACCTTAATGATCTGATTGGCCAGTACCAGGTGATGTGTGACATGACAGCATTAGCTGATCGGGACGTCACAGCATCAGCTGAGCATTTAAACTGCCCGCCGTCAACACATCAGCTGAGCGGTTTTGGCAGGCGATTTAAACACAGCTGATCTGACAGCTGTTTAAATCGCCAGCCCAAACCGCTCAGCTGATGTGTCGGCGGCGGGCAGGTTTTGGCGGGCGATTTAAACACCTGTCAGATCAGCTGTGTTTAAATCGCCCGCCAACACCGCTCAGCTGTTGTCAGCACGGGTGGTTTAAACTACAGCTGATCTGACAGCTGTTTGAAACTCCCGCCAAAACTGCTCTGCTGATGTGTTGGCTGGTAGTGTTGGCGGGCAATTTAAAGAACAGACAGATCAGCTGTAGTTTAAACCACCCATACCGACATCAGCTGTTCGGGAAACTGATCAGATGATATTGGATCCGGATTGGACTTTGCGGGACCCTTGAGCCTGGACCACGTCAGGGGGAGTTCTTTTCTTTAATAAAGATGTGTTTTTTTATCTGATTACTAGAAATTCATGGTGGCAATGTCTAACATTGGTGTGACCCCATGAATTTCGGGCTAAGGGCCAGCTGATAATACAAAGCCGGCCCTAACCCCATTATTACCCAGAGAGCCACCTGGCACCAGGGTTGCTGGAAGAGTCAGATACAGAGTCAGAAGATGGCGCTTCTATGAACGTGCCATTTTGTGGGAAGGCTGCGGACTGCAATTCGCAGAGAATGGGGGCCATAAATCTTTGGCCACCCTGCTCTGCGGATTCCAGCCCCAAGCTGCCTAGTTGTACCTGGCTGGACGCAAAAAAAAGGGCGAAGCCCTACGTAGTTTTTTTTAATTACTTCATGAAATTCATGAACTAATGAAAAAAAGGGCTTCCTTATATTTTTGGTTCCCAGCCAGGTACAACTAGGCAGCTGGGGGTTGGGGGCAGCCCGTACGTGCCTTCTGTACCTGGCTGGCAACCTAAAATATGGCAAAGCTCACATAATGTATGTTTATATATCTGGTTATATCACCTGACAAAACCTGCCTACTGCCGTCACATCAACTGAGTGGTTTAAGCAGGCGATTTAAACAGCTGTCAAATCAGCTGTATTTAAATCGCCCGACAACACCGCTCAGCTGATGTGTTGGTGGCGGGCGGTTTAAGCGCTCAGCTAATGCTGTGACATCACGATCAGCTGATGCTGTCACGTCACATATCACCTGACCACTACCGGCCAATCAGATCATTAAGGGCCTAGCAGCGAACGGACATCTTCCCTTCGGGTCCCGGGACAGCCGGCGGAGGAATGAGTATTCTTGTTTCTTATTTTTAAAACATTTTGTTAACTTTTACTTCATTTTCGGAATGTATGTACATACACTTCGAAAATGAAAATCCATGTCACACATGTGACACGGGGGGAGGAACAAGGATTCTTCCTCCCCCCGTGACATCACTTTCCCCTGTGCTCATGTTACAGGCACTGGAACAGGTATTGTCAGAAATGTTTACAGGGGTCTTCCCTATGCTCTTCCCATGTCATTTGAGCATTGTTCTTTGACATTTTTAGGCTTCCTGCAGATCGTTGAGGGTGCCGCCGGAAAAATCTCGAGTTTCCCGCAGGTTAACATTGGGCTCGGTACTCGGGTAGAGCACCCAAGCATTTCAATATGCTCGATCCGAGCAAAGAGCACTCATGGTACCTTTACACGCCGCGACGGCAGGCTGGATACATCCCGCTACTTCACGTGCACGAGCACGCTCAAACGGCTACAAACGGTCAACGCACCCTCTTTACACGCCGCCATAAGGTGCGCTACGCCACGCTACATCTGTAGCTAGCTACATCGCCGGGTGTGTCAAGTAGCCAGCTGTAGCTTAGCGTACCACGTTTACACAGCGCTACAACAAGCTAATATGGGCGGACCTGGTACAGCAGGGACAGCACATAGGCGTGCCACAATCTTGGATTACGAGCCGTCCGTACGATGATAGGACAGCGCAATATCATCATGATTGGACAGGCATCGCAGGAGGCTGTTTAATACATGACGCTCGAGCAATTGTGTAGTGTGACTGGTCAGCTCCTTAAATATGCCGCCCTATGCAGCGACTACCAATCGTCATGCAGGAGCTTCCTCCAATGATCGGTAATGGGGCGCGGTATCCCGGAGCCAGGGTCACGCCTTAGCTACATTGCAGCTACAGCCCCGGGTGTCCAGAGTTCCCTTCCGTTGCCTCTTTACACGCCGATACAGCTCGCTACCATCGGCGATGTAGCCATCAGTTTTCGAGCAGAGCTAGGAAACAGATGTATCTGTTGCCGGCTGTAGCGTCACGTCTTCAGACGCCGCTACGACGGGCTACATTGGCGCTACAAGCTACATTTGTAGCCTGTAGCGGGATGTATCCAGCCTGCCGTCGCGGCGTGTAAAGGTACCATCAAGCATTTAACTGCTCGCCCATCACTAATGAGATTATGTAAATGCACCTTAAACTATCTTTATAATCTAATATTCAACCTCAATCCAACCTCAGTCAACCTACTAATGCTCCCATAGGACTGCAGAGACCCTCCTTATGGCTCTATAGTTGGACCATATTCATCAAACAATTTAGTTTAAAGAAAGAAAGGTTTTATGCCTCAAGATTCCAGTGACCCTGTCCTGTGTCATCTGCTTCCTTCTCCGCTGGGCCAAAGCAGGTTCAGTTTATGTCCAAATGCTATTTATCTTTTACCTTTGTTTAATTTTTTCGGTAAGCAGGAGTTTCCATCTTTCATTTAGTCAGTCCTATGACATGGTGCTTTCTCTGCTGGATGTATTCTAATGTGGTTCCTGCTTGAAGTTCAAGCCCTACTGCCAAGGATTTATGGCAGTCAGATGAAGACCAGCTTGGTCTATTATCTGTCTATCTTTCTTCTTTCTCATACCAAGAGTTGGGTAATATGAGGCTTTCCTTTACTGAAGTGCACCTTTATGTTTTCCACTTTGTATTTGTTTTATGTTTTCTCACTTTGGATCTTTCCTACCCCTGCACGCCTTTCCTTATTAAGGGTTATAGTGCTCTGCACCTCTCCCCGGTTCCTATGGAGGTTCAAGGAATGCTTGATCACCAAGTCCGCTTGATCACCAAGTAGCCAAGTCCGTGTAGTCATATCCTATTTTAACAGGTATGGTTATTCCAATTCACACAAATGCCACCATGGATTGTGCAGCTAGGTACTTTAGTCTGCAAGGGAACTGGTTGGGTTAGGTGCAGTAGTTTTGAGATAGGTCCTATTTTCCAATAAGAGTTACCACCTGTGCATAACATTATAGCTAGCCCACCTCTGTTTGGGTGTACTGAGAAGTTATTATGAACGCTGTGGACAGTTTGGCCTTACAGTTACGGTTCTTATCTTTGAAAATAATGGATATCAAGCGATATCAACAACACACCCTGCTTCCCCGAAAATAGGGCCCCCCGAAAGTAAGGCATGCTTGGGGGGACGGCCTACCTCCTAATATAAGGCGTACCTCCTCAGCATGCCACCGATCACAAGACCGGGGCATGCATCTGTGTCTCGCTCCCCGCTGTCTGGTGCCCGCCTCTCTGTACCGCTCTTCTGCCAAGCTGCAGTGTTCACAGCCCAGGAGCGCAGCCATGAATCACAGCTTCGGAGCTCTGTGTCGGTCTCTGCCCATGAGCCCTGCGCCAATCACAGCGCAGGAATCATGGGCCAGCTGACATCAGTAGCCTCTGATTGTTCCTGGGCTGTGATTGGCCCAGGGCTCCTGCGCTGTGATTGGCCCAGGGCTTCTGCGCTCTGATTGGCCCAGGGCTCCGGCACTGTGCACCACCAAAGCAGCACCGCAGAGGAAAGAAAGTGAAAAGAAAGAAGTACGATAAGAAAGTGAAAGTGTGTGTGTGTGTGTGTGTGTGTGGTGTGTGTGTGTGTGGTGTGTACACACATGGGAGGCTGCAGTGGGATACAGTACTGGGATGGGAGGCTGCTGCTGTGGGATACAGTACAGTACTGAGATAATGGGAGGCTGCTGCAGTGGGATACCGCACAGTACTGGGATAATGGGAGGCTGCTGCAGTGGGATACCGTACAGTACTGGGATCATGGGAGGCTGCTGCAGTGGGATACTGTACAGTACTGGGATAATGGGAGGTTGCTGCAGTGAGATACGATACTGAGATGGAGGCTTCTGCGGGGGATACGGTACTGGGATAATGGGAGGCTGCTGCAGTGGGATACAGTACTGGGATGGGAGGCTGCTGCAGTGGGATACAGTACTGGGATAATGGGAGGCTGCTGCAGTGGGATATGGTACTGGGATAATGGAGGCTGCTTTTCTGTCAGTTTTTTATGGCTAATATAAGACATGGTGCACCTTTCGGAGCAAAAATTAATATAAGACAGTGTCTTATTTTAGGGGAAACAAGGTACATATGACACCACTACAGAGATTTTAGCCCATCCGAAGATTACTTTGGAGCCTAACAAAAAGGCAACAAAATTATTACTGTAGAATTCTCTAGCTAGGATCTGACTATCGTCAGCCTGCCGGATGCATGATAAACTTAGAAATTTTCAGGCTCAGCGCATAGCGTTACCGGCATGCGCTGCCTGTATATCGTATCCCTATGGCAAACTGAATGATTATGCACCCATCAGTTCCACTCACAGCTCCCGGATATGCGCTTTTGATGAGCGCACAGGAAAACGCTGCATATCGCGTTTCCTGTGCGCTCATCAAAAGCGCATATCCGGGAGTGGTGAGTGGAGCTGGGGGGTGTGATCAGTCTGGTTGCCATAGGGATACGATACACAGGCGGCGCATAGCGTTACATGCTGGTAACGCTATGCGCTGAGCCTGACAATTTTTAAGTTTATCACGCATCCGGCAGACTGACCCTAGCCTATTACTCTGAAAGTTCTAATTGTTGAGTTAAAATGAAGAAGACATTTACCACTAAACTTTCCATTCTAAAAACCTAAAGAAAAAAAAGCATAAAACAGGATCTAACTTTGTGTTTACACCTCCTAAAAGGTTTCACTTCTGCTGGGTTTCAGTACCTCTGATGTGACTGATATGTCTGGCTTCTCCAAACACGAGAGTAAACGTAACATAACCACTTGCAAAAGCATACAGCTAACCAGAGTACAATCATAAATCCAGCAAGAAAGTCCGCTTGCTGAAAGTGATACACCTGAAACAAGCCTTTTCTTTTTAATGTCTTAACTTTGGATTGCACAATCAGCTTGTATTACATGCACAGGAAGTAAAACGTGTTTGTACATAGAGAACAAGGGTGTGGACATCTAATGATATGCTTACATATATTCCTGGTGTAGTCCAGGTATAGTCCAAAGTTCATTTATTACTAGAAATGTACAACTCATTCAGACAATGTAATCAAAACAGTAATGTGATGAAAAGTAACAGTAGAACACCACACCTTCATAAACCATTAAAACTGAAAAATGGCTTAGAAAAACAGCTTAAAAATTCTAGTTTACGGGAACCTGTCAGCAGATTTCACACCAAATTCTTAAAGGGGTTGTTCGGGCTTTTTATTAAAAAAAAAAAAAAAAAGGCACAGGGGGAGGAGGTGAGAACACACACCACAGCACTGAGAGTGGTCATCTATTTCACACAGCTGTGGATTCAGCACAGTGTTTCAGAGAAGGAGGTGACCACTCAGTGCAATGCAGTGTTCTATCCGTTTACATAGGAATGGAGTCTGGACTGGCCGGGCATGCTGGAGACTGGGGAAGGGGTGGGCATGCTTGGGACTGGAGAGATCTCATTGCAGTGTGGGGTGTGCTTGTAGGAGTGTGGGTGTAAACGACCAGTTGTAACATTTAAGACCCCGTTACACGCTACAATATCGTTAATGATTTCATTGCAACATCACCAGTTTTGTGACGTGACAGCAACTTCAGAATCGTCGATACGTTCATTGATCGTGAAGAATGGACAGGTCCATTTTTTTATCGTAAGTCTCCCACTGGGCGGCCAGTATCAGCGTGTGTGTCAGTGGGAGACAACGATGAACAACCTCCCAGCGCTGCACAGCACATGCTGGGAGCTGGTAACCAGGGTATACATTGGGCAACTAAGCGCAGCGCTCTTCTTTGTTACCCAATGTGTACTTTGGTTACCAGCGTTCTCGCTGGATGCTGATTGCTGGTGAGTCTGCCTGTGTGGACAGCTCACCAGTGATCAGATAATGATGTCCTAGCGACCCCCATTGTTGGACGGATCGCTGGGACATCGTAGCATGTAACAGGGCCTTTACACTCAAGCTCCAAAGCAAACTAGCCTTTGGTCGGGCTGAGCTGCTCCTCCACACAAAAACTGGTGCGGAGGCATCAGTCTTTACAATTCCGGGGTGGTCGGGGGAATCCGGGGGAATGCAGGTTTTAAAACACTAGTTTGAAACCAGCCTGACTGCTATTCAAAAATGGATGACTACTTGCATTGTGTAAATACAGTGCTTCAAAGAATTATAGTATTCATACTCTCTGAACTTTTGCACATTTTTTCAAATTAAACCCACAAATTTAAATTGTGGCAAAGCTTTTTGTAGCACAATTTTAGGACTCTCATATTTCATAAAAGCAGGGATCTGCTGAGTCACCCGTTGGGACCGTGGGGTACTCGGAACCTGGCCTTCTTGACGTCGTCTGGGCTGATCAGGGTGGTCACGGTGACGTGACCCGGCTCCGTGATCCTGGGCAGTCAAATAAAAAGTGGAATGTTTGTAAATTAAAGTTTTGTTAAAAGAATAAATTGTGATGCCACCCGTAGTGTGTGGCGAGATGTGCCACCGTTGCAATCGGGGCCGCTAGGGTGATGGTAGATGCAGCTAGATGGTGAGCCCTCTACGGGTAGGGCTGATGCCCAGGGCATCCGAAGTTGTAGTGTAGGATAAGTGTGTAAAGTTTCTTGTACCATCAGGCAGCATTCACTGTCTCTGCTCGGTTTCTCTTCTTTCCTGCAGATAAACAACTGAGTCCACTCCATACTGGGCTTTACTGGGCTTTTACTCTTACTTCTCACTTAACAGTTTACACAGCTTCACAGTTCTTTCACTGAAGTTACAACAGTCTTAAACTCACACAGCAGCTCTGTACCATTCTTTATGGGCTTAAGTTCTCACTGCAGCCGGGATGGTTCTTCTCCCTCAGTGTACCTCTCAGGCCCTTTTGTTCTCCTCTCCGCTTGTGGTTACAGTCCAGCCATCACAGGCTCTTTAGTGATTTGTCCCTCTTTTTGGGTCACTAGCCCTAATACGATGGCTTTCTCCTTCACAGCAGTGGTTGTTAGGTCCCGGGACATAGACTTCCCGTACCCCGCCAGGGTTTCGTGGTTGGGGGCTTAAAGCTACCCAGCCACATCTACAGAGTTCGCACTCTAGTTCTTTGGCCCAATTACCAGTGTCCTGGATCAGTCGAGCACACCTGGCTCCTTCTGTCCTTCCTTGGGTTCAGCCTAGGTTCACGGCTGACCATTCTCAGCTTGGTCTCAGTCACTGATTAGCTGATATGTGTTCTCTGCAAGGAGCCACCCCTGGCTGGGTCCTTCCCTGGAGGGATAACAGGCTAGTCCTGTGTTTGAGACTCCTAACTGAGGCTCCACAGACTCAATTTGCATATTCATAATTCCCAGGGGGAAATGCGCCTAGAAATTCACTGTGTTGAGCACTTTAGCCAGCTTCCCGCAGTGTTTTCTTGGACTGCTCTCCCTGAGGTCAGTGAATGCTTTGTGATGTTGGTCTACCAGGCATTGCTCCCACCTAGCGAGAATCCTACTTCACACTGATGAGGGGCAACACCCCGAAACAGCTGTCTGTGGATGGATACCTGGCCTTGGTATTTCCTTGTCATATCTCTAATCTTGCAAAAGAACTGAATATTGACTAAAAGGGCCACTTAATATAGTGGTTATGGTGTTCTCCGCAAGGAGCCACCCCTTGGCTGGGTCCTTCCCTGGAGGGATGACTGCTAGTCCTGTGTTTGAGACTCCTAACCGAGGCTCCACAGAGTCTATTTGCATATTCATAATTCCCAGGGCAATGCGCCTAGGAAGTCACTGAGTTATGCGCTTTAGCCAGCTACCCGCAGTGTTTTCTTGGACTGGTCTCCCTGAGGTCAGTGAATGCTTTGTGATGTTGGTCCACTAGGCATTGCTCCCACCTAGCCAGAATCCTACTCCACACTGATGAGGGGCAACACCCCAAAACAGCTGTCTGTGGATGGATACCTGGCCTTGGTATTCCCTTGTCATAGCTCTAATCTTGCAAAAGAGCCTGATATTGACTAAAGGGCCACTTAACATGGTGGTTATGGTGTTCTCCGCAAGGAGCCATCCCTTGGCTGGGTCCTTCCCTGGAGGGATAACTGGCTAGTCCTGTGTTTGAGACTCCTAACCGAGGCTCCAGAGACTATTTGCATACTGATTAGCTGATGAGTGTTTCTGCTTGGGGACCTCTCTCCCACCCTTCCTCCAACTTAAGTGTTAATGGGTTCTACTCCAGTTCCTCCACCCCTTCCCGGGTGCTGTACTACGTTCCACCCTCCACTTAGATCCTCCCGCCATCCCTTGCCTGGCATAAAGTGACTTAGGCTCAGGATTGGAGTGTGTGTGGAGGGGTGCTGGTGCGAGGTGACAGTCCTACCAATCCCAGCTTCAGTTCTCCTCTGTGGCCACCTGGTCGTAGGGGTGCCACACTAACATACAAGACAAGACCCAAGGTGCAGACTATGTAAAGAAATCTTGGAAACAGTCCAACAGATAGTGGCAGGATGCAAAATGAAAGCAGGAACAGCGTACACCGAATGCCATAACCAAGTTGTGGGAATTGTTTATATCTGTACAGAGTATGGGCTAAGGCTAGTTTCACACTGCGTATTTTTTACTGTCCGTGGGATCCTGCATTTTGTAGGATCCCACAGACAGGAACGGACACCACAGGGGGTCAGACCTTTTCTGTGTCCGGGTCCTTGATTATTTGATCCCCTGTGCCCAAAATTGGTGCAGTCTCCGATTTTGGGTACAGCAAAAAATCGGACAAAATCGAATCCTACAAAAATCGGATGGTAATAAGGCCAAATCTGATGTGATCCGTGGCCCATAGGATAACATGGGGGCCAAATCGGATCTGTTCCTGTCTGTGGGGTCCTATAAAACATAGGATCCCACGGACAGGAAAAAATATGCAGTGTGAAACCCGCCTTAGTCCCCCTAAGACCAGGTGGGAGACCCCAGAAAAAGTAGTGGAGAATGAAAGAGCTAAAATCCCGTGGGACGTCAAGATCCAGACGAAAAAGCAGGTGTTGGCTAAATAACCAGATATCATAATAGTAGACAAGAATAAGAAGACAGCAATGATAGTAGATGTGGCAGTGCCAAATGACAGTAATATCAGAAAGAAGGAATAGCTGGACAAATACCAAGGCCTGAAAGAACAACTGGAGAAGATGTGGAAGGTGAAGGCAACAGTGATTCAAGTGGCAATAAGGCGTCACTGCTCCAAATCCTCCTAAGCTGGTAAAATGGCTACAACAGATCCCAGCAGCACCATCGGAACTCTCTGTCCAGAAAAGCCCAGTGATGAGAACAACTAAGATCCGGCACAAAATTCTCAACCTCAAAGGACACTGGTAGAGAACCGGAGAATGAGGAAGGACAAATAACCACCCCACAGTCCTACACTGCATAATAAATAAATTATCTATTATATAATCGCGAATCGAAAAAGCGCCCCTTCACGCGCACTTTCGGCGCACTTCCGGCGTGGTCATGTGGATACGATTTTAACATTGGGCGCGAAGCGCCCAACGCTGCGCGAGCAATGGCCGCGAGGCCATTGCGAGTCGCTGGCCCAGGGCGAGCAATGGCCGCGAAGCGGCCATTGCGAGTCGCTGGCCCAAAATCGCTCCACAACCTCGGCTACAACCTTAGCGATTTACCGCTGAGGTAGCGCGAGCAATGGCCGCGAGGCCATTGCGAGTCGCTACCTCAGCGGTAAATCCCTACCCCAGGACTATGCAGCGACTCGCTGCCGACAATGCCGCCTCTGCTCCCCGCTACTCACACCCCACCTCCCACTATGCAGCTGCCCCATGTGTCTCCCCTCCAGCCCCGCAGCTGCCCCTGTGTCTCCCCTCCAGCCCCGATCCACAGCACTGCAACGCTCAACACACCCGCACCGACCTCCAGCACCGTACACCCCTCTCCTCACCTCCGCCGCCAGTCCCCACCACCGCACAACCCTCTCACCTCCGCCGCCAGCCCCCAGCACCGCACACACCTATCCTCACCTCCGCCGCCACACCCCATCCACAGTCTACTCCCTCCCCCCCCCACAATGTCCGCACAGCCCCCTTTCCCCCCACAATGTCCGCACAGCCCCCTTCCCCCCCCCACAATGTCCGCAATGTCCACACAGCCCCCTCCCCCCCCACAATGTCCGCACAGCCCCCTCCCCCCCCACAATGTCCGCACAGAAACAAACCCCCCCACAATGTCCGCACAGCCCCCTCCCCCCCCATAATGTCCGCAATGTCCGCACAGCCTCCTCCCCCCCCACAATCTCCGCACACACCCCTCCCCCCCCACAATGTCCGCACAGCCCCCTTTTCCCCCCCCCACAATGTCCGCACAACCTCCTTCCCCCCCCCACAATGTCCGCACAGCCCCCTTCCCCCCCCCCACACAATGTCCACAATGTCTGCACAGCCCCCTTCCCCCCCCACAATGTCCACACAGCCCCCTTCCCCCCCCACAATGTCCGCAATGTCCGCACAGCCCCCTCCCCCCCCCCACAATGTCCGCACAGCCCCCCTTTCCCCCCCCCCCCCACAATATGCTCACAGCCTCCTTCCCCCCCCCCACAATGTCCGCACAGCCCCCTTCCCCCCCCCCCACAATGTCCGCACAGCCCCCTTCCCCCCCCCCACAATGTCCGCACAGCCCCCTCCCCCCCCACAATGTCCGCACAGCCCCCTTATACCCCCACAATGTCCGCAATGACTGCACAGCCCCCTTCCCCCCCACAATGTCCGCAATGTCCGCACAGCCCCCTCCCCCCCCACAATGTCCGCACAGCCCCCTCCCTCCCCCACAATGTCCGCACAGCCTCCTCCCCCCCCCCACAATGTCCACACAGCCCCCCCCCCCCGCCAATGTCCGCACAGCCCCCCCCCGCCAATGTCCGCACAGCCCCCCCCCCGCCAATGTCCGCACAACGCCCCCCCCCGCCAATGTCCGCACAGCCCCCCCCGCCAATGTCCGCACAGCCCCCCCCCCGCCAATGTCCGCACAGCCATTGTGTCCCCACACACCCTCCCTCTATTGTGTCCGCACACCCTTCCCTCTATTGTGTCCGCACACCCCTCCCTCCATTGTGTCCGCACACACCCTCCCTCCATTGTGTCCGCACACCCCTCCCTCCATTGTGTCCGCACACCCCTCCCTCCATTGTGTCCGCACAGCCCCCCCCCGCCAATCTCCGCACAGCCCCCCCCCCGCCAATGTCCACACAGCCACCCCCCCGCCAATGTCCACACAGCCCCTACCCCCTAAGTCTAAGTCCGCCGCACCTAAGAGCCTATCCTATAAGCCCCTATCCCCTATGCCCCTAAGCCCCTATGCCCCTATCCCCTATGCCCCTATCCCCTAAGCCCCCGCCGCTAACACCTAACGCCCTACACCCGAAGCCCCCGTCGTCCCCTAACCTAGCCGTCCATCCGTCCATCACTTACATGTCTTCAAGACATCTGATCGTCCGTCCGTCCGTCCGATCCTCAACTCCTCCGTCCGGCCAGGCGTCCTCTTCTTCCGACCCCTCCGGTCTTCTCGATTCCTTCCGCTATATCCAGGTCTTCCGCCGGCCTCGGTGATCTTCTATCTTCCCGTCCTCTTCATTTCTCATTCACATAGAATAGACGAAATATCCGCCATTGTATGTCAATGAGATATGAGCTGCTCTTCTGATTGGTTGCTGTTTTACTGTCTTCAGCCAATCAGAAGAGCCCCTCATTGACACACAGTTCTCCTTCAGGTCCGCCTTTTTTTCCCCATTGACATACATTAGCGGTATGTCGCCGATTTTATGGCCGCCCACCTGGTTCTATTTGTCGGCCCTAAAATCGCGGACACACCGCTAATGCATCTCTATGGGCAGTCAGCCCGATTTCGGATTGAACGCCAACCAATCAGAATTCGAGCTGACTTGCCCATAGACATGCATTAGCGGTGTGTCCGCGATTTTAGGGCCGACAAATAGAACCAGGTGGGCGGCCATAAAATCGCCGACATACCGCTAATGTATGTCAATGGGGAAAAAAAGGCGGACCTGAAGGAGAACTGTCTCACTTAAAATAAAGAATAAATTAAATAATAAATTAAATAATTAAAAAATATTTAAAAAATAATAAAAAATAATATTTTTAAAATAATAAAAAATTAAATAAAAATAATAATTAAATAAATACATAGCGGACCAAAATGAGAACTGTCTCTCACTTCAAATAAAGAATAAATTAAATAATAAATTAAATAATTAAAAAATATTTAAAAAATAATAAAAAATAATATTTTAAAAATAATAAAAAATTAAATAAAAATAATAATTAAATAAATAAAAAAGTAATGGACCTAAAGGAGAACTCTGTCTCACTTAAAATAAAAAATAAATTAAATAATAAATTAAATAATTAACAATTCTTTAAAAAATAATAAAAATTAATATTTTAAAAATAATAAAAAATTAAATAAAAATAATAATTAAATAAATCAATAAATAGCGGACCTAAAGGAGAACTCTGTCTCACTTAAAATAAACAATAAATTAAATAATAAATTAAATAATTAAAAAATCTTTAAAAAATAATAAAAAATAATATTTTACAATTAATAAAAAATTTAATAAAAATAATAATTAAATAAATAAAAAAATAACGCACCTAAAGGAGAACTCTGTCTCACTTAAAATAAACAATAAATTAAATAATAAATTAAATAATTAAAAAATATTTAAAAAATAATAAAAATAATCTTTTAAAACTAATAAAAAATTAAATAAAAATAATAATTAAATAAATAAAAAAGTAATGGACCTAAAGGAGAACTCTGTCTCACTTAAAATAAAAAATAAATTAAATAATAAATTACATAATTAACAAATCTTTAAAAAATAATAAAAAATAATATTTTAAAAATAATAAAAAATTAAATAAAAATAATAATTAAATAAATCAATAAATAGCGGACCTAAAGGAGAACTCTATCTCACTTAAAATAAACAATAAATTAAATAATAAATTAAATATTTAAAAAATCTTTAAAAATAATAAAAAACAATATTTTACAATTAATAAAAAATTTAATAAAAATAATAATTAAATAAATAAAAAAATAACGGACCTAAAGGAGAACTCTGTCTCACTTAAAATAAACAATAAATTAAATAATAAATTAAATAATTAAAAAATATTTTAAAAATAATAAAAATAATCTTTTAAAACTAATAAAAAATTAAATAAAAATAATAATTAAATAAATAAAAAAGTAATGGACCTAAAGGAGAACTCTGTCTCACTTAAAATAAAAAATAAATTAAATAATAAATTACATAATTAACAAATCTTTAAAAAATAATAAAAAATAATATTTTAAAAATAATAAAAAATTAAATAAAAATAATAATTAAATAAATCAATAAATAGCGGACCTAAAGGAGAACTCTATCTCACTTAAAATAAACAATAAATTAAATAATAAATTAAATAATTCAAAAATCTTTAAAAATAATAAAAAACAATATTTTACAATTAATAAAAAATTTAATAAAAATAATAATTAAATAAATAAAAAAATAACGGACCTAAAGGAGAACTCTGTCTCACTTAAAATAAACAATAAATTAAATAATAAATTAAATAATTAAAAAATATTTTAAAAATAATAAAAATAATCTTTTAAAACTAATAAAAAATTAAATAAAAATAATAATTAAATAAATAAAAAAGTAATGGACCTAAAGGAGAACTCTGTCTCACTTAAAATAAAAAATAAATTAAATAATAAATTAAATAATTAACAAATCTTTAAAAAATAATAAAAAATAATATTTTAAAAATAATAAAAAATTAAATAAAAATAATAATTAAATAAATCAATAAATAGCGGACCTAAAGGAGAACTCTGTCTCACTTAAAATAAACAATAAATTAAATAATAAATTAAATAATTAAAAAATCTTTAAAAAATAATAAAAAATAATATTTTAAAAATAATAAATTAAATAAAAATAATAATTAAATAAATCAATAAATAGCAGACCTAAAGGAGAACTCTGTCTCACTTAAAATTAACAATAAATTAAATAATAAATTAAATAAATAAAAAATCTTTAAAAAATAATAAAAAATAATATTTTAAAAATAATAAAAAATTAAATAAAAATAATAATTAAATAAATCAATAAATAGCGGACCTAAAGGAGAACTCTGTCTCACTTAAAATTAACAATAAATTAAATAATAAATTAAATAATTAAAAAATCTTTAAAAAATAATAACAAATAATATTTTAAAAATAATAAAAAATTAAATAAAAATAATAATTAAATAAATCAATAAATAGCGGACCTAAAGGAGAACTCTGTCTCACTTAAAATAAACAATAAATTAAATAATTAAAAAATCTTTAAAAAATAATAAAAAATAATATTTTAAAAACAATAAAAAATTAAATAAAAATAATAATTAAATAAATACATAAATAGTAGACCTAAAGGAGAACTCTGTCTCACTTAAAATAAACAATAAATTAAAAAATAAATTAAATAATTAACAAATATTTAAAAAATAATAAAAAGAATAATCAAAAATAATAAAAAATTAATTAAAAATAATTATAAAAAAAATCATCAAATGCATTTAATAATAAAAAAATTAATAAAAAAAAACAGAAAAAATAATAAAAAAAATATAACATTTAAAATAATACACACAAACTGGCTGATACACCTATTATTGTTATTAATTCATCAATTTTAATGATTGATGCATTAAGAAGTATTGCTACTTTGTGTTCTAAGACCCTTACAACATAATTATTCAATTTTCCTTATATGATATCAACAATACAAATATATGTACTTGCTGTAAAGATGTCATTGGAATAATTGGATTATTATTTAAAAATCTTTAAAAAAACAATACACATATTTTAGACAACCGATGCATTTGCATTAGTCTAACAGCTATAACTATTATAATCAAACTAACGTACGTTCTAGAATCCCGATGCATTTGCATCGGGCTCACAGCTAGTTGCTAAATAATACTTTAAGGCTACGTGCCCGCTGGGCATACAGGAGCATCTCAATGAATTAAAATATTATCAAACAGTTAATTTATTTCAGTAAATTAATACATAAAGTGACATATGATATTACATAGAGTCATTAGAAACAGAGTGATCTATTTCAAGTTTTTATTTCTGTTAATGTTGATAATTATGGCTTACAGCCAATGAAAACCCAAACGTTGTTATCTCAGAAAATTAAAGTAGGAAGGATTAAGTATTTTCCATCAGCAGCCAAAAACAAAAAACAACACAGCAGTTAGCAGGATGCAGTCGGACCCCATTAAATAGAACAAACCCAGGTGCACAGAGCAGATAAAATCACCTCTACCAACAAAGACATGTGGGAGGTGACTTGCTATGCACATTTTAGGTTTGCATAGGACTTGTAAGCATGGGGATCCATGACGAGGATTACGAGCTTGAGTGTCTTGGCCAATAGATGAACCAATATCCCATATGAAAAGTTTTTTTGGCTATCAATTTTTGCGAGGTGCGGTTGGGCCCCAAGGGGCACCATTTATTCAGTGGTGCAGCCCATTTGGTCTGGTGGCAGAACCAGTAGTTAGCTATCAGACACTCCGCATCATATGTATCAATGTGAATGGCGTCCTATGCAAACCTAATATGTGCATAGCAAGTCACCTCCCACATGTCTTTGTAGGTAGATAGCGATTTTATCTGATCCGTACACCTGTGTTTGCTCTGTTTAATGGGGTCTGACTGCATCCTGCTAAGTGCTGTGTTGGTTTTTAGTCTTGGCTGCTGATTGTAAGTTTTTCTGATGCTGCCTTTTTTTGAGTAATTTTAGAAGTATGAAGGGTTAAAAACCACGCTGCTGTATTCCACGAGACACCAAAGAGTGCATATAATATTGATTTATTAGTCAACACATTTCAGGGCTTCTGGCCCTTTTCTCGAAAAAATCAATGTCATATTGCCATATTCCATGGAGCCCTGAAACGTGTTGACTAATAAATCAATATTATATTCACCCTTTGATGTCTCCTGTAATTCGGCAGCGCGGTTTTTAACCCTTCATCCTCCCTGCCTTAAATTTCTGTGATAATGACCTTTGGGGTTTTCATTGGCTGTAAGCCATAATCATCAACATTTACAGAAATAAACACTTGAAATAGATCACTCTGTTTGTAATGACTCCATGTAATACCGTATATACTCGTGTATAAGCTGACCTGTGTATAAGCCGACCCCCCTACTTTTGCCCCAAAACCAGGGAAAACCTATTGACTCGTGTATAAGCCGAGGGTGGACCCCAGCACAGGTATACAGCCGCCAGCAGTGTGGTATACAGCAGCCTCCCCAGTGGTAGTATACAGCAGCAGCCCCAGTGGTATATACAGCAGCAGCCCCAGTGGTAGTATACAGCAGCCCCAGAGGTATATACAGCAGCCCCAGTGGTAGTATATAGCAGCCCCAGTGGTAGTATACAGCAGCCCCAGTGGTAATATACAGCAGCCCCAGTGGTAGTATAAGCAGCCCCAGTGGTAGTATACAGCAGCCCCAGTGGTAGTATACAGCAGCCCCAGTGGTAGTATATAGCAGCCCCAGCAGCCCCAGTGGTAGTATACAGCAGCCCCAGTGGTAGTATACAGCAGCCCCAGAGGTAGTATACAGCAGCCCCAGTGGTAGTATACAGCAGCCCCAGTGGTAGTATACAGCAGCCCCAGAGGTAGTATACAGCAGACCCAGAGGTAGTATACAGCAGCCTCAGAGGTAGTATACAGCAGCCCCAGTGGTAGTATACAGCAGCCCCAGAGGTATATACAGCAGCCCCCCCCCATATCAGAATACAGGGCTCCCCCTTGTGCAGCAATCCTGTAAAGGAATACATTAGTATACTTATCCATGCCGCTGTCCCGCCGCCGCCACCGCCACCGCGCTCCTCCGGCTTCATCCAGCGTCTTCCGGCTTCCTCCTCTGGCGCGCAGACAATGACGTCATTGCCTGCGCCCACCGGAGGAAGCCGGAAGAAGTCGGATGAAGTCGGAGGAGCGCGATAGCGGCGGCGGGACAGCGGCATGGATACTAATGTATTCCTTTACAGGATTACTGCACAAGGGGGGGTCCTGTATACTTATATGGGGGGGGGCTGCAGTATACTGTAGTGACTCGCGTATAAGCCGAGGGGGGGACTTTTCAGCCCAATTTTTGGGCTGAAAAACTCGGCTTATACGCGAGTATATACGGTATATGCATTTCACTTATTCTATTGAATTACTGAAATAAATTAACTTTTGGATGGCTAATTCATTGAAATGCACCTGTATTTTTAGGTACTGCGTTTGTGGTGCTTTTGGCAGCTGTGTAAAAAACAAATGCAGCACAAACATATTGCATTTGTGCTGCGTTTGTACACATACAAATACAGCACAAATAAGTGGACACGCAGAGACAGACAGAAACACACACAGACAGGCACACATTCTCATCCTCCCTACGGTGATCCCTGGTGATGTCTTCCTCCCAGGCATCAGTAGGATCTGTGGGTTTCGTCCTTTCAGAGCCTGCACACCATGTGACAGGCTGAGTCATATGGTGCAAGACCTGGAAGGACAATAAACACAGCTGCCACCGTTGCACTGAAGAAGGATCAGCGGGGATCGCCATGAGCTCGCCGGGGAGGGTGAGTATTGCAGCGCTTTTGCAGTGGACTGTGGGAATACTGATCTGTTTGTGATGCTGTTTTGGGGGGATAGAATGAAGACTATGGGAAAACACAGCTCAAAAATGGGCATATTAATTGGCAGGACATTTATAAATGCAGGCAATTTCTGCAGCAAAAACGCAGCACCCACAAACGCACACGTGGGCCCAGCTTTTTGTAAATCACATAGACTTTAATGATAAAGCTGTGAGTGCTGAGTTTTGGTGCAGACACCGAAAAAAAAAAAATAACGCAGCAAAACGTACAGTGAGCACATAGCCTAAATATTGTAAATGTGTTAGTAAGTTGGGCATTGCATTAGCAATGACTCTACATCAATATCTGAATTACTTCTTTTTTTCTTTTTTCCTGAATTTGAGTGCTGCATGCATTCATTTTTTAATCCATGCAGATAGTTGGACTTCTATTCAAACCACCATAGAAATATTTTCCTATGTTGCCATAGCTTTGTTTGTGAGGTTGAGGATGGAGAAGTTGAAAGGAGGGGAGGGGAATCCAGTTAAATGGGGCAATTGTTTTTTATCATGAAATTATGTTCTATATGGATATAATGGAGTTATAATTTGAACCACAGTAACGTAGGAAAGAATATATTATTCAAAGAAAAAGACATTCAAGAATAATAGACTAGCCAGTTTCTTGAGATTAGGAAATAATGCTTAAACGAAGCAGACGGTATATAAGAACTGGACAAACCGGTAAGGTGAGTTTTCTTTTTTCTGGTGTTCTTTGTCGGATAAAATTTGAAAATCTATAGCATATAGCAAAGACTTGGAAGAAATGACCTCAGAAATTCAGCAAAATACAATGTGTTCCAGATTAAACACAATCTCAGGGTTGTGCTGAAAAGTTGTGTCAGTCCCTGCTTTGTGATAAGCAGTGTCAATATTTGCCTGCTAATACAACACATATGCACAGTGACAGCTATTTTATCTGAAATACCTTACTATTTTTTCGCTCTCCTCCATTTGAGCAGACTGACAAAAGTTATTTAAATAAAGGCATTTGTACATAAAATATATATTTCTTTTATATAAATCATTGACTAGATTTTAAAGTAGAATTTAGAGTGTATGTGGCAGTCTAGTTACTCTTCATGCTAGAATTAGCATATTAATAGGATATAAGATGTCACTATATGTCTGTCCATTTTTTGATATTTCACAAGAATAAGGCTACATTCACATGTGTATTTCTACATTTAGGCAGCGCTTTTTAGCTTTTAAAATGCAGCGCCATAATGTATCCCAGCAAAAGCAATGGCTTTTGCTGAAATGCGTTAATATGGTCCGTCTTTTTTGTTTGAGCTTTTTTCGACGCGCTTTTTGCTCACCTTGCCACGTTCCCCCAGTGATCGCTTCTCTTGCCGGCACCTTAGGACCTGTTTGAGGACCTTAAACAGCACCAAGCGATCTAGCGATGTCACTGGTCACATGGTGCTGTAGGGTCCCAGAGCCTGTGCTCACTGTGGCCCAGCAGGAATCAAAAGACACCACCGGAGCGCGGCAAGGTAAGTAAAGCGCTGGGATAAACTGCAGGCCATTCACACAAAGAACGCTGCATTCTGTGAGGATGCGTTCTTGATGTGATCCTCACAAAAACATTGTGTGTGAATGTGGCCTAAAGCTTCTGTGCTTACTTTAAATCAAGAGGCAATAGTCATGGTTGACTTTTATGCCATCCAAATTCCTTCGTTACATGGCTGTGGGGTAAAGATTAGGGATGGGTGAGCATGCTTACCGCTACTTGGTGGTCGCCCGAGCATCTCAGTACTCCAGATGGTCAGCGCTCGCGGAGTAACGGCGAGATGCTCAGCTCCCCCTCCCTGCATGTTGGCGCTCTTTACAGAGCCAAACCACATGTAGGGATTAGCTGCCACACACTGTAATGCAACAGCCATGTTGGTTGTGGCATTACAGTGATTGGCTGGTCGCACAGTGTCATCAGGTCTATATCAGACCTGATGGCGCTGTGCTCGTCACTGCTCCCATGTGACATGTATGTGTACTTTCACTTTGGCAGTGAATGAACATACACTGCCAAAGTGAAATGAAAGAAAGCAACAGTATGAAAACAGAAAAAAACATGCTCACCTGTACTCCGCCTGTCCTGAGTTGCGAGGCTTGTCAGCTGAAGGTTTAGCCGGCCGGCGGGCAACCAACCACATCAGCTGAGCAGTATTGTCAGGCGATTTAAACCGATCGGCTGATGCACATACGCTGCCAAAGTGAAATGAAAGAAAGCAACAGTATGAATATAAAAAATAACATGCTCCCATGTCTGCCGCCTGTCCCGCAATGTGCGGCTTCCATCTCTGCTCAGCGCAGGACCTGAATGAGCTGACCATGGGAAGCCGATCAGCCGATGTGTCATGCCACAGCATCAGCTGATCGGTTTAAATCGCCTGCCAGACAGCTAAATCAATCAGCTGATGCTGACAACTGTTTGATTTAGCCAACCGGCGGGCGATTTTTTTTTAATTATTTTTTTTTTTTGTGCTGAATCTTTTTTAGTGTCACATTTTTTTATTTTTATTACATCATGTCAAAAGAAAAAAAACAAAAAGAAACACAAGGAACAAAACATCAAACAGAAGAAAACAAAGCAAAAGCAAAAAAAATAAATAAGAGCAAATAGGCCAAAACTGGAAAGGGGAAGGTGGGAAAGGGGTTGTCTGAGACAGGTACTTTTCTTGTAGATCACCCATCAAGGGTACGTGACCTTAGTCTCTCCTTGGGAGTTGTGCGGGAGTTACCGACACCGGGATTAACCTCTGACACCAGGATGGACCTCTGACTCTTAAGGGGGTGTCACACGCGTCAATATCGCCTGCACGATATCGTCTGCACGTGACGTTGCAGCGATATTGACGCGTGTGACATACTGCATCAACCAGCGATAAATCGCTGGTTGATGATCGCCAGGTTTCAGAATCAGCTCTGAAACCTGGCGATTGTCGCCCGGTGGACACGCAGCATCGCTGCGTGTGACACCGGGACTAGCGATATTCCAGCTCCCAGCGCCTGTCACAAGCGCTGGGAGCTGGTCTCCAAGGTACACTGCGGGTAACTAGGCAGCGCGCGCTGCCTAGATACCCGACGTGTACCTTAGTTACCAGCCTCCTCCGCTCACCCGGTGAGTGGAGGAGGCTGGTAACTAAGGTACACGTCGGGTATCTAGGCAGCGCGCGCTGCCTAGTTACCCGCAGTGTACCTTGGAGACCAGGCTGCTCCTGCTTCCAGCAGGCTGGCAGCGGGAGCAGGACATCGTGGAAACGATATTTAAATCGTTTCCATGATGTCACTGGTCAATTGATCGCTGGTGAGTCTGTCTGTGTGACAGCTCACCAGCAATCAGCCGTCAATGTCGTCAGCGATCATATCGCTGACGACATTGACGCGTGTGACACCCCCTTTAGATGTGTCTCTATTTCGCGGCTTTATCAAACATGTGTCTATGTAGGTGCTTCTCCTAGAAGTATCTGCTTTTGATACCACACTGTAGGTTGGAGACAAGTCCTGATGTCATCTCAGATACATTGTGAGAACAGAGAGATTACATTCTCCCAGGTTTCAAAAAAGGACTGCACCCTTTCCTCCTTCTGCAAGGAGGCCTCAACCCAATCCATCTAAAGCAAGAATGATAGTTTGTCTAAAAAGATCTTAAATGTGGGAGCTTGGTCATGGATCCACACCTGCAAGATGGTCTTAACTCTGGCTGCCGCCACCATATGCAACAGTCAGAAAGCATGTGTATTTATCTGGCTCTAGACATCCAAAGATGGCCCATAGAGGCTCATCAGGGAAAAAATTTGTCAGGTGTGCGGTGGTAAATTGTTGTATTGTTGGATACATGGGGGCCAAATTTTACAACGGACAGCTACAGATACCCAAAAAATGACGCAATGTGAAACCAGCCTTAGTAAGAGTGGGTACTAAGTCGGGGGATAGTATCTTGTAGTATTCAGCAGAGAAACCATCAGGGCCCGGGCTCTTACCACTGGATGCGTCTCCTATAGCTCATCTCACTTCGTCTTCTGTTATCCCTGAGTCTAGCGTCACTTGTTCAGTGGTCAAGGATGGGAGATTGATTAGGTTCAGGAAGGAATTAATCGATGGGAGGTTAGCAGGGGGGACTCTGTAGAGGTCTTCATAGTAATTGCTGAAAATTTGCATTATCTGTTCCTGGTCGGTCATCTGCAAACCTGTTGTGGGGTTTTGTAGTTTAAGAATTGGTTTGTAGGGTTGTTTACCTCATGTTAGGGTCGCTAATAATTTACCCATCTTGTTTCCACAGCGATAAAACTTGTTTTGAGTCAGTTGAACTTGCCAGTGTGATTGGGAATGTATGAGGGAGTCCAGTAGTTGTTTGGCCATGGTTTAGGCTTGTTGTGTGTAAGGGGATGGAATTAGGTCAAACAACGACTGAGCCTGGAGTAGGGAGGTGTGTATGGCGTCAAATTTCTTTCTGTGTTTTCCTCCTGCATGAGAGATAACTGATGATATGGCCTCTCATAACAGCCTTAGGGGTAATTCACACACAGCGATATCGTTAACAATATCGTTGCAACGTCACCGGTTTTGAGACGTTGCAGTGACCTCGCCAGCGACTTCGCTGTGTGTGACACACAGCAGCGATCAGCCACCCGCTGGGACATCGCTGATCGTGACAAACCGTTCTGGACCATTTTTCGATCGGCGATCTCCCGCTGGGCAGGCTGCATCGCTGTGTGTGACAGGGGCAGCGACCAGCTAACCCGATGTGTTCCCTAGTAACCAGGCTACAAATCGGGTTACTAAGTGGGAGAACGCTGGTAACCAGGGTAAACATCAGCGTTACTAAGCGCAGTGCTCTGCTTAGTAACCCGAAGTTTATCCTTGTTACCAGCATTCTCCCGCTTACCCCAGCGTAGCAGGACCTCGACATCGTGGAAAAGAATATTATATATTCTTTTCCACGATGTCGAGGTAATTACACGGGTGGCTGATCGCTGGTGAGTCTGCCTGTGGGACAGCTCACCAGCGATCAGATAATGATGTCCCAGCGACCCTGATCGTTGGCCGGGTCGCTGGGACATCGTTACGTATAACAGGGTCCTTAGAAGTGGCCCAGAGCAGAGGGGTGTTGTCAGTGTGGGTGATATTGTCATCTAGGAAATCATTCCAGTGTGATTTAAGGAAGGTTTCGAAGTCATCCGACTCTGCTAGTTAGGATGAGAACCTCCATTGCATCGTCCTGGGGCTTGGCTCCGCTAGTGTTAGGAATAGTTAGATGGGAGCATGGTCTGAGATCAGTATTGGGTGAATACAATGTCGTGGTGTTGGGGGAATAGTTGTGAGAAGATGAGGAAGAAATCAATCCAGGAGAAGGACTGATGGGTGAGGGAGTGACACGTGTATTCTCTAGCTGTAGAGTCTGTCACTCTCCATGGGTCACAAAGTGAAAGCTGTTCCATGAAGTGTAAGAGGGATGTGGTGGCTGCTAATGTTTGTGGAGAGGGTGAGGAGTGGTTCACGGTGGGACATTGTACTAAGTTAAAGTCTCCTCCCACTATGAGGCAACCAGGCTCAAGTCTTAGAAAAACCTGGAGAGTCAATGTGGAGAAGATGTGTTGGTCGTGGTTAGGAGTGTAGAGGTTGCCCAAGAAATATATTCTCCCCACTATTTCCACCCTCAGAATCAGATATCTGCCTTGGCTATCACTATTGGAGTCCTGAATGGTGCATGGTAGGCCCTTTTTGATGAGAATGGCTATTCTACGTGATGATGAAGTATGCGAGGCAGTGTAGCAATCTCCTATCCAGGGAGCTAGAAATTTACTAGGTTTGGCAGGCCTCCAGTGTGTCTCCTGAAGGTAAACCACATCTGGTGAGAATCGTTTTAGATGGTTCAAGACCTTTTTACGTATTAGGGGGGTGTTAAGGCCTGCCACGTTCCATGAACCGCAAGTGTGGTGAGGTGTAATTGGTGTAAGGGCCTGGTGTTTTAAGAATACTCATCCTGGGTCCCAAGGCAGGGTCTGTGAAGCATATGGCAGTTGGGTGTGTTCATTCCTGTTGGTCCCAGTGAGCTGCAGAAGTGAACAGGTAGTAACAGTGTCATCAGTGGTGGGTGTTGCATGGATTGTTACCTGGATTGAAAAGGGGGGAGCATAAGAGGGTAAAAACAGGGAAAGACTACAAAAACAACAATACAGTGAACATTGCAAATCAGTGATAGCAGCTCGCCAAGAATGCGCTGTGCCATCACTGGGAGAAACATTGTAGTATGGAGACGACAGTCTTCCTGTAGTAGGAGATAGCGTAAGTGGCAGGTTTTTAGGTTGTCCCACTGCAACGTCCTTAGCATGATGAAATCTTCTCTCAGCCACCTCATGGTCTTCGTAAATAACACAGGCCTGCAATGAAAGAAATACAAGAGAATTTTTCACTGATTTTATGTAATTTGGTGTGCTGATTACGAAAATGACCTCCACTTTTTCCATCCACGTAAGGATTTTTTGTAAAACCAAGATCGATATTTTTGCTAAAATCCTATTTAAAAAGGAATTCTGTCGAACAATTGTACATGTAATATCTGGCAACAGTGGTTTTTATCCATTCAAATTTATGTATAAATATACAGAGGTCCCCCTGCTGGCACACGGCCCACCATCAGTATACAGAGGCCCCCCTGCTGGCACACGGCCCCCCCATCGGTATACAGAGGCCCCCTGCTGGCACACGGACCCCCCCTTTGGTATACAGAGGCCCCCTGCCTCCGCATTGATCTCACCCTCCGATGTCCGCAGTCACCCGGGGTCCTCCATCCACTCTACTCGCTGTATGCCGGCGGGTTCTACATGTGACCGCTGGGCGCATGTCACGTGCTACGGACGGACTACTCACGTGGACCCACTGGACCGCGTAAAGCGGATGCTGACACCGGGTGATAGAGAGGCAGACACGTACCGTAGAGTCAACGGGTTTATTAAACAGAACTATAACACAGAAACACACGCCCCTGGAGAGGGCCACAAGGCCGCAACACTGGAGACCCAGCGAGGGAGACCCCGGAGCGCTTGACCCCTGTACAGGGATACCGCCGGGATCAGCCTCGAAGGGGCCAATGCAACGGACACAAGTGTTCAACCGACCCCAGGCGACGTGGTAACAAAACAGAATCGAGAATATAACGAGAGACGGGAAGCAGGAACACGGGGAACTAGGAACGCAGGGAGATCCAGGAACACGGAGAGATCCAGGAACCAGGGAGATCCAGGAACACGGAGAGATCCAAGAACCAGGGAGATCCAGAAACACAGAGAGATCCAAGAACCAGGGAGATCCAGGACCACGGGGGATCCGGAGCCGGGCGAGAACCAGCGATCAGCTTGGAGGGAACCAGGAGGACGTCCAGGAACACGGTGATCAACCGGGAGCCGGCAGGAACAAGAGCTGGAGGAGGTAACACGGAAAGATCAGGTAACAGACCAAACGAGGAGCGACCTGACAGACCAGAAGTGGCAACTTCCCCAAGGGGAAGGTAGAAGTTGCCCTGGCCCCGACTGATTGCAAACAGGAGGTTTAAATCAGGACAGGGCAGGGCTGATTGGCCGGGCACAGGGGCTTGGTGATTGGCTGGAGGGAGGAGCCAGATCCCTGCAGTCTCTCCAGCAGAACCTGAGTAGGAGACCGTTTCATGAGTACTAGCAGTGGTACCAGGAGTGAGAGGAGCAATGTTGCTCCAGCAGAGGGTATAAGGGCAGCAGGCCGCAGGCACGGGCGGCAGACCCCCGAGGGGTAACAGTACCCCCCCCTCTACGCCCCCCTCCCCAGACGGAAACTGGGCGGGAACCTGCGCAGCAGGCGCGGGGTAAGGACCTCCGCCTCCTTGGTCCTGGGGCACCGTCCGGGGCAGAGGGGTCTCGAGGGCAGTGGCATGGGCGTCATGGGACGAGCACAGGAGAAACCGGATGTCGGTAGGGACACCGGCAGGCGGCAGGACGCCGTCAGGGACACCGGCAGGCGGCAGGACGCCGTCAGGGACACCGGCAGGCGGCAGGACGCCGTCAGGGACACCGGCAGGCGGCAGGACGCCGTCAGGGACACCGGCAGGCAAGACGTCATCAGGGACACCATCAGGCAAGACGTCATCAGGGACACCATCAGGCAAGACGTCATCAGGGACACCAGCAGGCAAGACGTCATCAGGGACGTCATCAGGGACACCGACAGGCAGGACGTCATCAGGGACACCGACAGGCAGGACGTCATCAGGGACACCGACAGGCAGGACGTCATCAGGGACACCGACAGGCAGGACGTCATCGGGGACACCGACAGGCAGGACGTCATCGGGGACACCGACAGGCAGGACGTCATCGGGGACACCGACAGGCAGGACGTCATCGGGGACACCGACAGGCAGGACGTCATCGGGGACACCGACAGGCAGGACGTCATCTGGGGCACCGACAGGCAGGACGTCATCAGGGACACCGACAGGCAGGGCGACATCAGGGACCCCGAGCGGCAGGACACCCACCGGATCAAGGCTGGAGACTCCCCAGGAACACGGAGGAGGAGCCGGTCCAGGAACAAGACACGATGGGACGGTACCTGGGTCTCTTGTCGTGTTCGGTAGGCTGGCAAGCCAATCATCCAAAGAGGACACCTGGGAAGCCATCTGAGTCTGTAGCTCACGCAGAAGGTCCCACTCCTGGTGGAGACTCAGCACCTGAGAAAAGAGAGTGGGATCAACAGTAGAGGGCGCCCCCAAGACTGCGGGTGCCCGGCGGGGAGTCCTTCTCCGGCTGCTGCGGGTGCAGGGAGAAGAGGACGCTCGGGCCTCTAACGACTGGAAAAGCGCCGTAACCCGGTCGTGACTCTGGTGGAGTGCGGTCAGCTCTCTTTTGACATCAAACCTGGCGTCAGCGGAGTCCATGGCCAGGGCAAAATCTGTCACGTCTTACGGACGGACTACTCACGTGGACCCACTGGACCGCGTAAAGCGGATGCTGACACCGGGTGATAGAGAGGCAGACACGTACCGTAGAGTCAACGGGTTTATTAAACAGAACTATAACACAGAAACACACGCCCCTGGAGAGGGCCACAAGGCCGCAACACTGGAGACCCAGCGAGGGAGACCCCGGAGCGCTTGACCCCTGTACAGGGATACCGCCGGGATCAGCCTCGAAGGGGCCAATGCAACGGACACAAGTGTTCAACCGACCCCAGGCGACGTGGTAACAAAACAGAATCGAGAATATAACGAGAGACGGGAAGCAGGAACACGGGGAACTAGGAACGCAGGGAGATCCAGGAACACGGAGAGATCCAGGAACCAGGGAGATCCAGGAACACGGAGAGATCCAAGAACCAGGGAGATCCAGAAACACAGAGAGATCCAAGAACCAGGGAGATCCAGGACCACGGGGGATCCGGAGCCGGGCGAGAACCAGCGATCAGCTTGGAGGGAACCAGGAGGACGTCCAGGAACACGGTGATCAACCGGGAGCCGGCAGGAACAAGAGCTGGAGGAGGTAACACGGAAAGATCAGGTAACAGACCAAACGAGGAGCGACCTGACAGACCAGAAGTGGCAACTTCCCCAAGGGGAAGGTAGAAGTTGCCCTGGCCCCGACTGATTGCAAACAGGAGGTTTAAATCAGGACAGGGCAGGGCTGATTGGCCGGGCACAGGGGCTTGGTGATTGGCTGGAGGGAGGAGCCAGATCCCTGCAGTCTCTCCAGCAGAACCTGAGTAGGAGACCGTTTCATGAGTACTAGCAGTGGTACCAGGAGTGAGAGGAGCAATGTTGCTCCAGCAGAGGGTATAAGGGCAGCAGGCCGCAGGCACGGGCGGCAGACCCCCGAGGGGTAACAGCGCAGTGATGACGTCATCCCTGCTGCGCCGCTCTCAGCAAACCCAGCATACAGTGAGGAGAGTGGATGCTGGGAGGTCTTTAGTGAGATAGTCCATGAGATATTCGCCGTCCACCGACTCTAGGATGCCCAGAAAATGCAGGTTGTTGCGGCGGTTTCTGTTATCCAAGTCCTCCAGTTTTGTCATGCATTTCTCACTCTGCAGCCTGACTTTGTTGGAGAGAGGCCCTTAGTTCAATGATCTCCTTTTCATTGGCCTGGATTCTTCTTTCCAGCTCTGTGACCTTTTGGGAGTTGGTGGTAATTAGGGCCATGGCTGCGGTGAAGGCGGCATGGAGGGTGTCAAACCGCTGGTCAAATTCTGGCATCAGGAGGTTGGAGACCTGGTTGTAAGCTGGAGGATGCTGGTAACCATGATAAACACCGGGTAACTAAGCAGCGCGCGCTGCCTAGTTACCCAGTGTTTATCATAGTTACCAGCCTGTGAGGTCGCTGGTTCGCTCGTCTCTCGTGGTCACACGCGCGGATGCGTGCTGACCAGCGGGAGATCAAGGACCAAAAAATGGTGCTGAGCGACGTGCAGCCACCAGCGACCTCACAGCAGGGCCCAGGACGCTGGTGCGTGTCACACGCTGTGACATAGCTGGAGAGGTCGCTGTGACATCACAAAACCTGTGACATTGCAGCAACATCGCTAGCGATGTTGCAGTGTGTGAAGGTACCTTAACAGTGTCTGATTCTCAGCAGCAGTCACATGTGAGGAGAGAGCAGCGTTAGTTCCTGTCACTTTAATTAGCTGAGGTCTGGTAGGCAGTGACCCTGCTCCCAGACTGTTCCCTCACTGACTGAGCCAGCTGAGGGTTAATTTCACTTACAGGCACACTTCTCCTTGCCTGTTTGTTATTGTAATGTGCTGAATGAGATCAAGTCTAATGCTAGGGCACTATATTTTGGAGAGAACTGTGTCTTGTTCTGCCATGGATTTCTGGACTGATGTACAGTTTTATTCTTTTCTTTTATTAAGAGCTGTCAGCTCCTTATCTTCTATATATTAGATAATGACCGGCATCACCTGCATGTAAAGGTGAAAAAGCAAAAAATACATACGCTAAGAGAATATTTGCTGCGACACTAAACATGATGAGTGTGAACTAGCTACATGGCTATGAAACAGGGCTATGTACAACTAAGATAATGCATATATGACAAAGAAACACAGTAAATTATTATTTTATCTGATCGGTGTGCCGGTTTGATCGCTGATGTCGGCGAGGGTGGTTTAAACTACAGCTGATCTGACAGCTGTTTACATCGCCCGCCAACACCACCCCCTGACACATCAGCTGAGCGGTTTTGGTGGGAGGTTCAAACAGCTGTTAGGTCAGCTGTAGTTTAAACCACCCACGCCAACATCAGCTGAGCAGTGTTGGTGGGCGATTTAAGCACAACTGATTTGACAGCTGTTTAATCACCCGCCCAAACCGCTCAGCTGATGTGTCGGCGGTGGGCAGGTTTTGGCGGGCAATTTAAATATCTGTCAGATCAGCTGTAGTTTAAACTGCCCATGTAGATATCAGCTGAGCGATTTGGGCAGGCGATTTAAACAGCTGTTAAATCAACTGTGTTTAAATTGCCCGCCAACACCGCTCAGCTGATGTTGGCTGTAGGCGGTTTAAACGCTCAGCTGATGCTGTGATGTCATGATCAGCTGATGCTGTCACATCACACATCACCTGATTGCTACCGACAATCAGATCTTAAGGTCCTTGCAGCCAATCAGACGTCTTCTCCTCCAGCCGGCGGAGGGGTGAGTATTCTGTTTTTTTAATTTTTAACACCTTTTGTTAACTTTTATTTCACTTTCGGAGTCTATGTACATACACTCCGAAAGTGAAACTCTATATCATACATGTGACATGGGGGAAGAAACATGGATTCTTCCTCCCCTTGTGACATCACTTCCCCCTGCGCTCACATTACAGGCACTGGAATAGGTATTGTCTGAACAAATTCCAGCTCCTTAATACTCAGACAACATTGCTCACAGCAGTCACCTGAGAGTCAGAAATGCTTACAGGGTCTTCCCCATGCTCCTCCCATGTCATTTGAGCACTGTTAATATACATTTGTAATATTTTTAGGCTTTCTGCAGACCGCCAGGGTGCTGCCGGAAAAATGCTCGAGTTTCCCATATCACAGATCCATCTATCACAATAAATGACATCACATTTTGCCCTGTACCCGAAGTTCGCTGCCTCGGAGTAACCCTTGACTCTACCCAGTCCTACAAACTGCACATCCAAGCCCTTGCCACCTCCAACTCAAAAATATTTCCAGAATCCATCCCTTCCTCAACCCTCATTGTACTAAACTACTAGTGCATGCCTTCATAATCTCTTGACTACTGCAACCTCCTCTGCAGCCTCCCTGCTAACACTCTTGCACTTCTCCAATCTGTCCTTAATTCTGCTGCTCGACGAATCCACCTCTCTCCTATTCCTCCACTTCTCTCCTATGCAAACACCTCCACTGGCTCCAATTCCCCAGCATATCCAATTCAAACTACTAACACTGACTTACAAAGCCATCCACAATTTGTCCCCTCCCCATATATCTCTGAACTAATCTCCCAATATCATCCAACTCGTAATCTTTGATCCTCCCAAGGCCTCCTTCGTTACTCCACATTGTACGTTCCTCATCTAACCACCTGCAAAACTTCGTCCGAGCATCTCTGAAATTCTGCACCCCAAAATATCCGACTGTCCCCCAGACTCGGAACCCTCAAGCGGAACCTGAAAACCCATCTCTTCAGAACAGCCTACAGCCTGCAATGACTACAGTGCTACCTCACCACCACTGGACCCGGTGTTCCACCATCATTGGACCCAAAGCTCCACCACCACCAGAGCAGACCCAACCTACTGTCTCTCTCCCCACTGCCCTGTAGAATGTAGGTCCACAAGGGCAGGGTCCTCTCTCCGCTCTGTATCAGTATGTCACTGTTAGCTTGTTCATTGTATTTTTAACTTGTTTGTATGTAACCCCTTCTCATGTACAGCACCATGGAATCAATGGTGCTCTATAAATAAATAATGGTGAAACAGTCTCAGTAGGCCCCTTTAACACATAAAACATATAAAACAATTCATGAGGCTGTGGGCTGTATATATATATATATATATATATATATTATAGAGGCTGCTGCTGAGCTGTATATATTATTTGGAGGCTGCTGTAGGGCTGTATATGTAATATGGAAGATGCTGCTGGGCTCGCTGTATATATTGGAAGCTGTTGCTGGGCTGGCTGGCTGTGTATATTGGAGGCTGCTGCTGGGTTGTATATCTATATTGGAGACTGCTACTGGGCTGTATATCTAAATTGGAAGCTGCTGCTGGGCTGTATATATTTGGAGGTTGCTGCTAGGCTGGTTGTATATTTATAATATGGAAGCTGTTGCTGCTGGGCTGTAATATAATATGTAGGCTGCTCTTGGGCTGGTTGTATATATTGGAGCCTGTTGCTGGGCTGTATATATAATGTGGGGGCTGCTGCTGGGCTGTATATATAATATAGAAGCAGCTGCTGAGCTGTATATATAATATGGAGGCTGCTGCTGGGTTGGCTGCATATATTGGAGGCTGCTGCTGGGCTGTATGTATTATTTGCAGGTTGCTGTTTGGCTGACTGTAGATATTGGGGGCTACTGCAAAGCTGTATATCTACATTGGAGGCTGATGCTGTGCTGGCTGTATATATTGGAGTCTTTTGCTGGGCTGGCTGTATATATTGGAATATATTGGAGGTTTCTGGGCCAGCTGTATATATTGGAGGCTGCATATATTGGAGTCTACTCCTGGGCTGGCTGTGTATAATGGAGGCTGCTGCTGGGATGGCTGCACCTATTGGTGGCTGCTGCTGAACTATCTATAATATACTAGCTGTACTACCCGGCAACGCCCGGGTTAATAAATACCTGATGTTAGCTATAACAAAAAAAAATTGAATATGTCATATTGATGACCTGTAGGAAAATAGAAGCTGAGCTGTGATTGGTTGCTATAGGCAGCCTAATAAATCTCCAGCCAACAGTAAACCCTCCCCCCGGCCGGGCAGTATTTGTTACCTCACACATACACATAATAGACAGCTCCTGTGACTGACATCTGCCTTAATTCCCTATATGGCACATGTGTTCACATTGGCTGTTTTTAATCAGATGTTTATGTTTGGAAATTAAAGATATCACACGTATGAGGCGAGTTGTGGGAGGTGATTTGTGTCTGTCTGTGTGGTGTGTGTGTCCCTGGGCTGTGTGTGTGTCCCTGTGGGGTGAGTGCATGTGTCCCTATAGAGTGTGTATGTGTATGTGTGTGTGTTCCTCTGGGCGGGTATGTGTGGTGTGTGTGTGTCTCTGTGTTGTGTGTGTCTCTTTGTGGTGTGTGTGTCCCTGTGGGGTGAGTGCATGTGTCCCTATAGAGTGTGTGTGTGTCCCTGTGAGGGGGTGTCTGTGTGGGGTGTCTGTGTCTCTGTGTTGTGTGTGTCTCTGTGTTGTGTGTGTCTTTGTGGTGTGTGTGTCCCTGTGGGGTGAGTGCATGTGTCCCTATATGGTGGCTATGTGTGTGTGTCTCTGTGGGGGGGGGGTCTGTGTGGTGTGTGTGTGTCTGTGTTGTGTGTGTCTCTTTGTGGTGTGTGTGTGTGTCCCTGTGGGGTGAGTGCATGCGTCGCTATTGTGTGTGTGTGTGTCCCTGTGGGGGGGTCTGTGTGATGTGTGTGTGTGTCTCTGTGTTGTGTGTGTCTCTTTGTGGTGTGTGTGTGTGTCCCTGTGGGGTGAGTGCATGTGTCCCTATATGGTGGCTATGTGTGTGTATCTCTGTGGGGGGGGGGTCTGTGTGGTGTGTGTGTGTCTGTGTTGTGTGTGTCTCTTTGTGGTGTGTGTGTGTCCCTGTGGGGTGAGTGCATGCGTCGCTATTGTGTGTGTGTGTGTCCCCGTGGGGGGTTGTCTCTGTATTGTGTGTCTCTTTGTGGTGTGTGTGTTTGTTCGGGTGCGTGGTGTGTATCCAATGTTGGGGCTGCACCTTAGCGACTATACACTTGCTGTTACTCTTTGTGTGCGTGTGATGTGTATACATGTCCCCGTGCGTGGTGAATATCTCATGTTGGGGCCCCACCTTAGTGACTATATGCTGGTATATGCTGTTAGTCTTAGGCGCTATCATTAAGCCCCTCTCATTCACAACTGTCAACTGGTAACTGTCACTTTTTCCCCATTATGTAGATAGGGGCAAAATTGTTTGGTGAATTGGAATGCGTGGGGTTAAAATTTCACCTCACAACATAGCCTATGACGCTCTCGGGGTCCAGACGTGTGACTGTGCAAAATTTTGTGGCTGTAGCTGGCAGGTGTCGATTTTCCTCCAACACTTTTCCATTCACTTTTTCCCCATTATGTAGATAGGGGCAAAATAGTTTGGTGAACTGGAACGCACAGGGTTAAAATTTCACCTCACAACATAGCCTATGACGCTCTCGGGGTCCAGACGTGTGACTGTGCAAAATTTTGTGGCTGTAGTTGCGAAGGTGTAGATGCCAATCCCGGATATACATACGCACACACACACACACACAACACACACACATACACACACATTCAGCTTTATATATTAGATGGAGGCTGCTAGGCTGGCTGCTTATAGAGGCTGAGAGTTGTTATTGAGGGCGACAGACAGACAGATCAATAGAATGACAGATCATACTCGACCCGCTGACTGAAAAAAAAATTCAAGTCACCTTTATCTTTATCTCCTCTGTCTAATTAATCGACGTTTTATCTTTGCTACTCCCCCACCTCTGCCCTATATCAATGCCTTCATTGGGTTCCAATTCTAAAGCAAATCTAGTTAAAAGTACTAACAATGATTTACAAGGCCATCCATAACCTGTATCCTCTAAACGAAACGTCTCCAAACTAATCACCCTATACTTTTCACATATAATCTCAGGTTTTTACAATACATCACTTCTCACCTCATCCTTTGTACCTCCCTTGCCCAAGTTCTTCCAAACCTTTTCTTGAGTATCCCCCATGTTCTGGATGTCAGTTCCTCAGCATGTCCAATAGTCTGCCACTTTTGAAACCTTCAGATAAAAATGCATATCTTTAGAAATGCCTACATCTGCAATAACCCCAATTGTCACCACACTACCACCAGAGCTGGACCAACCCTTCGATCTACTGTGTCCATCCCCAATACCTTATAATTATAAACCTGTGAGAACAGGTTCCTTTACACCTCTATACCAGTCTATCCATTTAATTACTTTGTTTTATGTATGTAATATGTATACAACTTTCTTAACATGTACAGCACCTTGCAATAAACAGCGTGTTAAAAAAAATAATAACAATATTTATGTATTTCCTATACATAGCCCAAAACCAGTATATTATCTTGCTGTTTCAATGTTTTATGTTCACGCTAATCAGAAATAGTGAAATCAGTGTGCCCAATTGCTCATCCACTAAGCAGAAAAACTTCTGTAAATTTTTACTGTAATTTCACAATCCTCCTTAAGGGCCTTTCCATTTCTTAGCTCATTTCCTCTTTACAAGAGCATATGCTAATAAACCTTTTTGAGAACCTGTGATTTTCTTGATTTTGTAACCCTTGAGGTATGTGTCTGATGCCGCCAGCAAATTGGGTAATATTTCCTGAGTGGGACATAAAAATGTCTCAGGTTAGTTAATACATATGTTATGTGTCATATCTGACAGATGAGTGTGCAAAACTGGGAAATCCAGATTTCTACAACAAAAGGGAAGTAGGTCTGTGACATATAGGCAAAACCTCCGATGATTAATGTTTATACCTTATCAGAAGCATTTTATACCAAATTAAATAACAGTGTGGCCAAGGACTATAAAATAAAGGATACCAATTTAGCCGTATCCTTTACTCTTTCTTCCTGCGAAAAGGTCGAATCCCATCTGTGCGAACACAGCAATGATTGAAGCTAGATAAACAATCCTTATGAGTGTCTTTAAATACTTTTCATCTGGTAATCTGCACTCATTACAGGACTTCAGGATTGTAAAAAGACATTAAAGATCATTAAATCCTAAACTTAAGTCAGAACATGCATTCCTCACACTAAGAGGGAGGGCCAGATCATTTAGCCCCCACACCACAAACACAACTTCCTACTAATAACATGCTTCCTACGACAGCCACCGTAGGTCTCTACACAGCATTCTGGGCCAACATGAAAATGCCAACTATATGCAGGTGCATATATATGGCAAGTAGAAAATATTGTCCTAAATTGAATGTTAAAGCTTGAAATAAAATCAGGAAATTATTAATTTTTTATTTAAAGCTGAACTTTCATTAGCTTTATTATGTTACACTTGTGATATCATGGAAGAGTAGATTCAAAGCTGAATAAAAAGTACTTGTTACTTTTCTTTTTTCAATGTCTTCTCTCCTTTGTAATGTTTAGATAATAAATCATGATAAGTTTCCAAAGAGGGAATAGTAGAGAAAATAAAATGCACCTAGAAGGTCAGAAGAACATGCCTTCTCCTGTGAGATGTAATGATTGACATTCCCTAATGTGTGATATAAAACAAATCTGAGTGTAAATACAGACACTTCTTTTGACCAGAGTGAATGAAACACTCCGATATCGGATGCGCTGCTGGATTTAGGTTCTTATTACGCTATGTTTCAATGCCAGATTGAAAAAAGAATCACAGTAATGAGGGGGATGGTTTGCTTATATGTGCTCCTCCATGGGGTCATGGCATCATCCACCCTCATAAATAGAGATTTCATCTGTATTTTACACTTATAAACAGTCATTAATATGTGGATATGTCGAGCCCCAGGCCCTGGGGTACTCGGGTACCAGGTTCGGTGGTTGAGTCGGGATGTCATGGGTGACAGCGCCTTATCCCGTGGCCTGGGTGACACCTCAAAAAGGGGTTATATTTATAGGGGAAAAGAGTTTTTGTCACGTGACGCCACCTGTAGTACCTGGTGATGGGTCACCAGCGCCGCCACAGTCCACCGGAGGTAGATGGTATTGTGGCTGAGTTGGCAAAGCTCCCTACAGGTAGAGCTGTTCCTCCGGGGCAGTGTTCCTGGAAACAAGCAGGTTGATGGAGAAAACCACACACAGGCAAAGTCACTTTCTCCCGGGTACTTTACTGTCAACTTGTAGCAGCATCACACAAAGTTCACAGTTCAGCAAGATGTTATAATAAGAGGTAGCTTTACGGGTGGACCCCAGGTGGTATGGTGGAACCCATTGTGTACCTTAGTTGATGAACCCGTGTCCTTTCTTCCCTGCCTAGGATGGGCCTATACCCAATGGCTCCATGTAGGTAGTATTGGGGGTCCTTCTCCCTCGTGGTGAGGAAGCAGGCAGACTGCTCCGTCTGGCAGGGTGCTGTGGCTATATACGGACCACAGCAACCGGTTGCCAACTGCAAAGATTAATTCTGGCCGGATCCTCGGGCCCGGCATTTCCGTGGTGGACTGGGGAATCCCCTGGAGTATGGTCGCTCCACTCTGGGGTTCCCCCTTTCTCTCTAGGGCCCGGACTTCTCACGTCGGGCATCCTCTTTCAGGATCTCCTCAAGATCCCTTCTTCATGCCTCCAGACCAGCTTGAAACTGTCCGAGTGACCCTTCCGCCTCGTTCCACATTCTTTCCAACTTTCCTCCTTCTCCAACTGTTCCGACCCTCTCCCTCTCTCACTGACTAGAGAGAGACTATTCTTGCTCCTAGTTTGCCATTCTGCTGACAAAAGACTTCCTTGATCCCCCTAGAGGTGAATATATCCCCTCCCGGGTAACCTCCCACCGCTCAGCTAATGTGGGAGTGCTGCGAATGGGTCCCATTTACCAATCGAGGGTCCACTTGCATCTGGGGAAATTGCACCTCTTTTACGGGTGCAATACCTCTCTGTGACGCCTGACCATGTGGGGCGCCACTTGGTCCACACAATTGGAGTTACTGTATAAAAAATTTTATTCCACATTCTTTAAAATGTACAGCATGCACTTCCCACTAGGGAATGTCAACAGAGGTAAAACAGGGGCAGCCCAATGTAAGGTCCAAATACACAGCCAAATGTCTAGACTGCTAGGAAAATACTATAATCTCACAGGGTAAACGACAAAAAAACACTCCTGCGACTTTAGTTCTGTGAATATCCATAGTAGTCCCCCCGACCTCTCTAACATGGGCATTTAGGAGAAAACCATGCCAATAGGTTTAACAGTACTTATCATCATAGATGTCCACATAAATGTCTTACTTCATATACCCATTAGGCATTTCTCCCTCCCATCTTGTAACTGTTCAATAGTTGGTGACCATTACTCATTCCCAAACTATTTATAATAGTTTCTATCAGGTGTGGACCTTACCCACATAGAGGAATAGTGTGCACTAGTGCAACCCTACGCACGTTTCGGTGCAATACCTTCTTCAAGGACACAGTTTCAATGCCAGACCAGCGTCTTTCCCTGGAGGAAAATCAATACGTTCGTCTGCTTCAAAACACACAGTATATCTAATACACGCCCAAACTGCGCAGGACTGGAAATGACACACGGCCGATGTGTCATACCAGGGAGAAGAACCACAGATTTTAAATGCCAGGATTGCGCTTCTGCATCACACCCTCCAGAGCTTAATTACAATGGAGTGAGGGTTACATGGAGAAACCAGAACCTTTTTCCAAGCTCAGAAAGATGCACCTCTTTAGGTTGTGTGCGCATGATGATTTTTTAATGCTGCATATTATGCCTTCATCTTAAACATGACATCTCACAGTTCCCGCAAAGTGGATGGGATTTAGAGAAATCTCGCGCCCACAGTGCTTCTTTGTAAATTTCCTGTGGTACGTGTTTCAAAACTGCAGCAATTTTCTTGTGGGTACGTTGAGCAGGATTCTGCACAGATCTTCCCCATAGACTTGCATTGGATGCACTGGCTGCATCAGGAAAGCTTACAGCCTGCAATGACCGAGCCGCCGCCCCACTGCCTCCGGAGCAGCTGCCCCACCGCCACCGGTGCTGCCGCCTCTCCACCACCAGATCTGCAGCACCACTGACCTACTGTTTCCTCCACATTGCCCTGTAGAATGTAAGCCCGCAAGGGCAGGGTCCTCTCCCCTCTGTACCAGCCTGTCATTGTTAATGTGTTTACTGTAAACCATATCTATAATTTTGTATGTAACCCCTTCTCATATACAGCATCATGGAATTAATAGTGCTATATAAATAAATAATAATAATAATTAGATGAGGAAAATCCACAGGTGAAAAAGAAACATGCATTATTAGTGTATTTCCAAGGAAGAAACGCATCAAAAGTGCATGTAATTCACATATAAGTATTTCAATACAGTTTTGTCAAAGCCAAATACAAGGAAGTATCAAAAACAAAGCAGCTTACCGTAATTTAAAACATGACACCAAAAATAGCCAAAAAAAAGCAGCGGCAAAAATGCATGTTAAAAAATGTACACAAAGACGCAATGAAAAAATGCAATTAACCTTGTTTAAACAATAGGAGTAGAAATGGTGCAGAAATTCTGTGTGGCGCCCCACTGGTCAGGTGTCACAGTTGGGGTACTGCACCCATAAATGAGTGTGTGGTTATCCCTGTCACAGGGAATGTAGGATTTGTAGGAGAATCCCATTCTAGCACTCCCACACACCCACCTAAAATTTGATGGTTTTGGGCCCGTACCCTAGGTGGGGGAGTTAGGGAGGAGGGAGGACACATAGTGAGTTTTAGTCGTCACTGAGGAAAGACGGAGCATGGGGAGCCTGCGGGAGAGAGAAAGGAGACTTCCAGAGAGGAGGCCTGGAGAGAGAAAACAGGCAGCCCAGACTGAAGGAGGGGAACCCCCGAGGATCCATACTCAGGGAGGGAACCCTGGTCCATATACCGGAGCGCCGGTTCCGAAGACAGCCCCTGAGCTGTAACACCGAAGGTCCGTCTACTGGCCCCGACACCCTGTCAGAAAGGAAACCACTCACACCAGGATAACCCACTGGGATCGATATCCAGTACAGGATAGAAGAGAGCAGGAAGCTAGGACACTCAGAAAGCACCTCAATCAGGCCTGGTACTAAGCGGGCTGTTCCCGGACAGGCAGTAGCAGCAAGACATGGGTTAGAAAAAAGAAAGGCATTCCATGGGAGACTCCAGGAGATCCTGCAGCCCACTGTGACTACCCAACCAGCTATCCTTACTTAACAACGGCTGTTTTCTGTGAAATGTACTACATCACCAGAATCTGCGGGTGGCGTCACGATAAACTTTTATACCCATTCAACTTACCCTTTTTAGTTGACCATCAGGGCCACGGGTCTGGGCAGGCAACATCAAAAACTCACCAAAAGCTCAACCTGGGAATGTACCTTAGGTCAAAGTCACACTGGAGTATGACTTGCACGAGTGCAATGCCGGGAAATCTCACATTGCACTCGGCTTATGTAAGGCCATGTGCACACGCTGGGTATTTGATGAGTTTTTTAACTCAGGATTTGTAGCCAAAACCAGGAGTGGATGATTAAATACAGAAGAGGTGCAGGTATTTCTATTAGACTTTTCCTCTGATTGCTCCACTCCTGGTTTTATCTACAAATCCTGAGGTAAAAAACTCATCAAATACTCAGTGTGGGCACGTGGCCTTAGACAATCAGGCAGCTCAGACCTGCAAGATTTTCCTTGACCCTATATCAGCTGAGGAAAAAAATCGCAGCATACTACGATTGTCTGTGAATTGCAGATCACTCACACCCATGCAAGTCTAGGGGACCTAGTGAAACATCAGACTGCACTCGGCACACATCCGAGTGCAGTGTGATATATGCTGAGGCCCACCATGGAGGACAAGGAAGATCTCTCCCTCTCCTCTGCAGCTGTGATCCAATCCAAGAATTGGATGACTGGCGCCAGACACTCGGCTCCCGCTCACAGCAGAGTCTGAACCAAGGGACATTAGCATTGAATTTGAAGTTCTCCCATCAGATACAATACACTAATGTGACTTAGCCTTACTCTGCGCAAACTGACCGGTAGTGTGTTTTTCAGATCTATAACATGTCAATTTCTCATGCCAGTATGTTGAGATTTATGTGCAGATTTTTACCGTGGTCCTACATTAGATGCAGACAGTCTTTATATAAAAAACAGTATATGTGTTGTTAGTGTGGTCCTGCTGCAAAAACACTCCAAAAGCATGTGTAATCCACGCATAACTGTATCATTAATACTTTCTCAAAGCCAATTATCAAGAAGCATTAATACCAAAACTGCTTTGTTTAAAGCATGACATAGCAAAAAGTGTCAAACACCACAGATTGAAAAGGGTGATAAAAGGGCATGTAAAAACACAATGAAAGAAAAACGCGGGTGCCGGCAGGGAGACCACAGCAACCGTGTACTCACCATGTGCGGTGGGTGCAAAGCAGCTTTTTCCTGAAGTCACCCGATAGCAGCTGTTTCCAACTTCACAGTATGAAATGAACATGTTGCGGAGAAGTGGACTCCCGCACCTCAGCTGTCAAAAAGCATCAGTCGGTAAAAGCATAGTGGGCATGTGATTTCTACAAATCCCATCCCCTATGTTGCTACTGTCATACACAGTGTTTTGGACGCTGTGTCCAAAATGCTGCGTATCCTTATTGTGTGCACCTTAACTCAGGGCAGGAAAATGCCCCTATTTCTTGGTCACTTTATCAAACAATAGGTTCATCCAGTCATCATTTACTTGCTAGAGCTTTTTTACAAAACCCTCAGGGTCACAGACCAATGCAGTTTGTATGAGTGATTCAACAGAATATTTTTTGGTATACTGTTTATGCCAGTTGGTACATGATCCTCAAACACGATCCATACTATCTAATATATAAAAGTCGAAGGCACTTCGGTCACTTTGTCCGCACTTCCGCCACTTTGTCCGCTCTTCCGTCACTTAGTCCACACACACACACACTCCGCTATACTTACCACCGGTCCTGGGCCGCCGCCTGGATCCTCAGTCGACATGTCACTGCCCCCGAACTACTGGATCCAATATGGCGTCTGGGAAGTCTCGCGAGTATAGTGGAGTGTGTGTGTGTGCACTGACCACTCTGCCCACGTCACTGCGCTCACCACTCTGCCCACGGCACTGCGCTCACCACTCTGCCCACGGCACTGCGCTGACCACTCTACCCACGGCACTGCGCTCACCACTCTGCCCACGGCACTGCGCTCACCACTCTGCCCACGGCACTGCGCTCACCACTCTGCCCACGGCACTGTGCTGACGAGTCTGTCCACGCACTGCGCTGACCACTCTGCCCATGGCACTGCGCTGGCCACTCTGCCCACGGCACTGCGCTCACCACTCTCTCCACAGCACTGCGCTGACCACTCTGCCTACGTCACTGCGCTGACCACTCTGCCCACGGCGCTGCACTGACCACTCTGCCCACGGTGCTGCGCTGACCACTCTGCTCACGGCGCTGTGCTGACATCTCTGACCACGGCGCTGCACTGACCACTCTGCCACGGCACTGTCTCGCCACTCTGCCCACGGCACTGCGCTCGCCACTCTGCCCACGGCACTGCGCTGACCACTCTGCCCATGGCACTGCGCTGACCACTCTGCACACGGCACTGCACTGACCACACTGACCACTTTCACTGCACTCACTGCTAACCACGGAACCACCGCGCAGTGCTAACCACTGAGCCACCGCGCTGTGCAAACCACTGAGCCACCTCACAGTGCTAACCACTGAGCCACCGCGCAGTGCTAACCACTGAGCCACCGCGCAGTGCTGACCACTGATCCACCGTATACTCTGCTACCCACAGAGCTGCCTGTATAGTCTGCTACCCACAAAGCCGCCTGTATACACACAATTCATTTAATCACACTCCCGTAACTTTTAGTAAATAAACTATATATGGATTCTAGACTACCTGATTCTTTAAAATCGGGCCGCCATCTAGTCTACTATATAATTGTCTAAGGTTCTCTGTCTGTCACGGAAATCGCGCGCCAGCGCTCATTGGTTGCCACCAGCCGCGGCAACCTATGAGCGCAGCGTATGCAAAACAGCCGCACACATTAGCGATGCGTGATCGCCGTGACAGCGTTACATTCACATAGCAAGCAGGAAAGCCAACTTCACTGTCAGCTTTCACACACCGCTATTTGAAATGAACAGCATCATGTTCATTCAGAGTAGCTGCCCGATACTTCCCTGCTGCGCCCACCTCCACTCACTTTCCCGCTGTCACAGAGGGTGAGGAAGAATCCTGTTCCTCCTCCCCTCTGTGACATGTGTGACAGCCCTATTTGATTTTGCAGTGTATTAATATACACTGTGAAATCAAAATTAAACAAAGTCAGAGGTATGAAAAATAATAAAGAAATCATACTTACCTTTCTGATGCCTTTTCGCAGTCTCCGGTGTAGAGGCAGGCAATACATTGTCCTGCCAGGACCTGCCGTGATGTCAGAGGGGCGTTCCCGGCGCTGATTAGGCCGCTCGCGATCATGTGATACATATCACATGAACGCAAGCGGCCAATCAGCTCCGGGAATGCCCCTCTGACATCATGATAGGTCCTAGCAGGTCAATTCTGCGCCCGGCTGCCCGTGGCCAATCAACGATATTGGCGTGGAATTTAACTCCCACTCAAAGTGCAACGTAGTTCAGTGAAGTTTAATGAACACGTTCTGTCAGTCACAGTGTGACGTACTTCAGTCACGTTTACTGAATACCTTCTGTCAGTTACAGTGTGAGTACAGTCAGTTCTGTCACTTCTGTCATTTACAGTGTGACATACTTCAGTCACATTTACTCAATACGTTCTGTCGGTCACAGTGCGACATAGTTCAGTCACGCTCACTGAACATGTTCTGTCAATCAAAGTGCGCTGAACAGAGAATTCTTTACTGTACTCTATCACAATTTATGCTTCCTGTCTTCCAATGGGTCGTAAGCGAAAATACGCCAATGAGGATGACAGAAAAGCAGCTACAGCAGCAAGGCAGCGACAATGTCGAGAGCAAGAGAAACTTCAACAAACTGCTGCCAGACAAGCTCAGGATGCGGAATCTCACAGACAACGTTGGGAACAGGAGACACCACAATACATTGCAACCAGATAAGCACAGGATGCGGACTCTCACAGACACCGTTGGGAACAGGAGACACCACAATACATTGCGCCAAAAAGCCCCAGATGCAGAATCTCACAGACAACGTTGGTACAGAGACACCACAACAAACTACCACCAGACAGCCAGATGCCAAATGTCACAGACAATGAATGAATCTCCACAATCCAGAGCAAACAGACAACAACATGATCTCCAAATTCATTAAAAATTAATGCTCTACCAACAAAGGCAAGGCCAGCAGTATATTCAACAACTTACACGTTACGTAACAGACAACAAAACTACACTTATTGAACTCTACTGTGGCAACGTGAATGTAGTGTGCTCTAAATGCAACTCTCTGATTTTCATTGATGAAAAACCATCTGACAATCAGTTTACTCAATGCTGCCAAAAAGGAAATGCTACCGAGACCTCACTACTCAGATCTGTTCGAGCAATTGATGAAAGGAACACATCAACACAGTCGAAATTTTATGGAAAATATCAGAAGCATCAACAGTTCTCATGTGTTTGCTTCATTTGGTGCCAACATTGCACCGCCCCCTGGATTCGGACCGTATTGTTTTAAAATTCACAGCCAGATCTACCACTGCACTGGAACACTTTACCCAGAAATAGGACAACCACCAAAGTTTGTACAATTATACATCCTTGATACAAATGAGGCTACAGAACAAAGGATGAACCTGAAAGAAAACGAAAAGTGTAATGCTGAACTCATGAACCAAATTGCCGTACATTTACAACAAATCAGCCCATTGCTGTCACATATCACATGCTAAAAGATGTTGCAGCAAAGGGCTATCTAAAATGGGACTGAAATGCCTTCTATTGTCATGGCAATTAAACCAGAACGTAAACAAGATCCCCGACTTTACAACAAACCACGTGTAAGTGAGGTTGCGGTTATTTTTCAAAAGGATGATGGAGAGCCTCATTTTTAAAGGGATATATTAGTCCATCTTAAGCCAGACCTTAACAACCCTTTGCTTCCTAAGACACAGCAAATTAGCATTTTGCACAGCAACCTTGATGCTCTTCTGTATCCGCTATTCTTTCCAAAAGGTGATCAAGGGTGGCATGAAAACCTGCACCAGCAAGGCACTTTTTTGCCCTCCTCTGGATCAACATGTTAGGCTATGGTTTTTTTTTGCCTTCCTCTGGATCAACATCTTAGGCTATGGGTTGAACTAGATGGACTTAAAGTCTTCCTTCAACCTTAAAAACTATGTTACTATGAAATCGGAGATACAGTTTGGCACCATAGAATGCTAGGCATTTTTAAGTAGAGCATGTAAAGAGTAGCAGTATAGATTCAAAGCAAGCCACCCTTGAGAAGTAGGTTTCAGTCTATTACACATCGTTCTACATTACCGCCACAAACCTTTGTTATAATAAGCTATTATGCGGTTATGTTATGAACCCTCCTGTCAAAACACATCATAAAAAATGTAAGGAATTCAAAGACAAATCATATTTGCATTTCTTAGAAAGCTAACCTGACTGCACAAAGTCTCATTGTGAGCCAAAGCTAATGTATAAAAAATGGTATATATTAAGTATGTAAACAAGGAGCAAGGTTCAGCTGAGCTCTGAGAATGTATTACATATTACATCTAGGTATAGTGTCTAAAAAAGAGAATGCGCATAGGGTCTTATCCTAATATAGGAGGTGAATCCCATACAGTATAAAAACTGCTCACCTGGTTCGGTTGTGCAGCCCACAACCAGCTCAATCGCTCAAACACAGCAGCCGCAGCAGGAACCGCACTTCCACAGTGTGGGGGTGAAACTCTATCCAGGACCAAGTGCCTCTATGCCCGTGCCGCTGCTCCAAAATTAGAGAATATCTTCAGTTGAAGATTACTTGCTTAAAACATTCCGGTGTTTCTGATATTCATTTGGAGCAGCGGCGCGGACATAGAGGCACTTGGTCCTGGATAGAGGATCTAGGTATAGTGTACCAACATTGGGGTGTACCAACATTGGGATATCTCCTGCTCTCGCTCATTTAATATGCACTGCCGCTGTCCATCACCGCGGTGCTGAAATCGCACCGCGGTGATGGGACTGAGGGTGCAGGGCATATTACATTGCCTGCGCCCCCCCAGTGATTACACATGCCTCCCCCCATGCAGCATATGGCCCCCCAAGCTGCTGCCCATAATAAAATAACAAACATTTTACTCACCATTTCCAGCGATGAGCTGCTTGTCTCCCTGCTGTCTCCCTCCGTGCAAGCTGCGCCCAAACTTTCTGCTTCTCTGCCGGTCATTAAATTTGGGGGTGCGTCTTATAATCAGGTGCGTCTTATAAAGCGAAGAATACGGTATTTACCCTTTTCCCAATCCTAATCAATGCCCATCAATGGTGAAGTCTCGGGCTCTTCAAGATAAAGAAAGAAAGTAGGTGAGCTGGTGTTTTTTATCTATGTATACTACAGTATGATCTTGGTAGATTTACACAGCATGATTACTGTGAGTGAACATTCACACTATTTGTGCAGTATATAGAAGCTGACTGGCACCCAACGAAGGAGCAACATGTGAAATGATCTTTTGGTCTCTACAAAGCATTGTTCTCAGTAGTATATAATCCTCAGTAAACAATGGTAACCTCTGGTCATAGAACGTTCTGTTACAGACATTTAGTGCACATGACAAGGAGGTTCGGGCTGTGAAAGCAAGCTATTAAAATGAACCCCAACCAGCAAACATATCGTAGGTTTGATGGATGTTTAATGCTGCACATCTCATAGGGTAAATTGACCTTTAGTGCACATGCGACGCCAACCAGGACAGAGGGTACTCGGTAATCTGACCAGTGGTTGCTCAAGAGGTCAAGGTGGTGGTGACACAGCTCCGTGGCCCTGTGTGTGCAGAAAAAATATGAATATGTAAAATAGATACGTTTGTGACACCACCTGTGGTTATTCTGGTCAGGGTGACCAGCACTGTTTTGGGACCTCTGAGATCGATGGAGTGGCAGCCATGTTGGTATCGCTCTCCACAGGTAGAGCGGGGCCTCAGGGTTGGTAGTTAAAATTTATGAAGTCTATAGAGATGGTGATGGTGTTGGTGCAGCAGTGCAGGGGGAGCAGAGAATAACTGGAGAAGACCAAGGTTGCAGTTCTGTACCTTTTACTTGGCGATCACTCAAGTCCATCCAGCCGAGTGCTGTGCTCCTCCGTTGCGCAACCTGGCCAGCTCTCAGACGATGCGGGGCCACCTCACCAAAAACCTTTTGTGATCCTTTCCTGGCCGTCTCTCATGCTGGCTACTCTCCTCTCCCGCCTGCGTCTTCGTGGGCAGTGTCCCAATTCAGTGGCGACAATTTTCTGGTTGAGGCATGCAGCACTTCCATCAGTTCGGGGCCGGTCCCCTTCTGCGACCCAGTCCCTCCACACACCAGCAATTGGCTGTTGATTCAGGGTGCCACAAGTGGCTCCTCCACTCCCATACCCCCTAGGACTCCTTCACTCCGCAGCAGGCATCCTGCGTGCTCACTTCTCTGGTTCCCTCCTGTCCTGGGACAAGCCTTACGGTGGCTCCAGTCCTCAGGACATCTCCTGCAGTCTGAACCTCTCCTTCATGTTTCTTACTCCCCTTCTAATCTATTGAGCCACCAGCTCTACCTCTTCACTCCTCCAGCCAGTAAATGGGGTCTGTGCTCTCCCACAGGAGCAATCTCACCCTCAGCCTCCTGACCTGGAGTTGGGTGGTGTCGGGTGTAAGTGAATGTGTCTTGGCTTTGCAACCCTTCTCATCTGAGAGTGGTAACACCACACCTGTGGAGTAGGTGCAATGTTACTGTGGCGACTAGTCCACAGGTGCGCCACATACACACAGCACCACACTCTATTTTATAAGCATAATATAATGAATAAGGCTGCTCACAAAAAATACACTAATATCAAAAGTTCTGGATGTGATACCAACACAGGGCATGACTATTACAGGATCTATACTTTATAATATGCCCCCTGTGTTTGTTGAATATTGAGTTTCATATGTCTTTAATGGTTGAAGAACCAAAACCACTGATGATCAACCAAAAACTTGAATTAGAAAGTGAACCTGACATTAGCCAACACCCATCGAGTATTAGTTTGTATTGTAAACAGATGGTGTTGCTTAGAATACTGTGATCTAAAGGGGGAGTCACACGCGTCAATATCGCCTGCACGATCTCGGCTGCACGTGACATTGCAGCGATATTGACGCGTGTGATAAATCGCTGGTTGATGATCGCCAGGTTTTAGAATCTGTCCTAAAACCTGGCGATTGTCGCCCGGTGGACACGCAGCATCGCTGCGTGTGACACCGGGAGTAGCGATATTCCAGCTCCCAGCGCCTCTCACAAGCGCTGGGAGCTGGTATCCAAGGTAAACTGCGGGTATCTAGGCAGGCGCGCTGCCTAGATACCCGACGTGTACCTTAGTTACCAGCCTCCTCCGCTCACCGGCTGGTATCTAAGGTACACAGCGGGTAACTAGGGACCCTAGTTACCCGCTGTGTACCTTAGATACCAGCCGGTGAGCGGAGGAGGCTGGTAACTAAGGTACACGTCGGGTATCTAGGCAGCGCAGCGCTGCCTAGATACTCGCAGTTTACCTTGGAGACCAGCCTGCTCCCGCTTCCAGCAGGCTGGCAGCGGGAGCAAGACATCGTGGAAACGATATTTAAATCGTTTCCACGATGTTTCTGGTCAATTGATCGCTGGTGAGTCTGCCTGTGTGACAGCTCACCAGCGATCAGCCGTCAATGTCGTCAGCAATCATCTCGCTGACGACATTGACGCGTGTGACTCCCCCTTAAGATTACCAAATAGGTAATAAATATTTTTTTGTTAGGTATTTCATTTAGTAGGAATGCTGAGAATACTACCTACAGATTAGGACAAAAATAACTAGAGGGGTGTGTTGTATGGCTGCTTATAAATATTGTTGGAGGTTACTGGCTTGAAGAATTACAGGAGGAGAAGGTATATAGAAAAGGAAACTATAACTCCTTGTAGATGGATTCAGACCAAAATAAGGCCTATAGAAAAAATACTGTATTTAACCTCTTTATACCATGTTTGAGTAGTAGTTTTTTCCTCCATGTCTTCCAAGAGCCATAACTTTTTATTTTTCCATCAATATAGCCATATGACGACTTTTGTTTTTGGTGGGATGAGTTGTATGTTTGAATGACATAGTACATTAGTACATTAGTGTACTAAGTGCAATGCAACAATAGGTTTTTTTATTTTTTTTATTTACCGTGTTTACTATATGGTTAACCTAGCAGTTTGATTCTCTAGGTCAGTGTTTCCCAACTTCAGTCCTCAAGGCACACCAACAGGTCATGTTTTCAGGATTTCCTTATCATTAGACAGATGATGGAATTATCCCCTGTGCAAGTGATTAAATTATCACCTATGCAATCCTAAGGAAATCCTGAAAACATGACCTGTTGGTGTGCCTTGAGGACTGGAGTTGGGAAACACTGCTCTAGGTCAATATGAGTACGTAGATACCAAACCTGAATAGTTTTTAGTAACATTTTTATTCTTCGGAATCTAGCGCTAAGTGATGGCTTACTTTTGCACTCTGAGCTCACATTTGAGGCACATGTCAGCTAATTAAGTCAGCCGACAGGTGTCAGGAAAAGTGCAGGTTCGACATACGACCCCCCAACCCCCATCAAAGGCAGCAACTTAACATCTGACATGATATAAGTCATATGTTGTGAAGGGGTTAATATGCTGGAAAACTGTGATAACACTATTTCATTTTTTTTTTTATATCCACTTATATGTCCAACTTAAATAATACAAAAAACCATAAAACAAAAACTACCTGCAGAAACGCTTTTCATATGGCTAAAACTATGTATCTTTATTAATGCAATAAACAAAATACATGCAACCATCCAAATAAAAAACTGTATTTGCACTGCATTTTGTATTTACATTACTGAATAATACCCCTTATCACAATGATATCCTTTGGTCATATATTAGATGTTTATTTACATTTAGTTACCTTTCTTATTAACATTGAAGTCAATAATGCGGCACTTCGGCACCATTGATTTCCATGCTGGATTACTGGAATGGAGTTCAATGAGTTCAACTGAGGTGAGTTTACCTGAGTCAACATCCAGGGTACCAGGGGAACCGCGCAGCTGTGACCTCAGGAGAACTCACTGACATCACTGCTGTGTCTCCTTCTGTGTGTTCTTGAGGCCAAAGTGCACAGTCACGTTTTTTAATGTAGCCGTGTACTGCGACCTCAGTTGGGATCTTTCCGTGTACTGGGCGGACTGCATTCAGAGGTAAGCGGCCGGACGGATCTCCTCTCCCTGTCGGACTCATGGGAGCGCTCCTGGAACCGCAAATCAATGCGAGTGGCTACTGAGATCAAGTCCTCCAGCTCTGCTGCGATATCTCGACCCTCAAGTTCGTCCTTTATCTTGCCGGACAGGCCACGCCAGAAAGCTCCTGTTCACATAATGCAATAGTACATGTTAGCCATTTTTGGTTTTTCCTTTAAAAGCATGAAGTGCTGATGTGCAGCAGATCTTAGCTTAGTAAGTATTCTTATATTTTCATGCTAGCACCCACCACTAGCGGTGTGTGCCCATATTGATAGTATGTATAGAAAGCTCCAGTCAGCGCTTCGTTATTGCATCTCAACTCGGAGGAAAGGGTATGCGAGTGAATGGCATACCGCCCAATGGTAAGTGTCCCTTGACGGAGGTTAAAGAGTGACTCTGTAATAGATGTGACCCGGTCAGGTTTGTCGAAGACCCTCTGGAATGGCTCCAAAAAGGTTGACAAGTGGGAGATCACAGGGTCATCACGCTCCCATAGAGGGTTAACCCATGCCAGAGCCTCGCCCTCCAGGTGGGACACCACAAAGGCCACCCTGGCCCGATCGTGGGGTACTGCCGTGGCAGCAGTTCAAAGTGTAGGCTACATTGGTTGAGGAAACCATGGCCCGTCTTAGGGTCACCGCTGTATCTAGGTCGTTCTCCAAGGCGAGGCGGGGTGTTCAGAATGCCACCTAGGGTCCGGTCATAGGATGTGGACTGATCTGAGGCTGTGTTGCAGACTGCAAGGAAACCAGACGATCATTCACCAAGGACATGTAAGACAGCATGCGAGACTGCATGTCTCGTTGCATTGACAGCTCCTGCTGTAAGCTTGGAAGCTGAGTGGCGGATGCTGGGTTGGAAGTCTGAAGGGAGGCTATCCATGGACTGAAGAAAAACCATAATACGGTTTTGATTTTCCCAAAGATAAGCCAGCTCATTTTGCACTGAGAACGGGGTACCAGCGGGGTCTATTGCTTGACAATTCTATCACGCTTCCGGGGGGAAGGCACCCTAGAGTGGACCCACTGGGCCGTGGTACCAAACTCCCCTGGGTGAGCTGGTCCTAGTTAAACCAACCCCTATACAGGGATTGTTAGGGGCAAGCCCAGGGGGTCTAAATACCACAGCTGATAGTACCAGCGGGGCGGCTCGTAGGGTTAGCCTATACAACGGTATAGCTAAGGAGGATTCGAGGAAACAGGGCCAAAGGCTAGGAGAGCAGGAATGGGTTTCCTGGAGGAGAGCACAAGGAAGTCCTGACCAACAGCCAGCAAAGCAGAAGCTTAACTAACTCAACAATCAGGCACCTCCCAGCAGTGGAGGTGGCCTGATATACTGGAGGACGGACAGCTATTAGTCAAGGGGATTGTCAGGTGGAGCCGTGTCGGTCCTTAGATTCACAGGGGAGGAGTGTGGCCGCGCCTAGTGCACTGCTGATTAGATTCATAACTGTGCTGATGTGTGAGCCCCGTGGTCAGCAGACACGAAGGGGACCCAGCGATGGCTCCGAGACACAGCACGCCTGGACGCCGGATGTCTGTTCGGTAGAGGAGGAGAGGATGCAAACACATGAGAGGTGAGTGGGAAAGCGGTGCCAGGGGACCTAACAGCCAGGTTCCTAACTGACCACACATGCAGACTTTAATCGCACATAGAAGCATTTTAGGTTAGGTACCAGATATAAGATAACACCTTGTCATTGGTTATCGTGCTGACTTGGATTGGCCACTAAATCAGCTAAGTTTCTCCTTTTTTAGATATTTCTAAGTAGTTTTGCGATGCCTCATTTCCTCTGTTACATTCTACATTAGCTTCATGTATTTGCCTTATCTAGTATTTACACAGCAGTTTTGGTAGACCATGTTTCCCATTTTCTTGTGTTCCAGAATGCAGCTTTATGCTTCCTTATACATGTGTTTTTTTTCAGATGGCACCTGTTCACACTTGCTGGTGTCACTGGTCAGTTTTTTCATACATTCAAAGTAATCCACAGACACGATGTTCGTCCTCCGGTATATCAGGCCACCTCCACTGCTGGGAGGTGCCTGATTGTTGAGTTAGTTAAGCTTCTGCTTTGCTGGCTGTTGGTCAGGTCTTCCTTGTGCTCTCCTCCAGGAGAACCATTCCTGCTCTCCTAGCCTTGGGCCCTGTTACCTTGAATCCTCCTTAGCTATACCGTTGTATAGGCTAACCCTAAGAGCCGCCCCCCTGGCACTATCAGCCATGGATTTAGACCCCCTGGGCTTGCCCCTAACATTCCCTGTAGAGAGGTTGGTTAAAATAGGACCAGCTCACGCAGGGGAGTTCGGTACCACAGCCCATTGGGAGCACTCTAGGGTACTCTCCCCCGGAAGCGTGACATTGGCTAAAATAAGATGGTGGATAAACCATGGCTATGGCGTGGGAGTGGCTGAGGGTGCTCAGTTAGAAAAAATATATATACTAACAATATATTAAAAAACTGACTGGCGACACCAGCAAGTGTGAACAGGTGCCAGCTGAAAAAAAAACACATTTATAATAAAGCATACAGCTGCACTCTGAGACACAAGGAAATAGGAAATATGGTTTAGCAAAATGTCTCTGAAAATACTAGATAAGGCAAATACAAGAAGCTAATTTACAATGTAACAAGGGAAATGAGGCACAGCAAAACTGCTTAGGAATATCTGAAAATGGAGAAACCTAGCTGTATTGGCCAATCCATGTGAGCCCAGTAATCAATAACAACATGTTCTCCTTTATCGGGTACATAACTTAAAATGCCTCTCTGTGCAATTAAAATCTGCATGAGTGGGCAGTTAGGAACCTGGCTAAAATAAGATGGTAGACAGTCCATGGCTATGGGGCAGGGGTAGGGTGAGGGTGCTCAGTCAGAAAAAAGCTGCTAACAATATATGAAAAATCTGACTGGAGATACCAACAAGTGTGAACAGGTGCCAGCTGAAATAAACACATACATAAGGAAGCATTTAGTGGCACTCTGGGACACAACAAAATGGGAAACATGGTCTAGCAAAGCTACTGTGAAAATATTAGATAATGCAAATACATGAAGCCAATGTAGAATGTAACAGAGGAAATGAGGCATAGCAACACTGCTTAGGAAGATCTGAATATGGACAAACTTAGCTGATGTATTGGCCAATCCATGTGAGCACGATAACCAATGACAAGGTGTTCTCCTGTATAAGGCACCTAACCTAAAATGTCTCTATGTGCGATAAAAATCTAAATTTCTTGTGTCCCACAGTGCAGCTGTATGCTTCCTTATATATGTGGATTACTTTGGACCTACAGGAGTGTCTGGGGAGTTACAAAATTGGAAAAAGAGGGTGGTTTTCGTTGCTTTTTTAAAATAAAAGATTTTCCTCTGTGTTTTGTGGTTATTTTTATTTACACAATAAGTAATATAAGTAAAGTATTGCTACATGATTCAGATATCCAGTGGCATTGAGTTTCCATTGATGAAGAATGGCCCCACTATCTTTGTACCCCATATACCACACCATACCATCATATTTTGTGTTCAGTCTTGGAGGATCTATCCACTGTGGGATAGTGTCAGACCAATAGCGGTGGATTTGTTTGTTAACTTCACCATTCACAAAAAAGTTTGTCTCATCACTCATCTGAAGGCAATTGTCTATGCTGTGAAGATTCGAGATGTGCAGCATCTGAAACAATGGATACTGGAAGCCTGTGCTAGCATTTCTTCTGCGTGTTGCTATCATTGTGTCAGGATGGGAGAAGAGGGTTACATTGACAATCCAACACAATGGGCAGCACTTTGAACACATTTTATAAGTGATCATAAACTTGTAAATAACTTATGAAAGAATAAAGTTACATTAAAACTAAGCACACATTGTTTTTCTTATGAAATTCTCAATAAGTTTGATGAGTCACATGACCCTCTTCCCATTGAAAAAAATATAGTTGGATACAAAATGGCCGACTTCAAAATGGCCACCATGGTCACCACCCATCTGGAAATGTTTTTTCTCTCCCATATACTAATGTGCCACAAACAGGAAGTTGATATCACCAACCATTCCCATTTTATTTAGGTGCATCCATATAAATGGCCCACACTGTACTATTGAGTATAGACAGGCAGATGTTATAACATGTGTTAGCACTTGGCTTTTCAGACTGGTATTTAGTCCACCTTGGGTATGTAGTATCTGTTTTTAGGAGGCATATGCACTTGCCTAGTATTTTTGCACTTATTTGCACATTTTCTTTTATTTATCATGCCTCCCTATATACAGTATATAGGGAACTTAATGTCCTAATATATTGATGTGGGATATTTATAATCATTGCTTATTTATTGTATCACTATACAAAATTATATTTGTATTGTATTGCAACCCTTATGTTATTCATCTATTTTATTTGCATTTATTTATACCTTACCACTACAATAATGCTATTTTAGGAGTACCCACCTTTTATCCATTTCTGTATTGTCCATATTTTTCAGAAATATATTGTCTGGATAGTTATATTTTGTTATCAAGTCAAAACTATACCTACAATAAAAGAATGTAAAAAAATGGATGAATAATATTTTCCTAGTACTTTGGCTATTTCAGTGACTATTAAGCCTCACCCCTCACATATCAAAAGAAAAACTAAAAACTGAATTGTAGATCAATCTGGTCTATGCCTGGCTTCATGGACATTATTATGCACTGAAATCTTATTTTGCTTCTTACAGGCAAATATTTACTGTCGGTTTCTATTTTGTTCATAGCAGATGAGCTGGCCATCTGTTGGATTCCCGTCTGCAACCCTTAGCAGCCTTGTTATGATCCATAATTGACTTTTACTATTAAAACCTATATTTAGTAAATAATATTCTATAATAAAACTTTATTTTTTATCTAAGGTATTTTTGAAGGAGCCTGTCATTAGATTCACCAATGTCTGTACACAGGGAGAGATCTGTCAATCAACTGGAGCAGGGCAAGGAAAGGCCGGCCGGGAATGACCTGTCAGATTTCTCCCTATAGCCTCCTATACAACTACAGTGCCTACAAGTAGTATTCAACCCCCCGCAGATTTAGGTGGTTTGATAAGATGCAAATAAGTTAGAGCCTTCAAACTGCAAACGAGAGTAGGATTTATTAACAGAAGCATAAATCTTACAAACCAAAAAGTTATGTTGCTCAGTTGAATTTTAATAAATTTTAAACATAAAAGTGTGGGTCAATTATTATTCAACCCCTAGGTTTAATATTTTGTGGAATAACCCTTGTTTGCAATTACAGCTAATAATCGTCTTTTATAAGACCTGATCAGGCCGGCACAGGTCTCTGGAGTTATCTTGGCCCACTCCTCCATGCAGATCTTCTCCAAGTTATCTAGGTTCTTTGGGTGTCTCATGTGGACTTTAATCTTGAGCTCCTTCCACAAGATTTCAATTGGGTTAAGGTCAGGAGACTGACTAGGCCACTCCATCACCTTGATTTTTTCCCTCTTGAACCAGGCCTTGGTTTTCTTGGCTGTTTGCTTTGGGTCGTTGTCTTGTTGGAAGATGAAATTACGACTCATCTTAAGATCCTTGATGGAGGAGCGGAGGTTCTTGGCCAAAATCTCCAGGTAGGCCGTGCTATCCATCTTCCCATGGATGCGGACCAGATGGCCAGGCCCCTTGGCTGAGAAACAGCCCCACAGCATGATGCTGCCACCACCATGCTTGACTGTAGGGATGGTATTCTTGGGGTCGTATGCAGTGCCATCCAGTCTCCAAACGTCACGTGTGTGGTTGGCACCAAAGATCTCAATCTTAGTCTCATCAGACCATAGAACCTTGAACCAGTCTGTCTCAGAGTCCTCCAAGTGATCATGAGCAAACTGTAGACGAGCCTTGACATGACGCTTTGAAAGTAAAGGTACCTTATGGGCTCGTCTGGAACGGAGACCATTGCGGTGGAGTACGTTACTTATGGTATTGACTGAAACCAATGTCCCCACTGCCATGAGATCTTCCCGGAGCTCCTTCCTTGTTGTCCTTGGGTTAGCCTTGACTCTTCGGACAAGCCTGGCCTCGGCACGGGAGGAAACTTTCAAAGGCTGTCCAGGCCGTGGTAGTCTAACAGTAGTTCCATAAGCCTTCCACTTCCGGATGATGCTCCCAACAGTGGAGACAGGTAGGCCCAACTCCTTGGAAAGGGTTTTGTACCCCTTGCCAGCCTTGTGACCCTCCACGATCTTGTCTCTGATGGCCTTGGAATGCTCCTTTGTCTTTCCCATGTTGACCATGTATGAGTGCTGTTCACAAGGTTGGGGAGGGTCTTAAATAGTCAGAAAAGGCTGGCAAAAGAGATAATTAATCCACACATGTGAACCTCATTGTTCTTTGTGCCTGAACTACTTCTTAATACTTTAGGGGGACCAAACAGGATGCTGGTGGTTTGAGGGGTTGAATAATAAATGACCCTCTGAATTAACTTTTAACGCTTTAAAAAAAAAAAAAAAAAAAAAAAAATTTAGAAATTCTTTTTGGCTGCAGTGCATTTCCCACTTCCAGGCTGATCTACAGTCCAAATGTCACAAGGCCAAGTTAATTCCGCATGTGTCAACCAGCTAAATCTGCAGGGGGTTAAATACTACTTGTAGGCACTGTATGCTTTTCTCTGAAAAGTTGCATCATTTCTAAGGCCGGTTTCACACAACGTTTTTTGTGGTTCAGGTTTTGTCTGGTGCTTTGCAGAAAGCACCAGATAGAACCTGACTACCCCTGACAAACAGAATTGGACAAATATGCCCTCTGGTCCTGTTTTCTGCCGGAATCGGAAGATTGCAGCTGCAGCTGCTGAAATTTCAAGAACACGGCTAGCAGGGAGCTAGCTGCGGTCCTGAAATCTCTGCAGGGGACAGCTCCAGGTGCTAAAGTTTAGCCGCGCTCGCTGCTAAACTTCAGCATCTGGCGTCCAGGAGCCGCATCCTATTTTATGTCGGATCCGGCACCATAGACTCCCATGTTAGGGGGCGCCGGATCGCGCCGGATCCAGGAATATCCGATTTGTGCCGATTTTTGCCTCAGACACAAAAATGCTGCAAGCAACGTTTTTGTGTCCGGGAGAAAAATCCGAATTGTCCCGGATCCTCCCGGATAGATGGAAAACGGATGGCAAATAGCTGCCATCCGGCTCCATCCAGCCCCATAGGAATACTATGGGGACGATATCTGATCCGAGGTTGTCCGGTTCAGACAGGACAGCCCCGAATCATATGAACTGTGGTGTAAAACCGGCCTAAATATACCTGGGTGGAAATTGCACAATCAGGCTCTGATTTATGTTGTCTATGGTTTGGGCAGCACGAATCTAAAGACCAGTTCCCTTTCTGGATAAATGGGGAAAACATTTGTCTATAATGTCAGCCATAATATATTACAAATTGGATAAGAACAAATAAAATGGCAGATAGATGAAAATTCATATTTCTTTCTACAGCAAAGGAAACCAAATTATGTGTCACAACAGATAGTCCAACAGGTAAAAGGAACAGTGACTTCTCTGCTAATGTTCTCCAAAAAACATGACTCAATTCTAGGTCTTCTGACACATTTTACATTTAATGCCTGGAAATTATTTCTAAATAGGGCAAGAATTTCATTAAACAAATGTCGAAAGAGTGCACCAAATGATTTCTGAATGATCACTGTGGAGATAAGCAATGTTACCTAAACACGAACAAAACCAATCGGGTGAGAAAATTAAGAAAGTCCCACTAAAGTCATTGTGAGCCATTTAATTGCAATCAAATCAAAATGAACCATGTTCTTCTGGGTAATGAGGGTGCTTTTTGCTATGCTCACATATCAAAACCCAGATAAAAACACTGGCTTGATATCCTACAGTAAATAAATAGTAATAGTACACTATACAACATAGGGTAAGCAGTTGACCCTATTTTGATCAAAAGAGTGTAATATTCATCAAGGTGCGGTACTAGTTTAGGGACCATCCTGATGTCTTGTCATGGTGGAATGGCTTTTATGCTCTTTTGATCAAAATTATGTCAATTATGATATTTACATGCACTATTACTATATATTTATTTGTTTACTGCAAAGTATCTACTCATTTTTTAAAAAGTTCAGTGGCTCCTTTGCAGTTTACATTAAAAGCTCTGCATAATGTGATTTGGGCGTATGCTCACAGTTTTCTCTGTCAGTCCTCATTTTCAGTTTTATACACACCAAGGCCACATGTTCGTGTTTCTGGTACGTGTGCCGTCCATGTAGGCACATGTAAGAGACACGGACACATGTACCCTAATGTCAGTGAATAGTCATATTCACATGTTCATTTTTCCACATGGACCGTGTCTCCATGTGGAGCAGATGCGTGTCCATGTCCTCAAAACAGAGACATGTCTGATTTTTGGTGGCAGTACAGACCCATGGATCTATTCAGGTCAATGGGTCCGTGCAAAAAATGTCCTGCAGATGGTTGTTTTCCATGTGACATCCATGTGCATGGACCAGATCAAAGAGTTTTAAGTTTAAAAATAAAGAATTTTATACTTGCCTGACTCCAGCGATGCTGCTGTCCCTCTCACTTCCAGGTCTGCTCATTAAGTGGAGCCGGAAGCGAGAACGACAGGCAGCGCCAGAGCCTGGTAAGTATACAAAGTCATGCTGTCCGTGTGCTATCCGTTTTATTTTCGGATGACCTACGATGCGGGACACACAGGCACCAAAAAAGGGCCCTCTCAGGCATGGGTTTTTGCACAGATGTGTGAAACAGACTTAAGGCCCCCTTCACATCAGGTTTTTTGCCTGTCCGTGTGGTTCCTGTTTTTTGAAGGACCACACAGACAGGCACGGATTGGTGTAAACAGATGGCAATATGCTCCCGGATCCTGTTTTTTGAAGGATCCGATTTGTGCATGGCAGTACTAAAACCGGATCAGGGAAACTATCCTTTTTTTTCCCCGGATCCGGCACCATAGACTCCCATGTTATGTGCTCCGGACTGTTCCGGATTCCTTTCTGTCCATTTTTGTCCGGTGCGCCCAAAATCGAAGAAGTCTCTCATTCTGGGAACGGGATAAAACAGGACACAAATGGATCCCAGACTGAATTCACAAAAACGGATGGCCTTATAGGACCAATCCATGCCCATAGGGATACATGGGATGCCAAAACGAATCTCTGCCTATCCATTTTAAAACGGATTGACCCAGATCCCCAAAAACGTGGTGTGAAGCCAACCTAAGATGGAGGCGACTACATCTTACTGCCAGTCTCAAATGGGCATGCTCTGCAGAATATGACGTCCAACAGAGCACATGGTGACTGCATCTGCATCACAAAGATGTTGAACCTCTCATTGAAATGTCATCTCTTTACCTTGTCCAATTCCAAAATTAAGCAACCCTCACTCTGCCATGTGCAATACCAATACCAATTTCAGGGACCAAGCTATGAATTTCAGGGATGCCAATACAAAGCACCAGATCACTTGTGAAATCCTTTTCTAGCAGGACTGAATCTATGATCAAGCAGTGGGTAAAATATTAGACTGCAAATTGGAGATGGTCATATATCTATGTTTTCCATAAATCACTGCAGTTCATTACCTCTACACCACAGCAGAAGGAAATTAGTAGTATTATCAATTATAATGTCACTAAATGCCCACTGAAGAGCATACACGTTCCCTGCAGAGGTAATTCTATCAGGGAAAGAAAGGCTGCGTGCAGATTGTCTAATCCTCCCCAAGCAGTAGATAGAGTATAACAATATTGAGCTCATTCTCTCAAGGGTTATAACAGTAACACTGTGTGTTGTATATCCAGCAGAAAATTGAAGATGGTGTCATTTGATTGCATCAGGTTTAGTTATTTCTTTAGGGAAATATATTTTTACATTACACATAACCTTTCATTTCAGTAATGAATTCTACACATTATTAATACTTTGATCTACCGCAACTGTGATACCGATAGCAGCATATACAATGCAAAAGTTAATTGTTTGGGCAAAATAGTTCTAGCTGATTATGAAGGTATGTTCGCACATGGTGTATATGTCGTAGAAGTATTTGTTCCATACATTTCAATGAGGTTTTCCCAAAAACCTGAAAGTGAACTTGTGAAATATAGCAAAGTAAAAATAAGATATAAACTGCATAATATCACTTTTGTATCATGTTCATGTTTGTTAAAAATAGCATCACATCGTCTATGCTCCAGCTGCAGTATATTCATAACTTTCAGATCTTTTGTGCTACCTATTCTGTCTCTTTGTTATATTAGAACACTTCTATGAGAACACACAAACTTGCCTGAAAGAGACTTCTGTAGCACGTAGTGCTGTTATTGAATACAAACAGAGGATATATTAAGTAAACAGCAAAGGAAATGTACTATAGCAAGGATCTGGATGTTCAGGTAAACAACAAAATACCTTTATGTTTAACCCTTTAAGGACCAAGAGATCTTTTGTTTTTGCGCTTTTGTTTATTCCTCCCTCTATTCCAAGATCTATGTTTTTTTGATTTTTCCATTAATATAGCCATGCAAGGGCTTGTGTTTTGCAAGATGAGTTGTACTTTTGAAGGGCACCGGTGTGATCTTGCATGGAAGCCAGGCACACGACTTTTGACATAAATGTAAGTTAAAAGTTATGAAAGGGTTAAGTAGCCTTAAAGGGGAACTTTGGGGAGACAGAAACATTTCTGCTCTCCCTTCACTTCTACAAGATGAAGTTGAGCTGTCCACTACAATTCTAGTATCAATTATAAGGCCCCATTCACACACTGCTTTTTTTGCTGCGTATTTTTACGCACAAGCTCAAAAAAGCCAGGAGTAGAACAACCAAAACTGGGAGTGCACACTCAGAGGAAAGGTCTAATAGAAACAAGTGCTCCACTTACGGTATATTTTAATCACCCACTCCTGGTTTGTGATGAGCTTGTGCTTAAAAATACACAGCAAAAAAAGCAGTGTGTGAATGGGGCCTAAATCAATAAAATAGTATCTGCTCCTCAGCCCTTATCCCACCTGTATGGGACCAATACGTCACAGAGCAGATTCAGCTTCGGGCTGTTGCCGAGAACAGGTGGGTGGGTGTGGTGGGGACATGGCTGCTGTATGATTATATGCCACCTAATCCCATCCACTGCTTTGCTCCCCATTAGGAGGCATAATCTGTAAAAAAAAACGTAATTTTTGGTTTTACATTGAAATGTTACAAACGTATGTGAAGCACAGGTGGGTTCAAAACACCAACCAAATTTATGCTACAAATACAAAACAGAGCATTCTTCCTGTTCTGAGCCATTCCGTGTTCCCAAACAAATGATATTGGACACATATCAAATATTGCCACATTTGGGAGAAATTGTGCAATACAATTTAGGGTCCATTTTCTCCCACTATATCAAACATTTGCAGCTAAAGCAATATTTTAATAGAATTTTTTTTTATTTATTTTCAATCCACTTTGCTGAATTTCTGTTTAGCACATGAATAACACATTTCCTAAGAGCAGTTTAGAATAATTTGAGGGGTGATGTTTTTAAAAAGCTATCACTTCTGGGAGTCATCTGTTATATAAGCCCCGCATAGTCCATCCAAAATTTAATAAGTCGAAACATATTGGATCTGCAAATGTCCTTGAAAAAAAAATTCTGCTGATAAATTTTCAATCTTCTAACTTCATAACAAAATGCAAAGATATTTGAAAAACACATCCTGGCATAAAGTATATACAATCTTGGCTGAAAGTGTTGGCACCCTTGTAACTGTTCTAGAAAATGAAGTACAGTATTTTTTCGCACCGGATTATAAGACACCCCCAAATTTGGTGAAGGAAAAAAGAAAAAAAACAACTTTTAATGTTAAATGGGGTCTGTCTTGTGGTCTGTCTTATAATGCCAATGTGTGCCTTACAATCAGTAAATATATATGTCCCCCATCCTGGTATATGTGCCCCCTCCTCATATGTATGTCCCCCATCCTGGTATCCATGCCCCCATCCTTGTGTCCATGGCCCCCTTCCTGGAATCCATGCCCTCATCCTGGTATCCATGCCCCCATCTTGGTATATGACCCCCACCTCATATATATATATATATTGCCCCAATCTTGTTATCCATATATGGTCCCCATCCTGGTAATCCATTGTCCCCTATCCTGTTTCTATGCCTTCCACCTTGGAACATAAATCTCCCATCCTTGTACATAGCCCCCATATCTTACCGAGGGGGTTTGCAAGGGTGCAAGAAGTGGTTTTCACGGGTCCACGGAGGGTTGGGGCAAAGCTTGAAGCTGCGGGAGGGGGGGTGGTACAGACACGGCAGCACCCAGTGGGCGCTGCAATTATCGATGTCCTAGCATGCATTACCGAGCTGGAATACATGCTATATCCAGGCTTGCTGCAAATGGCTGCGGATTATGGTCTGCACATGTGACCCCTCCGTGGCCATTTTCTTAAAGTCTGGACACTAGAGCATGTATTGCAGCTCGGCAATGCATTCTGGTACATTAAAAATGTGGCGCCACTGGTGCTGCTGTGACCCCTCCCACAATTCCTGGCTGTGCCCCACCCTCTGTGGACCAGTGAAAACTGGTTCATGCACCTCTGCTCTACCTCTGCTAACCCCCCTCCCTTAGTAAGATTCTTTTTATTTATTTTTTGTTATATTCAAATTTTAAGACACCCCCCCATTTTCCCCCCAATTTTGGGAGACAAAAGTGTGTCTTATAATTGGAAAAATACAGTATTTTTTCAAGAAGATTATTGTAATTACATACATTTTCTTACACAATATACATTTCCTTTTTGAGCATTGGAACAACAAAACAAAACTAAGAAAAAAAGGCAAAGTAGACATAATTTAACACAACCCTCAAATTGTTGGCATCTTTTCAAAATTGTGGGTAAACAACTTTGTTTCAAGCATGTGTTTCTCCTTCAAACTCACTCCCTTGTGGTAAGTAACACCTCAGTGTGAAAATCATACCTGAAACCAGGTAAAAAGGGGAGACATTAACTCAATTTTTGCATTGTGTGTCCGTGTGCTACACAAAGCATCAAAAACAGAGAGTGCAGAAGAGATCTGACTGAGGTCTTGAGAACCAAAATTGGTGAGAAATGTCAACAATCTCAAGGTTACAAGTCCATCTCCAGAGATCTTGACGTTCCTTTGTCCACTGTTAGCAACATAGTCAAGAGATGTATAACCCATGGCACTTTATCTAATCTCCCAGGACGTGGCCAACAGAGAAAATTGATGAAAAGTTGAAATGCAAGATAGTCCAGATGGTGAGTAAGCAACCTCAAATCAAGTTCCAAATTCCAAAAAAATCATACGATCCTATAGGCTCAGGCTGCATCAGTGTCAGTGTGAATTATATGTCCTCATTTGAATAAAATTAAATGCTATGGCAGTAAACTCAGGAGAACCCCACTGCTAACAAAGAGGCATAAAAAAAAGCTAAACTACAGTTTACCAAAATGTGCCAAAATCATTTTAGGACAGATGAGACCAAGATAGAGCTTTTTGGTACATTTACTGAAAATGGCCTAGAAGGACAAAATCACAGTACCTATAGTCAATTATGGTGGAGGTTTAAAGATGCTGTTGGGTTGTTTTGATGCCTCTGGAAATGGATGCCTTGACTGTGTGCAAGGCATCTGAAATGTGAAGAGTACCAAAGGAGTTTGGGTCACAATAAAGTGCCCAGTGTCAGAAAACTGAGCTTCTGTCCTAGATCTTTCAGCAGGACAATGACCCCAAACATACTTCAAAAAGCACCCAGACATGGGGGAAAACAAAGTAGTGTAGAGTTCTGAAGTAGCCAGCAATGAGTCTGGATTGAAATTCAATTGAACACCTGTGCAGAGATCTTAAAATTGCTGTTGGAAGATGGCACCCTTCAAATATGAAAGAACTGAAGCAGTTTCCAAATAAGAGTGGTCCAAAATTCCAGTTGGGAGGTGTAAGAAGCTTGTTGATGGTTATTGGAAGCAATTGATTACACTTATCTATTTTAAATGGTGTGCAACTAAATATTAAGTTGAGGGTGCCAACAATATTGTCCAGACCATTTTTGGAGCTTTGTGTGAAAATTATGTCCAATTTCCTTGTTTCCTCTGTTTTTTTGTGTTTTTTTCACTACACACAAAGGAAATAAACGTGTGTAACAAAACACAGATAATTGCAATAATTTTGCTAAAATGTCCACCTTCATTCCATCCAAATAGATGGCAGCAGACTTTTATCAAGAATTGCTCAGTAAATTTGTCTATTCATCTTTCTTTAAATCATATGAAGTTTGCCAGTGCTGTATGGTGAAAAACAGCCCCACACCACTGTTGATATGGTAATTTTTGGGGTGATATGCAGTGCCTTTTGGCATCCAAACATTGTGTTTCCTATGGCATCCTAAGAGTTCAAATATTGGTTTCATTTGACCAAACAATAGTCTCCCAGTATTTCACAGGCTTGCCTAAATGAGCAAACTGTAAACACTTGAACATGCTTTTTGCTCAGCAATGGAGTCTTGCATGGCGAGCATGCATAGAAGCCATGAAGTCTGATTGCATAACTTATTATTTCCTTTAAAACAATTGTACCTACAGATTTCATATATTTTTATATCTCCCCACAGGTGATCCTTGGCTCTTGGACAACTCTTCTTTTCATTCTTCTGTCTCAAATCATGCTGGGATCACCTGGTCATTTATAATGAAAATACGTTCTTTTTCACTTATGGATTATTGCCCCAACAGTGCTCACTGGAACTGTCAGTAGTTTACAAATTCCTTTGTAACCAATGCCATCGGTATGTTTTACAACAATAAGCTCTCAAAGGTTTTGTGACAGCTCACTGGTTTTATCCATCATGAAATGTTTCTTGTGCTGTACCTTGGTAATGCTAATGAGACACCTTTTTATAGGCCAGCAGATGAACCAGCCGATATTATCTTTCACTAAGGCTGCTTTCACATAACGATTTTCGGTCATCCGATTGTATCCGTTTCAAAACGGATACAATCGGATCCGAAATCGGACCCCATGTTCCCCTATGGGAATCGGATGGGATCGGATGTGCCACTATTGGCATCCGATTTTGGCACCATCCGATCCCATCCGATGTAATCACGGGCACAAAATCGTAGCCTGCTACCATTTTGTGTCCGTGACTCACATCGGACAGCCTCGGATCACTGCTGATCCGAGGCTGATCCTAGTGCCCACAGCATAGGAGCCTATGGACATTGGATCTGAGTTCATCTCGGATCCGATGTCGGCTCCGTATCTCCCTGTCTTTCCCTGCTCTGCTCCTCCATCTTCTTCCCTCTCCTATTCTATATGCTGTGCCCCCGCTATTCTTTGCTGTGCCCCCTCTTCTCTATCCTCATCTATCCCTACCTGTCCCCTGTCCTCTCCCTGTGTGTAAAAAAATAAAAAAACTCCTCCCGGAGGATACATCACCTCTCACCGGCTCCAATGCTGCAGCACCATCAGGGCAGAAGAGCCTGTGATGATGTAAGAGACCCGGTCAGCTGACGAGTCATGTGACCGGGCTCTTACATCATCACAGGTCCTTCAGTCCTGATCGTGCTGCAGCGTTGGAGCCGGTGACAGGTGATGTATGCTCCCGGAGGAGTTTTTTTATTTTTTTACACACAGGGAGAGGACAGGGGACAGGATAGGGATAGATGAGGATAGAGAAGAGGGGGCACAGCAAAGAATAGCGGGGGCACAGCATATAGAATAGGAGAGGGAAGAAGTTGGAGGAGGCAGGAGACCGCAGGATCCACACGGATCCTGCAGATCGGATGGCTATTTGCCATCCGATTGCAGGGATCCGTATGGATCCGTGCCTGTCCGTGGGATTCCCCTTCAAAGTCGGATCCCACGGACAGGCACAAAAACGTTATGTGAAACCAGCCTAAGTGGCAGAATAACTTTTTAATTACTGACAGATTTCTGTTGGAGTTCTTACTTTACATTGCTTTTTGCACATTCCTTCACTAGTCCTTTATATGTTCAATACACACACACACACACACACACACACACACATACATATATTTCCCTGAAATATGCTCAAGTTCCCCATGGACTTCCATCATAATCTGTACTTGAGTGGCACTCATCTTAGACTCAACTGCTCAATACAAGTACTGAACATGTGGGCATGGTAGTGGATGTTCATCGAGAAGATCACTAAAATAATATAAGCAGGTTATTTTATGACAGGGTACAAATTCAGCTGAAATAGGATTTTTCCATTTAAGTCAATTTTTGACAGGAAAAGACTTGTGATTTTTTGCAATTCATCGGATCACTTTTCATAATAATCTTGGGTTGATGGAAATCACCCCTATAAAAACTGAAGCAGAAAACTTGTAGAAAGCAAAATTTGTGTCACTCTCAAAGCATTTGGCTGTGACTATATACATGTATAAGAGCTTAATGAAATAGTAATTTACTAGATATTCAGTTTAGTGTCTACAGTAAAGCTGGTCATAGTAGGAGGTAAAGTGAAGTGAAACTTAGAGAATTAAACAATTCTTTAAATAAACATAATTGTGCACTAAAAGGGAATTTCCATCACAAACTAAAGATTATAAACAGGGGATTTTATTAGGGAAACCCCCGCTATTATATTTTACACCTTAATCTAGAGTCATTAAGTCAAAAGTAATGAAAAGCAAGGGTAGGAACTTATGGCTACAATTGATAAGGTAGCTGTAAACTGACTTATGTTTAACCACTTGATGATTACTGTCTAGCCAGACAGCTAATACTAAATCATTAACACAGAAGATATAGGAAAGCAGGAATTAAATTATTTCCCTTTTAACCCTGACTTTGTTAAACAAGTAAAAAAATAGTTAAGGAAATACATTAAAAATTTAAGACAAAACTATGATCAATGCCAAGATTGAACTACTATAGGGAAGCCCTGCAAATTTAACTAATCAAGTATTTTGAGGATAGGCAATAGGTTGCTGATTGTTGGGAGACCCACTGATAGGACCTCCACCATTCATGAGAATGAGCGTCTGGTGTCTCCTATTTGAATGGAGACACAGTGGAGTCTGCGCAATTCAGTTCCATCCAGTGTCACTAAGGGCCCCTTTACACACTGAAACTTTCCAGCGATCCGACCTGCCCGGGATCACTGGAAATTCTATGCAGTCGCTTGTGAGCTGTAAAACAGGTAGACTTACCAGCGACCAGTCAGCAGCGACATAGCTGGTAACCAGGGTAAATATGGGGTTTCTAAGCAGCATGCTCTGCTTAGTTACCCATTGTTTACCCTGGTTACCAGTGTCCTCCCACTTACAGGCTGGGCTAAGCGGGAGGACGCTGGTAACAAGGGTAAACAGCGGGTAACTAAACAGAGTGCACTTCTTAGCAACCTCATATTTACCCTGATTACCAGCGTCCTCCTGCTTAGCCCAGCCTGTAAGCGGGAGGATGTTGGTAACCAGGGTAAACAACGGGTAATTAAGCAGAGCGCGTTGCTTAGCTACTCGATATTTATCCTGGTTACCAGTGTCCAACATCTAATGTGGGAAGTCGCTGATCGTTGGTCTCTCGCTGTCACGCACGCCGATGCATGCTGACCAGCGGGAGACCAAGGACCAAAACATGGTCTTCAAAGATTTGTAGCGATCAGCAACCTCACAGCAGGGGCCAAGTCGCTGATGCGTGTCACACATAGCGACATCGCTGGGGAGGTCGCTGTTACGTCACAAAACCTGTGATGTTTCAGCGATATCTCTAGTGATGTTGCAGTGTGTGAAGTACCCTTAAGACCGAGGAAGAGAGCTGAACTTGATTATCTTAATTAGTCCCACAGACAATGAATGGTTCAGCAGTGCACAAATCTCAACCACTTCTCCATTGAAATAGGGGACACAAAACTCCCATTGTCAGAATCAGTGGGTGGAGATCTGAAAATTATCCCCTCTACTATGGACAGGATATAAGCAGGAAGGAACAACCCTTTTAATAATGAACTAATTAACACATGTAAAATGTTATCTTTGTATCCAAAACAAAAAACAGAAAGGAAAAAAAAATATTTCCACTTAAAATTTCAGCATTCTGAAATGATCTCATGTACCTCGTACATTGCTTTAGGTCAAACAGCCAGTATAGACTCTTATAGGGCCATGTTAGAGTACGGTAGTTGAAAAATTACCACATTTACATGTACCTATCATCTTTGCTTTACTATATACTTTCTGTTGTTTTACTTTTACCCTTTTGCTATTTATTATATTTTCACCATATGATTTGCCCTATAAAAAGAGGGATAAAAGGTAATTTAGGATGTTTTCACATGTAGTTTGCAGGGTATAAATAAAGGTCAGACATGATTATGTCTAAATTATACCCAGGGAAGTAACAAAACAGTATAAGGTGTTATACTTGTTAAATCTATTTTCTCTAACGGCATGTTACACAACTGTCTTAACTGTGCTTAATCCTTTAGAGTAGACCAATTTGTCATTTTGAACAAAAGAACCAGGACATGACTTTCCTAGAACTGGCTAATTCCACGGGGATATATACAGACTCAATCATAGAATGACTAAAGTGGAGAGGACACTGCTATTAACTGTGTAGAAGAGCAGGTTGGTTACACAGCGGATCTACAAATATGATCAGTACCAGTTGTGTAAATTGCAAGTGGATGAGGATATACATCACACTGTATCAATGCGGTACTCCGATAGGATACCACTCCTTTAATTGTATAGAAATAAAATCTAATACTGATATGATGTGAGAGAAATAAGTTGTTTATTAGTAGATGCAATTCAACTTAATGTAACGATTCCGTCAATTACTTAGACCATTAGAATAACCAAGACTAAAACCAATACCATTCAAAATGGATTCATACGTTTTTATATAAAACTAGATGGGTGCCCGATGCACAATGCATCGGGATTCTAGCAGAGCGAGTCTCTGACTCGCAATGGCCGCTTCACGGCCAATGCTTCGCGCTGCTAAGGCGACTCGCCATGCCCGCTGCGCGGGCATAGCGAGTCGCCTTAGAGCTGCTCGCAATGACAGCTGCGCGGCCAATGCTTCGTTCGTATCCACATGACCACGCTGAATCGCAGCGAGAGCGGTCTGAAAAGGGGCAAAAAACCCATTCGTGATTATATAATAGATGAAAGGACATTTGGGGATATCACATCTCCAACAGACTCAAGTTAGAGGACAATGAACTTTTGACACTTCTTATGTGAACTCTCTCACTTCGATTTATTGCTTTCCACAACTCACTGAACAATCTACAGGTCTCCACAGGCTACTAATCAGAACAATAATACAATCTGTTCCTCTTATCTTATAATTTTGACTTTACACCCAGCTCAGCTCTTTCTCTCCCTAGCCTGACTCTACTTTACGTCACCTGTCGTATTTACTACAGCATCTCACCCTGCTTATGTATATATGTTTGTGTCTTCAGAATTTGTGTCATTATCAGCCTGACAAAGGGGCCATACTGACCTGGAAGCTTGTTATGTTTATTAAGTCACCCACCGGGGCTATGGGGTACTCGGAACCAGGCCCTCTCGGCGTTGTCCGGGGGGCTTCGGGGTGTCATGGTGACGTGACTCGGCTGTGTAATCCCAGCCAAGTCAATAAAAGGGCTGAAATAAATTTTTAGTAAGAGATCGTGATGCCACCCGTGGTTTGTGGCCAACTGTAGCCACCAGTGCAGTCGGGTCCTCTGGGGATGATGAGGGTTGCAGCCAGGATTATGCGCCCTCCATGGGTAGGGCTGTTCCCCAGGGCCTCCGTGTAGGTGGTGTGGATGAAAAGGAAGGAAATTGTCAATATTCCCGGGCAGCCTCTAGCTGCCAGCTCACCGTAGCTATCAGCCCTGTTCTGGGCATACAATTAACAGTCACACACAGTTCTGAGCTTTACCGGGTAGTGACTTTGATCTCGGATAAGCAGCTGGGATGGCTCATCAGAAGCACCCCAGTTCTGGTTCCTCTCGGGCCTCTGCTCTCAGTCCCGCGCACAGACTATAGTCCAGCGGTCACGGGCTTTTCGTGGGGTACCCTTCCAGGCCTCCTAGCCCTCGTCCGACGGCATTCCCTTCGTCGTGGGGGTTGGGTCTGGAACATAAACACCCCGCACCCCACCTGTATTCATGGTTGGGGCTTGCAGCTTCCCTGCCACTTCAACAGAGCTGGCACACTGGCTCCAGCCCGGTCACTCAGTGTCCCCGCTGACTCAGACACACCGAGGACCCCTTCTTGCTTCCCTTGGTACGCAGCCTGGGACCCGGCCTAGCCATATGGTGGCATAGGCCGCCAGGCCCGGGTTCTTCCTGTCTGGTGTCTCAGTTAGCCAAGTTGCCAGGTGTCTCTGCTTAGGTGTCCTTTCCTCTACACTTCTCCTCCTTTTCTCTCTCTTCTCTCCTTTTTTCTCTCCCTAACTTAGTGTTCCTGGGTTTTATTCCAGTTCCTCCACCCCTTACTGGGCTCTTTCTCTAGCTCTCCACCCTCGACTTGGTCCCTCCCACTATCCCTTACCTGAAGTAACATGGACTATGGATCGGGGGTTGTGTTGGGTGTTTGTGTGGAGTGACCAACTTACCAGTCCCAGCTACTATACCACTTAGTGGCGACCGGTCCGCAGGGACACCACATTTATCATCTTTTCAGTTAGCCATTAAAAGGTATCAACCACTGAGGATTCTCAGATTCCAGTATTTTTCTATCTACTGGCTAACACGGTACAAACATTTTTTACCTTAACCAAGACAAGTCATTTTCATTGCTGTGCACTTTTCTTTGGCTGACTTTTTTGACCAGTTTAATATTTATACAAATGACAACTTACTATTATCTATTTCTGTACCGACAAACTGACAGGGAATAACTAACCACGTTCTTTTGAATCTGCTGAATGTGGGTTGACCTGTCCTAAGTATTCAGTATAGGGTGGATCTCTTTTGGTTTTTGGGTTGCTTTTTTTTTCATTATTTGTATTAAATGGCGGCAAACACAAATGTGCCAAAGTTGTATTTTCATTGCTGAAAAGTGCATAGAGAAGCAAAAATAAATATTTTCCTGCAACTTATTACCTATTTCTATATGTTGGTTCCAGCGTGTGACACAATTATATAGTGAATGAAAGTGATACGGTAAAATTAAGGACTCCTCAATCTTCACAATCTTTCCTTATAAAATGTTTACCATAAAGGCCTGGAACTTTCTGAATAATCACATTAGAAGATTACGGGCAGAGTCTTATATTTGTGTTGAGTTAAAAGGGCGGGCAGTGGCTGGCAAACAACATCTGCTCACACTCTCTCTGCAGCCACACCATTTACTGCTCACAGTCTGCTTTATACTTGGCTGACTGATCCAAGGATTAGAGAGTATTAGGAAGGACAAACATACTTCATTGTATCTGAAACTCTGACACATAGGCAAAGCATGATCAACATCAATGTTCTTTCTGCCAGGTCACCATGTAACATCAGCTTTTGCTGTGTCAAGTCCAACCATAACTAAATCTTGTAAATAACCAAGTGCTACTGTATCAATTAAAATTGTGCCGTCTTTTGCTATACTAATGTAGTTGTATGTCATATATTTCTCTTCAGGTATATTGTAATTATAACACAATACACAAATAATTGGTGCAAGAAAATGGATCTAAAACACAGTGTGACTATATGAAAGGAGATCTTTCAGAACTGCCCTCCTCGGGGCACACATGTTGGGAACATATGGAGAATGTCGGATCAATTCCACCTTAGGACACTGATAGCTTGTGGAGATATAGTAATGTAGAAAGCTGGGAGATTGAACAGAAAACTGACTCTCATCATCATATGCTCTCTATATCAGCTTCTTAGTTGGTACCTTAATTCATCTGATATTTATAGGATATCCTGTGGAACTGCCATAAACGTACGAGATGAGGAAGACTCTTTAATGAGGAAGGCCTTCATGGAATCATAGAGTTGAAGATGTGAAGCCTGAATTAATATTCCGCTAGGGCTACTTACCAATCTCCTTACTATAGCCAGTATGGGCTCAACTTCCCAGATTGGACAAATAACATAGTATTTAGTGTATCATGGAAATAATTTCGGTGTTGCTAAAAGCAAATTAAATTCATGAGAATGATGCATATGAAGCAAACAAACAAGTATTGTCTTTCATCTAGGAATTCCTTGGGAAGATTTTTTACCATCGAAATGGGTTCACTGTTGTTTGATACAGTAACATTGTGATACTTTTCTAGATAAGGAAGTGAATACATAATAAAGTCAACAATGAGTAACAATGGAGATTTTGTAGCCTGAAGAATGACAGACAGTACTCTGTTTGACCAGTTTGATAGTAACCTAAGTCATTCTTAATTTTAGTGTTGGTGGTATTTAATACGTTACCGTATTACGCTGACCGCAGCCCCTATGTTTATAATGAGAACGCATGGTGCTGCGCAGGTCTGCGCATGACCGTGCGCTCCCATTCACTGCAATATGTGATTTGTACGCAGGCGGATGCCCGCGCACAAATCACACACTCTCGTCCGCACCAGGAATGCAACATGGTCACGTTCCTGGTGCAGACGAGAGTGTGTGATTGTGTGTGATTTGTGCATGGGCATCCGCCTGCGTACAAATCACATATTGCAGTGTATGGGAGCGCACAGTCATGCGCAGACCTGCGCAGCACCATGCGTTCTCATTATAAACATAGAGGCTGCGGTCAGCTTGTGGATCCCCTCCGCAGGACGCTGAGGAGGGTTCGCAAGTCTGAAGCCAGACTTATACAGTCACTTTTCTTCAAAGAAATTGGACTATTGAGAGAGAAGTCAAGGAAGGTAGCTTTAAAACATATAATATGTATATGATCAGTTGTAGGTTGCCCAATATAACTCTATAGATTTGGATCACAGGTTTACATAAAAAAAATTAGATTTAAGCCTGGATAAGAAGCTAGACAAAATACTCAAATACAGCTTTAGGTCACTGTGGTATTGCAGCATGCATTGTTATTTATGACCTTCCTAATCCCATATAATAATTTAAAGAAGACTGGCACACCTACAGGTTCAGGTGCTACCTGGAAAAAAACTATATGTATTAGAAAGTGATCTGCTGCACAATAAATCCCATAGTTTTGGATAAAAAATAAAAAGTGTTTAAAACATTTTTATTGATATTTTTAATTCCTATAAGGAAATGTTGCACATTCCATGCATACCTATGATGGAGTCAGCATCTCTGCTTAAAAACATGTTTACTTTTTATGTATGCAGCATCTATGCAGGCATACGTATCTCTATTGATACAGTCTACAAACAAATTCAAAAGGGAGTAATAGCTCCTATATGTATAAATGTGGGGTCTCACGTGGCGATTCTGGCCGGCGATGTCGGAAGCGATGTGCAGGTGCACGCTCGCTTCCGACATCGCAGGCCAGCTGTCACACGGCATGACGTTGCCGGTGACGCGGCGGCGATGTGGGCAGAGCCATCGCTCGCTGGGCTGGGCTCAGCCCAGCGAGCGATCCTCAGCAACGCTGCGATATAGGCTGGATCGCGCCGCCAACTGTGTCAGACGGCGCGATCCAGCCTAATCGTTGGTCACAGGTTGATAGGTTTATGAACATGTTCATAAACCTGTCAACCTGCAACCAGCGATAATTTGCAGTTGCGTCGCGCTGTCACACACTTTTGCGTCGCGCTGTTACGTCACTTTTCGGCGATGTCGCGGGCGACATCGCCAAGTGTGACCCCACCTTTAGAGCTCAATGGAAGTTGTAATGGGGCTTTCATTGAATTTTAGCTCCTTTAGTCAAGATATAGCTGTTCTATTGAAGCCTTTCTAAAGCTTTTCCTAAAAAGAAAATAAGCAACATTGCCTCAACCTAAACAACTGAAATAGTTTACCATTTGACATGTAGGACATATTTACGGTAATTTCTGCCTTCTTAAAGATAACTTATATGCAGATTTCTCATCACGTCTGCAGCTTGTTCAAGATCCCATCTAGAGTTTTTTTCTGAATCACCAAAAACGTGATTTGGATGTGCCCAAGATGAAGCCATGGATCTTAATTAGTCGAATATACAAGTATTTGACTTTCTTCCTGGCGGTGTCCATTGTTTTAGCCAGACACAATAGCGTTATACTGAATACCATTCTTTAGGGGTTCAGACCGGTGCCTCAAAGGAGTCATGAAATAGTAAATTGCAATAGTCTTTACCTAGCCTTAAACTTGTGTTATGAATATAAAATTTACAAAAGCCACCAGTCTGCACAATACTTATGCTCACTTTCACATGTGACACAATAAGCTTTTCCTCAGTTAATGTATTACTTTAGATGTAAGTGACTTAAGTCTCTTTATATGCAGTAATTGATGTGGGCGATGTACCTACTTAACCATGTAATATTGTATAAACCTGACGCAATAGAATAGTATTCATATATGTCAAAGACAGACAGTAAACATATGACTTGATGCTAAGTAGACAAGTTTATATTCCGTAGTACAGCTAAATGCTCTTTGCACCTTAAACTAAGCTTTTTAAGTCCTGAAAGTAGCATACAAATAGCCTGGGGTGTACTGAGATTATATTTACAGCTAACAGAGTGGGACATCTATGGCTGGCTACTTATCGGTAATCATCATGAACATCTCCCTATTTGAATAGTATGTGCATGCCAAGTGTATAGCAGATACGTTACCAGGTTCTCATGGGCAAACCAACATGCTTTTCCATTTTCTTATGTGAGTCGGTCGACAAGATAAGGGGGTACTCGGATACGGGCCAGGAGGTTCACTTCGGTGGGGATCACAACTGGTCGGTTCCCGGTTCCGTGCCCTGGACCCTCAATGGCGGGGTGGGGGTGATGATTATGGGGGCATTTGTAACGTGACACCACCTGTGCTACCTGGTAATAGGGTTACCAGCGCTGCAGCCGGCCGCTGAGGTGATGGTAGTGCAGCAGTGGTAGTACAGTTCCCCACAGGTGGAGCTTTACCTCAGGGCAGCGGGGTGGATGAGGGGAGTCGTAGTCCTCACCTCGATGATACTGTAAAAGCCCTCCGGGTGGTGGATGGAAGGAGACCAGACACCAGATCAGCTCAAACAGTTCTTTACTTGCACCAGGTGGAAAAGGTATATAGGACAGTCTGGTTTAACGAGGATTGTAGCTGCAGATTTTGGAGGATTTTCCTGAGTCTGGCAGTGGTGCCCTTAATAGGCTTGAGGGACATCCCATCCTCCCCCCTGTATCCCCTGTAAACATCTCTGATGATCGCCTTTTATGCTGTTTGTACAATAAAGAATCGACTAGAAGATTGGTGAGTGCTGCCGCCTCTGTATATACCCGTTGCATATATACCATGATAAAGGCAATATTCCAGGAGGAGGACCATATATAACATGATGAGGGCATTAATGCATAATGAAGGAGGATAGGGGTCAATTTGTGAGTCTTTAGAGGATTTAAAGCGTTATATGAGGCCCATTCATCTGACCAATGTGTGAGGGGGAAGTGGGGGCCCAGGTCTAAATTTCGCACCGGGGCCCGCCAAACTCTGGTTACGTCACTGATGTGCAGCATCAACAGATACTGGAGGCCTCTGCTAGCATTTCTTCTGCGGTGTTGCTATCAGTGTGTCAAGAGTGAAAGAAGAGGCTTCCATTGGCAATCCAACACAATGGGCAGAACTTAGAACACATTTTATAAGTGGTCATAAACTTGTAAATAACTCATGAAGGAATAAGTTACTTTAAAAGTAAGCACACTATTGTTTTTCTTATGAAATTCTCAATATGTTTGATGTGTCAGGTGACCCTCTTCCCATTGAAAAAAATAAAGTTGGATCCAAACTTGCCAACTTCAAAATGGCCGCCATGGTCACCACCCATCAGGAAAAGTTTTCCCCCTCCCATATACTAATGTGTCACAAACAGGAAGTTGATATCACTAACCATTTCCATTTTATTTAGGGATAGGAGAGGAGATATGACAAAAAAGTTGAGTACCATGTATCAATCTATATGGTCACCTGCATACAGCAGCTACACGTTTGTGCAAATGTCAAACTCTGGAGCTGTGTTACAGCATACACAGACGTTTACAGGTCTACATAGAATCTATAATCTTTATCCTCTGAATCAAGTTCAGAGATAATAGAATGTACTGTGCAAAAATAATTTCTATGAGAAGCATCATCTAAAAATTGTATTGATCATATTCTTATACAATTTAAATCAAGATTTCAAACTTTTTCGTACTCTTGAAGCCAATAATTATTGCAGGCATTATAAATTCATTAAATATACCAACACTCCAGGTTTTGTTTGTTTGGATTTTCTTAGCACTGGAGTGGTGCTTTAAATGACCCCCCCCCTGCCCATGTCACCTTCTGTCTTCACCTTTTAGCATCCCCCCTTTGGTCCCACGGCACTATCTTGTACCTGTAACATCTGATTGGCCGGAAGTCAGTAGTTACGTCATAAGTGCGCAATACATCTCTATGGCCAGAACTAGGCTCTCCTAGAGATGTATGAGTTGTGACATAAGGCGTGGTCCATGAAACACTGGCTGTAGCAGGTCACAAATTGCCAGAGACCAACCGGAGGGGTAGGGATAGAAGATAAAGACACTGGAAGATGAGTATTAGACATGGCTCAGGGGAATTACATTTAAAGCACCACTCCAGTGCTGAAATAAAAAAAAAATGCTGGAGTGGTGCTATACCCATACAGTAAGTACACAAGCACAGGCATGATAGTAAATGTGAAAGTACAAAGTACTTGAAAAAAGGAACAATTTTTAGTTTCTTTTCTGATGTCGTTAGATGGAAAACACCAAACATCTGCCAAAAAGCACATAGTAGGGAATATCCTATGACCATACATATGAAGAGTTTATATTGTAGACAGTGTAATTAAGATCACTTTAAAAGCTCTGTTTAAAACTGAAATAAAGGAGTCCTTAAAACTGTTACTAATGTCATAAGCTCATTTATTCATCAGATTGCTTAAGGCAACATGCATTGGGGCAGAATTAGGCTGCCAATCACTTGATGATATGATGTGGTAACTAGAGATAAGAGAATCTTTTAAAGTTCGGGTTCACCTACCTTAGCTGAACAGGCATATGTTCGCCCAACAGATCGGTAAACAGTTTGGTGAACTTCCAAACCCAATTCAAATCAATGGAAGGCAAAATCAAGGACATAGAAAACACATTCAAAGTAGTCCAAAAGCTGCCAAACACAGTTCAAACCATTTTACAGTGGAGCCCCACTGTTTTGGCACAAACATTATCTTCCTACACTATTACCGTATATACTCGTGTATAAGCCGAGTTTTTCAGCCCAAAAATTGGGCTGAAAAGTCCCCCCCTCGGCTTATACACGAGTCATACGGTATGCTGTGGGGGGGGCTGTGACCGGGGGCTGGAGGAGGCAGGAGGGGGCCGCAGTGACCGCAGGCGGTCACGTGGGGCCGCCTCATTAGTGCAATGAATATGCACAGCATCCCCCCGTCCATCAGCGGCGGGGGATGCCGTGCATATTGCAATACACAGCCCACCCTCCTTATTATGGGTCCCCTAGAGTAATAAACAGCCCCCCCTCCTTACCATGTTCCCCCGCAGGCTGCGGCAGCTGTCAAAATAACAAACACTTTATACATCACCTTCCGGCGCAGCTCCTCCGGTCCTCCGCTCCTCCGCTCGCCGGCTTCTTCTTCCTGCTTGTGCCGGTGTCATGTGACCGGGCGCAGGAGATGACGTCATTTCCTGCGCGCGGTCACAGAAGCCGGCGAGCGGAGGAGCGGAGGACCGGAGGAGCTGCGCCGGAAGGTGATGTATAAAGTGTTTGTTATTTTGACAGCTGCCGCAGCCTGGGGGGACATGATAAGGAGGGGGGCTGTTTATTACTCTGGGGGAACCATAATAAGGAGGGGGGCTGTATATACCTCTGGGGCTGTATATACCTCTGGGGCTGCTGTATACTACCACTGGGGCTGTATATACCTCTGGGGCTGCTGTATACTACCACTGGGGCAGTATATACCTCTGGGGCTACTGTGTACTACCACTGGGGCTGTATATACCTCTGGGGCTGCTGTATACTACCACTGGGGCTGTATACTACCACTGGGGCTGCTGGATACTACCACTGGGGCTGTATATACCTCTGGGGCTGCTGGATACTACCACTGGGGCTGTATACTACCACTGGGGCTGCTGTATACTACCACTGGGGCTGTATATACCTCTGGGGCTGCTGTATACTACCTCTGGGGCTGCTGTATACTACCTCTGGGGCTGCTGTATACTACCACTGGGGCTGTATACTACCACTGGGGCTGCTGGATACTACCACTGGGGCTGTATATACCTCTGGGGCTGCTGGATACTACCACTGGGGCTGTATACTACCACTGGGGCTGCTGTATACTACCACTGGGCTGTATATACCTCTGGGGCTGCTGTAATACTACCTCTGGGGCTGCTGTATACTACCTCTGGGGCTGCTGTATACTACCACTGGGGCTGCTGTATATACCTTTGGGGCTGCTGTATACTACATCTGGGGCTGCTGTATACTACCTCTGGGGATGCTGTATACTACCACTGGGGCTGCTGGATACTACCACTGGGGCTGTATATACCTCTGGGGCTGCTGGATACTACCACTGGGGCTGTATACTACCACTGGGGCTGCTGTATACTACCACTGGGGCTGTATATACCTCTGGGGCTGCTGTATACTACCTCTGGGGCTGCTGTATACTACCTCTGGGGCTGCTGTATACTACCACTGGGGCTGTATACTACCACTGGGGCTGCTGGATACTACCACTGGGGCTGTATATACCTCTGGGGCTGCTGGATACTACCACTGGGGCTGTATACTACCACTGGGGCTGCTGTATACTACCACTGGGGCTGTATATACCTCTGGGGCTGCTGTATACTACCTCTGGGGCTGCTGTATACTACCTCTGGGGCTGCTGTATACTACCACTGGGGCTGCTGTATATACCTTTGGGGCTGCTATATACTACATCTGGGGCTGCTGTATACTACCTCTGGGGATGCTGTATACTACCACTGGGGCTGCTGTATATACCTCTGGGGCTGCTGTATACTAACTACTGGAGCTGCTGCTGTATATACCACTGGGGCCGCTGCTGTATACTACCACTGGGGCTGTATATACCTCTGGGGCTGCTGTATACTACCACTGGGGCTGTATATACCTCTGGGACTGCTGTATACTACCACTGGGGCTGTATACTACCACTGGGCTGCTGGATACTACCACTGGGGCTGTATATACCTCTGGGGCTGCTGGATACTACCACTGGGGCTGTATACTACCACTGGGGCTGCTGTATACTACCACTGGGGCTGTATATACCTCTGGGGCTGCTGTATACTACCACTGGGGCTGTATACTACCTCTGGGGCTGCTGTATACTACTTCTGGGGCTGCTGTATACTACCACTGGGGCTGCTGTATATACCTTTGGGGCTGCTGTATACTACCTCTGGGGCTGCTGTATACTACCTCTGGGGATGCTGTATACTACCACTGGGGCTGCTGTATATACCTCTGGGGCTGCTGTATACTAACTACTGGAGCTGCTGCTGTATATACCACTGGGGCTGCTGCTGTATACTACCACTGGGGCTGCTGTATATACCTCTGGGGCTGCTGTATACCACACTGCTGGGGCTGTATACCACACTGCTGGGGCTGTACACCTGTGCTGGGGTCCACCCTCGGCTTATACACGAGTCAATAGGTTTTCCCAGGTTTTGGGGGCAAAAGTAGGGGGGTCGGCTTATACACGGGTCGGCTTATACACGAGTATATACGGTACTTAGCACTTTTACTGTTACTTCAGCGCTGCTGTTACTATGCTTCAGTGTCTGCTCATCAACCTCAAACATATTAACTGCTTCTCCCTCCTCCGATTGGTTAAAGACAGTTAGCTCCACCCACCCTCTCTGCTAGCATCTGTGATTGGTTGTCATTATGGCAACCAAATTGACATCAGATTACTGTAAAAATAAATAAATAATTGAAAAAATTGTCATGGGTCCTCTGCCAATTTTCATAACAGCCATGATAAAGCGACAAGCTATGGTCTGCAGGCTGCAGCTGTCTGCTGAACACTAGCTGTCGAAGAAAAAATAAAGGGTACACCACGGCTTTTTTTTATCATTATTATTATTATTAATATCTATTATATAATCGCGAATCGAAAAAGCGCCCCTTCACGCGCACTTTCGGCGCACTTCCGGCGTGGTCATGTGGATACGATTTTAACATTGGGCGCGAAGCGCCCAACGCTGCGCGAGCAATGGCCGCGAGGCCATTGCGAGTCGCTGGCCCAGGGCGAGCAATGGCCGCGAAGCGGCCATTGCGAGTCGCTGGCCCAAAATCGCTCCACAACCTCGGCTACAACCTTAGCGATTTACCGCTGAGGTAGCGCGAGCAATGGCCGCGAGGCCATTGCGAGTCGCTACCTCAGCGGTAAATCCCTACCCCAGGACTATGCAGCGACTCGCTGCCGACAATGCCGCCTCTGCTCCCCGCTACTCACACCCCACCTCCCACTATGCAGCTGCCCCATGTGTCTCCCCTCCAGCCCCGCAGCTGCCCCTGTGTCTCCCCTCCAGCCCCGATCCACAGCACTGCAACGCTCAACACACCCGCACCGACCTCCAGCACCGTACACCCCTCTCCTCACCTCCGCCGCCAGTCCCCACCACCGCACAACCCTCTCACCTCCGCCGCCAGCCCCCAGCACCGCACACACCTATCCTCACCTCCGCCGCCACACCCCATCCACAGTCTACTCCCTCCCCCCCCCACAATGTCCGCACAGCCCCCTTTCCCCCCACAATGTCCGCACAGCCCCCTTTCCCCCCACAATGTCCGCAATGTCCACACAGCCCCCTCCCCCCCCACAATGTCCGCACAGCCCCCTCCCCCCCCACAATGTCCGCACAGAAACAAACCCCCCCACAATGTCCGCACAGCCCCCTCCCCCCCCATAATGTCCGCACAGCCCCCTTTTCCCCCCCCACAATGTCCGCACAACCTCCTTCCCCCCCCCCACAATGTCCGCACAGCCCCCTTTCCCCCCCCCCCACAATGTCCGCACAACCTCCTTCCCCCCCCCCCCACAATGTCCGCACAGCCCCCTTCCCCCCCCACACAATGTCCGCACAGCCCCCTTCCCCCCCCACACAATGTCCACACAGCCCCCTTCCCCCCCCACAATGTCCGCAATGTCTGCACAGCCCCCTTCCCCCCCCACAATGTCCACACAGCCCCCTTCCCCCCCCACAATGTCCGCAATGTCCGCACAGCCCCCTCCCCCCCCCCCCACAATGTCCGCACAGCCCCCCTTCCCCCCCCCCACAATGTCCACACAGCCCCCTTCCCCCCCCACAATGTCCGCAATGTTCGCACAGCCCCCTCCCCCCCCCCACAATGTCCGCACAGCCCCCTTCCCCCCCCACAATGTCCGCAATGTCTGCACAGCCCCCTTCCCCCCCCACAATGTCCACACAGCCCCCTTCCCCCCCCACAATGTCCGCAATGTCCGCACAGCCCCCTCCCCCCCCACACAATGTCCGCACAGCCCCCCTTCCCCCCCCCCACAATATGCTCACAGCCTCCTTCCCCCCCCCCACAATGTCCGCACAGCCCCCTTCCCCCCCCCACAATGTCCGCACAGCCCCCTTCCCCCCCCCCCACAATGTCCGCACAGCCCCCTCCCCCCCCCACAATGTCCGCACAGCCCCCTTATACCCCCCACAATGTCCGCAATGACTGCACAGCCCCCTTCCCCCCCCACAATGTCCGCACAGCCCCCTCCCCCCCCCACAATGTCCGCAAGTCCGCACAGCCCCCTCCCCCCCCCACAATGTCCGCACAGCCCCCTCCCTCCCCCACAATGTCCGCACAGCCTCCTCCCCCCCCACAATGTCCACACAGCCCCCCCCCGCCAATGTCCGCACAGCCCCCCCCCGCCAATGTCCGCACAGCCCCCCCCCCCGCCAATGTCCGCACAGCCCCCCCCCGCCAATGTCCGCACAGCCCCCCCCCCGCCAATGTCCGCACAGCCCCCCCCCCCGCCAATGTCCGCACAGCCCCCCCCCCGCCAATGTCCGCACAGCCCCCCCCCCGCCAATGTCCGCACAGCCCCCCCCCCGCCAATGCCCCGCATGTCCACAGCCCCCCCCCCGCCAATGTCCGCACAGCCCCCCCCCCGCCAATGTCCGCACAGCCCCCCCCCCGCCAATGTCCGCACAGCCCCCCCCGCCAATGTCCGCACAGCCCCCCCTCAGTCTAAGTTCGCCGCACCTAAGAGCCTATCCCATAAGCCCCTATCCCCTAAGCCACTATCCCCTAAGCCCCTATACCCCTATCCCCTAAGCCCCCGCCGCTAACACCTAAGGACCTACACCCGAAGCCCCCGCCGTCCCCTAACCTAGCCGTCCATGACTTACATGCCTTCAAGACATCTGATCGTCCGTCCGTCCAATCCTCAAGTCCTCCGTCCGGCCAGGCGTCCTCTTCTTCCGACCCCTCCGGTCTTCTCGATTCCTTCCGCTATCTCCAGCTCTTCCTCCGGCCTCGGGGATCTTCTAGCTTCCCGTCCTCTTCATTTCTCATTCACATATAATAGACGAAATATCCGCCATTGTATGTCAATGAGATATGAGCTGCTCTTCTGATTGGCTGAGGACAGTAAAACAGCGACCAATCAGAAGAGCCCCTCATTGACACACAGTTCTCCTTCAGGTCCGCCTTTTTTTCCCCATTGACATACATTAGCGGTATGTCGCCGATTTTATGGCCGCCCACCTGGTTCTATTTGTCGGCCCTAAAATCGCGGACACACCGCTAATGCATCTCTATGGGCAGTCAGCCCGATTTCGGATTGAACGCCAACCAATCAGAATTCGAGCTGACTTGCCCATAGACATGCATTAGCGGTGTGTCCGCGATTTTAGGGCCGACAAATAGAACCAGGTGGGCGGCCATAAAATCGCCGACATACCGCTAATGTATGTCAATGGGGAAAAAAAGGCGGACCTGAAGGAGAACTGTCTCACTTAAAATAAAGAATAAATTAAATAATAAATTAAATAATTAAAAAATATTTAAAAAATAATAAAAAATAATATTTTTAAAATAATAAAAAATTAAATAAAAATAATAATTAAATAAATACATAGCGGACCAAAATGAGAACTGTCTCTCACTTCAAATAAAGAATAAATTAAATAATAAATTAAATAATTAAAAAATATTTAAAAAATAATAAAAAATAATATTTTAAAAATAATAAAAAATTAAATAAAAATAATAATTAAATAAATCAATAAATATCGGACCTAAAGGAGAACTCTGTCTCACTTAAAATAAACAATAAATTAAATAATAAATTAAATAATTAAAAAATCTTTAAAAAATAATAAAAAATAATATTTTAAAAATAATAAAAAATTTAATAAAAATAATAATTAAATAAATAAAAAAGTAACGGACCAAAAGGAGAACTCTGTCTCACTTAAAACAAACAATAAATTAAATAATAAATTAAATAATTAAAAAATCTTTAAAAAATAATAAAAAATAATATTTTAAAAATAATAAAAAATTAAATAAAAATAATAATTAAATAAATCAATAAATAGCGGACCTAAAGGAGAACTCTGTCTCACTTAAAATAAACAATAAATTAAATAATAAATTAAATAATTAAAAAATCTTTAAAAAATAATAAAAAATAATATTTTACAATTAAACCCCCCAAAAAAAAGTATGTGACCCCCCCAAAAAAGTATGTGACCCCCCAAAAAAGTATGTGACCCCCCCAAAAAAGTATGTGACCCCCCCAAAAAAAGTATGTGACCCCCCAAAAAAAAGTATTGGACCCCCCAAAACAAGTATGTGACCCCCCAAAAAAGTATGTGACCCCCCCAAAAAAGTATGTGACCCCCCCAAAAAGTATGTGACCCCCCAAAAAAAGTATGTGACCCCCCAAAAAAAGTATGTGACCCCCCAAAAAAGTATGTGACCCCCCAAAAAAAGTATGTGACCCCCCAAAAAAAGTATGTGACCCCCCCAAAAAAGTATGTGACCCCCCAAAAAAGTATGTGACCCCCCAAAAAAAGTATGTGACCCCCCCAAAAAAGTGTGACCCCCAAAAAAAGTATGTGACCCCCCAAAAAAAGTATGTGACCCCCCAAAAAAGTATGTGACCCCCCAAAAAAAGTATGTGACCCCCCCAAAAAAGTATGTGCCCCCCAAAAAAAGTATGTGACCCCCCAAAAAAAGTATGTCACCCCCAAAAAAAAGTATGTGACCCCCCCAAAAAAGTATGTCACCCCCCAAAAAAAATTATGTGACCCCCAAAAAAAGTATGTGACCCCCCAAAAAAACTATGTGACCCTCCCAAAAAATTGTGACCCCCCAAAAAAATTGTGACCCCCACAAAAAAGTATGTCACCCCCCAAAAAAAGTATGTGACCCCCAAAAAAAGTATGTGACCCCCCAAAAAAATTATGTGACCCCCCAAAAAAAGTATGTGACCCCCCAAAAAAGTATGTGACCCCCCAAAAAAAGTATCTGACCCCCCAAAAAAAGTATCTGACCCCCCAAAAAAAGTATGTGACCCCCCCAAAAACTATTCACACCCCCCCGAAAAGTCCTCCACACAGCTATAACTACTATAATCAAATTAATGCACATTCTAGAATCCCGATGCATTTGCATCGGGCTCACAGCTAGTTATTATTATAATTAATTAGTTCTTTAATGCCAAGAAACAGGCTAAAACACTCTTTAATGCAACATGAACTAAAGTGAAGCTTACAATATATAAAAGGGTGGGACATTATATAGCTTTATGACATCTATCTATCTATCTATCTGTAAATCTATCTATTTTGTTCATCTATAAATCTGTCTCTACATTACTTTCATCTAGCTATCAATTCAGCCACCCACTTGAACAGCTGAAGAGTTGAGTAATCTTTAAAATCTTAAAAGACAGTAAAATGTTGAAAAAAAATTAGCAGGTCGCGGCCGCTCCTTGAGGGGTGCACCCAGTAGGTGCGCCACTGCTGGCGCTTCACCCTAACACTCTCGCTGCCCAGGTGCATTGGCATTTTAAGAGTATTTGGAGTTGAAGCCAGCTAGGTAGTAGTGTCAGCTGGCATCAAGGCCAGAGGTTAGTAATGTCAAGGCGTCAATCAGATAGCCGATATTACTAATCAAGTCAGTAAGGACACAAATGACCACATCAATAAATATTTTATTTGAAAATGAACTCCAACATATTCGTCTTTCGCCTTCTTTTTTATTATTATTAAAAATCCATTTGTTCAAATTCTCCCATTTCACCCAACCCCCCAAGGATGTAAAAAATAATTAGAAAGACCCCCAAAAAATAATGAAACCCAAATAAATCCTGAAGTAGTCCCAGTATATGGGAGGAAATATCAGTGACTGCATCCCCATATGGTGGGACAGCTGGCATGGCACGGCTCCCGGCAGTGTGACAAGCCATGACTTCCCTGACGATGTCCCAGGTTACACAGCAGGTATCACACAGCAGGGAATCCTGCCTTATGACCTGAAATAACCTCAGTGGCATCAACATTCATAACAGTAGCTGTCTCATGAGATCTACGATATCGCACGAGATGAAGATGTATCTCACTGGTATTGTGAAACAGTGCATGTGAGGAGCAGTGACGTCAGGGAGTGCAGCCCAGTTCAAGGTTGCAGGATAGCCACTGTCTCACCTCTTGAGTCTAAAGTGCAGTAATGTTTGTGATAGCACCATATGTCACACTCTCACGCGTGCCTGCATGCCTGCTCTCACAGCATATGGGGGAATGCTTTCTGTGAACATGACCCCACCTTATTGTTGTAAGGTTCCATGCCATTGGTACGTTGTTTGATGTTTCTTTTGAAGCAGATTTTGAGAATCTGCATCAAAATCTGCATGTCTATCCTGAAGTCTGCAAAGCCTATGAGAGTTCAGAAGTGCTATGTCAAAGTGTTATTTTTTTCAGATTTGATGTAAATTTTGGAGCAGAAAAAAGAAATCTGAACTACGTATGCAAGGAAAAAGAAATGTAATGTGGGCACAGTACTTCTGACCTGTGATAGACTTTGCTGGCCTCAGTATAGATATGTAGATTTTAATGCAGTTTCTCAAAATCTACTTCAAAAAAGCAGCAAACAACGCATCGTAGGCACAGGGCCTAAAAGGGTCCAGGGAGAGGCGCAGTTGTGGTGAAAGGGCTTCAGGATTCCTCTTTCCCCCAGCTACCTCCACAGATATCTCTAGGGTAGGGGTAGCCAACTACAGTACTTAAGGTTTAAAAACAGTGCAAGTTTTCAGGATTTCCTTTAGCATAACACAGGTGCTAATTTCATCACCTGCACCTGTGTTCAATGCTGAGGAAATCTTGAAAACATGCACTGTTTGCAGCCCTTAAGGACTGCACTTGGCCAGTCCTGCTCTACAGGTGTGTGTGTAATGTCTTGAATTTCCATACCTCAGGCCTTCAGGCCAGAGGCCTGCAGCTAGTTCGCCAGTCTCTGTAGGGCAGTATCAAAGCACTTATTTGCAGAAACAGTCCAGCACTCAAGGAGTGAAGTAAAAAAGGCCATGGTGGTACATGATGTCATTTGTAACATTTATCAGACTTAAACAGTAATAATTTTCACATAGGTACTTAGAACAAACTATACGTTTCAAAGACACATATATAAATATTAACATAAAGAAAGTCCCAAAGGGATCAGCAGACTCCATTACAATGGTGCAAAGTTCATTAAGGGCAAACTTGAGGGCTTTGAGGTATTGCCCAAAGGCTACAGTCCTGCTAATCCAGCAGGGGGAAGAGCAACCAGCGGTAAACTTGGGAAGGGGAAAAATAAAATTGACAAAAAAACAGGCCTTGCTCTTCGAATAACTCAAAAAGCACTGAAAAAAGTATTTTTCCAGACAGAATGACAACTAAAGGATGGATCAGCAACCCAACAACATGCCTTTTTTAGGGAAGTCTACTTTAATTGAAATAAAAACTGTCCAGCAGGTCAGCTTTTTCATTGCTGCACATGATAGAGGTCGCAGTTCCTCATTGTACTTTGCTACTAGATTGTCTCAGGGGGGTCGCAGGGGCTAATCCTTCAGGGGCATTCTCAACCACCACCTGCCCCTCAGCACACCCATTTATGGCCACCACTAGAGAAGAGGATGGAAGAATTAAGCGATGACCACCCCTCTAGGAAAGAAGCGAGCAACTTGGCAACACCGACAGGTCCTTTAGGATCAATGGCTTCAGTGGGTTTAGATTCAGCTGTCTGACTAACCAAGAGAGGCCTGGCCTCCATCCGACGCAACATTCTCTCCAGCCTCCATCTGCCAGTTTTCAAACTCACAAACTAAACGAACGAAGTGCCCAAGGATCCGTGCTGCTGGAATGAAGACCATGAACTATGCAGTCTAGTCAAATGGTGCCTTTTATTCCGACGCGTTTTGGAGACAATACCTCACTCCTTCTTCAAGGATTAACAGGAGTGACTATTCCACCTGGCATTTTATACACAACAATATGCTTTGTAATTCTGACGTAGACAAATGCATCAGAATGACGTTTCACAGTGGGAGGGTACATAACTTGTAAAAAACGAGATTTTTTTCAAAATAACAAATATATATCAATTCATGAGAATTCAATATATGATTCAAATATTCAATATGTGATCTTCTGGTAGACATTAGAATTGTTCAAAAAATAAAAAAAAATGAAATTATTGTGGAATAAACCAAGGGTACAACTCGCAAAATAAAAATAAAGGGGGGGTGTGTTTCACTGAGTGTCAAACTACATGTGTCACACAGTTTAGTGATAAAAGTGTCAGATCACTAAACTATGTGGCACATGTAGTTTGACAATTGACACTCAGTGAAACACACACACACCTTTTTTTTTTTGTGAGTCCTACCCTTGGTTCATTCGACAATAATTTATTTTTCTTATTTTTTTAACAATTCTACTGTCTACCAGAAGATCACATATTGAATATTTGAATCATATATTGAATTCTCATGAATTGATATATATTTGTTATTTTGAAAAATCTCTGTTTTTTGCAAGTTATATATCCTCCCACTGTGAAACATCATTCTGACACATTTGTCTACGTCAGAATGACAAAGCATATTGTTGTGTATAAAATGCTGGGTGGTATAGTCACTCCTGTTAATCCCTGAAGAAGGAGCAAGGTATTGGCTCCGAAATGCTTCGGAATAAAAGGCGCCATTTGACCAGGCTGCATTGTTCCTGGTCTTCATTCCAACAGCGGTGATGCTTGGGCACTTTGTCCATTTAGTTTCTCAGTTTCTTGTGCCACGTGTATCGTGGGAGTGTGCATCCTGCAGCAAGCTGGACAAGCGCATATACTGGTTGTGAGTTTCTCAACCAACCCAGGTGAGCGAACCATATAGCGACATTACCCTCCTTAGCTTATCAAAGAATAAGACCCTATGCTCCTTTTTGTTTCATTTATTTAGAGAGTTTTCAGACTTGTCAGTGGTGGCAACCCAACTATTATAGCCACGAGGCCGGTCTCCTCTGGGCAGGGAGACCAGTGCCCATCGTGCAGCGCCATTCCTCCCACCTGTTCTGTCCCTGCTGCTAGGCCAGTCTTTGCTGGGCAGGTAGACCAGTGCCCATTACGCAGCTCTCCTGAGTCTGCCCATCCTCCAGCCATGCTGTCTTCTACTTACCCTGCCTGCGGTCCTGCGCGGCTATCTGCCCCCTTCCCCTCCCAGGGCCTGTATCCTCTGAGATCTCCCAGTAGCATGCTTAGGAGGTATACATCGCCCTCTGCTAGGTTTTAAAGGGACAGTACACCTGTTTTTGTTTGGCCTCTCAACCTAATAGCTGAGAGGTCCAGGGTATAAAAGGCACCTTCCCCATATGGGAGGTGACTGGGCAATCTTTTCAATGTTGCAAGCGTCCAGTTCCCTCTCCTGCAGTGCTTTGCACTAGAAGACTGTTGTTTACACTTTGCTCTGCAATATACTTACATTTGTCTCTCCACAGAATATTCTACCGGCAGTGTCTGTCATATCTGCATTGCTCAGCATATTCCAGATCCCAGTTTGGTCTGTACCAACCTCTCATGGAGTGCACAGCATTCTCTGTATTCCACTACCGGAGGGATCAGCTTATCTCAGATTGCACAGAACTACCAGGATTCTTCTACAGATTGGACCATCTTATTGCTGTCTTCTCTACTTCACTGTTAAGGTCTATACGAGTTGACCCTCTTGTACTAGATTCATGGCATTTAGATTCCTTGGAGCTGTGCCAGAACAATCCCTGTATAGGGGTTCCCTCGTCAGTTGCCCTCTAGGGGAGTTTAGTGTCTCGATTCAGAGGGTCCTCTCCCTCGGACACTTTCACCTATGGGCTAATAACCTAAAAGAAAATCAAGGTTTCCCTGAAGTCACTCTCCAGTTTCTTTCTGTTACAAGGGTTCAGCTTCCGCAAAATCATCTGTGATCCAGTGAGTCTACATTATAAACCCATGGCCATAGCGCGTAACACCAACTTATGCCACCCGTGAACTACCCCTTCTTCGGCTATAAAGCCAAACCCCCTCTGCTGGATGAATGTCACCACCATGTCTTGGGTACATTAGTCATCAAAGTCATTGGCTTTAGGCCTAGGCAACCACTCTCAGGCAATGGCATCTAGAAGCCAAATCTCAAGAAAAAAGGCAGGCAGGGGTAGTTTATGCCGTATTGGATAGTTGCTTGGAGTGGGTAGGAGTCCCCACATGGCAATCTCCCAGTCAAAGGCCTCTGGTGGGGGTGCTACACAGAGTGGGAAACAGGGTCTTCTGCCTCTATTACCTCCTCCTCTTCCTCACCCCCTCGACCTCCTCACCATGCTCCTGGCCCTGGATTTTCTCATCCAGCATCTGCGGCAGCGGCTGAAGGTGTATGTAATAATGCCAGGCATGCTGGAACATCCTCCTGAGTGTGGAGCACCAAGTGACATATGTATCCTGTGTAGGCTGCTTCAGTTCTGGTGCTGAAGCACCCTCTGCCTCTGTTGAGGAATATGACATCCTCCAGAGCAGTGGATTTATCAGTAATATCACTGGCTGTGTACTGCAGGCACACACTAGCAAAGTGTAGCAGAGTGCAGCTGCATTGTACAGCACTGCGACAATTATACCGGGCTCCGCGGTGCAGCCTTTTAGTTTTGCCAATGGGTCCACCTTTTCCAGTACCAGGACACAATTGCTTACAAGATATTATTGTTTGCACAATCTTGTTGCGTAGCTCCTCATTAAACCCTCCATGGGGTGGACTGCAGAAAGCACCTGACTTAAGGTCCCGTTACACTTAGCGATGCACCAGCGATCCCAACTATGATACGACCTGGTAGAGATCGCTGGAGTGTCACTACGTGGTCACTGGTGAGATGTCAAACAGTCAGATCTCACCAGCGATGCAGCAATGATACGGCAATCGTTGGGACCCTGTCACTCAGACCTGTAGCATTGAGATTGTTGGTCGATGTCCCCAACAAACAAACCGATTCATGCTGCCCAGCGTGAGCCCGACGATCAAAAAATGTTCCAGGACAATCCAACACGATCGTCGATCTCACAGCAGGGGCCTGGTCACTGCTATTTGTCACACATAGCGAGATCGCTGGCGAGGTCACTGTTGTGTCACAAAAAGTGAGACATATCAATGATCTCGCTAGCGATCTCGCTTAGTGTGAAGCACCCCTTACATTACAAATCCTATTCTTCATGCGAAAGGTAACACTTGAGCTTGAGGTTGGGTGAAGTGATTATTGAAGCCTGACATATTTGGAGGAGAAATAAAAAAACCTAATTTATTCAGCTCACCATCAATTCATCTGGAATGTGGAATAAGGCTAGTGGGCTTTAATGCACGGACAACTTCAATATTAATGATACATATAACATACTTATGCACATGCTACAAATCTGTATTCTAAATGTATGGAATGAAATTAAATAAAGTGATTGCACATTTTCAAGAAGCAATATCAAAAGCATGGTGTTTCATGACTGTGAACAGACCATGTAGGTGAATCATGTAAGAGCAGTGAGTCTTGAAACTCTCTGCCATATGATGTTGTTATGAATGATTTACTACTAAAATATTTGAAGGGCCTAGATGAATTTCTTGAAAAATATAATATTACCGGTAATATATACATATGTGGAGTCAGGAAGGAATTTTTTTCCCCAATGTGGAGCTTAGTGTTTGCCATAGGGTTTTTTTTTTTGCCTTCCTCTAGATCAACACATTAGGCTATGGGTTGAACTAGATGGACTTTGGTTGGGGTCAAACTTGCGCTTTTTTTTTTAAACCTGATCCGGTTTTGAGCTTTTAAAAAGCTCAAAACCGGATCAGGAAACGCTCCTCATAGGAGCCTATTATAAAAACCAGATTGCTTTACAAGCAATCCGGTTACCGCCTCCAACTCTGCAGCCTGCTTGAAAAATCATGCAAGCTGCAGTTTTTGGAGCGGTTCTAAACCCCGTAATGCGGTTACCGGATTGCTCAGGATGTGTAATCCTGAGCAATGCGGTTACCGCATATACTTTGCTTATCCTGGCTACCGCCGAGATAAGCAAAGTTTTATCAGTGGTTTAAAATATTAAATTTTATTAATAAATGAGGCTATAATGTCTCTAGTGGGTGCCCACCCCCCTAGAGACATACCACCCACTCAGGTGGGCATATAATTATTGAATTGCTGATGTACAGTAGCCGGCTTCTGTCGGCTACTGTACATCTTTATGAATGAAGCCGCCGGCTCCCCTGTGCGCAGCGCGCATACTATACCTAATGTATGTATAGTATGTGCGCTGTCCAAGGTCCTGTAGGCTTTTACAGTAGATCTATGGCACTGCGCAGCGCCATAGATCTACTGTAAATGCCTGCTGGACCCTGGAAAATGACCGCAATTATGAGATATGCATGTTCGTGGCAACAGCAAGACTAGTGGGCGTGGCCTCATTCAATACAAGTGTACATAGCGAGTACATCTGACAAATGGGCATGGCCATCTAGTGGGTGTAGCCTTGCTCCATACACTTGTATTAAATGAGGTGACGCCCAATAGCCGGGGACTCTGGCTGCAGAGGCCGGGAACTTGCATACTGCATAACTGCAGTCTGTTTCCGGTTTAGAAACAGTGAATCGTCACAGAGCACAGTATGGGCGCTTGGATGACTGATAAGTCTGCAGACACACAGAGTGTCTGCAGAATTATCTGTTTAGACCAGGCAACCCCTTTAATCCTGGCCTCTTAGCGTGCCTTCACACTGCGGCACGATCCGGTCCGGGGCTGTCCGGGATGACCCTGACAGCCGCAGACTGGATCAGCACACATAACTGGAGGGCTAATGTGCCCTCCGGCCCAGTGTGCAGCCGCACGCAGCTCCTGTTGCTGATAAGTCAGGACCGCGGCGCTGCGGTCCTGACCTGTCAGAGGCTGCAGCTGCGTGCGCTGCACACCGGACCGGAGGGCATATTAGCCCTCCTGTCCTGTGTGCTGATCCAGTCCACGGCTGTCAGGGTCATCCCGGACAGCCCCGGACCAGTTCACGCCGCAATGTGAAGGCACCCTTATGGTGCTTTTTTTTTTTGAAAGATTAATCATTAGTGTTGTTTCCTTTGTGCATTGGAGGTTTAATTAAATTGGGTTTTCCATGGCACCCATTAATGTACACTGTTATTATTCATTTAACCCTTGCTTTTTTTTTATGGCCACTTTACACGTCCCAACATCGTTCCGATATTGTATACAACGGCACGGGAGCGCGCACTTTTTTGGCTGAAATCCAAGATCGCATAAGAGATGTCACACAGGGAGATATCGGCAGGCAACACAACTGCGATGTATACGCCCCACTTGTATGAGCGACCCAGGGAAGGACCATTTAACATGGGAGTGAATAGGGGAAGTTGTGCTTCAAGTCGGTGTTGGGCTGTCACACAGCACGATCCTGCCAGATCGTCCATCCAATATTGAGCAGTTGGAGAGCCTGCGCAATTCTTCCCCGATATCGTTTTGGCATCAGTCTTGCATCGAATTGGTCATTTACACCATACAACGCACGAACGATATCGGGGCCAACGCACGAACCACGTGACTTTTTATCGAAGTTGGACAACGATATCGGGACGTGTAAAGTGGCCATTAGTCTTATGTAAACAGGATATTTGTTGCCAAGAACAATTATATTCAATCTGCAAATAATGATTATATTAACGATCATGCTGTGTGCAGTGGTAGTATAGTCAGCTTGTCTAAACAGGCTATTAAATGACCGCCAATAGGTTTCTATGTACCGATCGTTTAATAGCCAGGTGTCGGCCAGGGGTAAAAACACCCTATGAAAAAATGAGAGCCCAGTGAAGATGTGGATGTAGTGGCACAGGCTTGTAATTTGAGAAGAAGACAGGAAGGTCAGTGCTGCAGCCCATAGAGATAATAATAATATAATATTTATTCATTTATATAGCGCTATTAATGCCATAGCATGTATAAGGTTTGACACACATTTCCTGGTCATGAATGCATAGACCCAGACAGACTTAAAAGAACGGCAATGTAAAATTCCTGAGTATGAACTATTTAAGAAATCATTTACACACTGAAACAAGGAAACTTTTGGTACAATGACAGAATGGGTAGAAAACCACTAGTGCCGAATAAGTAGGAAATAGAAAGTGATTCTCACTATCCTAAGGGGGATGTCACACAGCGTCGATATCGCTGTCAATGTCGCTCGTACGTCACAGATTTTCAGTCGCTCAAGCGACGTAAAAGTGACGCAGGAGCGACATTGAAGCGTTTGACCAAGCGATGCAACCAGCGATATGTCGCTCATCGCTCAGTAGACCTTGTGCATCGCTGCGTGTGACACTAAACTCAGCGACATATTTTCTATTTTGACATCGTACAAGCGACTAAATAAAATCGCTCGCAAGATGGCGACATCACCGCATCGCTGGGTCATATTGACGCGTGTGACATCTTACCTACGATAATTCCACATCGCTCAGGCGATGAATAATTTGTGACGCATGAGCGATATCGCGGGCGACATTGGCACGTGTGACAGGCCCTTTAATTATCACCAATCCCTAGTGTTGTTTCTGTCTATCATCTCAGCAATTTGTTTCCATGCTGCTTCACTTCCACTGATTCTTTTCCTTCCATGATCCAGATTGCTCCAGTTGTAAACTTGCAACAGTGACAATGTTCACTAACTGCCTCTTGCCTCTAGAATTCACAGTGGAGGAAAGAACCTCATATGGTCCTTATAGTGACTGCCATGCCTGTCTGTAATTAAAGCTTTGAGCTCCATTGTTGTACATGGTAAATATCCATTCTGTCAACTATGGCTTCACTCCAGAGAAGAATCAAGCCAGTTTTGCCTCTAACTTTTGCTTTTCACTTACTATAACTGAGCATCTGTGTGTGGTCTGTGAATGTCAGTCACAAGTCTACAGTATTGTAGACTTGTATTGCCTCAGGCAAATGGAAGAAGAAATGCAATAAACAATTCAGAGTGTAGCAAATGCCTCTAGTTAATGTATTATGCTAGTTGTATAACGCAATTCACAGGGCTCATTATATTCAATCACTTCTAATATTCATGGTGTTTTCAAGCAGACTGGATTACTACAGAATAAATAGTTTTTCACTCTAAAGCCCCCCGTCACACATAATGAGATTGTTAGCGAGATCGTTGTAACGTCACAGGTTTTGTGACGTAACAGCGATGTCACTAACAATATCGCTAAGTGTGACACTTAGTAGTGATCAGGCCCCTGCTGTGAGATCGCAGATTGTTACGCGCGCTGCCTAGATACCGGGTGTTTATCATAGTTACCAGCGTCCTCCCTGCTTACAGGCAGCGCTAAGCAGGGAGGACACTGGTAACTATGATAAACACTGGGTATCTAGGCAGCGCGCACTGCCTGGATACCTGGTGTTTATCATAGTTTCCAGCGTCCTCCCTGCTTACAGGCAGTGCTAAGCTGGGAGGACCCTGGTAACTATGATAAACACCAGTTATCTAGGCAGTGCGCTGCCTAGATATCTGCTGTTTATCATAGTAACCAGCATTGTGGAGGTGGCTCCCAGGTGCCTGGTCGCTGGGGAGATCTGCCTGTTTGACAGCTTCCAAGCGACCAGGTAACGACACACCAACGATCCCTACAGGATCGTTATCGTTGTCGGGAACGCTCTTGCGTCGTTGTGTGTGACGGGAGCTTTACTATTCAATTTAATCAAAAAGTACAATAGAATAAACATGTCTTCATTGAAGTGGTTGGGCACTTTAAGACCTGATTCACAAATATATATACAGTATATATACTGTATATATATCTAATATATAAAAGCCGAAGGCCACTTCCGGATAACCCGAAGGGTACTTCCGTGATGGTCTAAGGCCAGGGCTGGTGACGTCAGCCAGTGCAGAGTAGCCGCGCGCAGCCCAGCTACAGGCACCGGCACAGGAACGTTCCGATCTCGGAAGTTCCGTGTGCCCTCCAGCCACTCCACTCCACCCTCTGCCCTCCAGACACTAGCGAACATACCGGGGGGGCAGGGGGGGCCACACACACCCTGGGGGTACCCGTGCTCCCCGCCGCGCGCCTGGAGAGGAGGGAGGCCGGCACTTCCTGTCCTGCACCTCTGCCCGCCCCTCCTCTCCTCCTACACCCGACGCGCGGCCCGCGGTGAGTCTGCAGCCCCACACGCTCCTCTGCCCTCCAGCCTGTGTGCCCCCTCTGTCCTCTGCCCTCCAGCCTGTGTGCCCCCTCTGTCCTCTGCCCTCCAGCCTGTGTGCCCCCTCTGTCCTCTGCCCTCCAGACTGTGTGCCCCCTCTGTCCTCTGCCCTCCAGCCTGTGTGCCCCCTCTGTCCTCTGCCCTCCAGCCTGTGTGCCCCCTCTGTCCTCTGCCCTCCAGCCTGTGTGCCCCCTCTGTCCTCTGCCCTCCAGCCTGTGTGCCCCCTCTGTCCTCTGCCCTCCAGCCTGTGTGCCCCCTCTGTCCTCTGCCCTCCAGCCTGTGTGCCCCCTCTGTCCTCTGCCCTCCAGCCTGTGCCCCCTCTGTCCTCTGCCCTCCAGCCTCTGTGCCCCCTCTGTCCTCTGCCCTCCAGCCTATCTGCCCCCTCTGTCCTCTGCCCTCCAGACTGTCTGCCCCCTCTGTCCTCTGCCCTCCAGCCTGTGTGTCCCCTCTGTCCTCTGCCCTCCAGCCTCTGTGCCCCCTCGGTCCTCTGCCCTCCAGCCTCTGTGCCCCCTCTGTCCTCTGCCCTCCAGCCTCTGTGCCCCCTCTGCCCTCCAGACTCTGTGCCCCCTCTGCCCTCCAGCCTCTGTGCCCCCTCTGTCCTCTGCCCTCCAGCCTCTGTGCCCCCTCTGTCCTCTGCCCTCCAGCCTGTGTGCCCCCTCTCTCCTCTGCCCTCCAGCCTGTGTGCCCCCTCTCTCCTCTGCCCTCCAGCCTGTGTGCCCCCTCTGTCCTCTGCCCTCCAGCCTGTGTGCCCCCTCTGTCCTCTGCCCTCCAGCCTGTGTGCCCCCTCTGTCCTCTGCCCTCCAGCCTCTGTGCCCCCTCTGTCCTCTGCCCTCCAGCCTGTGTGCCCCCTCTGTCCTCTGCCCTCCAGCCTCTGTGCCCCCTCTGTCCTCTGCCCTCCAGCCTCTGTGCCCCCTATGTCCTCTGCCCTCCAGCCTCTGTGCCCCCTCTGTCCTCTGCCCTCCAGCCTCTGTGCCCCCTCTGTACTCTGCCCTCCAGCCTCTGTGCCCCCTCTGTCCTCGGCCGTCCAGCCTCTGTGCCCCCTCTGTCCTCTGCCCTCCAGCCTCTGTGCCCCCTCTGTCCTCTGCCCTCCAGCCTCTGTGCCCCCTCTGTCCTCTGCCCTCCAGCCTCTGTGCCCCCTCTGTCCTCTGCCCTCCAGCCTCTGTGCCCCCTCTGTCCTCTTCCCTCCAGCCTCTATGCCCCCTCTGTCCTCTGCCCTCCAGCCTCTGTGCCCCCTCTGTCCTCTGCCCTCCAGCCTGTGTGCCCCCTCTGTCCTCTGCCCTCCAGCCTCTGTGCCCCCTCTGTCCTCTGCCCTCTAGCCTGTCTGCCCCCTCTGTCCTCTGCCCTCCAGCCTGTGTGCCCCCTCTGTCCTCTGCCCTCCAGCCTGTGTGCCCCCTCAGTCCTCTGCCCCCTCAGTCCTCTGCCCCCTCCAGCCCTCTGCCCCCTCCAGCCCTCTGCCCCCTCCAGCCCACTACCCCCTCCAGCCCTCTACCCCCTCCAGCCCTCTGCCCCCTCAGGCCTCTTCCCCCTCAGGCCTTTGCCCCCTCCGGCCTCTGCCCCCTCCGGCCTCTGCCCCCTGCAGCCTCTGCCCCCTCCAGCCTCTGCCCCCTCCAGCCTCTGACCCCTCCGTCCTCTGATCCCTCCAGTTTCTGCCTCCTCCGTCCTCTGCCTCCTCCCTCCTCTGCCCCCTCCAGCCTCTGCCCCCTCCAGCCTGTGCCGCACTCACTGCTGACCACTGAGCCACCGCACTCCCTACTGACCACTGAGCCACCGCACTCCCTACTGACCACTGCCCCACCGCACTCACTGCTGAAGACTGCCCCACCGCACTCACTGCTGACCAATGAGCCACTGCACTCACTGCTGACCACTCAGCCACCGCACTCACTGCTGACCACTCAGCCACCGCACTCACTGCTGACCACTCAGCCACCGCACTCACTGCTACCCACTGAGCCACCACACTCTCTGCTACCCACTGAGCCACCGCACTCACTGCTACCCACTCACCCACCGCACTCACTGCTAACCACTCACCCACCGCACTCTCTGCTACCCACTGAGCCACCGTATACTCTGCTACCCACTGAGCCACCTGTATACACACAATTAATTTCACCCCACTCCCCTAACTATTACTAAATAAACTATATATAGACTCTAGACTACCCGATTCTTTAGAATCGGGCCACCATCTAGTAATATATATATATAAACTATATTCAAAGATAATACAGCGGGTGAAATAACATGTCACCAAGTTTCTAAGTAAATATATTTCTAAAGCTGTTATTGACATAAATTCCTCACCCGATGTTGGTAACAACCCATACAATCCACACAGCCAAAGACATCAAACCATCTATGTCCATAAATAAAATGTGCGTAATAATGAGAAATGACAAAGGGAAAAAGTATTGAATGAAAGAAAGCATAAAGAGCAAAAATCCATAGAAAGTCACGACACAAGCTGTAATATATCAGTAGTTGGAATGCAAACCTGCCACTTACTACCACTCAGCTGACTATACTGATGGTCTAGAAAAACGTGTCTCATGACCAAGGTGTCATACACGAAACATCCTTCGATGGGTAAAACCAGTGAGGTCTTTGTATTACAAAACATACTGATAGCATTGGTTAAAGAAGAATTTCTAAGGCTGGCTTCACACTTGCGGACCCTCCGCAGCGTCCTGCAGAGGGGATCCGCAAGCTGACCACAGCCCCTATGTTTATAATAGGAACGCACGGTCGTGCGCAGGTCTGCGCAGGACCTTGCGCTCCCATTCACTGCAATATGTGATTTGTACGCAGGCGGATACCCGCACACAAATCACACACTCTCGTCCGCACCAGGAACGCGACCATGTCGCGTTCAGGGTGCAGACGAGAGTGTGTGATTTGTGCATGGGCATCTGCCTGCATACAAATCACATATTGCAGTGAATGGGAGCACACAGGCATGCGCAGACCTGCGCATGACCGTACGTTCCTATTATAAACATAGGGGCTGTGGTCAGCTTGCGGACCCCCTCCACAGGACGCTGCGGAGGGTCCGCAAGTGTGAAGCCAGCCTTAACTATAGAATGTTTCAGTGAGCACTATTAGGGCCACTATCTAGAATTGGAAAGATCTTCATTTCAACATAAACTGGCCACAACAAGGTGCTTCCCGCAAGATTTCAGTCAAAGGAGAGAAAAGAATTATCAGAAAAACTGTTGAAGAGCAAAGAACCACCTGTGGAGTCCAACAAGATGACCCAAAAAGACAGACAATTGTTTAAAAGAAAAAAATAAATAATGCAATCAACCTCCATGGCCTGTATGCATGCTCACTATGCAAAACTTTATTGCTGAACAAAAAGCATGTTGAAACACATTTACAATTTGTTCAACAACATTTAGACAAGCCTGTGAAGTACTGGGAGACTATAGTCTGGTTAGATGGGACCAACATTGAACTCTCTGGATGCCATAAAGTTCCACCTCAAACACATCATACTAACAGTGGAGTTTGGGGTGGGAGTGTCATAATGTGGGGCTGTTTTTCAACATATGGCACTGGCAAACTTTATGTAATTGAAGGAAGGATAAATGGACAAAAGTAACAAGAAATTCATGATAAAAATTTGCTGCTATCAGCCAGGATCATGGAGATGAAAGGAGGGTAAACAATTCAGCAAGACAATGATCCCAAACATACAGACAAGGAAATTCTCAATTGGTTTAACAGAAAGAAAATAAAGCTAATAAAATGGCCCAGCCAATCACTGGACCTGAATCCAATACTGGAAGGAACTAAAGGTGGGGTCACACGCGGCGATCTGGCCTGCGATGTCGGAAGCGATGCGCGGGTGCCCGCTCGCTTCCGACATCGCAGGCCAGCTGTCACACGGCACGACGAAGCCGGTGACACGGCGGCGATGTGGGCGGAGCCATCGCTCGCTGGGCTGGGCTAAGCCCAGCGAGCGATGGCTCAGAAACACTGCAATATAGGCTGGATTGCGCCGCCAACAGTGTCAGACGGCGCGATCCAGCCTAATCGCTGGTCACAGGTTGACAGGTTTATGAACATGTTCATAAACCTGTCAACCTGCGACCAGCGATAATTTGCAGTTGCGTCGCGCTGTTACACAGCGCGACGCACTTGCAATATCGCCCGCGACATTGCTGTGACGTCACTTTGCGGCGATGTCGCGGGCGAGATCGCCGCGTGTGACCCCACCTTAAAGCTCAAACTTTATAGGAACCCAAGGAACCATCACGATATGAAGAGTGTTTGTGTAGAAGAAAGGGATAAAATCACACCTCAGAAATGCATGCAACTAGATTCACCATACAAGAGGCATCTTAAAGCCGTCATCATCAACAAAGGCTTTTGTACACACTATTAATTAAATTTCATTTAGTGTGTTCAATCCTTTTTTCAGTGTCATTTCTCATTATTACACAACCTAATTTATAGACATCTATGGTTTGATTTCATTGCCTGTGTGGATTGGGTGGGTTATTACTAGTGATGGACAAACCAAAACTATAAATTTCAGTTCCTGAATGTGAACTTCCCAGGGAAGTCTGTGTTAAGGCCACTCTACACGCTACGGTATCGTTATTGATATAGTTGAAACGTCACGGATTTGTGATCGTTCAAACAATATCGTTAGTGCGTCGTTGCGTGTAAACAAACGACATTGGAAGGATAAATCGTTGGATCGTTCAGCAAAAATTTGAGATCCTGACCTCAAATCTATCGTTTGTCGTCCACTTAACATTCTGGGAAGCAGCAACATCGTTCAGTATGCCACCTTTTTGAACGATGGAGTCCGTGAAGCCTCGATTAAGAGTCTCAAACACGTGACTAGCTAGATATCCCTCCAGGGAAGGACCTAGCCCTGGGGTGAAATCCTTGCGGAGACCACCATAACCACCATATTAAGTGGCCCTTTTAGTCAATATCCTACTCAGTTACAAGTTAAGGATATGACAAGGGAATTAACAGAGCCAAGTATCCATCCACAGACAGCTGTTTCGGGATATTGCCCCTCATCAGTGTGGAGTAGGCTTTGGCTAGTCCCGTGTTTGAGACTCTTAAACAAGTCTCCACGGACTCTATTTGCATATGCATCTCATCCCTGGCTGCATCTCATCCCTGGCTGCATCTCACCCCTGACTACATCTCATCCCCAGCCACACCTCAGCACCTCATCCCTAGCTGCACCTCATCCCTGGCAACCTTTTTGAACGATGTCCTTCATAATTCTCCTATTCCTGCTGCTTTTTAACATCGTTCAATCGTTCTTCTCCAAGTAGCTGGCGCATTGCCAAATTTAAGATCATTAACAATATCCTTGCATGTGACAACGCACTAATGATGTCGAAACGATTGCGGTCATGTGACATAACTAACAATATCGTTCACCTATATCCTAGCGTGTGACAGTACCTTAACAGTTCAGGTTCAGTTCGAGGGTGAGGGAGCAGTAAAACAAAAGAAAATAGTTATTAAGCAGCAGCATTATACTTACCGCATCCTGCCACTTGTTTTTCCGGGCTGCTCATTAATTTCCTGGGTATTCACTGCTGATGGGCTCAACAGCCAACCACAGATGCTGAGAGTGGGCGTCTGTGATTGGCTGTGGGAGTAACCTGGAAACTGCCCATACATTCTAGATGCCATTCTCTGTGACAGCATCTGTGATTGGCTTTTGTGCCTCTCACCCATTCACTGACATCTTAATACTGTAAAAAAAAAATAAAAAATTATGTAGCGTTTCGCTGTATTTTTGATTCTCAGTGCAGTTAAAGCTTACAGCCTCAGGTTGCCATCTCCAGCTGCCTGGCTTTACCTTGAAAGTCAATCAAAATACTGGGAAGCCCAGTTTTTTTTTTTTCAATTATTTAAATGAATAATTAGAAAAAATTTGTTGGTTTTGCCCTATTTTTGATTACCAGCCAAGGTAAAACCCAGGCAGCTGGGATTCTCAGCGTGGTAAGGCCCAAGCATTCTGGGCCCCTACATTGAAAGTTACAGCCTGCAGCCACCCCTGAAAATGCCGCGTGTTTTTGTAGCGCCATTTTCAGGTGCAGTATCCAACTCCTCCAGTGACCCTGGTGGCGGTGGCATGCTGGGTAATAGAGGGGTTTAAGCCAGCTTTGTATTGGCAACTGGCACTAAGCCTGAAATTCATAATTCACTATGAATCTCTAGTAAAGATAAAAAAACACATAAAAAAGCTTTGAATCGCAATAAAACACAAAAGACATCCCTGATTCTCATCTTTAATAACCCAAAAACGAACCCTCTGACAATAATCCACAGGTCTGTCCTTTAGCAAAATCTTCAGCTCTGCTACATCACTGTGATTTTTTTTGTACCACAAAATAATTGAACAATTTTCAAAAATTAAGTAATGTATATGGAGATTGTTTGCTCATTCAAAGGTGTAACCAACAAAAAGTAGGATAGGAAATTCAAATCCTAAACAGGGATGACCATGATTCAAGCCAATACAAATACATATAGGATTTCTAGGATTTCAATGTTGAACACAAATACACTTCATCTGTCATTGTGATCACAATACACTGTGTAACGATCACTCTTCAACTGTTTCATGCACGATTTTTATCCTATATAAATACTTGTCCACACCATTTGCTAATCTTGAGTTATAATCACATCATTCATTGTTTAAGCCCTTAAGGACCAAGCCACTTTGTACGTTAATGACAAACCTCATTTTTTATAATTTGACCACTGTCACTTTATGAGGTTATCACTCTGGAATGCTTCAGCGGATCCCAATGATTATGAGAAAGTTTTTTTGTAACATATTGAATTTCATGTTAGTAGTAAATTTAGGTTGATTTTATTCATGTTTATTTATGAAAATATCAAAAATGTGGCAAGAAAAATTGAACATTTTACAATTTTCAAACATTTGATTTGTATGCCCTTAAAGCAGATAGATATTCCACATAAAATAATTAATCTATTATATAATCGCGAATAGCTTTTTTGCCCCTCCCGGCGCTACTTCCGGCGTGGTCATGTGGATACGCGCGAAGCATTGGCCGCGAAGTGGCCATTGCGAGCCGTTGTAACTCGACTCGCAATGGCCGCGCAGCGGCCATTGCGAGTCTCAGGCACACGCCGAAGCATTGCCCGCGTAGCGGGCATTGCGAGCCATTGCCCGCCATTGCCCACCCACACCCCGCCGATGCCGCCCGCGCTTTTGCCCTCCATGGAGCTGCCCCCTCTGCCTCCCCCCCAGCCCCGATCCACAGCCCCGCACCGCCCCCCAGCACCGCACACCCACAACGCCGCACAGATCCCCCCCTCAGCCCACCCACACCCCGCCGATGCCGCCCGCGCTGCCTCCGCTCCCCGCATCTCGCCCGGGGACCATGGAGCAATGGCGGAGCAGCCGCCTCCGCTCCCCGCAGCCCACCTGCTACTATGGAGCTGCCCCCTCTGCCTCCCCCCCAGCCCCGATCCACAGCCCCGCACCGCCCCCCAGCACCGCACACCCACAACGCCGCACAGATCCCCCCCTCACTGCCCGCACACCTCCGCCGCCAGCCCCCATCCACACCCTACCACCGCCCCCCAGCCCCGCTACCCAACCCCGCAATGTCCGCATCAACACCCCATTATGTCCGCACACCCCCCATTATGTCCGCAGACCCCTCCCATATGTGCTCACAACCCTCCCCCCCACCCCCATATCTCCTCACACACCCCCCACAATATGTCCGCGCACCCCCACAAAATCTCCTCTCCCCCCCAAAACCCCCCAATATGTCCGCACACCCCCCCCATTATGTCCGCACACCCCCCCCAATATGTCCTCTCCCCCCCAATATGTCCGCACCCCCCAATATGTCCTAACACCCCCCCCATTATGTCCGCACTCCCCCCCCGCCGACGCCGTAGATCACTTACCTGTCTTCATGACATCTGCTTCCTCAGGTCCAGGTCCAGTCCTCCCTCCGGCCCAGGCATCCTCTTCCTTCAGCCCGGGCCACGACTCTTCCATCCGGCGGTCTTCTTTCTTCCTACACCGAGCTCCGGATCCTCCATGTTCCCTCTTCGGTCCGCTTCGCTCACTGAAGAATAAACATGGCCGCCGCGAGTTTCTGGAAGCCCCGCCCACGGATCCAAATCGCACCAATCACATTCAAATACACACCAACCAATGACATTCAAGGCTCATTCATACATTTTTATCAATGGGAAAAAACACTTTTACTATTCCAATACGGCCAATCAGATTCGCCCCTCATTCATCCATGTTTATCAATGGGAAAAATTCACTACATTTAAAGACAATTAAAATAAATAAATAAATACACATAAAAATATTTTAAAATACAAATAAATTCACTTAAAATAACAATTAATAAATAAATTTAATAATAATAAAAAAACTAAAAAAAAAAATAATAAATAATATAAATAATACATAATAAAATAAAAAATAATAATACAAAATAAAAAAATATATATTAATATATAAATTTAATATATTAATTACATTTACTAATTAAAATAAAAAAACATAATCTAATACAAATAAATTTAATTAAAATAAAAAATTCATATACAAATAATAAAAATAATAAATAATAAAATTAATCGAAATTAAAAAAAAAATTAATAAAATAAAAATATATATAATTTAAATATTAATAACATTAACTCATTCTAACAAAATCAAATTACTCAAATAAAATAAAAAAAAAAAAAAAAAAAAAAAATTATAAAAATATTAAATAATAAATAATTACAATAATAAAATAATAAATAATAAAACAAAATATTCCATATAAAAATTCATAACATTAACTAATTCTAATAAAATAAAACAAATAAATAAAAATTCATAACATTAACTTATTCAAAAAAAATTAAAATAAAAAAAAATAAATAAATTAAAAAAAAAAAAAAATATAGCTACTATAATCTAATTAACGCACGTTCTAGAATCCCGATGCATTTGCATCAGGCTCACAGCTAGTAAATAATATTTACCACATGTCTACTTTACATCTGCACCATTTATGAAATATAATATTTTTTTGTTAAGGTAAAAGATGTTTATACCATGTTAGCCAGAAGATAGAAAAATATTAGAATCTGAGAGTCCTCAGTGGTTGATACCTTTTAATGGCTAATTGAAAAGATGGTAAGCATAGCAAACTTTCGGGACACTTATGGCCACTTTACACGTCTCGATATCGGCGTCTGATAAAAAGTCACGTGGTTCATGCGTTGGCCTCGATATCGTTCGTGCGTTGTATGGTGTAAATGTCCAATTCGATGCAAGAACGATGCCAAACCGATATGGGGGAAGAAATGAGCAGGCTCTCAAACTGCCCGATATTGGATGGACGATCTGGCAGGATCGTGCTGTGTGAAAGCCCAACAACGACTTGGAGTACAACTTCCCCTATTCTTGCCCATGTTAAATGGTCGTTCCTGGGTCGCCCGTACAAGGCGATATCGCGCTGTGTAACATCTCCTATGCAATCTTGGATTTCTGCCCAAAAAATGCGCGCTCCCGCGCTGTTGTATCCAACATCAGAACGATGTTGGGACCTGTAAAATGGCCATCAGGCCCCTTTGTCACACTGATAATGACAAAAATTCTGAAGACACATACATGTATGCATAGGCAGAGTGAGATAATGCAGTAAATACGACAGGTGACACAACGCTGAGTCAGGCTAGGGAGGGGGAGAGGAGCTAGGGAAAATACTAAGATAAGAGGAACCGATTGCAAACTTTTTCTTCTAACTATTATTGTTTTATGATTAGTGGTCTGTGAAGACCTGAAGATTCCTCAGTGAGTTGTAGGGGTGCAAAGAAATCAAAGTGAGAAAGTTTACACAAGAAGTGTCAAAAGTTCATTGTCCTCTAACTAGAGTCTGTTGCGAGATGTCATCACCCCAAATGCCCTTTCATTTTCTATAAAAAGGTATGAATCTGATATCCCCAAATGCCCTTTCATTTTATATAAAAACGCATAAATCCATGTGAAATATTTACCGTATATACTCGTGTATAAGCCGACCCGTGTATAAGCCGACCCCCTTACTTTTGCACCCAAAACCAGGGAAAACCTATTGACTCGTGTATAAGCCGAGGGTGGACCCCAGCACAGGTATACAGCCCCCAGCAGTGTGCTATACAGCAGCCTCCCCAGTGGTATATACAGACCCCAGTGGTAATACAGCAGCCCCAGTGGTAATACAGCAGCCCCAGTGGTAATACAGCAGCCCCAGTGGTAGTATGCAGCAGCCCCAGAGGTATATACAGCAGCCCCAGTGGTATATACAGCAGCAGCCCCAGTGGTAGTATACAGCAGCCCCAGAGGTATATACAGCAGCCCCAGGGGTAATACAGCAGCCCCAGGGGTAATACAGCAGCCCCAGGGGTAATACAGCAGCCCCAGGGGGTATACAGCAGCCCCAGAGGTTATACAGCAGCCCCAGTGGGTTATACAGCAGCCCCAGGGGGTATACAGCAAGCAGCCCCAGTGGTATACAGCAGCACCAAGGGTTATACAGCAGCCCCAGGGGTTATACAGCAGCCTCAGGGGTTATACAGCAGCCCCAGGGGGTATACAGCAGCCCCAGGGGTATACAGCAGCCCCAGGGGTATACAGGCCCCCAAATGCTGGCACTCGCCCCCCTGTGTGGTAAGGGCCCCCCTGCTGCTTAACTTACCATCCCTGGTCTTCTGCACTGCACCATGCCGGTCTTCTGAGCTCCGTCCTCCATGCTCCCGTCCTCGCTGCATCCGGGATCCCCGGCCGTCGCAGTTACGATGACGTCATCGTGCGACGGCCGGGGATCCCGGATGCAGCCGGACGGGACTCGGAGCATGGAGGACGGAGCTCAGAAGACCGGCAGTGCAGAAGACCGGGGATGGTAAGTTAAGCAGCGGGGGTCCCTTACCACACAGGGGGGGGGCGAGTGCCAGCATTTGGGGACCATATTGACTCGTGTATAAGCCGAGGGGGAACTTTTCAGCCCAATTTTTAGGCTGAAAAACTCGGCTTATACACGAGTATATACGGTAATCCTGTTTTGAATGTGTCAAAGGTCGTTATCAATTTGCATTCCCAAATTCTTCTCTCTCTCTGAGATTTGAAGTTACTTTTTAAAATGAGCAGACTAATATCGGATTCACTGTGGTCAGGGCTGGAAAAATGCTTTATACAGGTAGATCCAAACACCTTTCTTTTATTTTGTGGAGAAGAGAATTAATTCTTCTTCTGAATTTTAGTCCGGTCTCCCCTATGTACATGCCACCTGTTGGACATTTGTACATATAATTGAATACACCACATTGTGGTGATGCAACTGACGTTACCTGGGATCTTGTAGTCCTGATCTGTCCTGGAATCTTTATCTTGTCCGTGGACAGGTTTTGCACCTGTTCTGGTTGCAGGGAAAGGTTCCTGTTGCTGTTGGAGAGGATACGCGCTTCTGACAATTATGTTTTTCAGATTCGAGGTTGTCTAGAAGTTAAAAGGATTAAAAGTTTATCAGCAATTTCTCATTTTTACAATAAAATTTACAAAACCATTTTTTAGGGTCCTCATCACATTAAAAGTGACCTTGAGGCACATATATCATAGAAAACACCAAAAGTGACACCATTACAAAAACTGTAAACTTCGGACTACTCAAAATCACACCAAGACGTTTATTAATACTTCAGATATTCACAGAAACTAAAGCAATGTGGAAGGAAAAAATGAAAGGATAACAGGAAAAAGCGCACTGTTCAATTTGTTGTGCAATTTCTCCTGAGTATGAAGATACCCCATATGCGTCGGAAAACTACAGTTTGGGCTCAAAAGGGAAGGAGCGCCACTTGACTTATTTAATGCAAAATTGGCTAAAATCATTAGCTGACACCATGTTGCATTGGGAGAGCCCGTGATGTGTATAAACAGTGGAAACCCCCTAGAAGTGACCCTATTTTGGAAAGTAGAACTCTCAAGGAATTTAGCTAGATGTTATTATTTATTATCATTATTATAGCGCCATTTATTTCATGGCACTTTACATGTCAAAAGGGGCATATATAGACAAGTACAATAATTATGAGAGAAGGCCCTGCCCTTGAGTTGGTGGTGTGTACTTTGAATCCCCAGGTGCTTTACAGAATTTTATAACATTGAGCCAAGAAAATGTAAAGTCATATTTCTCCCACAAAAATGTAGTTTAAAGCTAAGTGCTCATTGTGCGTTTCTGCTGCTTTTTATTTGGCTGCATTTCTGCACCAAAAATTCAGCACCCACAGTTTTGTAATGAAAGTTTATGTGATTTTCCAAAATGTACAGTACACACATTACATACTGTATCTCCTCCTTACAGCAAGGAGCCGCCAGCTGTCATTGATAAAATTGTAAAAGCCGACAAAGCCGGCAATACTGTAATAAAGAGATTTAACCCCTCACATGCTGCTCTATGTGGCCAACATGTCTCTAGGGAGGGTGGACACTCCCTGGAGACATGGTGTCCACATATTATATTAACATTAACCCTTTGTTCATCCCCGCGGCAGCAGGGATGAACAAGGCATACGGCAACCGGATTGCACATTATGAGCAATCCAGGTTACGGATCCGGGTTTAGGGACACATTTTGAAGCCAAAATGTGTCTGAAGGCACATGCGATTACCGCATCCGGATCTGGCCTAGCACATGTCTGCTTTCTCCTAGACATCTCCTGCTCTCTCAATTCTGTTGTATTTTATGCCGCAATAAGTTTAATTTGTTGGATTCCACTATTTCATCTTCTGATGTTTTGTACTTAGTACTTAGTACTCTGAAGGTCTGAGTGTGGCTATATGTCAATTGTTGATCTCGAGGTGAGATGTATATTGTAGCATTATGACCCTTTGTAAGTTCAGCAATAGAAACATCTCCATCTTAAGAGGCATTGGCATATTAGGATATGCAATCACTTCAATCAATTAGTTAGTAATGAAGCGCAAATAATGTGCATATAAATTCATTAATATGAATGGTAAAGCTGTTATCTGTGAAGTTGTTTTATGGGTTGTCTGTACTGTTTCTATAAGGCTGAGGTCACACTGCATAGAGTATCTAATGCAAGAGAATCGGATGCTATTTGCTAATAACACTCGGCTCAATATCTGCTGTGAGCATGAGCTGAGTGTCACTCACTGTGATCCGATTCTTTTACATGTCAGAATTGGATTCACAGGTGGAGAGAGAATACAGAACCTAATTTCTCCTTCTTCTCTATTGTCTGTCTCAAGGTATATGAGACATCAATAGGATGACATCAGTGCAGTCCTATATATCACATGCACTCATAGACTTGTATGGGTGTGCTTGATCCAAAATACACTTCCAATCACAGCATGCACAGATTTTTTTCTCATACTGAATAGGCAGGAGAAAAAATGCTGATCGGCACTGCTCCATAGTACAACATTGGACAGCACTCGTCAGTGCTATAAGGTGATATGAGCGAGCAATAAGGAAGAAAAACATTTCCTTTTTTTTAACTGATGGTGAAATCTACATTAAAAGAATCTGCTAAGTTTGTTTGGCTTGAAGCTCTCAACAAAATAACAATTGATTAAATGTTTTAAATGTTCCTCCCTCCTGATGCCTCGCTGCAATTAATTACATTACTGTTTGGATTCATTCACTTCCATTAATAAATAAAGAAGCTTTGGATCCTTGTGTACTCAAGTAGTAAGCACATGTTTTGTTTTTGGTGCTTATACATACAAGAGTGAGAACAAATTTCTAAGATTATGTTGTTGAAAATTAACAATTGTGACAATCATTTAATGGGCTGAAAATTGATCATGGTCCAGTGTAAACATGGTAGCAATCAACAGACAAGCAAACACACATTCCTGAGCTGATTGCATCCTTTATGCAGACTGAAAAATCATTATTCCTGTATAGATGGGGGCTATATAGATATAGATGTATAGATATGAAGCACACTAAACCTCATAGTCACCCCACCCCCTCAGTGCAGCAGAATGAATGCACATGTGGCGCCCCTATGGCTAGGCGCCACAGGGAGGTACTACACCCCAAACAGAAGGTGTAGTGCCTCCGAAGTTATGGATTTGCCGCTTCATTGTAGAGTCTGGCCTAAGCACCCATACACTATCCCCCACTTAGCATAGGGACCGTATATATTTAGTAGGTCCAGGGGTTGGAGCTTAGAGTAGAGCGGGAGACTTGAGTGACAGTTGAGCTAATTTTAGTCAGACAGTGCTGGTAAGGCAGCCAGTGAGGACGTGCCTGACAGCATTCCTGACAGGAGGGCGCCTCTTAGGGTACCTTTACATGCCGCAACCGCGGCAGTGCTCAGAAATCAGGCGACCAGGGCGAGGCGACATATCACCACCAAATTTCCCAATTACACGCCGCAATTGGGACGGATTTTGACTGCGATTATCGCAGGGCGACATATCGCTGTCAATATTTCTCGCTGCGGTTGTGGCGTGTAAAGGTGCTCTCAGAGAGAGGTGACCCGGGAACCGGAGGGGACGAACCAGATCTGGTTGTAGCCAGCTGGGGAAGTCCAGGTTGACACCGGCATAACCGGAGCCGAGGCAACCAGTGGTCTATCCCTGGTTAGCGAACCGACAAGCTGTGGGACTGACAGAAGGGAGCCATAGCACCACAGACTGTACCTTTACCTCAGTCATATATTGGGTCCAGTAATAAAAAAGAAATCAGAGGCACAATGAGTGTACACATATGAATATTTTTAGCCTGACTAGTGTGGTAGCGCTCACCTTACAGGGTTGTGCAGTCCTTGCATCCACCTGAGGAAGACGGATTACCGTTGGAAACGCGTTGTGGGATACGGAGGACGAATAAAGTTAAGTTATATATCCTAATAAGATTCCTGGTCCTCTTTTAGCGCTCCTACAGACCGCTTTCTTGTGCTGCTTTCTATATTGGGTCCAAAACCCGTTAAGGAAAAGGACCGAATTCCGGTAGCGGGAGGATTTGCTTGTTGTCGCTCCCGTCCGTACCGATAAGGGACCGAACGTACTTAATTGTAACAGACCAGTGGACTGGCGTAGAAGCTCTGCAGAGTGGTTAAAGAAAGTAAGGAGGGACACAGACCCCAAAAGCTATTAAAAGGGACCATCAACAGACTCTACAGGATCACCCTGCAATCTGTGGCTACGTCCCCGTTCAATCAAACTGTGACTGTATTCTGTATCATCTATCTGGTACCAGTAAAGTGATGTTTGAGTTGAATTGGTGTCTGTGCTTATTTCCTCTGGTGCCCAAAGGGCCTCAGCATTTTCAGAGGGGTAAGAACTACGACTCCCCTCATCAAGCCTCGCTGCCCTGAGGTAAAGCTCTACCTGTGGGGAGCTGTACTACTCTGAGCTGCACCTCCATCACCTCAGCGGCCGGCCACAGCGCTGGTATCCACATTACCAGGTACCACAGGTGGCGTCACGGTATCATTCTCTCCCCATCATCATCACTCCCCATCCCCTACCACTGAGGGTCCAGGGCACGGAACCGGGAACCAACCAGCCGTGATTCCCCCATCGAAACAACCGCCTATCCCGGTATCCGAGTACCCCCTACCCTGTTGACCACCTCTCACGGCTCACTGCATAGAGGAGGTGGGGGGCAGCTGTGAGGTTCAGTGTTCTTCATATCGCATCAGCACGGGTCCGGAGGAGGTGAGCACACACCGCAGCACTGAGAGTGGTCATCTCCTTAGAGCTGCAGATTCGTCACTGTGTAAAAGAGATGACCGCTCAGTACAATGCAGCAGTTCAATCACAGTTTACACAGACGAATGGAGTGTGGAGGGGGCAGACATGCTGAGACTGGGGGGCATGCCTGGGACTGAGGCAGGCTTGTTTCTGTGTGGGGAGGGGGCGGGCATACTTGGGACTGGGAAGGGGCGGGTATGTTTGGGACTGGGGTGGGCTTGTTGAAGTTTGGGCAGGGCTTGTTGGAGTCTGGGGCATGCTTTTAGGAGACTGGATGTAAACGACAAGTAGTGACATTTGCAACCAAGTTCCAAAACCAACAAACCTCTGGTCGGTGGCTGAGGCTGCTGATCCAGACACAAAAAGGTGATATCTAGTTAACCCTGCAAAATACTGACAGGCTGTAAATTACAAACTGTCAGCATTTTGCAGCTTAGATATACACATAGATTTAAAAAAAAAAAAAAAAAAAACAGAAAACCTCTTTAATGACTGATTGCACCCATGTGATTTGCATCGGCTTGTGTAAAGAGGCATTTAAAGGGAACCAACCACCAGGATTTAGTGCTGTGCAGCAGATAATTGACGTGTGCAGCATGACATCATTATTTAAGTTTTTTTTTTTTTCAATTACTCCCAGGTAGGCTTTTCTTTTCGCTGTAAGCCGAATCTCCCCTCCCTCTCATCCAGCCTTTCATTTTACTTTGATGAGAAGGATGGGGGGAGTCGGCTGACAGCTCAAAGATAAGCCCACAGGGAGGAATAAAAGCAGTAATGCCAAATATATGTATTTTTTACATATTTTTTATTTCTTAATTTTTGATGTAGTAAAATGAAGGGGATGAGTTGAACTTTTATATGTTCTTTAAAACATTTCTATTCTATTTTTCACTGTATGTAATAGTCCCCCTTGAAGCTGCGATCAGCCATTTGCTTGTACTATATTCAGCAGACCCTAGCTATCATGACAACACACCCGCAATGTCATTTGCGCACTGATGAGAGGAAAGAACTGCCCACAGCCCTGCTGGCACCATTAAATGCTGCTGTCAGAGCTTGACAGTATCATTTAACAAGTAAACAGCCTGTTAGAGACAGTTGGTGTCATGAGTATGCATCCTAATGTGACCTCTGGGGATCCTGGGGTCAGGAGGTCTCAGCGTTTAATCGAGCACAGGCCTTCGGTAGAGCTTACTTGACTGTCTTGCTGATGTACTTACCCTTCTATGCTGAAGGGGGTTAAAACACCCATTCCTTGCTGGCTGAGAAGTCTTATAATCTTCATTTCAGTTCTAACTTGTGATTATCTCTCCTTTTCGCTATATCTACACCCCCAGTTTCACTCCATTCTGGACATAGAATTTGTATTCTGACCTGTGGATAAGCTCTCTGCTGTTAAGCAGAGGTGTCATTCTTTTAGCAGCATGAAAGCAAGTTTCTGGAACAGTTCTTGAAGCCCTGTTATATCTGTTGCATTGCCTTGGTTCCCTGTGTGTTTCCCTTCTCCTCTGCCCTTTCTTTCCCTTGAGGGAAGTGAGAACAACTAGGTGAGTCATATTCAGGAGCTTAGTAAGGTACAAGAGCCAGGCATCCCCAACTTCAGGTGTAAACTTGGGGAGAGGGATTAGCAAGGAGATACCTAAGGCTGCATACTCACGGTAAGGATAAGCAGCGTTGTGGATGCAGAGTCTTGCTGCTGTGTCTAAAACGCTGCGTAGTACAGTAGAAGCATAGTGGATGGGATTTTAAGAAATCCCATGCCCACTATGCTTAGACCGACCGCAGCATTCTTTTAGCTGCGGTGTGGGCTGCCAGCATTCCGCTCCTCCACAGCATGTTAATTTCATGCTGCAAAGTCAGATGCGGCTGCCATCGGGTAACTGCAGGGAGAAGCTCCCTATGCCCACCGCACATGGTGAGTACAGGGCAGCTGAAGTCTCCCTGCGGCCACCCGATGGTTCCCTCAGGTCCAGAGGAGCTGCGTCCAACAGTCAGCTCCTATGGACCGTGAGCACATAGCATAACTTCAGTACCTGGTAACAGTCACAGGCGTGATAGTCTTTCTCTGCATGTCTGCCCTGTCGTGGTTGTCATGCTAAGCAACCTCTCCCCTGGTTTCTTAAGAGGTACGTGACACTCTTGACAGCCAATCAGGAAGCTATGGGATCAACAGGTGTGCTACAGTCCGCGCTGCCCGGTCATCCAAGGAAACACAAGGGAAGCAATGTTCCAAGTAAAAAAGTTTCTTTATTCTTCAAACCAACGCGTTTCGGCGCCCAGTCCTGGCGCCGTCTTCAGGGTACCCTGAAGACGGCGCCAGGATTGGGCGCCGAAACGCGTTGGTTTGAAGAATAAAGAAACTTTTTTACTTGGAACATTGCTTCCCTTGTGTTTCCTTGGATGACCGGGCAGCGCGGACTGTAGCACACCTGTTGATCCCAAAACTCCTGAAGTACTCACTATCTTGTGGAGGTGGAAGTCCAGCAGCAGCCTACAATACTAAACCAACGCCTTTACTCCAGTTGTGGAATCACAACTGAACCAGGTTAGTGTAAACCTGATTATACCTATAAGACCCTGCTCTATACTCAGTGATAGGGCACTATTGCGCCTCTGTTGTCTCCCCTTATATTTTTATATAATCAGGAAGCTAGGCCCGAGACGTTATCTCCTAGTTCTGCGGGTAGGGATACTGCAGTCTGGGTATGAGCCATTAGAGACTGTGCATTTGGAATACTAGTCTGCGCAGGAACCAGCGGGGTGGAGGTGCAACAACAATGAGACTATGTTTTCACACCCTACGTTTGCATGACAGTTGGTGGCTTAATAACTCAGCCATCACTTGCCAGCAAACATGCAGGCTCTGCATGTGAACCTGCATCAAAGGTAGGGAGATGACTTATGACAGACATAGTACGTCATGATTCTTTAAGGGATTAATATAGATTTGTTCAGTTCTACAATATCATGCATATCCAACATTAGGGTTTGTTCAGTGGCAAAACATAAAATCAGTATGATTAATAGTCAAATCCATGAAGTATCAGGGCTTGTGAGTGTACCACCATGAAATAGCATATAAACTCTGTTAATTAGGAGATGCTGGGATATATAACAATGGGAAAGCCATTGAGGTCATTGAGTATCTTTGCCTGGACAATGGGTTTAACAGGTTGATTGCGAAGATAGTAGTCTTGTATAAATTGTCATGACCCATAGATATTTTGATCATAACCTGGGATGCTTCTCCACTTCAAGGACCCCAATTGTACCTGAATGAACATTAACATGTACCTACTTCCACCCAGACCAGGAATTACTATCTCTGCTACAGTGTTCCAGACAGCAACAAGTTCCAAAAGTAATACCGTACTTTAGCGACAGGCCTCCTGACACATAGACCTTGATCCTGGCAAGAGTTTATTAGTATTTCACTTACAGTAGAGCATAATATAAGTATAGAATAAAACAATCAAATTATTATAATCCTTGTCTTATTCACGTCAACACATGTAAAAAGATAAGGATTTTAATAATTTGATACACATTGAATTCAGTTAATCTAAACAATTATAATGTTAAGCAGCTTCAAAGCTGATAACTTGCAGTACACGGTCAAAATGTATACTGCATGCAGACGTCTGTCTGGACAATCCTTAATTGGATCACAGAGGAATTCTTTTTCCTAATTTTTAAAACATAGCTACAGACTGGAAATAGTCAAGAGAATCCTACTACATTTTACACTGAGACTAAATACACTAGATACCAAAAGACCATTGAATGTGTAATATAAATGCATGCACTATGTAAAGATTTACCTTGAGTCTGGTTATGCCAAATGGCATAAATAAAACATTTGATCATATTACCAATAATTTGCTTTCACACATCTTACGAACATATCTGTCACCTCTGGAAGCAACATTATCTGAATGTAATAAAGAAGAAACAAAACTCAGAATTAAATAAGTTTACATTGTCACGACAGAACTGCCAAGATTGTGATGACTATCAGATACTACCGTATGCACCATAAAGATATGCCATCAAAGAGGTTATATATATTCTCTCAATTGGCCGCAGCCTGTTTTACTGGTAAGTATATATATATATACAGAATATACTTGCACTGTCTGTGTGCACCACTGACTGCATATGGAGAGTGCACAGATCCATGAATTTTCCATTTGAATCAATATTTTCTGTTGAGAAAAATCATACATTTACAGAGCACATTATCGAATGAAACAACGAGAAGCCCCTACACACAAGGGTGTACCCAGGATCAAAACTAGAGGGGGGCAAGCCATGGTCGTTCAGAATGTAAAATTGCACACCGGGGCCCATCAGACTTGTTACACCACTGGGGAGCCCTATGGGGGGTTGTATATGAGATGGAAGCCCTATGGGGGCTGTATATGAGATGGAAGCTCCATCTCATATACAGCCCCCGCAATGCCCCATAAGGCTCACATCTCATATACAGCCCTCCATAGGGCTCCCATCTCATATACAGCCCCCCATAGAGCTCCCATATCATATACAGCCCCCTTATAGGGCTCCCATGTCATATAACCCCGCCATAGGGCACCCAAATCATATTCAGCCCCCTCATAGGGCTCCTGTATTATATACAGCCCCTCCATAGGGCTCCCATCATGAGAGCCCTATGGGGGTTGTATATAATATGGGAGCCCTATGGGGTGGGCTATAGGGGGGGCTGTATATGATATTGGAGTCCCATCTCATATATAGCCCCCAATACCCCCTGCAGTCCTAATCTCATATACAACAGCCCCCCATTGGGCTCCTATATCATATATAGGCTGTATATGATATGGGAGCCCTATGGTGGGCAGTATATGATATTGAAGTCACATATTCCATATCATATACAGCCCCCCTAATGCCCCATAGGGCTCCCATATCATATACAGCCCCCCATAGGGCTCCAATAATGGGAGCCCTTTAGGGGTCTATATATGATATAGGAGCCCTATAGGGTTGCTGTCTATGATATGGGAGCCTACGGGGGGCAGAGCTGTATATGAGATATGAGTACATGTCATCTCATATACAGCGCAGCCCCCACATAAGGCTCCCATATACAGCCCTCCCATAGGGCTCCCGACCCCCTCACATTATCTTCCAGGTCACTTTTGTTTATACTTACATCTTTTTTTAACTGTTAATGTCCTCTCGTCTATCTCAGTTCCAGCCTCCAGCACCAGCAGTGTCCCAAGCTTGTATGCTGCGTTGCACAGCAGGGAGTCAGCACAGCGACGAGGCGCTCAGTGGTGATGTCATGACATCACTTCTGAGTCCCCTGCCTGCCGAGCTGATCTGCAGTGTCAGCAGTCGGCAGACACTGTCTGAGGGTGAGATCCGCCCTGCGCCCCTGCTGGCTGCTGCCCCATAATTACCGCGCTGAGGTAAACGTTATCGCATTCGCTGCACACACACACAGTTGGAGGTGATAGCGGTGGCCAGCCTCAGCTCAGCCTCAGACATTATAACAGATGCGCGCGGCGCGTGCTCAGTGCCGCTCACCCCTTCCTCTTGGGGCGGGGGCAGCTGCCCCCCCTGCCCCATGCTGGGTACACCCATGCCTACACATAAGCAATATAAGTGGAGCACACAAAGCTGCACATGGTGCTAGTTTTGCCCACGATCTACACATGTGGACAGCCTAAGCTTTGATGTGGTCGTCTCCATGTAAACCCACCATTAGAAAATTGGAAACATGGGGTGGGAGTCTATAGTAAAACAGCACTACTCATCAGTGACTAAAAAAATGTTGAAGATGAAATAAATTCAGGTCCTTTTCTTCCACTGTTTAAAAGCTGTATGCCGCTTTTTCACTGTATTGAAATATAAAGGGTTTTATTGTGACTTGTGGAAAACATGATGTTATTGAGTTGCAATACTTAAATGGGGCTACGCTGCAGCTCCCCGAACAGTCAAGTGGTTGGGTCATCGGCGCAAGGAAAAACACATATAACGATACTCCATTCCCATTATTCTCGAAAATCGGTTGTGGTGCAAAAAGTGATGTCATAACCCAGAGATATGTTATCACTTGCTATGCCTTGCTAGTTTGCTTGAATTTAGAGGATAATAATTATTTATTTTTTAGGAAATATATTGATAGAATGGAAGTGTTTTGATAACAATGAAACATTTACCGTATATACTCGCGTATAAGCCGAGTTTTTCAGCCCAAAAATTGGGCTGAAAAGTACCCCCCTCGGCTTATACGCGAGTCAGTGCTGTATACCGATGTATACATCGGTACATACCGGTGTATACATCGGTATACAGCAGCCCCCGTAATCCAGGGCCCCCCCAGCCTCTCTCCGGTCACCTGGAAAGGAAACTATACTTATCAGTGTCCGCTATCCGCGCCCGCCGCTGCCGACATCGCGATCCTCCATCTTCATGCGGCGTCTTCCTGTTTCTGTGCTCGTCGCAGCAATGACGTCATTCCTTGCGACGCGCACAGGAAACAGGAAGACGCCGCATGAAGATGGAGGATCGCGATGTCGGCAGATGCGAGCGGGCGCGGACAGCGGACACTGATAAGTATAGTTTCCTTTCCAGGTGACCGGAGAGAGGCTGGGGGGGCCCTGGATTACGGGGGCTGCTGTATACTACCGCGGGGGCTGCAATATACTACCACTGGGGCTGTATACACTGCTGGGGCTGCCTGTATACTGCTGGGGCTGCCTGTATACTGCTGGGGCTGCCTGTATACTGCTGGGGCTTCCTGTATACTGCTGGGGCTTCCTGTATACTGCTGGGGCTGCCTGTATACTGCTGGGGCTGCCTGTATACTGCTGGGGCTGCCTGTATACTGCTGGGGCTGCCTGTATACTGCTGGGGCTTCCTGTATACTGCTGGGGCTGCCTGTATACTGCTGGGGCTGCCTGTATACTGCTGGGGCTGCCTGTATACTGCTGGGGCTTCCTGTATACTGCTGGGGCTGCCTGTATACTGCTGGGGCTGCCTGTATACTGCTGGGGCTACCTGTATACTGCTGGGGCTGCCTGTATACTGCTGGGGCTGCCTGTATACTGCTGGGGCTTCCTGTATACTGCTGGGGCTTCCTGTATACTGCTGGGGCTTCCTGTATACTGCTGGGGCTGCCTGTATACTGCTGGGGCTTCCTGTATACTGCTGGGGCTGCCTGTATACTGCTGGGGCTTCCTGTATACTGCTGGGGCTGCCTGTATACTGCTGGGGCTCCTATATACTACCACTGGGCTGCTGGGGCTCCTATATACTACCACTGGGGCTGCTGGGGCTCCTATATACTACCACTGGGGCTGCTGGGGCTCCTATGTACTACCACTGGGGGGGCCTGTATACCACACTGCTGGGGGCTATATACCTGTGCTGAGGTTCACCCTCGGCTTATACACGAGTCAATAGGTTTTTCCAGATTTTTGGGGCAAAAGTAGGGGGGTCGGCTTATACACGGGTCGGCTTATACACGAGTATATACGGTACTTAAAAGGGTTCCAAAGGCTTACTGAAATATATACAGAGAAGAACAAGAAAAGTAACACAAAGGGAAAACTCATATTAAGAAAAACTCTTTATAGAGAACACAAGAGAGAGTACTATAGACGACAATGATATAAGTCTTCCTACGCAACCATGATGTGCGTCCTATTAAGTCGACAGAGCCGTCTGTCATTGAGTCTAGCGTTCATGTGGTTTGTTGCCAGTGAAATAAACAAAAATGGAATCTATTTCTCCTCAGTAATGTAGTGGGCTCTTAATCTGACAGATTTATTAAGAAGCAGAGTCTAGCTGTCTGCATGTGCTGTGTTGTCTCCCAGGTCAAATTCAACTTTACATTTACATTTACTACCAGCCTTCCAAGAAATAGAGAGTCCATAATATACAAGATATATAAAGTATGAGCTCTGCTACCTACAATGCCTCTGGGTTAACAGAGAAGCTAATATACAAGACCCCTTTTTCTTTAGATGGGCCAACCGACTAGCTGAGTCCTAAGGATTCCTCTTGCGATCATCAGGGGAATGTGCTGCTGAATACTCTTAAATGTCACTGTTAATGTCAAAGAGTAGCATTTTAGTAATGTTATTTGAGTGGTCATTGCCCCCCCTTGATGTGATTGCAGGTTGCTGATGGGTTGCTATAGCATCCAGGAGCTCAGCTGGAGGCCCCCATTGCTGCCATGCTGGCACCACTGCATAGCACTAACATTATTTAAAGGGTACACAAACAGCAGGATTTAGGGTATAAACCTGGATACTGAGTGCAAGCATATGTTTACTGCAATGATTGCAAGTATGATTGCAGTGAAAACAGTTATCAAACAACAGGAAAACAGTGCAGCAAATTAGCATATGTGCAGCACAGTGTTCTTTTTATTACTCTCATGTGACCTCTAAGCCAAATTCTCCCCCCTCCTTCCCTCCCTTCATCTCTTCCTCCCATCTCTCTCCCTGTCACTATAAACCAGGCAGAGGATGTGGCACCCCTGCAGTGGATTGCCACAGGATCCACCATTGCAAGGAGGGAAATACATCTTGGTTCGCATAGCACACACCACCTTCCACCCCAGACCTGAAGGGGGAGCCCTACTGGCTGCTTTAAGTTCCCCTTTAAGAACATCCAGGCCTGAGGAGAGGACTTAGTCAGTCGCAAGAGAGTGTCTAGAGTCTGCAGTGAGAGGGAAGAGAGAGGAGACAGAGGAGCTGGTCGCTGGGAAGGATCCAGGCCCAGGACCAGGGACCTCTGTGCTCACCCTAGGGAAAGGGTCGGAGGCAAGTGGAGAAAGAAGGGAACTAAGAAAAGGGAACCGGTTACTACAGCCCTTTAGTACACCCGGACACCGGAATCCGACGCTGCCAGCTTATAGTGCTACAGCAAAAGCCCGGAAGACTCAGGATGAGTTCAGCCCTGAGGAGAACAAAGTAAGAGATGCTAAAACCGTCCAAGCATAGGACCAGGGGCCATAGGAGAAACAGGGACCCCGCAGAAGGACCTCATTGTCAGTTTAGAGCAAAGCCCAGAGAGGGAGAAGAAGCGGTGGGTTCAGGCTCAGGCAGGACTTACCCCACACCACAGAGCACAAAGACAGAGGAGGCCTCACAACTTTCTAAGGTGGAAGTCCCTGGATAATACTCTGGACTGTACCTGTTACCCTGTCATCAGTAAAGGGTACCGAAACAACAATCCCTGTGTGTCTGTGTGCCTGTCTAAGCACCGCAATTCACCGCTGTGTCAGCAAAGACTTAACTACTATTCCCCTCATCCATCCCCGCTGCCCTAAGGTAACAGCTCCACCTGTGGGGAGCTGTACCACACTATGCTGCACCCACCATCACCTCAGCGGCCAGCTGCAGCGCTGGTATACCCGTTACCAGGTACCATAGGTGGTGTCACATTAACAATCCCCTTATTCCCCCACGTTCCCCGCATTGAGGGTCCAGGGCACGGGATCAGGGAACACCAGCTCTGATTCCCCATCCAAGCCGCCATCAGCCCCGGTACCCGAGTACCCCCTACCCTGTCGACCGCCTCAAGGACATCTGACATTGTGCCAGATGTGCCAGATGATAGCACAATGTCAAGCGTCTTATGTGGCTGAGCTCATCACCCCTCCTTCGTCTCTGACTGTTTCTCCTGTCTGTGATCAGTCGGTAACAGGAGAAGGCCCCGCACCCTCCAGTCTGTGAGCATCCCCGGGTCTCCTCTTCTCACAGTCACAAACCACGGTCACAAGTAGGAGAAGAGACTGGGACAGATTTGTATGACAGTTGCTCAGTACAGTATCGGAGAGGTGATTGGGAACAGGGGATCTGTTCCAGGTCTCCTCTCCTGCTTGTGACCGCAGTCTGTGACTGTGAGAGAGAGACCATGGGACGCGCACAGACAGGAGAAGCAGTGAGAAGCCGAGACGAAGGAAGGAGGGAGTGATGAGCTCAGCCACATAGGACACATGACATTGTGCTATCACCATGCTTGATGTCAGATAAATGTGCCTTGTATATATTGACAGGGAGGGAGGCAGGTAGGGTTGAGGGTTTGGCTTAGAGCTCTCAGGGAAGTAATAAAAAGAGGCGCAATCTCACATAATCACACTGTGTTACACATATGCTAATTGGCTGTATAGTTTTCCTGATGTTTGATAACAGTTTTCTCTGCAATCATACATGTAATCATTAAAGTAAAGGTATGATTGCATTCAGTATCCCACAGCCTCTAAGGCACTGGCTTCACTTTATAGCCCTAAAACCTGCTGGTTGGTTCCCTTTAACACATATGGCAAATCTGTAAAGAAAAAAATTTAAACCAACTGAATTCCCATTCATAAGCTGCACCTCCTCACAAATAATGACACAAAAAAGTTAACCAAAACATCATATGTACTCCAAAATAGTACCAATAAAAACATTAGCTTGACCACAAAACGTTAATGAAAACATCATTTGTACCCTTAAAATGGTACCAACAAAAACATCAGCTCAGTATGTAAAAACCAAGCCTTCATAACTTCATCGCTAAAAAAATGAAACCCTTATGGATATCCTAAATTACAATACAAAACAGTTTTTTAGTACAAATTTCCATTTTTTTTCCACTGCCTAAAGGTAAAAAAATGTACTAGTTTGGTACACCGTAATTGTAATGACTTGGATAATCATATTGCTAGGTTATTATTTACTGCACAATGAGTGCCATAAAAACAATACCCAAAAATCAATGATCAAATTGTGTTTTTTCACCATTTCACGACACTTGGACCATTTCCCTCTTTTTTAGTATATTATGTGGCAAAATAAATAGCTCTCATACAGCTATGTTGATAAAAAAAGATATAAAAATTATTAAAAAAAATATAAAAAGGTGACAAAAAAACAATAGTGTAGCAATTAAAATTGACCACAGCAGGAAGGGGTTGAGGCTAATTGCCGAAGGTGTGGATTTATCACGGATTTTGCGGCGTATTTCGCGTGTATACCTACTGGAAAAACTGCAGCACGTCAATTATTGCTGTGGAATTTTCCACCAAAATGCAGCATTTTCCAATGCAGAATGTACCATTAGTTTTATGGTATCTCCCTTTCTCTCTCTCTCTTTGCCAGAGCAGAAACGTGACTTTAGCAGAGTCTGGAAGACGAGTTAAAACAAAAATGCACCATATCCACAGCAAAAAAAAAACACTGTTGGCACAGCCATTTTTCTCCTTGCACTCCCCTCCCTGCTCCACATGGTCGCCTAAATTGGATTTGGACTATGAATAAAGAAAAGATCAAATGCCGGTGAGTGCGGTTTTTTGCCTCTTTTCTGAAAAGCCATTTTTCTGTTGCATTTGTTTCTGCAGGTACAATTTCTTTTTTTTTTTTAACAATACATTTTTTATTTAAATAAATCTTTTAAGCAACATATATAACTTGTTTACACAATTATATCAATTATATCAGTCATGTCCAAATAATCACCACCAGTGTAAACCAATTCCAAACGGGATATTATAGGAGAGGGAAGGGAAAGAAAGGACCACACAGAAGGAAAGAGGCAGCCAGGTTTGGACACAAAAGGTAAATTAGTGGATAGTAGGGTGGAATAAGGTTTAGGAGCTTAGTTTTAAACATTTCTGTGTACCAATCTAATTATGAGAAGACCAGAATCAACAAGGAAAAATATTAAAACCATCCTAAGTGTGAGCTATCGCCAATCCAGAAGTCTCTCAAATCACTCACTGGCGACTGACTCTTTCTTTTTGCTTTATCGAGTGAACCAAACAACATTCATGTAGATAATGAGAATTTATCCTACCAATGAGTTCCTCCTGTGTGGGGTAGAAGCTTCCCTCTAGTGCCTTGCCAAGGTCTGACGGGCCACTATTAAAACATTATTAGTTATAACTGGAACTAAGTTTGAAGGAAGAAGGTCCAACACAATATTTAAGACTGCCAAGGGCCCCTCTAGAGAGTCAAGGTCCTGATTAACTCTGCCACTCAATTCCACAATTCTCCTATCTTGGGGCACCATCACCACACATGACCCAATCCCCTTTTTACCACATCCCTTCCAGAATAATGGGGAATAATAGAAGATTTGTAATTACAAATTTAGAAGGGGTAAGATACCAGTTCAGATGTATTTTCTTTAGTTGTTCTAGATGATTATTGCAGGAGCAGTGCCTTTGAGTAAATGTGGCTGCTGCCCACCAGGGGGTGGATGAGAAAAGAGTGCCTCCTCCCAGACAGTCATATACATTCCCTGACAGAAGTTATGTCGCTTATCCATGTTATGTAAATAAAATCTTATAACCTGACGTTAAATTCATCCATTGATTGTATAAATTACTCTTTTGAAGGCTGAAACCCTCTGAAATTTGGTTTAGGTTAAGAAAATAAATTGGCATCAATGCTGCAATATTGATCATTTAATGAACACAGAACGGTCAGATTTTAGCAAGACAAATGTTTTGTCGCATGGTCATATAATGCACACAATCCTAGATTACATCCTCACCTGTGCTCAGTAAATGATCGGTTAATTAGTGAGTCTGTCTAAAAAGAAACCCAGCACCCCAGATATTCACTTGAACTGCAACTTGAGCTCTGACAACATGCCAAAAATCCACCCTGCGACCAAAGCCTTGTTTATCAAGAGGCTGAAGACCAGATCCACTGCAGAGGTGGCTGGCACCTTTAATGTGTCTCAGCGCCAAGTACAAAGAATTAAAAAAAGATTTGAAGAGACTGGAGATGTGTTTGACAAGCCCAGGTCTGGCAGACCCCGCAAGACAACTGCTCAGGAGGAAAGTTTGTTGGTTAGAAAATCCAAAGCAAGCCCCTCTTCCACTGCAGCAGAGCTCCAACAGGCTTGGTCACCTCAAGTCCCTGTGTCAAGTAGAATAGTTTGTAGGAGTCTGTCTCGAAATGGCCTCCATGGTCAAATCAGTGCCCAGAAGCCAGCACTAAACAAAAAGTAAATAAAAAACTGTGTGGCATTTGCAAAGTCCCACACCCTGCTAAACAGATGGACGCTGGAAAAGTGGCAGAAGGTGGATTTCTCTGATGAATCTTCAGTAGAATTACACCACAGCTGCCGCAAATACTGCAGGAGACCTACTGGACCCCGTATGGATCCACTTCAACACTTGGCTTCTCCACTTCCTTTCCTCAGACATCCCCACCATCATCATGGGTGACCTCAACATCCCCATCGACACCCCCGACAAGGCTGCCTCCCGACTATCACTGACCACCTCCTTCGGCCTCTCCCATTGGTCCTCCTCAGCCACTCATAAAGAAGGCCATATGCTTGACCTTATCTTCACCCGCCTCTGTTCCCTCACAGACCTCTCAAACTCACCCCTCTTCCAATCTGACCACTATCTGATGACTTTCTCCGTGCTCTTTCCCCCTACCTCACCCCCCTCTCCAGAAACTCAGTCACCCCCACAGAAACCTTAAACTCATCGACGTCAACTCACTCTTTCACTCCCTCCTCCCTCTCACTGACCTCGCCTCCACACCTGACGTCAACGCTGCTACCACCCTCTATAACTCCACACTAACTGCGGCTCTCGATCATGCCGCCCCCCTCGCACACACCAAAACCCGCACACACAGGCAACCCTGGCTTACCTCTCTCACGAAAGAACTACGTCGAGTGTCCAGAGTAGCCGAACGGAGATGAAAGAAATCCCACTCCGCAGCCCACCTCACGATGTACAAACAATCCCTCTACAACTTCAAGGACGCACTCACCGCTGCTAAGCAAACCTACTTCTCTTCCTTAATCAACACACTGTCCCAAAACCCCAAGCAACGATTCAAAATCTTCAACTCCCTACTCTGTCCCCTGGCACCTCCTCCTTCTCCCCTCATCTCCGCTGACGACCTCGCCACCTTCTTCAAACAAAAGATTGACAAAATTAGAGAATGCTTTAGCCCAACGTCCCCCCGACCCACCCTGATCACCACCCAACCCTCTTTGACCAAAGGAAGCTTCTCCAACGTGACTGAAGATCAGCTCTCTTCATTCATACACATGCATACTTACACACATATGCATGCACACGTACCTACATGCACATTTCGGCCTGAGCCTTCTTCCAGGGATAGATCCTCGTCGGAAAGAGGCACCGAAACGTGCATGTAGGGGCAATCCCTGACAGGCTATGTAGACTAGGTAAGGATATGATGGCAGTGGCAATGTTTTTGAGCTGTTTAAGTTTTATTTGCTGAGGCATACAGTTTTTTCACTAGGTATGCTGATTTGGGTATTCTAGGGTGGGAATGGGAAGGGTTATTTCCCTAGGTTCCCTTATACAATGATTCTTTTGTGAAAATGTTTTCCACTAGCACTTTGTTTATTTCTTAGTATTAATGTGTTGCAGCAGGACTCATTGTATGCACTAGCACTTCAGCCTAATTTTTGGTATTGTGTTGTATGCACGGTTTATTATATACACTAGCACTGTGTTTTATTTTTGTCTAAACAGCCACAAGCACTTCTATTGCTACCCCTCTTTTTTTAAATGTAACATAGATTGTTTTTTCTGGCTACCCATTATTTAATTGTAGTTTTGCACAGATTTTAATTGAGATTATTTAAATAAAGACTTGTTTGCATATATACAGTCTGTTTTTTCTGATTTTATATACATATACTGTAAATACATACACACACACAAACACACTCACATACACACAAACACACATATGTACACTGTGAGGTGTAGCGGTGTTGGGGAGGCAGGGAACCAGGCACGGACAGTTCTCAACTCACGGTTTATTGATCTCCGTCCGGTTACAGTCACCAAAACACAGATCCGGAGCGTAGCCGGCACACTGCACACCGCTTGGTGTATCTCCCGACCGCTGACAGGCTCTATCAGCCCCACCAGAGATAATCCATTCCCAGGACCACTTCAACTTTCCTTCAGAGCTCCTCAATCAGGCTCCACACTGGAGAAAATCTCACTCCAGACTCAAGGAACCACACCCAGGGTTCCTATGTCCTCTTAACCCCTTCTGCTCTGAGAAGAGGAATCCCATCTAATACCTGGCATGGAGTACATCCTGCGGCACTGGAGCACGCACCCAAAGAGGCACATACCGGTCGCAGCATACCGACCCGGCCGGTGCCTCACATATCCCCCCCCTATGATCAAGCGTATGGGTTTGAACACCAGGCCATAACCCTGGGCCCTGTGAGGGGACCACGTCACGGCGCGGAGCACCGGCGGAGCCAAGCAGGGGCACCCGGGGGTACCAGCGGTGCCAGACCCCACGAGCAACCAACCCGTTCGGGCTCCCGGCACCCACCAACCCCGGACGGGTACCAACGACAGAGCCCTGGGGCCCTACGAGGAAAACGGGGTCGGCGCGCGGCACTGCTGCACCGTTCCGGATGGGGAGTCGGCGCGGCCGGCGCACGGGGCTCTGCACCCGGGGGTTAGTCACATCAAGTCCTCTGGGTATCCCGGGGGCGGGATCCTCGGGCTCCGGGCCCTGTCTATCCTTCATCCGAAGGGCCATATACCTGTTCCACAATACCCGGAACAAGGGCATATCCCTCCCCAGCACAACATCATAAGGGAGATCCTTTACCACCCCAACCACATGTTGAACCCGCCTAGCTGGGGTAGCAAACGTGACACGCTTCATTGGATACCTGCGATGATCCCCATGGACACTCATCACCCTGACCGTACGGCCGGTGGATTTGGTCCTGGAGACCAAGGAGGCACACACGAGGGTCACGTTGCTCCCTGAGTCCAGTAGGGCCGTCACCTCATGACCGTTAAGCCGTACGCGGCACAGTACATTCTCAGTATCCCGGGGGGCCGAGCCCCGTTTTCCGACGAGGTGGGCGAACATGGACCGCCTCCGGGAATAGTCACAGTCCATTTGTTCCCCGTTGAGGGGACACTGCGCCATCATATGTCCCACCTCCCGGCATCTTCTACATCGGGGTGGTTCCCCGCTATACCAGGGGCCAAACCGCGGCTGTCCGGATCGCTGCTTTGCTGCATGGGGAGGCCCGTTTTCAGCCTGAGCCGGGCGCTCGCCCGCCCGGGGGCCGGGTTGGGGGTCCCTACTGTCTGGTGTGGTGGGCGCGGCCTTGCGGGTAGCCCGCATTGTCCCAGTGTCCCGGATCAGTTCCTGTGTGGCCACATGGCGCTCCACCACGTTCACCAACTGGTCTAGGGAACCCGGGTCACTGTGTCCCACCCACTTTTGTATGGGGACGGGCAGCGTACGCACGAAGCGATCCACCACCACCCGCTCTACCATCTGAGCCGGACTCAGGGCTTCAGGCTGCAGCCATTTTTTAACCAGATGCAACAAATCATAGGCCTGTGAGCGCACGGGTTTGCCTTCCTCGTAGGCCCATTGGCTCACCCGTTGGGCCCTCACATATGTATTGACCCCGGTACGGGCCAATATCTCCCCCTTCAGGGCTCCATAGTCCAGGGCATCCTCAGTACACAGGTCTATGTATGCCTTTTGGGGATCACCAGTCAAATAGGGCGCCAGCACCTCGGCCCACTGGGCAACCGGCAGTCTCTCCCGTTCAGCCACCCGCTCAAACACGGCCAGGAATGCCTCCACATCATCCCCCGGGGTCATCTTTTGCAGCGCTTGTCTTACCGCTTTACGGACGCTGCAGTCACCTGGTCCTCGGGGCGGATCCCCCGGTATGGTCCGCACAGCCTCGATCAACAGGGCCATCTGCTCCTGGTGCCTCCTCTCTTGCTGCTGCTGAGCTTCCTGTTGCTGCTGCTGGGCCAGCACCAGGTGTTTGAGCACCTCCTCCATGCTGGCTGCTGGTTTGTGTTGTAATGTAGCCGGCCGAATCCAGGACATGCGATGCCGGGCACCACGCAAGAGACTGGCCGCAATGATGACTGCTGCTCCTCTTACTTATCAGCCGCTCATTAGCCTCATGAAACGTCACTTCCCCACCGAAACAGAGGGCAACGGTAGTGCCGGCTACACCTCACCGGGCCGGCAATGCCCGCATTCTCCACCATATGTGAGGTGTAGCGGTGTTGGGGAGGCAGGGAACCAGGCACGGACAGTTCTCAACTCACGGTTTATTGATCTCCGTCCGGTTACAGTCACCAAAACACAGATCCGGAGCGTAGCCGGCACACTGCACACCGCTTGGTGTATCTCCCGACCGCTGACAGGCTCTATCAGCCCCACCAGAGATAATCCATTCCCAGGACCACTTCAACTTTCCTTCAGAGCTCCTCAATCAGGCTCCACACTGGAGAAAATCTCACTCCAGACTCAAGGAACCACACCCAGGGTTCCTATGTCCTCTTAACCCCTTCTGCTCTGAGAAGAGGAATCCCATCTAATACCTGGCATGGAGTACATCCTGCGGCACTGGAGCACGCACCCAAAGAGGCACATACCGGTCGCAGCATACCGACCCGGCCGGTGCCTCACAACACACAGACACATTCACACATGCACACATATACACATATACACACATACATGAACATATATACATATACACATATGAACACAGACAACACGCATGCATGCACATACACACACATACATACACACACAAATGATCACACATGCACATACACACACATAAATGCACACACATGCACATAATACAGGCACACAGATACACACATGCACACACATACACATGCGGCCGCCATCTTTAAGGCCCCGTCACACGTGTTAATGTTGCTAGCGACATCACCGAAAAGTGACGCATCAGCGATGTCGCCAGCGATATCGCAAGTACGTTGTGCTGTGTCACAGCGCGACGCAACTGCGATTTATCACTGGTCGCGGGTTGACAGGTTTACGAGGATGAACATAAACCTGTCAATCTGCAACCAGCGATTAGGCTGGATCGCGCCATCAGACACCGCAATAGCCGTGTGACACCAAGGCTGCTATGTCGGAAGAGACTGCACACCAGCACATCGCTTCCGACATCGCAGCCTTGGTTGACATGTGTGACGGGGCCTTTAGACACTCAGGTATAGAAACATGGCGGCGGCGTGACGCATCACACTGCCCCACTGCATGATTACAGTAATTACAGGATTAGGATGATTGAGTCTTATCACACTGAGGGTACCTTTACACGCCGCTACTGGTGGGTGGATACAACCAGCTACATGCTACAAATGTAGCTTGTAGCGGCAAAATACCCCGTAGTAGTGGGGTGTGAAGACGGTAGGAGGCACCCGGCAACAGATGCATCTGTTTCCGAGCACTGCCCTGAAACAGGTGGCTACACAGGCGATTGTAGCGAGCTGTATCGGCATGTAAAGAAGCAACAGAAGGGATGTGTCGACACCAGGCAATGTACCTGGTATGTAGCTGGGGCGTGACACAGGCTCCGGGATACCGCCCCCCTTCAGCGATCATTGGTGGAAGCTCCTGCGTTACGATTGGTAGTCGCTGTATAGGGCGGCATATTTAAGGAGCTGACCAGTCACACTACACAATTGCTCGAGCGTCATGTATTAAACAGCCTCCTGCGCTGCCTGGCCAATCATGGGTTTCTTGCTTTGTCCTATCAGCGTACGGACGTCTCGTAATCCACAATTGCGGCATGCCTATGTGCTGTCCCTGCTGCAGCAGGTCCGCCCATATTAGCTGGTTGTAGCGGTGTGTAAATGAGGTAAGATGAGCTACAGAAGGTGACTTGTGGCACCCGGCGGTGTATCCGGGGATAGATGTCACGTAGCGTAGCGCACCTTGTGGCGGCGTGTAAAGATGGTGCGTTTACCGTTTGTAACCGTTTGTGCGTGCTCGTGTACGTGAAGTAGCTGGTTGTATCCACCCGCCAGTAGCGGCGTGTAAAGGTACCCTGAGAGTTACAGCCCCCAAGCTGATGGGTTACTTTGGCTGGTAATAGAAAATACAGCAAAGCCCACATCAATTTTTTTTTAGTTATTTATGAAAATAACTAAAAATAAAATAGGTCACCCCTGTATTTTTCATTGACAGCGATGGTAACTCTAGGCAGCAGGGGTTCACTGCCAGTAGCTGATTGGTTTACCTGCCCTGGCATGAGAAAATACAGCAAAGTCCTACAAGTTTTTTTACCAGGAAATTAAACACTTTATTATTAAGTAAGAAACACACAAACAGGTTTTTAATAAAAAATACATTTATTTACAAACATTTGGAGAGAGTAAGGGGAGAGAAAGATATCAGACAGGGAAGAGAGATGCCGCCCTTCCGCTGCAATAGCATCATGCTCAAATCTAGTATAGATAATAATTATTAATCAAAAAATCTATACTGTCATATATGAGCATACCTGTATATTGTATTAATACTGATTTGGAAAGTCGGTATGATTTTTTTTATCACCTTTTCTGTTTTCACTTGTAGTCCTCGTAAGGCCCTGTCACACCAGGCGACGAGGCTGGAGTTGTCAGCGGCGACTGGAGGGTGCGCGCATGTTTTTGGCGCCCCACCAGCGTCGCCATCCCCCAGTTACATGGGGCGACATCTCCAGCACCTCGCCGGTGAGCTGACAGGCGGCATCGCCGCCGGGGTGTCTGGAATCCCCAGCGGCGATGCAGGACAATGGGAGCCTATGGCTCCCATCGCCTGACAGGTCGCCGGCGGCCGGTTACATGAGGCGATGTGTGCACATCGCCCCAGATCGGTCGCCTGGTTTCAGAGCACTGCTCTGAAACCAGGCGACCTCCCGGCGGCGCCGACATCGCCCCTTTACATGAGGCGACGTAGGGACGAAGTTGCCGCCGATAGACCACGCCCCTACGTCACCTATGTAATTGGTGGTGATGTCGCCTCGTGTGACGGGGCCTTTAGGGTGCCTTCACATTTGCATTTGTTACGCAGCGCACTGAACACAGCCAAACTCTTGCGCACATGCGTTCCTATATTTAACATAGGAATGCATGTGCTTGCATTTAGGCTGCGTTGCGTTTGCTTACGGATGCGCATAATTTGTGCGCCCTCCTCCGCACTCAGAACGCGGCCCTGTTGAATTTGTTGTGCGTTCGCGGGCGCTAGTTTTATCTTCAAGCGCCCGCAAGCCCACAAAAAATGCATGGAAGTCAATGGATTCGCAGTGTCCTCCGCATGACAGTGCAGGAGAACACTGTGGATCTCATTGAAATCTCTCCTGGTGACCGCCGGTGATCACCAGCGGCCACCGGGAGATCAGCTACAGCCACCGCTGCTCTCCCGCCAGTGTCAGCGCGGGAGATTTGAAGATACAGCTGATGTGACAGCTGTTTAAATCTCCCGCACTGACACCGAATAGGTGAGGTCGGAGCAGGAGATTTGAAGCAGCGGTGTTTGAATTTCCCGGTAAATGCATTCCATGGTGCTGAAGATAAAACTTTAGCACCATGGAAATGACAGACTTTCAACAACCAGTGGTGCTTGAATCTCCCAGTAAATGCTTTCCATGGTGCTGAGGTTTTAACTTCAGCACCATGGAAAGCATTTAACGGACGATTTAACCAATCAACTTTCACCACTGCTGTCACAGCGGTGAAAGCTGATTGGTGGTTGTGACGGCAACCAGGCAAATTCAAACACCACAGAACAGCAGCAGTGTTTTAACCAATTGGCATTCCCCGCTGCTGTCACAACGGTGAAAGCTGATAGGTTACTGTGCCGGCAACCCAGCAATTTCAAACACTGCTGCTTTCACAGCAGCAGTGTTTGAAGACAATGTAAGTATGCATACGCGTGCGACTATCGCACAGTGTGGTGTATGGGTGCGAGATTTTCTCACACCCATACACTTACAATGGCCACTCGTGAGAGGAAATCTCGTTCAATCACTGCGATTGAATTCACATTTCCCTCGCAATGCGAGTTAAGTGCATTGAAAACGCGCTAATATGGCCAGTATCATTTACTGATACTGGTCCAACTGCAATGCGAGTTTTTCTCTCGTCCTGTTCTCCGCCTCCTCTCCGCCTGCTGGAAGCCCGCCGGCTTTTTCAAATTTACCGCCAGCTATTGCGTTTTATTATACTATAGTTATGAAAGTATGACAAAAAAAGCAGTGTTTACTATAGGGGTTAATTAGTGGGACAGTTTTCTAGAGTGGGTCTTTATGGATGTGTTGATACCAAATATGTATCATTTTTATTTTTTGATCACTGATCTCAAGTATTACAAAAGACATGTAATTCAATAAACGAGAGCAGCAAGATTGCACTGATAGAACGCCTGTCAGTGTAATCTAGCCTAAAGGTACCGTCACACGCAGCGATATGGCTTCCATTTCGCCGGCAATTTGACGAGAGCGCGCACGTTTCAGGAGCATTTTTGCACATCGCCGTTGCCCTGTCACACATAGAGATCTCGCCTGCGTTCTACGGCGATCCTGCGTTCCGGAAATTGCCTGCAGAAGACCGGAAGCAATTTCCCTTTCCCACATTGCCGCGTCACACGCCACCATCTCATCAGCGATGTGGGCGTAGAGTGTGAGTACTGTGAGGAGACAGGCATGCCAGAGTGTTTTTCACCGCGCCCGTACCACTCCGATTGGCCGACACAACTGCGTAACCATTGATCAGCCTTGTCAGGATGTCTGCGCACTACATGACGCATGTGTCCTTTTTACTAGATCGCTATTCAAATATGGCGCCTTAGCCATGGCCAGCCAATGGGAACGCAGGAGTGACCACCAATCGTGGCGAGCCTAACAGAACGCTCAGGCACGCCACTGGAATTGCTTCCAGATGGTCTGAGCTCGCTTTCTACATCGCTACTGCCCTGTCACATGCCAAGATGCGCAGAAATCGCCTGGTGGTTATCGCCTGATTTCATGATTGCAGTGCAGGGCGATCAGGCGACGCTCCATCGCCATAAAATCGCTCTCTCACGCCACTACGCACAGGCGATGTCGCTTCCACATCGCCGAAATACACGAATTTATGGCGATATGGAAGCCATATCGCTGCGTGTGACGGTACCTTAACAGGCCACCATACCTGGCACATCAGGAGGTCATTGTCCATCCACCTGGTGCCATATCAACAACAGCTCCCTGTGATTTAATCACGGAGCTGCGATTGGGGTCAGAGACGGAGCGCACTCCCTCTTACAACCTTCTTAATGCCGTGATTGCTATTGATCACAAAGCAGCATGAACACGTTATAAATGCAGCAAGCAGCATGATACATCACTGAACGGTCTTTTCCTACATCAATCTGCTCAATGCAGCAAGCAGCCCAGTGATACATCACTGAAATCAGGGTCTGTTTCCCTACATCAATCTGCTCTCAGATGGGGTAGCAAAAATCTGGTAACAAATTCCAGTAATACATTTCTCACTAAATGCTGCCACCTTAAAAATGTTCTGATATTAAGTACTTGACAATCTTTATTAGAACATATTTTTAAGCTGTAATCTTTACTACACAACATAATGAACAATCCAGAGGCAGAGTCATATCTGCCGACATGAGCATTTATAGCAGTGGTCAGTTTAGCAATATGGTTTTATGTAATTTACAGAAAAACATTTTCCAATAGCATAGTTACACATATTGTTCTTGGCAGAGCACTAACACAATGCAGAAAAAGAGGGTACACCAGTGATGGGGTTTTTTGACAGGCTCCTCTTCATTCTACTGAATGGAGTGACATTCATCACTGTTACAGTAATAGCTCCATAGACAAAGGAGCAGGACATCTAACTTTTTCTGCCACACCATCTGCTAGGAGGTTAACAGAAAACTGACTGGAACTGTAGGGAACAATGCCATCTGTTTCTGTCAACAAAGGGCCACGTGTATCTACACTCAGGACTGCCATGTCTGCTAAACTTACAGCAGCAGTTTTATAAGCACAACTCGGTGCAGACTACTAGCTGTTACAACATAAAAGCCTACTAAAAATATCAATAAACGTCTTTAAACTTGGAGTACATGTTAAAAAGGTTCCCCAAATGAGCGTTGTGATATTGAATGTTAGTGCATATCCCGTTAATATTACAGTATGTATATGAAGGTGTAGAGAAATTCTCGATTTTTCCCATATCAATAATAATAATTGTATTTATAAAGCGCCAACATATTTTGCTGGAACAATTGAGGGGGACATATACAGTCAATAAAGATATTACCAGGTAACACAGTTTAACAGTTACAGCAGAACTCAGGGCCCTACTAGCTAAGGAAATGGCGGAACACAATAGGTAGAACGTGCTTGTCGCGTATGGTTCAGTCATCATTACAATAAATAGGGGATATGATAAAAAGCTGCGTGAGTCATCATGAATCAGTATTGGTCTAAGTAAACTTAACAAGTGCTATTTATTGAGAGCATGCAGGATTTGGAGACAGATGAATAAGATGCACCCAATTCTGAGGGAAAATTAGAAATGGGAACAGGGGAGTTAAACTACTGAAGTAAGGTGATAAGCCTGTCTAAAGAGCTATGCTTTTAAAGCACACTTAAAAATGTTTGGGCTAGGTATTAATCAGATCTGTCAGAGTAGTGCATTCCAGAAAACTGGCACTGCATGAGAGAAGTCTTGGAGACAGGAGTAAGAAGTCCGGATTAGAAAGGATTTCAGTCTTAGGGTAAGGTCATAGACAGAGGTGAGGAGAGAAGATGTATTCTTGTGCAGGACTTTGGAGAGTTTTTTTTGCGTTAGACTGATAAGTTCATGTTGTATTCTGTACTGAATTGGTAACCAGTGCAATGACTGACACAAAGTGGAGGCATCATTGTAGGGGCTGGACAGAAATACGATCTTGGCTGATGAATTCGGAACAGATTGGAAAAGAGAAAGTTTAGTAAGGCTGGTTTCACAAAAACTCACCATCCATGCCAAAGACAGAAAACCAAAAGCACTTACAGGACGCAGTCAGAGCCCAATTGTGGAGCAAGCCCAGCTGCTGGCTGATGAGTCGCCTCTACCAGCAAAATGTGGGAGGCGACCTGCCATGCATACACTAGGCCTGCATAGAGCACCATTCACACTGATACATATGATGCAGAGTGTCTGAAAGCTACCCAACCGCTCCGCTGCCTGAGCATTGGGCCGCACAGTACGATGCTTCTGCACCACTGGATGAACGGCGCCCCTATGGGCCCACCTGCGCCCTGGATGGATAAAAAAGTGCAAAAGTTTTTTATATGATAAATAAAAAACCTTTATAGATGGGATTTTGGTTCATGTGTTGGCCCAAGACATTTAAGCTGATGACCCACGATCAAGGGATCCCATGCTCACCAGTCCTAACAAAATTGTACAAAAACTACTAGAAAAAAAGCAGCATCAGAAAAACTCACCATCCATGCCAAAGACAGAAAACCAAAAGCACTTACAGGACGCAGTCAGAGCCCAATTGTGGAGCAAGCCCAGCTGCTGGCTGATGAGTCGCCTCTACCAGCAAAATGTGGGAGGCGACCTGCCATGCATACACTAGGCCTGCATAGAGCACCATTCACACTGATACATATGATGCAGAGTGTCTGAAAGCTACCCAACCGCTCCGCTGCCTGAGCATTGGGCCGCACAGTACGATGCTTCTGCACCACTGGATGAACGGCGCCCCTATGGGCCCACCTGCGCCCTGGATGGATAAATGTGGGTCATCAGCTTAAATGTCTTGGGCCAACACATGAACCAAAATCCCATCTATAAAGGTTTTTTATTTATCATATAAAAAACTTTTGCACTTTTTTATCCATCCAGGGCGCAGGTGGGCCCATAGGGGCGCCGTTCATCCAGTGGTGCAGAAGCATCGTACTGTGCGGCCCAATGCTCAGGCAGCGGAGCGGTTGGGTAGCTTTCAGACACTCTGCATCATATGTATCAGTGTGAATGGTGCTCTATGCAGGCCTAGTGTATGCATGGCAGGTCGCCTCCCACATTTTGCTGGTAGAGGCGACTCATCAGCCAGCAGCTGGGCTTGCTCCACAATTGGGCTCTGACTGCGTCCTGTAAGTGCTTTTGGTTTTCTGTCTTTGGCATGGATGGTGAGTTTTTCTGATGCTGCTTTTTTTCTAGTAGTTTTTGTACAATTTTGTTAGGACTGGTGAGCATGGGATCCCTTGATCGTGGGTCATCAGCTTAAATGTCTTGGGCCAACACATGAACCAAAATCCCATCTATAAAGGTTTTTTATTTATCATATAAAAAACTTTTGCACTTTTTTATCCATCCAGGGCGCAGGTGGGCCCATAGGGGCGCCGTTCATCCAGTGGTGCAGAAGCATCGTACTGTGCGGCCCAATGCTCAGGCAGCGGAGCGGTTGGGTAGCTTTCAGACACTCTGCATCATATGTATCAGTGTGAATGGTGCTCTATGCAGGCCTAGTGTATGCATGGCAGGTCGCCTCCCACATTTTGCTGGTAGAGGCGACTCATCAGCCAGCAGCTGGGCTTGCTCCACAATTGGGCTCTGACTGCGTCCTGTAAGTGCTTTTGGTTTTCTGTCTTTGGCATGGATGGTGAGTTTTTCTGATGCTGCTTTTTTTCTAGTAGTTTTTGTACAATTTTGTTAGGACTGGTGAGCATGGGATCCCTTGATCGTGGGTCATCAGCTTAAATGTCTTGGGCCAACACATGAACCAAAATCCCATCTATAAAGGTTTTTTATTTATCATATAAAAAACTTTTGCACTTTTTTATCCATCCAGGGCGCAGGTGGGCCCATAGGGGCGCCGTTCATCCAGTGGTGCAGAAGCATCGTACTGTGCGGCCCAATGCTCAGGCAGCGGAGCGGTTGGGTAGCTTTCAGACACTCTGCATCATATGTATCAGTGTGAATGGTGCTCTATGCAGGCCTAGTGTATGCATGGCAGGTCGCCTCCCACATTTTGCTGGTAGAGGCGACTCATCAGCCAGCAGCTGGGCTTGCTCCACAATTGGGCTCTGACTGCGTCCTGTAAGTGCTTTTGGTTTTCTGTCTTTGGCATGGATGGTGAGTTTTTCTGATGCTGCTTTTTTTCTAGTAGTTTTTGTACAATTTTATTAAGGCTGGTTTCACATAACATATTTTTTACTGTCCGTGGGATCCTACTTTTTGCAGGACAGGAAAGAACACCACAGGAGGTGACCTCCAGATATAATTTCTGTGTCCGGGGCCGTGATTATCACGGATCCAGACACAGAAAAAGATGACAGGAGGCAGCGGGGCACTTTCACTTACGCAATGTATATACATACATTGCGGAAGTGAAATTTAGTAAAAGAAAGGGTTAAAAAATAAAAAATATGTATGCTCACCTGTCCAGCAAGTCCCCCGACGCCTCCAGTAAGTGCCGGATGCTTACAGGACCTGTGGTTACATCACAACCTGGCAGCGCCATTGGTCACATGACCGTAGTTACCGCGGTAACCGATCATGTGACCCGATCAGCTGATCGGGTAGAGACATAATGGCAGGTCCTGTAAGCATCTGGAGCTTGCTGGAGGCGTCGGGGGACTCGCTGGACAGGTGAGCATACATATTTTTTATTTTTAACCCGTTCTTTTACTAAATTTCACTTCTGAAATGCATGTATATACAGATGGTAAGGAGCAATTTTAGTGTACTGAGCATGCTCAGTAAACTGAAATCGGGTCTGAGGAACGATCAACTGTTTCCTCGGACCCGTGCTCCATAGGCCCCCATGTTAACGGCCACGGATCGAATCGGATCCGATTTGGTCCACTGTGCCAAAAATCGGAGCAGTCTCCGGTTTTGGGTAAAGCAAAAAATCAGACCAAAATGGATACAACACAAATTGGATGGCAATAAGGCCAAATCCGATCCGATCCGTGGCCCATAGGGATACATGGGGGCAAAATTGGATCCGTGGCTGTCAGTTTTTCAATGGACAGGCACAGATCCAAGAAATACGCAGTGTGAAAGCAGCCTAAGACAGATAACAATCAGTAAAGAGTTGCAGTAGTCCAGATAAGAATGAAGTAGTCCAAATAAGAATGAATTAGAGTGACAATAAGAGTTTTGCAGTTTCAATGGTGAGAGAAGGTTAGATTCTGAAGATGATCTTTAGTATATAGTAAAGTTTTTAGAGTTCACTTCTTTTGTGCAGGACTGTTTTCTGCAACCAAGTGCTTTGATACTGCCCTACAGAGACTGGTGAACAAGCCACAGGCCTCTGGCCTGAAGATGTGAGGTATGGAACTGTAAAACACTACACCCACTCCAGTAGAACAGCGCTGGCCAAGTGCAGTTGTCAAGAGCCGCAAACAGTGCATGTTTTCAGGAATTACCTAGCGTTGCATAAAATGCTCGGATCATCCATCACGCTGTTCGCCTTGCAGTGTAAGTGATAAGGCAGCTTTATTCATCAGTTAAGTACGATCACAGCAATAACAGATTTATATAGAGGTTTCCTTTAGGATTACTATCACTCTAAAAATGCTTTTTTTTACAAAATAAAGGTTTTTCACATCACCGTATTTTGAGGTATATATATTTTTTTATTTTCTGCCGACAGAGTCATGTGAGGGCTTGTTTTTTGCAGGATGAGTTAGCGTTTTTATTGGTACCATTTTGGGCTGCATAATTATTTTTTATCACTTTCTATTCCGTTTTTTGTAGGGCAGAGACAAGAAATAACAGAGATTCAAGAATTGTTTTTTTTTTGTTTGTTTTTTCTTACAGCATTCACTGTGTCGTAAAATTGACAAGACAGATATATTTTTCGGGTCAGTACAATTACAACGATACCACATTTATATATTTTTTGTTTTGACACTTTTACGCCAATAAAACAATTTTAAAGAGAAAAAATATTGTTTTTGTCTCGCTATTCTTTAAGAGCATGAGCTATTTTATTTATTTTAGTGATGGAGCTACATGGTGTCTTTTGGGGACAAGATGGCGTTTCCAGTGATAATATTTTGATTTATGTACATCATTTTTTTCGCACTTTATTCTGCTTTTTTTGCGGTATGATGAAAAAGCATAGTGTTTTTGCCACTTTTTTATAGTGTAAACTGAAGGGGTTAACTAGTGTGAGAGCTTTATAGAGTGAGTCGTTCCAGATGCGGCAATTCCAAACGTGTACTTTTTTTTTCTACATAAACATACATATTAAATGGTGTTATATTTTTTCCTTTTTTTTTTTTGCTCTAATTTTGGTTTTCTTTTTTCAATATTTGTATTAATTTTTTTCCTTTTTTACTTAGTGCCTTTATGTAACATCACCTTTTATTACTCTGATCACTGTTATATTCCATTGCAATGCATCAGCAATGCATATCTGTCAAACCTGCACATGTAGCTCTGACAGTTTGCTTCGCACACCATACATCCGGCATGGTATGAGAGGTCATCATGATGATGTCCCTGGCTTACAATGGCAGCATTTGGGTCCCCGTGATGACATCATGCGAGCCCTGGGAGAGAAGCGCACTGTGATGCGCTCCTCTCCCGGCCACCTAAATTCTGCAATCTCTATTAATTGTAGCATTTAGGGGGTTAAACTGCCTGTAGCAGTGTGAGCACTTCTCCTGTCTGTGAGTGCTGGATCTCAGCTGTCACTTCAACCAGAGACCCTACAATGATCGCGCATGCACATCCTCTGTGCCCACAAAATCACCAGGATGTATTAGGATCTAGAATGTATGAACAGATTTCAGGTTACTCCTACAGCTAATCACAGATGCCCATTCTCTGTGACAGCATCTGTGAATGGCTGTTGGGCCCTTCACAGATTGACTGACATCATAGTAATGTAAAAATAAATAAATAAATAAAATAAAAAAATGATGTGGCGCTTCACAGTATTTTTGATTTTCAGAACAGATAGATAAAGTGGACAGCTACGGGCTGCCACCCCCGGCTGCCTCATTGTACCTTGGCTGGCAATCCAATTACAGGGAAGCCCATTTTTTAAATAATTTAAATAAATAATTTTTTTTTTAAAGTTGCCTGGGCTTTGCCCTATTTTTGATCGCCAGCCAGGTAAAATCCGGGCAGCTCGTAGCTGGTATTCTCAGCGTGGTAGCTCAAGCATTCTGGGGCACGCATTCTGAAAACCACAGCCACCCCTGAAAATGGTGAATTCTTTCATAGTGCCATTTTCAGGCACTTTATATAGCTTGTCCCGCGCCCCTGGGGGCATTATGGGTAATAATGGGGTTAATGCCAACTTTGTATTGTCAGCTGTAACTAAGCCCAAAATTCATGATGTCAGGCAAAATTAGACCCAGACACCAAGAATTTCTAGTAAGCATTAAAAAAAAACACAAAACAGAAGAAAAAAAACATTTTAATAGTAATAAAAACACAAACACATTTAGGGCCTCATCTTTATTAAGGGAAAAAAGCTCCCTCCGATGTAATCCACACTTAGAACAGGTTCAGCTCTGCTTCTTCACTCTGAACAGGCACACACGTCAATTCAGAGGAACAAGCAGGCTCAGACTGAGTTGGGTACCGTGAGAAAGGTCAATTAAGTGCACAGCTGAGCCATGAACTCATGTGACCCACGACTCTGACATCACCACGAATACTGCCATAAACTGAGATGTTCTCAGCAGTGATTGTGGTGACGTCAGAGTCGGGTTTAGCCGGGTGCACAGCTGAGCGGCTTTATGAGCCTGTCTTCATTTACGGCAGCGCATAATGGCGTGCTGACAGACTAAGGGCTTCAGGGCATGCACAGTGTGCTTTATGAAGCTGCTCCGTACACCCCACAGCTAACAGGATTGTCCCTGAGGAAGGAGTCAGGTGAAGGTTCCGAAACGCGTCGGAAGAATATAGACACAATTCAGCCCAGATTCTATCTTGTCTCCGGTGATCCTTTTGACCGCAACGCGGACACAATGGCACTTTGTCCTACAGATCTGCAGATTCTTTACCAAGGTTATCCGTGGAGGTGCAGTCCTTGCAGCAGCTGTCTTTTTCAGACAGCTACATCGATTTCTGGCTATCATACTGGTTGTGGGTGACACAACCAGACCAGGTGAGCAGTTTTACTCACACATTCATTCACCTCTTTATCTGGAGATAAGACCCTATTGAGCATTTTCTCACTTTCACATACCCGGAAGAAAGGCAAAGTTTGCGGGTGCGGGGAGCTACATAGGAAGCTAGATCTCACACCCACCGGTACGTGATAAAAGGAGCAAGGGGGAAGATGCAAGTGATTAAAACACTTTTCCCAGAGATTAGAATACACATTTAGATGAGACAGAGATGGTTAGGCAGACTTCCCATTAGCGTTCACCGCCGCTGCGAATTGCAGTGGGCAAATGCGAGCTGACCGCAAACACCGCCCATCCCCATGTTTAACATGGGGATGCACGGTGTATGCGTTCATGTGCAGATGGCCGTGCATTCCCATTGCCCTCCATGTTTGATTTGTACGTATGCAGAGGCTTGCGTACAAATCATACATTCACGTTCGCACCGAATGTGCAACATATTGCATATATGTTGCAGATTCTGTGCGGCCAGGAATGCAATACTCAGTGGTGGCGAATGCTAATGTGAAACCGGCCTTAGGGATGTACTAGAAAGTGGCAGGAACAGGTAGTGATAGGTTTAGGGGCATTAACTAGGTGTAAGATTCCTTTTAATGTAAAAATCCTTTATTGGTACATCAAGTCAAAGTAATATACATATTTAAGCCGTTTGTTGTGAATATACAATGGATAGATGTAGACACATAGAACATAATGGATGATAGAGGGATGCATAGGGTAAATAGGTAAACAAAAGAACAAAAGTATATATACAGTGCCTACAAGTAGTATTCAACCCCCTGCAGATTTAGGTGGTTTGATAAGATGCAAATAAGTTAGAGCCTTCAAACTTCAAACGAGAGTAGGATTTATTAACAGAAGCATAAATCTTACAAACCAAAAAGTTATGTTGCTCAGTTGAATTTTAATACATTTTAAACATAAAAGTGTGGGTCAATTATTGTTCAACCCCTCAAACCACCAGCATTCTGTTTGGTCCCCCTAAAGTATTAAGAAGTAGTTCAGGCACAAAGAACAATGAGCGTCACATGTGTGGATTAATTATCTCTTTTGCCAGCCTTTTCTGACTATTTAAGACCCTCCCCAAACTTGTGAACAGCACTCATACATGGTCAACATGGGAAAGACAAAAGAGCATTCCAAGGCCATCAGAGACAAGATCGTGGAGGGTCACAAGGCTGGCAAGGGGTTCAAAACCCTTTCCAAGGAGTTGGGCCTACCTGTCTCCACTGTTGGGAGCATCATCCTGAAGTGGAAGGCTTATGGAACTACTGTTAGCCTTCCACGGCCTGGACAGCCTTTGAAAGTTCCCTCCCGTGCCGAGGCCAGGCTTGTCCGAAGAGTCAAGGCTAACCCAAGGACAACAAGGAAGGAGCTCCGGGAAGATCTCATGGCAGTGGGGACATTGGTTTCAGTCAATACCATAAGTAACGTACTCCACCGCAATGGTCTCCGTTCCAGATGAGCCCGTAAGGTACCTTTACTTTCAAGGCGTCATGTCAAGGCTCGTCTACAGTTTGCTCATGATCACTTGGAGGACTCTGAGACAGACTGGTTCAAGGTTCTATGGTCTGATGAGACTAAGATCGAGATCTTTGGTGCCAACCACACACGTGACGTTTGGAGACTGGATGGCACTGCATACGACCCCAAGAATACCATCCCTACAGTCAAGCATGGTGGTGGCAGCATCATGGGGCTGTTTCTCAGCCAATTGGCCTGGCCATCTGGTCCGCATCCATGGGAAGATGGATAGCACGGCCTACCTGGAGATTTTGGCCAAGAACCTCCGCTCCTCCATCAAGGATCTTAAGATGGGTCGTAATTTCATCTTCCAACAAGACAACGACCCAAAGCACACAGCCAAGAAAACCAAGGCCTGGTTCAAGAGGGGAAAAAATCAAGGTGATGGAGTGGCCTAGTCAGTCTCCTGACCTTAACCCAATTGAAAACTTGTGGAAGGAGCTCAAGATTAAAGTCCATATGAGACACCCAAAGAACCTAGATAACTTGGAGAAGATCTGCATGGAGGAGTGGGCCAAGATAACTCAAGAGACCTGTGCCGGCCTGATCAGGTCTTATAAAAGACGATTATTAGCTGTAATTGCAAACAAGGGTTATTCCACAAAATATTAAACCTAGGGGTTGAATAATAATTGACCCACACTTTTATGTTTAACTTTTTGGTTTGTAAGATTCATGCTTCTGTTAATAAATCCTACTCTCGTTTGCAGTTTGAAGGCTCTAACTTATTTGCATCTTATCAAACCACCTAAATATATAAGAGAAAAAAAACTGCACAGCACTCACAGACTAGATATGAACTGGTGCTAGCAGGGACGCTGGGTCGAATAACTAGAAAAAATTCTCTGCAGCACTCAGCTACTACCAATAACGTACAATTGCTAACAAGCTATATGTATATGAGAGGAAAGTTTAAAAACTTACGTGTTTTCAAAAAACTCAAAAATCTTATCTTTTTATTTCTGAAGTTCTTGGTACATACATTGGCCAATATCTGTTTGCTCATCGACTGCGACAAAGTGACTTCAGGTCCGATGAGTCCTACGCTGATATCCCTATCCTCCTTGTCCACCCCCCACTTCTCAGCGGGCAGACTCCATCTCGACCCTAGATCACCTGTGGTCAAATGAGGGTGCAATTGCAGCATGGAGCCAGCAACTCCATATGATACAAAAAAGAGAAAAAAAGCTGCACAGCACTCACAGACTAAATGTGAACTGGTGCTAGCAGGGACGCTGGGTCAAATAACTAGAAAAGATCTAGGGTCAAGATGGAGTCTGCCCACTGAGAAGTGGGGGGTTTACAAGGAGGATAGGGATATCAGCGTAGGACTCATCGGACCTGAAGTCACTTTGTCGCAGTCGATGAGCAAACAGACATTGGCCAATGTATGTACCAAGAACTTCAGAAATAAAAAGATAAGATTTTTGAGTTTTTTGAAAAAACGTAAGTTTTCAAACATTTTTCTCATATACATCTAGCTTGTTAGCAATTTTACATCATTGGTAGTAGCTGAGTGCTACAGAGAATTTTTTCTATATACAGTTAGGGCCAGAAATATTTGGACAGTGACACAAGTTATATTATTTTAGCTGTTTACAAAAACATGTTCAGAAATACAATTATATATATAATATGGGCTGAAAGTGCACACTCCCAGCTGCAATATGAGAGTTTCCACATCCAAATCAGAGAAAGGGTTTAGGAATCATAGCTGTAATGCATAGCCTCCTCTTTTTCAAGGGACCAAAAGTAATTGGACAATGGACTCTAAGGGCTGCAATTAACTCTGAAGGCGTCTCCCTCGTTAACCTGTAATCAATAAAGTAGTTAAAAGGTCAGGGGTGGATTCCAGGTGTGTGGTTTTGCATTTGGAAGCTGTTGCTGTGACCAGACAACATGCGGTCAAAGGAACTCTTAATTGAGGAGAAGCAGAACATCCTGAGGCTGAAAAAAAATAAAAAATCCATCAGAGAGATAGCAGACATGCTTGGAGTAGCAAAATCAACAGTTGGGTACATTCTGAGAAAAAAGGAATTGACTGGTGGGCTTGGAAACTCTAAAAGGCCTGGGCGTCCACGGATGACAACAGTGGTGGATGATCGCCGCATACTTTATTTGGTGAAGAAGAACCCGTTCACAACATCAACTGAAGTCCAGAACACTCTCAGTGAAGTAGGTGTATCTGTCTCTAAGTCAACAGTAAAGAGAAGACTCCATGACAGTAAATACAAAGGGTTCACATCTAGATGCAAACCATTAATCAATTCCAAAAATAGATAGGCCAGAGTTAAATTTGCTGAAAAACACCTCAAGAAGCCAGCTCAGTTCTGGAAAAGTATTCTATGGACAGATGAGACAAAGATCTACCTGTACCAGAATGATGGGAAGAAAAAAGTTTGGAGAAGAAAGGGAACGGCACATGATCCAAGGCACACCACATCCTCTGTAAAACATGGTGGAGGCAACGTGATGGCATGGGCATGCATGGCTTTCAATGGCACTGGGTCACTTGTGTTTATTGATGACATAACAGCAGACAAGAGTATCCGGATGAATTCTGAAGTGTACCGGGATATACTTTCAGCCCAGATTCAGCCAAATGCTGCAAAGTTGATTGGACGGCGCTTCATAGTACAGATGGACAATGACCCCAAGCATACAGCCAAAGCTACCCAGGAGTTCATGAGTGCAAAAAAGTGGAACATTCTGCAATGGCCAAGTCAATCACCAGATCTTAACCCAATTGAGCATGCATTTCACTTGCTGAAATCCAGACTTAAGACGGAAAGACCCACAAACAAGCAAGACCTGAAGGCTGCGGCTGTAAAGGCCTGGCAAAGCATTAAGAAGGAGGAAACCCAGCGTTTGGTGATGTCCATGGGTTCCAGACTTAAGGCAGTGATTGCCTCCAAAGGATTCGCAACAAAATATTGAAAATAAAAATATTTTGTTTGGGTTATGTTTATTTGTCTAATTACTTTTGACCTCCTAAAATGTGGAGAGTTTGTAAAGAAATGTGTACAATTCCTACATTTTCTATCAGATATTTTTGTTCAACCCTTCAAATTAAACGTTACAATCTGCACTTGAATTCTGTTGTAGAGGTTTCATTTCAAATCCAATGTGGTGGCATGCAGAGCCCAACTCGCGAAAATTGTGTCACTGTCCAAATATTTCTGGCCCTAACTGTATATACATATATATACATATATATATATATATATATATATATATATATATATAAAGACAAAAGTAAGAAATAAAGGTGTGTCTGTGAATAATGGCTCCAAAATGTGAATGTATGGGAGACAAATAGGAAGCCAGTGCAAACAAATAAGCTAACCTAGGTGTAAATGTAAATAACAAACACACATTGAAGGAGAATAGTTACCATATGAATGTTTCTCTGAGATACCCAGGGGCCATTTCACACTCACAATTGACAATGAGGCAAAATAGGTTTTTATTATCTTTATCTTTATTTTATATTATCTTATCTTATCTGTCTCCCTTATGTCAGGCAGATTCCTCTCCACAAGGAGAATAGCTAGTTCCCCAGACCTAGTCTTAAGGTCCCGTCACACGTAGCGATGCACCAGCGATCCCGACAATGATACGACCTGGTAGGGATCGCCGGTACGTCACTTTGGGGTCACTGGTGAGATGTCAAACAGTTAGGGCCGCTTTACACACACCAACTTCTGTGTCCAACTTCTGAACAGATCTCTGGTTGCAGTGTAAACATGGACACAGTGCTCCATTTTGTGGCTGTGTACCAGACATCTGTTCAGAACTTGGTCACAGAAGTTGGTGTGTGTAAAGCGGCCTTAAGATCTCACCTGCGACTTCAGTAACAATCCAGAATAATACAGAGGTCGTTTGGAATTGTCACTCTCGGGCAAAGTATGGAGATCGTTGTTGTTGTCCCTTTCAAACACAGCAATGCAGCGCTCCCAGCGGGAGACCAACAACCTAAAAATGACATAGAACGTTTTGTAACGATCAGCGATCTCACAGCAGGTGCCTGATCGCTGCTAAGTCTCACATGTAGAGAGATCGTTAGCGAGATCGCTGTTACGTCACAAAACCTGTAATGTTACAACGATCTCACCAACGATCTCGTTATGTGTGACGGGGGCTTTAGCCTCTCATACTGCCAGGTCAGAATTCCCACACACTGCACTGATGAAGTGCAAGCACCCTGAAACGCAGCGACTGCAGTTTGGGGTTCTGATGTGGCACAAACCCTAAGGGTATGTGCACACTGGCCGGGTTAGGGTCGGTTTCGCTGTGTAAACCGCCGGTCGGTTTACATAAATTTCATGTAAATTTATGTTAATCCAAACCGGCGTTTGGATTAACATTAAAACCTATGTAAACCGACACCCGTTGTCCACACACCGGCGGTTTACACATGCTCATCCGTTGCTAACCCGCTGGGTTCCCAGCGGGTTAGCAACGAATGAGCATGTTCTATAAACCGGCCAGTTCTGCAGCGGCTGCAAGCAGAATCATGTACTGCTTCCAGCCGCCGCAACACCGCCGGCGCTAACCCGCTGGTCACCCGCCCGTCACCCGCCGCACATACCCGCGAGGATGCCGGTGGACGGCTCCGGAGCTTCCTGGCGGGTCCGCCCAGCCGCCGCCGACCAACCCGCCCACCAGTGTGCACATACCCTAAATCATATTAAAAGGCTTGTTAAAGAGTTGATTATGACTACAAGGTGGCATTAGTTATTCACTTCCTCACTGAAGTGACAATTTGCATATTATCTTTATAGCATTCACTGATGTCTAAAAATGAATGTAAAAAATGTTTTTTTCACGGATTGTGTCCGGTTTTTTCAAGGCAGCCCAGAATCAGAACAGTCTCCGATTCTGAGTACATGAAATAAAAGCAGACACAAACGTATCAGTGACAAAACTGACACACACGGATGTCCACTTAGGACCAATCTGTGCCCAATGGGATACATGGAAGGCCAAATCTGATCAGTGGCTATCAGTTTTAAAATGGATAGACAGTGATCACAAAAAACGCAGTGTTAAGGCAGCCTAACGCCCCCTTCACATCATGTTTTTTCCTGTTCATGGGGATCTTGTTTTTTGCAGGACCACACGCTCAGGAACAGACAGGACCAGATTTGTAACTCTGGATGACATTTCTGTGTCCGGATCTGTGATTTTGAGGGATCTGAACACAGAAAGAGCTGGGAGGAGCCGAGCCTGCAAAGCACAGGCAAGCGGGGCTGTACTTTTACTTTCGCAATATTTCTTTAAACATTGCGAAAGTGAAAGAAAGCTGATTTGTTAAAAACGAAAAAATTAAAATGCTCACCTCTCTGCTGAGTGTCCCGTGATGCGATGGTTACCGCCCCGCCCCGTCAGCTGATTAAGGTCCTTGCAGCCATCGGAGTTGGATGCCTCACAACTCGGGACACTCGGTGGAGAGGTGAGAATTTTATTTTTATTTTTTACACATTGATTTCTTTAATTTCACTTTAGCAGTGTATGTAGATACACTGCTAAAGTGAAATTACACTAAACAGAGATGTTTTAATGTACTGAGCATGCTCAGTACATTAAAACTGGATCTGGGAAACTATCCTTTTTTTTTGGATCCAAGCTTGATAGAACCCCATGTTACTTGAATCGGACAGCATTGGATCCAATGCTGTCCAATTGTGTCCGCTCTTTTGAAGGCAGCCCAAAATCAGAGCAGTCTCCGATTTTGGGGACGTGAAAAAATGGACACAATTGGATCTTTGCACACATGGATGGCCATTAAGGACCAATCCGTTCCCATCCGTGCCCATAGGGAACATGGGGAGCCAAATCTGATTCGTGGCTATCCGTTCTACAACAGATAGCCACGGATCGCCAAAAAACGTGATGTGAAGGGGGCCTATGAATTGACATGTTGTGAATATTTTCTGCAACAAATTTGCAGATTCACAAATAAGCAACGTGTGCATGACACTTCGGGATTCTCTTTGACTTTGCTGGCACCAGGATTCCTTTCAGGTTTTGTGACAAATCTTTACTCAAAAAAGCATAAAAAATGCAATGTCTGCAAACAGACCTAGGCTCTTTTTTACACCACCCTTTCATTGGCTTTCTTTAAAACCAGCATTTTATGATTTGGCACAATTTAAGCCATGTCTCTTTCTCTATACAATGTTCCAAATTATTATACAAATTGTTTTTAAGTGTCATAGTGTTTTTTTTGTCAATGAAACCTATTCATGGTATTATTTATCAGGGTTCTTTGGATCACTGAAATCAATCTCAGATACCTGGGATAATTAGTTTTACAGGTGAGACCAATAAAAGGAAAATTGGATGTTCCACAATATTGAGCAGGCTACAGTTTTCAAGAAACATGGGAAAGAAAAAGGATCTCTGTACTGCCAAAAAGCAACAAATAGTGCAATGCCTTGGACAAGGGATGAAAACATGAGATACTGCACGTAAACTTAAGCGTGATCATTGTACTGTGAAGAGATTTGTTGCTGATTCTGAGCACAGACGTGGTTGTGCAGATAAAGGCAGAATGAGGAAGGTTTCTGCCAGGCAAGTTCATCAGATTAAGAGAGCAGCTGCTAAAAAGGCCTCACAAACCAGCAAACAGATATTTGAAGCTGCTGGTGCCTCTGGAGTCCCTCGAACCTCAAGGTGAAGGATCCTTCAAAGACTTTCTGTGGTGCATAAACCTATTATTCGGCCACCCCTAAACAGTGCTCACAAGCAGAAACGGTTGCAGTAGGCCCAGACATACATGAAGACTAATTTTCAAACAGTCTTGTTTACTGATGAGTGCTGAGTAACCCTGTATGGTCCAGATGGATGGAGTAGTGGATGGTTGGTGGATGGCCACCATGTCCGAACAAGGCTGTGACATCAGCAAGGAGGTGGAGGAGTCATATTTTGGGCCGGAATCATTGAGAAACAGCTGGTAGGCCCCTTTAAGGTTCCTGAAGGTGTGAAAATGACCTCTGCAAAGTATATAGAGTTTCTGACTGAGAACTTTTTTTCATGGTACAAAAAGCAAAAACGTGCCTTCAGGAGCAAAATGATCTTCATGCATGTCAATGCACCATCTCATGCTACAAAGAATACCTTAGTGTCATTGGCTGCTATGGGCATAAAAGAAGATAAACTCATGGTGTGGCTAACATCTTCCTCTGACCTCAGCCCTATAGAGAACCCTTGGAGTATAATCAAGCAAAAGATCAATGAGGGTGGGAGGCAGTTCACATCAAAACAGCAGCTCTGGGAGGCTATTCTGACATCATGCAAAGAACTATAAGCAGAAACTCTCCAGAAGCTCACAAGTTCAATGGTTGCAAAAATTGTGAAAGTGATATCAAAGAAGGGTTCCTATGTTAACATGTACCTTGGCCTGTTAGGATGTTTTGGAGCTAAATAGCTTTTTATTTCAGTGAATGTGACCTGTTAATGCTGCAGATTCAACAAATGAGCATTTTCAGTTATTTCAAACATATTAAATGTTTAGAAACTCTACTGTGCCTAACAATTTGGAATAGTGCATTTAAAAGATAAAAAGATAAGATAAGATAAACTTTATTGATCCCGGAGGAAATTACAGTATTACAGCAGCAGAACAAAGATCAAGAACATTTCACACTTTACAAAATAAGTCTATATGGACAGCAGATGTGGATAGACTGGTACATGTACCTCACCTATTCCCTCCATACACATAGAACTTCACATAGTCTTGGGACGCTTTACACTTATACATTTGTTAAACATCCCCACAGCTGTCGGAACAAACGATTTTCTGTATCTTTCCTTTTTACACATTAGTTGGATTAGACGCTTGCTGAATGTGCTCTTCTGCTTCGCAAACAGTTCAGAGAGCGGGTTTGTATTGTTGCTCATTATAGCCTTGCATTTCTTATTAATTCTATCCTCTAATACCTCCTCGAAAGTCCTAAGTTGTAGACCCACCGCGGCACTAGCCTTCTTGATAAGTTTATTCAGCTTATTAGCGTCAGCTGTGCGCACACTACTACCCCAGCATATTATTGCAGCAAAGATTGCACTCGCCACAATAGATTTTTTTAATTTTGAAGATTATACTGTTATCATTGGGAGGTTTCTTCAATAAAATTTGATGTATATTCTAACGGGTGATGACTTTTATTACACTGACTGTCATTTGCACCAACCACTAAGGAAAATCAGAGAAAAAGAACATTTGCATAATAATTTGGAACATGTTTTCTTGACACTTTTCACAAACATCTAGTGAAACACAAAATAGTGTCTAAAGCAAAGTATATAGCTAGTATGCCAATAATTTAAGTACAGAACAAGCCAGGATTGTTTAGTTTAGTAAATCTCCATCTCTCTTGATCTTGGGTTTTGTCATCAATGTCAATACAGCCAATTCTCTACCTGAGGATAGAATATGTGATATTGGATAGAACTATAAGGACCACAGGCCTTCATTTTGTGGGCGTATGGAGTACGAACCCAAGGATCATTCAGACACATGCCATAATTTCGATGGAATAAGTAAAACGAATTGCATATGTGGGTATGCATCAATTTATAGCCTGATACATTTTAAATGTGGCTGCAAAGTTTTACACAAAATATTAACATTAATAATTTAATACACATATTTGTACTCATAAATGATGCATCATTTCTAGGACTGCTTGATAAATATATAAATCCACCTGACCTAGGGATCAAGGCTGAGTAATGTGTTTATTAGTTTAAGTTTTATTGCTATGCTATGTAATGTGTAAGTAAGCAAAGGACAAGAAGCAACACATTGGAAAATGCAAAACAGGATTAAGTTTGAAAGCGCCAGATTTCTGCTATCTCTTTCATTTAAGTTTTGTATTATGTCATTAGATCAGAACACACTGCTTTACTTTGTGTCTTTTCAGCCATGTTTATCAAGGGAGGGGTACAAAAGTAACCCTGGTTCACTCTTTCTCCCCATCTCCCCCCTATGCGCCACCTGACCAAAAGCATTCTCTAGAATAGAGCTTCATTACAAAGATCGCTTGTACTAAGTGTGCGTCTGGGCAATATACATGCCAGTAATCCTCATCCTTTTCAATGCTTTTATACTTTTTTTACAATGGAGCACAGTGCATTTCTACAATATTATCATTGACTGCCTTGGGGCATATGACATACATCTATCAAAAGAGTGTTTGTGTGACTCTTAGGATGGGTGCTGTATTTAACATATCACTGACTGAAATATAAACCCGCAATGTCTGCTGTCCTGAGAATGTTCAAGAGTTCAGTGATGAAGTCGATGCATCATGAACAGATCCCTTGTTAAGTGTTTTGCCTTAGAGCTAATGAGACTTAAACACACATTACAAGTTGATCACTAAAGGGTTTACATTGTGTCAAGAAAGAGAAAAGTGAATTTACATAAGGATATGTACTTTTTACAATGTCCTTCGCCAATTAAAGGTTTGAGATATATATGCCTACAGATACATACAGGGCGGGCTGGCCCAGGTGGCAGGGGGGCAAGTGCCCCCTGGGCTGGTGGTATAGTCCACATCTAGGGCCGCCCCCTACAGAAACGGTCCGGCCGCGGGCGTCGCTTTGCGGCCGGCACATGACGCGAGACGGCCCGGCCGCGGGAGTTGCTCTGTGACGCTGGAAGTCTCTGATCAGGTAAGGGCTGATAGCACCCCCCCCCCCCCCGCTTCTCAAGACAGACCTGACAGCACCCCCCAGCCCCCCCCCCCCGCTTCTCAAGTCAGGGCCGGCAGGGCAAATCTGCCACCCAGGGATGGAGGCTCCAGCCAGCCCCTGGATACATATTTTAGGCTGAAATATGTATGCCTAATATTGAGCACTGAAATTAGATTTTTCAGCTCATCATCAATAGGGGCTGACAGACTGAATCCAAAGGTTTAATGTAGAGAGAAGTAAGGTTCAGAAATGGTTAGAGATGTTGTACAGCTGATTAAACAGTACACACACTATACAACTAGTGATCTAATATAGTGATGACACTTACTGGGTATGCTTCGTGTTTTTAAGTCCATAATATAGGTCAGTGATGGCGAACTCCAGGCCTCGAGTGCCACACACAGTCCAGGTTTTCAGGATTTCCTTAGAGTTTGACAGTTGGTAATATGATTGCCAACTGTCAAATGCAATGGAAATCCTGAAAACCTGGACTGTGTGTGGCACTCGAGGCCTGGAGTTCGCCATCACTGATATAGGTTATAGTCTACTGATGGCTGGGGGTCTGATTGCTGCAGGTGTGACAGGGCCTTTAGGCTGGCTATACACATTACATGGCTGTCCTCAGAACTAAGCTTTGGCCAATTGCTTGGTCAACAGCCAACTCAGCTGACACTCCCATGCACAGGAGCGTTCACTTGGCCAAGCAATTTTGTGTTCTTTATGATAAAGTCACTGTCACATAGCTAGGCAGCTTATCTCAAGGAGAACAATGCAATCAACAGTCTAAAATCAGACTAGCGTGATCGACATCTCTCTTGACTATCAGTTGGCCAGTGCCCTATACAAATTACACTGTCAACCAACCCATCAATATCAGCAAGTTCAGACAACACTATTCTCTTGTGTGAGGGGACCTCTATGCTTGCCATACTGATTGTGTGAAGTTGGACCCCCCACGAATAAAGTATTGAAACTATCCTGAATCCTAGAGAGCCCATTTTAAGATAATCATCTTGTCTATAAGACTAAATAATCTGCTCTTATTAAAAGAACTATACATGTGTGGCAGTGAAGAGAACTGAGAAAGGATGTAAGATAAACTGTCAGTTTATGCTTCTTTCCAAATTGCAGTCAAGAAAGAGAATTTGAAATACCCGTTGTGAAAGAGAAATATCTTTACTTTTTGCAAGATTAATAGATGTATACTAATTTAGAGAGGTAGTTCAATATGACAGACTCTTCAAAAGTCCCCATACACATTAGATGGCTGTAAGAAAGACAGTACATTGGCTAACAGTCATCTTAGCTGAGTCTACCGTATACATGAGCACTCATTCAGCCAAAGAGCTCCTGTGTTTTTTTATGAAAAAGCTGTCAGCTGACACACTGGTCAGTCTTATTTCTGGGAGAACAATGCGATCAGCAGTCCAAAATCATACATGCAAGGTCGACATACACATTAGATTGTTGGCCAAACCCGTTGATATCAGCCGGTTCAGTCGACATTAGTATCATGTAATGTGTACGGGGACCTAAAGGAGCTGGCTAACCTTAACATTTCGCTCCCTCACCATTTTAAGATCTCTGCTTGCTGTAAGATGACAGAATCTTTTTTATCAAAATAAATTATTTATTTAACTCACTTATAAGTGCCATTAATCCTGCGGAGCTTTACAGACTAACTTTGCTATTCCCAGTGGGCTCACAATCTAAGCTCCCTATCAGTATGTCTTTGGAGCATGGGAGGAAATCAGAGTACCCGGAGGAATCACATGTAAATATGTAGAGAAAATATACACTTGCAGATATTGGTAGGATGTGAACCCAGGAGCCCAGTGCTGCAAACCAACCATGCTGCCCTAGTATTAATAGCATTTATTAGTTTACATAAAATCTATTAGTCTACAGACTGCTAACAGATATACATGTGTTTAGGAGATAGTCTTTATTCATACATTGAATCACATTAGTTTTGCATGCAAGGACAAGACTGTTTTTGGCCTAATCTGACCACAATAGCCAATATTGTTACATTTTTGCAGACCCTGCAGAAGTTGATGATCCACCAACAAAAAAACTAATGTATGGAATCTTACTGGTCACTCTCATGACAACCTCTCTGAAGTTTCCACAGGACTGACTTTATGCTAATATCTGTCTTTGTAGGAACATAGCAAGGAGAATTCCTGGGCTTGTATATATGACCTTTCTCTAGCATTTCAATTGAGCTTGTATGCAAGCTATGAGATCCGCTATCCATAGTCTCAGTACATTGTACTATCTCAAACTGCACTACAAAGTGTTGCATTCATTATAGACACTGAAGAATAGAAAAGTAATATTAGGGAAATACAGTGCTGTGCAAATTAATTGGGACAAAGCAATTTTTTTTTAAGTAAAATCTTAAGTTGGTTATCAGTCAGTGATTCAAACCAGTTTTAACTGCTTTGAACATGTGTGAGTGTGCAACCTTGAGTAACAAAATGTGGTTTGACTGGTGTTAGTCAGAAAATAACAGCTAGCTGCCCCCTCAGCTTCAGTTGAGGCTTGTTTCTGTGAGGAGTGGTTTAGTGTACTTTTTCTCTGTGTGATTCGTGCCTGTAAAAATGGATGTTACTCCACGGACAGGTCTAGAATTATTACTCTTAATGAACATACAAGTCTGACTGTAAGAGAAATCTCTTCCACCGTTGGTAATGGAAAATCTATTGTTTCAAGAATAAATTCGCACACACAATGAAACTGGATCGTTTTCTCCAAAATGAAAAGGGAAATGTGGAAGAAAAAGGAAAACGACACCAAGAACTGATAAAACACTTATCAGGAATAGTAAAATTAATGCAAGAAAAACAAGTAAAGACTTGCTTTGTCCCAATTAATTTGCACAGCACTGTATCTATAAGCATTGGTAAAGTGCACTGACATGTGGCAGAGCCAGCTGTCAGTCAGTTTGTCAGGGCGTGTTTACATCCGCCACTCAATGTGTACTGTGCCACAATGACTGAAAGCTGGTGCTGTGCAGCTGGAGGGAATAAAGTTACGTTATACGGTAGCCGAGGTCTCAGTGCAGTGGCCATTCAGCTTTAGACCGCTATTAGTTTGCAAATTAGTACAATAATTGAAGGTAAATAGTGTTTGGGGACAAAACAGATTCCCTTTGGGCCCCATACACATTGGACTGAACCCGCTGATATTGATGGGACTGGCAAATATTCTAATGTGTATGTTGACCTCCCGACTCACTATCAATTTATAGAACATATAGGGAGCTTTAATGGATGTGCTTATCTCTAGAAAACACAGTGTTTGAGAATCTTTGTTGAATGCTTGTTTGCCAAAGTCACAGCTTTTCAGGGAGTGTCTTGTCAACAGACATTAGACCCAATAGATTCATTCAGATTTAGATTAATTTATTTTAATTATATTTAGGGCTAGGTTTTCTGGAGGTGTGAAGGGGGGCTGCATGTAAAATGCCTTGAGTCAACAGGAGAATATGAAGTACTCTACATGCAGCAGCGCGTTTGTCGATGTATTGAAATACTGTATCTTGGGTCTGGTGGTGCTATATCCGAGCGGACCCCTTGCACTTCTGGGCATGCTCCGGCTGTCCTCAGATCGCATGTTGCCAGTCACTGGCCATGAGGGGTTGAGGTATCACCTCCAGAGGGCAGAGCTGGCTCTGACTGTGTATTGCACTTTGGGAGATTTACTTCTGGTATTGCTGAGAGGCAGGATGCCATCGTTTCTAGTGATTATGCTGTTCAGGGGCCTCGTGACGCCAGTTTCCCCTGTTGTTAGCTGTGGCCAGTGGATACCGGACGCTGTGTCTACTGGGTGGTGGGAGTCTCTCTCCACTTCCCTCTCCTTCTCTCCTGTTTTGCCTCTTTGGGTTAAGTGTGTAGATTGTGTGATGCCTCAGTGATGTCATGTGAGCTCTGAGAGACAGATTTAAGCTACATTACACATTGCGCATTTATTGCGCTTTTTTCTGCACTTGCGCTTTTTCACGCGGTTACATGGCAAAAAGCGCAAGTGCCTTCACATATTGCCTTTTGTTCTCTTTTTTCTCTGCTCTTTTCCCAAGCCTATTTTATCATGTGGGCTACGAGAAAAGTGCAGAGGCAACTGCGTAAAGAATTGACAGGTTTATTCCTTTTACACATGCTCTTTTGCAGTGAAAGCACGTGCATAAAAAAGCGCAATATGTTAAAGCAATTTAGCAAATCCCATAGGTTTTGTTGGACTGCATTTCCAGAATTGCATTTCACTGCATTTAAGAGCACGCAAAAAGAGCCACGTAAATGCAGTAAAATGCCGGAATAAGCAGCAAAACTCTGCAAATACGCAGAGTGTGAACGTAGTCTTAAACCCACCATATCCTCTGTGTTGTGCTATTTATTTCAGTTGCTTTTGGGTGGTGGAGGTTTGTTTTCGGTGTGCTTTTCAGGTGAGTTCTTTGCTCTGCCTTCTGAGCATAGTTTGTCCCTGTTTTTCTTGCTTAGTTTGGTCTGTACTGCTTTTGCTGGTTTACAGGTGTTTGATCTAGCTGTTGCTTTTGTGCCTGGTCACCAGCCACCATGCTGCTTGCTGCCTTTGAAGGGCTTTGCCAAGTGCCCCCTTTCCAGGACCATAAGGCGGGTTAAAAGTACCCCAGCCGTTAAGGATGCGCTACTGCGACGATTGTGACGGCTACCGCAAAGTGTGACTAGCATATTGCACTTGATGACTTGCAGCCTGGTAATTCTACCACTATCCTGCATTACACTATATTAATAAATCTTCCCTAATGAATTTTTTACTATTATTTTTAACCCCTTCACCATCCGGCGATTTTTCATTTTTGTTTCTTGCTCCCCTGATTCCAAGAGCCATAACTTTTTTATTTTTCATCAATATAGACATATGAGTGCTTGTTTGTCGCGGGACAAGTTGTACTTTCAGATGCAATAATTTATTTTACCATATAGTGTACAGGAAAATGGGAAAAATATTCGAAGTACAGTGAAATTGCAAAAAAAAGTGCAATTACACATTTGTTTTCTGGGTTTTTTAGTCGCCATGTTCACTATATGGTAAAACTGACATGACAGTGTGATGCCTCAGGTCGGTACGGGTTCGTGGATACCAAACATGTATACTTCTACTGGTATCTAAGTGGTGAAAAAAAATTCAGACATTTGAAAAAAAAAAAGAATCACTCATTTTGCACCATGTTCTGAGACTCGTAGCGTTCTCTTTTTTCGGATCTAGGGCTGTGTGATGGCTTATTTTTTGCAGCTTGAGCTGATGTTTCTAATGATACCATTTATGGGTGGATGCACTGTTTTGATCGCCCATTATTGTATTTTATAGCAAAAAACGTAATTTTGCCATTTGGACCTTTTGTTCCATTACGCAGTTTATGGCTCTCATTAACTGATTTTATATCTTGATAGATCGGGCATTTCTGAATGCGGCGATACCAAATATGAGTATTTTTTTGTTTTTTTAATACTTTTATTATGAGTGGGGGAAAAGTGGGGTGATTTGAAATTTTGTGGTTTTTTTTCATGTTTTTAAAAACTTAATTTTTAATTAATTCTTTGTTTTACACAGCGCCATATGGTGCCACACGGCTGCATCATCCGATCGCTTGTGACAAGTCCCGATGAGCTGCAGCACATCGAGACCTGTCATAAATGTGCAGAACTTGCCAACCACTCACAGGAAGTGATCATTGATAGGTTCTGGGGTCTCGACAGGACCCAGGGCTATCACGTGACGGCCGGAGATCTTGCGATATTATCACGGGATCTCCGTGCAGCCAGGGAACAGTGCAATCTCCGCCGCAGCAGTTTTGGATCCCGACGTCAGTGAATAACAGCGGGATCCGAGAAGTCAATAGCACTGATCGGATCCTGGATTCGATCGGTTATGTAAGCTTGACATCTCAGCTGATGCACCGAAGCTCACATCAAACACCGGGACCCGACCCATGACGTTGTAGTATGTCAAAGGTTGGGAAAGGGTTAAGTGTTTATTGAGTTGATGGGTTTTTTTTGTTTTTTTTTTAAAGCTGCTGTTCCCGGAGTGACATGTTTTTCAGGGCAATTTTAAAAGCAGCTTTAGCACATGTGAAGAAGGGCAAATTATTTATTTTAAAGTATTGCAGATTTTTGCATAATGAATATCTAAAGCTGGCTGCACACCACGGTAAAGTCCGATTCGGGGCTGTCTGGTGTAAACCAGACAGCCGCGGACCGGATTTTGGCCCCATAGTAGCCTATGGGGCCAGATGGAGCCGGATGGCAGCTCTCTGCCATCCAGTTTCCATCTCTCCGGCAGAATCCGGGAGAAATCAGATTTTTCTCACCGGAGACAAAATCGTTGCTTGCAATGGTTTTGTGTCCGGGGAGAAAAATCTCCCCAAATTACCGTATTCCGGATTCTCCCGGATCTGGTGCAATCTGGCGCTCCTTAACATGGGAGCCTATGGGGCCGGATTGCACTGGTCTGGCAGGATCCGGGAACCGGACACCGGCGGCTGCACGCCGCTGTTGTTTCAGGACCATGACTAGCTCCCTGCAAGCCGCAGTCCTGATTCATCAGTGGCGGCAGCACACCGGACCGGAGGGCATATTAGCCCTCCCGTTCTGTGTGCTGATCCGGTCCGGGGTTGTCAGGGTCATCCGGATTGGACTTTACCGTGGTGTGAAGCCAGCCTAAGCAAATTTGTAGTTTGTTCGTCTTAGGGTGCGTTCCCACAGGAGAATACGGGTGCGGATTTTTGTGAGACAAAAATCCGCACCTTCAAACGAAATCTGCACCAAAAAAGATGTCATGCACATGATGGGTTTTTTTGGTGCTGGGAAGGTGCAGATTTTTGTCCTGCATGTCTCATTTCATGTTAGTGACACCTCAAAAAAAGGGCTGGTACCCTATGTTAATGTGTGTAAATGTGTTTAAAATTATTTGGAGTATGTACAGTGCCTACAAGTAGTATTCAACCCCCTGCAGATTTAGGTGGTTTGATAAGATGCCAATAAGTTAGAGCCTTCAAACTGCAAACGAGAGTAGGATTTATTAACAAAAGCATAAATCTTACAAACCAAAAAGTTATGTTGCTCAGTTGAATTTTAATAAATTTTAAACATAAAAAAGTGTGGGTCAATTATTATTCAACCCCTAGGTTTAATATTTTGTGGAATAACCCTTGTTTGCAATTACAGCTAATAATCATCTTTTATAAGACCTGATCAGGCCGGCACAGGTCTCTGGAGTTATCTTGGCCCACTCCTCCATGCAGATCTTCTCCAAGTTATCTAGGTTCTTTGGGTGTCTCATGTGGACTTTAATCTTGAGCTCCTTCCACAAGTTTTCAATTGGGTTAAGGTCAGGAGACTGACTAGGCCACTCCATCACCTTGATTTTTTCCCTCTTGAACCAGGCCTTGGTTTTCTTGGCTGTGTGCTTTGGGTCGTTGTCTTGTTGGAAGATGAAATTACGACCCATCTTAAGATCCTTGATGGAGGAGCGGAGGTTCTTGGCCAAAATCTCCAGGTAGGCCGTGCTATCTATCTTCCCATGGATGCGGACCAGATGGCCAGGCCCCTTGGCTGAGAAACAGCCCCACAGCATGATGCTGCCACCACCATGCTTGACTGTAGGGATGGTATTCTTGGGGTCGTATGCAGTGCCATCCAGTCTCCAAACGTCATGTGTGTGGTTGGCACCAAAGATCTCCTTCTTGGTCTCATCAGACCATAGAACCTTGAACCAGTCTGTCTCAGAGTCCTCCAAGTGATCATGAGCAAACTGTAGACGAACCTTGACATGACACTTTGAAAGTAAAGGTACCTTACGGGCTCATCTGGAACGGAGACCATTGCGGTGGAGTTCGTTACTTATGGTATTGACTGAAACCAATGTCCCCACTGCCATGAGATCTTCCCGGAGCTCCTTCCTTGTTGTCCTTGGGTTAGCCTTGACTCTTCGGACAAGCCTGGCCTCGGCACGGGAGGAAACTTTCAAAGGCTGTCCAGGCCGTGGAAGGCTAACAGTAGTTCCATAAGCCTTCCACTTCCGGATGATGCTCCCAACAGTGGAGACAGGTAGGCCCAACTCCTTGGAAAGGGTTTTGTACCCCTTGCCAGCCTTGTGACCCTCCACGATCTTGTCTCTGATGGCCTTGGAATGCTCCTTTGTCTTTCCCATGTTGACCATGTATGAGTGCTGTTCACAAGTTTGGGGAGGGTCTTAAATAGTCAGAAAAGCTGGCAAAAGAGATAATTAATCCACACATGTGAAGCTCATTGTTATTTGTGCCTGAACTACTTCTTAATACTTTAGGGGGATCAAACAGAATGCTGGTGGTTTGAGGGTTGAATAATAATTGACCCACACTTTTATGTTTAAAATTTATTAAAATTCAACTGAGCAGCATAACTTTTTGGTTTGTAAGATTTATGCTTCTGTTAATAAATCCTACTCTTGTTTGCAGTTTGAAGGCTCTAACTTATTTGCATCTTATCAAACCACCTAAATCTGCAGGGGGTTGAATACTACTTGTAGGCACTGTATATAATATATGGGGACCTGGTGAGGGGCTGTATGTTTGTGGAAAAACTACCACTTTATTATAATCACTCTTTGAAGTCCCGTCGGCTTTTGCTGCCAGAGTGGGGACTTCTCTACATCTTTTACGCAACTTGTGTAGGCACGCAAGCTATGCCTATTCTGAAAGTTCTGAACGCATTGAACTGTGAAAAGCGGAGTAGATTTGTTCAGTGCGTACAGAACTTTCAGGATAGGCATAGCTTGCGCGCCTACGCAAATTGCGTACAGTGGTAGTTTTTCCACAAACATGCAACCCTTCACCAGGACCCACAAATGATATACATAATCTAGATACATTTTAAACACCTTTACACACATTAACATAGGGCACAAGCCCTGTTTCTGAGATGGGGGTTGGGGAATTGGTGTATTTAGCGAGAGAAAACTCACAGCAAGACTTGACCTGCTGCAAATTTTCCCACACTAAAATAGGCAGCTGCCTATTTTAGTTGCACCATGTGGACAGAAATTAGCAAAACCAATAGGCTTTACTGGGAAAGCACGCTGCTGCTTATAATGCAACAGATACGCACCAAATACGCAGCAAAATATGGATTGTGTAAACGGGCCCTAAAATAACTTTGATTGCAAACATTAAAGGGACACTGTCAGGTCATTTTCAGTATGATATTACCCAATACTAATATTACCCTTCCACATTGCCTGGGCAGACCTTTTAAAAACATGTAAAATCTTTATTGTTATCAGCATTGTCAGACTCTGCAGGGAGCTCCTGGATTAGTTCTCTCCATTATAAGCAAACAGGAATAGTCCAGCTGCTGTATAAACTGTCATGTAATTATACATCTGTGAAAAAAATAATGCGCATATAGGGTCTTATCTCAGATGAAACTCTCACTTAGCGATGTGGAATTGCTCACCTTTGTCAGTTGTGAAACCCACAACTGGTAGAATAGCGTACAGGCAGCTGCTGCAGGGACCGCACTCCCAACGATAACCGTGATCGTGATGCAGATTCTTGGACAAAGTGCCTCAGTGTCCGCGCTGCTGCTCCGAGACCAATGAAACACAGACAAGGGAATGTCTGGATCGGATACAGCCTTTATTTTCCTACACGTTTCGGAGCCTCCTCCCGAGCTGAGGAAGGAGCTCGGGAGGAGACTCCGAAACGCGTAGGAAAATAAAGGCTGTATCCGATCCAGACATTCCCTTGTCTGTGTTTCATTTGTCTCAGAGCAGCAGCACGGACACTGAGGCACTTTGTCCAAGAATCTGCATGTAATTATACACTCCCTCTCAGCAGCTCTCTCCTCCCTTTGCTAACAGTGCAGTGTGGTTTCACTTACAGGAGGGCTGTTCTGTCGAGGACATAGAGAGAGAGAGTGAATACAGATCTGCCTTATCTGGACTTTATTTGTGTCTCTAAGAAGGTATCCCTGCTGTGACAGTTTCTGTGTTGTATTTGACCTCTTGTGATTTTGCAAACACAGAGCAGAGAGGAGAATACAGCCCCCCTCCTTTCCCATACACACATACTGATGTTCTGTGCAGTAATTTGAATATGTGACATGCATATTCATCTTATGGGGAGTGCACAGCAGAGAACTAAGTGGATCACTCACTGTGAGTGTCAGATCTCTTTATTTGAAGTTTACAGAAGATAGTAGGGAAATATAAATAAAAGAAATACATAAATAGAGAGTTTAGAGTGAGGAATTAGAAAATGATAGCAGTTACATATGTATTTTTGACCTGACAGCTTTCCTTTAAATGGGAACATTCAGCATTTCCAGGTCATGTCATGCTCATACAGATGCTCAGCTATCACCAAGTACTTTCATGATCATCACATGACTGGAACAGATTTTACTTTTTGGTACATAAACAACTAAAGTTCCCATTCGCTAACAGAATGCTGAGATCTTGAATCCATGTGAAATGAGTCAATTTATATTAGTAAAAACGGCAACATTTTTATTACATGGTAGATAACCTTCATTTGGAGAAAAATGAATAGCTCTTTAAAGACCCAGTGATAATATGTAAGCAAGCCACAAGTATGAGCAACTTCCTGTAGTTGGAGCTGTGACAGCTGTAGATACATCCTCTGCTGACAGAATCTCTAGGAAAAAAACAACATACATGGCACATTAAAGACATAACAGTCACCTATATTCTATTTCGGAATGCAAAGTCGAAACTACAGACAGAAGAAAGAAAAATAAACCAGAGCACTTCTCCTTGTGACAAGACACATCATATAAAGTAGCTGACACACTCTCTAGACTGAGGCAGCTGTGACATCCTCAGGCTTGTGTCAGTATGGCTTTCTCTGTGACCCATCCCAGGTCAGGATTAATCACTTTCCTGCCTCTGCCTGACAGTGTGGCTAAGGTGAATGTGGGCAATGTGCCCTGATCTGTGAGGTCAGCCACAGTAACAAGTAAGGGCCCTTCACATCAGCGTTTTTCGTAATTCGCGGCAGATGCGTGAAAAACCGCATCTGCCGCGTTTGCCGCATAACCGTTCACTTGCGGCACGGTTGCGGTTTTTTCCATAGGAAGTATAGGGGACTTGCGGCAGATGCGGCAAGTGCGTATTGCACTTGCGGCAGGTGCGGCAGCGAAAAAACCGCGGTCAGCCGCGGTTTTTTTCTCTGCCGCACCTGCCGCAAGTGCAATACCGCACTTGCCGCATCTGCCGCAAGTCCCCCTATACTTCCTATGGAAAAAACCGCAACCGTGCCGCAAGTGGAACGGTTATGCGGCAAACGCGGCAGATGCGGTTTTTCACCGCATCTGCCGCGATTTACGAAAAACGCTGATGTGAAAGGGCCCTTACAGTGGGATCTAGTACTATGTAACAAGTGCATATGCAGTGAGGAAGTAAACAAACTCTAATGCCACCTAATAAAGGTAGCAATCCTAAAAGTCATAATTAATTCTTTAACAAGCCTTTTAATATGACAAGGAGAATAGCTGTTCCTCCAGACTATGTAACAAGTGGTCAGACAGCACTGGCTTTGTCTTCCTGGGAATCACAGGACTGTCGTTACATATTAGCCACCACTACAATGTACACGCTATAAGAATGATGGTGCCGAATATCACTATGCTGACAAAACAGTGACTGTGACACAAAGATCTATGGATCTCCCAGCAGTGCTCATCCTATAAGCAGCTAATGGTGTCTAGCTATGCCCGACAAATCCCAACTGGATGATAGCATGACCCATCACACTACCATCAGACTCCACTCACTCCATCCTTTCCCTGTGAATTTATATGCACACAGACATGAATACATCCCATCCCCCTCCAGCAGACACCCTCTTTGCAGCACCCACTCTTTCTATGATACACCTCCCAGCAGACAGCCCACACAGGGTGGGGAGGAGGGACATTGCTGTACTCTCAACACAGCTTTTCTCTCTTCTTTCTACCCAGCAACACAAAACCAAGACTATCCTCACTCCTCCACGTTGCTTCAGGGCTGTGCCCTATTGTCCTCCTCTTTTTCCCCTTAACCTACTATCCCTCCTCCTTGCACCCTCTACCCCTCCTTTTCTATTCCCTCCCTTAACCCCCGAGCTCCATCTGCTCCCCCCCTCCTTCTTTTGGTGTCAGAAAAAAATGCACACATTTGGAATCTTTGCCCCGCTGTTGCCATGGAAACGAGCCCAGCATACAGGCTTGTGAAAAAAAGAGAGAAGAAGCTGTGGGCACCTCTGTGAGTCTACGTGGTAGATCTCCGCCCAGGAGACGTGCAATAATACAGCTCTTTTCACTTTGTAAATAGGAACTAGACACTGCTACAAATGGACGACTCCATTTAGATATTCTGTATCCATACAGTGTTGTATCAATGCTACAGTAGTAGACGTGACAGACAGGTAAGGGTTACATTGAGCACAGCCACCAGTTGGAAGCACCAGGTGAAATACCAGTGACCTGCCAGCCTGGAAATGGATGATTATCGTCACTACATCTGCCGCCATTAGGCAATATTCACACACAGCAGATGTCGTGTACAAATTTCTGGGACTAAATATCAGTTCCATTCTTAATTCCGTACAAGTCCCATTCAAATAATCATGACAATCGCATATGTATATAGTGTAAGGCTGAGTATACAGAACAGCTCAAATCTGGCAGCAACTCTACATTTCTTACAGATGTTGTAGAGATGACTCCTATAGTGAGAATCTCAAGATATTTATGTTAAAAGGGGCGCACATTTATAAAAAGAAAAGACAAACTTATTAATTTTCATACTTTATAGTACAAAGTAAAAACTGTGCTGTGATTGGTTGTCATGGGCACAACAAGACAATTTTCATAAATCTGCCCCAATGAGCATCCTGCAAACTCTAAAATGCGCATTTTGCAATGCAGTCTGTAAGCAGTGTGTCTGTCCAGTTTATTAAAAATGAGTTCTGAGCCTTTATATGTAAGCAGGAATGTCCTTATTCACTGAAGCCTGCACGGTAGAATCACCTACCACACAGGCACACTTTGACCTACCCTACTGCGGGAGAGCAAAGGACATCAATACACATGCCCGCAGTAGGGTGTGCAAAGATCGTCAATACACATACCCACAGTAGGGTAGTGCAAAGATCGTCAATACACATACCCGCAGTAGGGTAGTGCAAAGATCGTCAATACACATACCCGCAGTAGGGTAGTGCAAAGATCGTCAATACACATACCGCAGTAGGGTAGTGCAAAGATCGTCAATACACATACCCGCAGTAGGGTAGTGCAAAGATCGTCAATACACATACCCGCAGTAGGGTTGTGCAAAGATCGTCAATACACATACCCGCAGTAGGGTAGTGCAAAGATCGTCAATACACATACCCGCAGTAGGGTAGTGCAAAGATCGTCAATACACATACCCGCAGTAGGGTAGTGCAAAGATCGTCAATACACATACCCGCAGTAGGGTAGTGCAAAGATCGTCAATACACATACCCGCAGTAGGGTAGTGCAAAGATCGTCAATACACATACCCGCAGTAGGGTATGCAAGATCGTCAAAAACCATAGGTAGTGCAAAGATTGGGTTTATAGACTTCTTTGTATGACGTATTATGGCTCCATACAGCTAAGAAGTTGTATGAAGCTGCAGTACAGTTGTGTATATACAGCCTTATGGCCACTTCACACGCTAGGATATGGGTGAACGATATCGTTAGCTATGTCAAGTGACCATGATCCTTCCGACATCGTTAGTGCGTTGTCACACGCAAGGTTATCGTTAACAATAATAAATTTGCAATGCTCCAGCTATTTTGAGAAGAACGTTTGAACGATGTAAAACAGCGGCAGGAATAGGAGAATTATGAACGATATTGTTCAAAAAGGTGTCACACTGAACGATGTTGCTGCTTCCCAGGACATTAATTGGACGACGAACGATAGATTTGAGGTCAGGATCTCAAATTTTTTATGACCGTTCCAACGATTTTTCCTTCCTACATCGTTCGTTTACACATAACGACGCACTAACGATATCAATTTGAACGATCACAAATCCGTGACGTTTCAACGATATCGTTAACGAGATCCTAGCGTGTAAAGTGGCCTTTAGAAAGCTTGATCAGATGTTTTTAATTACTATGCAATTTATGTATTCTTCATAAAAAGAGGGTACTGTGATGTGCTTTGAACATGCTTGTTTTATGGTATATTGTTTCTAATTTGGTAAGATTCTGACTGCATTCTGTTCTTCATAGAAAAATTACACCAGGAGTCACAAGAGAAGGACCTAATGATTAAGTGTGTCATCAGTGATCACTATTTTCATTAGAGCTGCTTTCAGATCACCGATTTTGGCCGTTCGTTGCAGATCCGGCAGTTTTGCGGAATATGTTGGCACTATATAATAAAGATTTACTATTATTATTTTGCCGCATCTGCCGCGTAACGGCTCACTTGTGGCAAGCCCAATTCATTCCCTATGGGACTTGAGGTCATGTGCGACACTTGTGGTATTGCTGGATCCGGCACTTGCAGCAAGTAAAAAAAAAACGCTGCTAGCAGTGTTTTTTTTCGTTTGCCGCAAGTGCCGATCGACAAAACTGCAAGTGACGCACATGACCTCAAGTTCCCTAGGGATTGAATTGGGCTTGCCACAAGTGTAGCCGTTACTCGGCAGATACAGAAAAACTGTCAGATTGCTGCGATGGAAAAAATTGCTGATGTAAAAGCATCAATGAAAAATCTATTTTGCTGCTAATTTGAGTTTTTGTTGTGTTCTTTTCTGACAAGGTTTTTAAAAACGCCCCTAAGAACAAAAGAAGTGTATGTAAAAAATGCTCAGGAAACTCATTGGAAAAACTTACACAAACCAAACTGAATCTTTTTTTGAGTACAAAGGGATTGTCCAGTCTTCTGAATCCTGACAGTGTTAGGTTAAGATTCACCGGTATTGAGAGTGGGTGATCACATGACAAGTATGAAAATGGCATATTTCCAACACATTTTGAGTACATGTGCTAATTTTTTCTCAATACAAGTGAATCGTGAGAGGCCGAGCACGTCTAGTCAGCATGTGACCGGCTGCAACATCGCTGAATCCTGACAGTGGGTGCATTGCACGTTGCTGGGATTCAGAAGTCCGCAATAATGAAGAGTGACTTGCAGACTCTTCTCAGAGACCCCTTTAAGCATCTGAATGAGCCCTTATACTAGTCTCACATGAATTACAAATGTAGATTGTTAGATGTGCTCCAGAGGTTTTGTCATAAAATGCTTGTGTGAAACTCATGTACCATGTGTATGTTCACACACTTATTTCACGAGGGCAAAAACAACAATTTTTTCATGTGGAAACTGATGAAGGCTTTTTCCTGTGAAGCATTTTTGTTAGCGGTGTTAATGTTGACTGATAACGTTTTCAGGCAATGCTTTTTGGGTGATTTTTTTTAAATGGTAAAGACCGGGTTACACGCAGCGACATCGATACCGCTGCAACGTCACAGGTTTTGTGATGTTGCAGTGACCTCGCAGCAATGTTGATGCGCCTGACATGCCGCAGCGACCAGTGATGAGCTCGCTGATCACTACGGAATGGCCAGGACCATTTTTTGGTCGCTGGTCTCCGCTGGCACACATGCATCGGCATGTGTGACAGGGGCAACGACCGGCAATCCCAGTCTGCACCCGAGATCCTGAACTGAACCAAGCGACCATCGGGTGTTGGCACAACACTGGGTGATCGCTGGTAAGTATGCCTGTGTGGCATCTCACCAGCGATCACATAGCGATGTTCCAGTGATCCCGATTGTTGGTCGGGTCGCTGGAACATCGCTATGTGTAACCCGGCCTTAAGGGTATATGCACACGATCCGGAGGCACTGTTTGTTGGATGAATTGCCTCCGACCTGCGGGAACCTGTGGGTGAACGCATGGAGTCTGCAACCACCCCTTTGCCCATGATCTCCACAGCATGAACATGCTGAAGAGATGCGGAAGGCAGCAACCCACACTGCAGCTGGAAACACGCTGCATTCGGGAGAAGCTTAGTGAACATGGTATTTCTTGAAATCGCATCCACTATGCTTATTGTACTTGTACAACACAACATTTTGTACTCAGTGGCAATACGCTGCAAGCAAAACGCTGCAATTCCTGATTATAGAGTATGAACCCTTTGGGTACCTTTACACGTCGCAACATTGCATGCAATTTCCCTTGCAACTTACTGGTTGCAGTGAAATCATGGACACATTGTTCCATTTTGTTGCCGTGTACAAATGTAACAATGTGTCCATGATTTCACTGCAACCAGTGAGTTGCAAGTGAATGTTGATGCAATGTTCAGCAATGTTGCGACGTGTAAAGGTACCCTTAAGGACTGAAGAAAACACTAGTGGTTTATGAGGTAAAAAGACTGCCAGGTCACTTTCAGGTGGTCTTTAGCCTTCCTATTGCCTTTTACTGTAAAGTATGGAACAGCTTCTTAGCGGAAAACACCCAGAGAACGGTCCGAGTCGCTCACTTCTTTAAACCGTTGCCATTTTTGGAAATCTGAAGTGGTTAAAAGATGCTAAAAAGCCTGAACATGTGAACAGGGGGATTTATGATAGAAATAACTAGGGAGAGTCTGTCAAGCATCTCATGTCCAATTTATCAGGTGGACCTGCTCAAAAAATGCTTGAAAAAAAATGTGTGAGCATACCCTATTTATGCTTATCGGCCATTTTGTGACAGTGAGAAGATATTTTGATGTAGGTGCTGGATTTCCAGTCAATATTCCCTACATTTACACATGGGAGTTGTATTCCTGTCATTAGTAAAGCAATATATGTGGGGAACAGATAGAATGGATATCAGTCCATAGCAGTGAACGTGTTTACACGGTGTCAGTCAGGTTACAGGAGCCCAGCTGCTGGATGGCGGGAAAGCTCGGAGCAGCTGCCTCATTGCCTTCACACGAATGTGTCAGGAAGAAGATGGTTCAGTCCACATGGCAGCCGTGGACCGTGTCACAATTTCTATCTACTTCTCCATAGCACTTTTCATGTCAAACGTGAAAGATGAGATTGCTTTCCACGGCACGCCCACAGTTCACCTCATCTGTGTCTGGACCCTTCCCACCCCCCACCGTGGGGTCTAAACAAAGAGCAAACAATGGGCACTCACACTGCCATTATTATTCCTGTCACCCCCCCTCCCCAACATCCCAGTGACTGCACACATACGTATCCCCCCCCCACCCCTTCCTCAGCTGCGGCACAGAGAGGGTTAAGTGTGACCGACCATAATAAGGACCAGACGAGGACATCTCAAGGGGGTCACATCCTCGCACTGTTAACCCTCTCAGCCCCGCCGCCATGCAGTCACTTTCACACAGAGGAGCCTCCGGTGGGTGGCTAACAAATCAGGAGTAATTGGACAGCAGCATTTAATGAGACCCTGAGGATGGACGGCCATAAATAACAATATATGTATAATGTACAGCAGCAGGACGAGCCCTCCACATCTGGACGGCAGACATCGTCCTATCCTATCCTCAGCTCAGACAATTGTCAATCAGCAATTAATGTGTTAATGAAGGCAGCTGTGCTCAGTGCAGGTATAACTGGCTGCAGCCGGCGGGGGTCAGGGTATGAGCAGGAGCGGACCCGGGGGCAGCAGTGAGTACGGGGGCAGGAGCAGCGGGTGAGGGGGGGCAGAGCAGTAGAGCAAAGGGGGGCAGGAGCAGGTGGAGTGGTGAGGGGGGCAGCCGGCAGCAGTGGGTATAAGGACTGTCGGCAGATCCCCTGTAGCAGGCAGATCTGCTGTTTGTATTAGTGATTAGATTCCTGATTTCTTGCAATGCTGGGCTGCATTGTTCTGCCCCAATCCCTGGCCCCGCCCCGGCCTTTGTCTCCTCGCTCTGTGATTGGCGGGCTGGGGCCGGGGCTGCCGTCATGCCTTGGGAAGCCCATTCATCTGTGCACTTGGGCGTTGGACTCCGCATCTTATTAGCGAGCGGGGAGATTTCTCCATTTTCCTGTTGTACCCAGCGCGGCTCCCGAGCATTGGGCTAATATTGGGACTGTGGCCGGGCACAGCAGCCATCACTGGTGACTATCTGTACTTTCTCCTGTTGCAGAGGAGTTCAGCAGCGATCCTCCGCTCTATTGTGGCCAGGAGTGCCAGCATCTCTTTGTCTCCTGCCTGTCTGCTGTCTGTCTCTGCGGGTGACCACTACCTTTTCTGTTGGATACACAGACAGCGATGGGAGGCCAAATCTCTAAGTCCGCAGCCAAAGGCGAAGCCGCCACCGTGGAGAAGCCCGGGGAGCCGGTGGCCGCCTCTCCCTCCAAGACTAACGGCCAGGTAAGAGCCGAGCATCTGTTGCTCCCTGTGCGGGGATTGTATGATGTCTGTGCTGGGGAATCGGGCAGCAACATGTGTCTCCATCACCTCCTTTATGTCTATTGCTCACTATACAGCCATGCTTCCCAATACTGGCCACTGTATATGATGGATGCAGCCAGAGCTGTGTGACCGTCCAGATGACATTTTAACTGGGATGCATGGGAGGGGTCTGCAGACGCCATTGTGTAGATGGAGGGTTAGCGTGAGCCCCCTCCTTTCAGCACCGGTTTTTTCTCTCCCCTCTTGTATGAGAGAGGGAAAGCTCAGGCTTTGTCTCCTTGCTGGAGCTGCTGCTAGAAAGAAGGCGTGATCTGGGAGCTAATGCACTTGCAGCCTGCGAGCTCCCTGGAGCACAGAGCTTCTGCTGGTGGGGGAGTAGCGCCATCTGCTGGGCGCACACTAGAGACTGCAGGCATTGGTGGGAATGGAGCTGGTGGTGGCGCCGCGCCCTCTGGTGGGCGCACAGCGAAGCTGCAGGCGTTGGTGAGATGCAGCTCCGCGCGGTGCTCTCTCCCCAGCCTTTGGAATGGGAACAGGTAGTTCACTGACGTTAGTGAGTTGTAGCACCACAAAACTTCCTAGGAAGGTTTAATGTAGTGTTGCCACTGGCAAGTGTTTTTAAAATGACCCTGTTTTTCCTTCAACAGGAAAATGGGCACGTGAAGGCTAACGGTGATGCTCTCCTGCAGCAGCTGAGGCTGAAAAGGAAGAAGTCCAGGCTAACGGCAGTGCCCCTGCCGAGGAGACCGTCAAAGAGGAGGCAGCAGCAGCGGAGCCTGCTCCAGAGAAGGAGGCTGCGCGTCTGCCGATGGAGAGAGCCCAGAGCCAGCATCTCCAGCTGAGGGCGAGGCCTCCACCAAAACAGAAGAAGCAGGGTCCACTTCAACACCCTCCACCAGCAACGAAACCCCCAAGAAGAAAAAGAAGCGCTTCTCCTTTAAAAAGTCCTTTAAGCTGAGTGGCTTTTCTTTCAAAAAGAACAAAAAGGAGAACAATGAAGCAGCCGAGGGTGAAGGGGCAGCCACATCCACTGAGGCCGCAAAGGAGGAGGCTCCTGCAGCTGCTCCTGAGGCCACCAATGAAGAGGCAAAGCCAGCCCAAGAGGAGGCTCCTGCTGCCAGCAACACAGAGGAAAAGAAAGAGGAGCCTGCTGCCACCGCATCGCCTGAACCCCAGGAAACTAAACCTGAAGAGCCTGCACCAGAAAAGCCCACAGAGGAGGTAAAGCCTGCTGAGGAGCCAAAGCCCGAGGAGAAGCCTGCAGAAGAGGCCCCCACCACTGTCCCTGCTCCATCTACTGAACCAGAGGCACCCAAAGCTGAAGAGCCAGCAGCTCCAACACAGGAAGCTACATCCGAATCCAGTCCAGCAGCTGAGTCAGCAGAGTAAAAAGATGGCCGTTTTGAGATAATCAAAGAACTTTTTTTTTCACCCCTTGTTTGTTTGTTGGAGTGGTGCCAGGCACTGGTTTTGGAGAACTTGTCTACAACCAGGGATTGATTTAAAGATATTTTTTTTTTTTTTTTTTTTGTCTTCTCCTCCTTACAGATCCCATCTCAAATCATTCTGTTTCCACCATTCCAACGGGCCGAGTAGAGTTTACAGCAGTCACCGGCCTTAATCCTTTTTCGCATCAGTATTAATGTTTTGCGTACTTTGCATCTTTTATTGAAAATGTATACTTTTTTTTTTTTTCTTTCAATATATGGACATACCCATACATGAAGGAGATGGGTGGGTCAATATAGGGGGATATCAAATGAAGTGATAGGGGCCACACTGGGGTTTAGGTGGTGCACACATTGCCAAGAGAATGTGCCACACAGAATGGGGTCAGGTTTCTGTTTCTCTTGTTTGTTTTCATTACTTTAGTTTTTCTTTCTCTTCTCTCATTTTTAAGGACATAATGATGTATTTTGTGAGGGCAGCCTTCTACAAGGTATACAACACTAAAGGTCTTACTAAGATGGCAAGCAAAATAAAAAAGACAAAAAAATCAATACCCAGATCATAGTTTTAGTAATTCATTTAAACCATAGGAACTTTTCACTTATCTCATGTTAGCTGTATCAGTCGGTGATTAAGTAGAATTACGAGTTGTATAGGCTTATTGTTTATTGCTGGTTTATGACCTTAATAAAATTGTAATTATGTATTACCAGCAGGGTGTTTTTAACTGTGACTATTGTATAAAAGGAATCTTGATATCCAAAAGCACATGAAGTTTGCAACTCTTTCCACCCTGGCCATTTTTGTAAAACTGCAGTCATATTGGACCTTTTAACCACAAATTTTAAACTCAACAAAGCTGTGATAAGTGGAATGGTTACTGTTTCTACTGTGGTATGTTTTTGATTACAGCAGGCAATGCTTTCTTTTCCAGTTGTCTTTAAGAATTAAGGAAAACTTCAGATGCAATGGTTTTTGTGTAGCATCTTGTCTTTCATGTTTTGTAAATACTGGAGAAGCTTTGACCAATTTGACTTAGAGATGGAATGTAACTTTGCTTACAAAATTGCTATTAAACTCTTGCTTAAGGTGTTCTAATTTTCTGTGAGCACACTAAAAGCGAAAAATAAATGTGAATAAAATGTAAATGTTTTGTGTTTCTTTGACATAGACTTAACACTAATGGCTTATTTCAGTCATGGCATTTGTTTTAGCTAACATGCATGCTGCCCCCATTTCATTGTGCTTGCGGAGTGGGTTCTCAGTCCAACTGCATTGCCTTTAGTTCTGGCACCATATTGCCTAAACACATGAGATGATCTCCACTGGATTTTTATATTTAAGGTTTGCCTGTACTCCAAAGCTATGTTGGCTTTTGGGGCTTATCTCTAAAATGGCCCCCAGGATTTGTTTGAGAACCACTGACTTTAGACAAAAGGTGCTCAGTTGAAACCCTCCATCTCACAAGCATAATGGCCCTTTGTTTAACCCAATGAAGTGCATTTACATTTAACCCACCACAATGCCTTGCACCCTGTAGAAGGCTGCAACTTGCTCCAGGGCATGCAGGCCTAGTTCTTTCTCTATGCTTGCACACATTCCAAGCATAGTGTTTGATTAAAGGGAACCTGTCATGTCATTTTATTAAACCACCCCCAATGTTTAGATTTTGTAGTGTTAATGGCTTTATTTTCTTTCTTATATATGTATTTATCCCAAACCATTTTAGATACTTCCATGTTTTCTTAAGCTAGCTTGGCAGACACATCGGCTGGTTAAATAGTTTGTGGTGTCACTGAACTTGTAGCAATGCAGGGAACTCTGTATAAAGGACCTGTGTGATGTCATGACTAAAATAGGCAGCTAACATAGACCTTAACAGTTTAGCTTGCTTAGCTCCACGTCTTGGTCACATGGTCGTGACATCACACAGGTCCTCTATACAGAGCGGTTGACATTGCTGCAAGTTCAGTGACATGTCTGTTAACGGTTAACCAGCAGGATGACTGACTGCCAGCTAGCTAATAAATACGAATGCCTTTTTTGGCTATTAATGAACCCTACATGATCTAAATAACGTTGGGGTGGCTTATTAACAAAAAAGGATATGACAGGTTCCCTCTAAGCTTCTCTGGGTATACTTGGATTCACTCTTTATACAATAATGCCTTTCTTCAAGCTTTTACCTGCAGAAGGTGTGGAGTAGAATGTATTCACACCTCATATTTTAAATGTGAAGATGTTTTTGCAACACATGCGATCACTATGGAAAGTCCCAGTATAAACTTTTTTTTTTTTTTTTTTTTTTTTTCCATTTATGAATCCAAAACTGGGGGAACCTAAGAACCTCGGTTTAATTTCAAGTAGGGTATCCCTATCTATGATGTGATTTTATGCTCCATCCCACTGAGTTGATGAAATGGTTCATACCCCTACTTTTTTTTTTTTTTTTTTTTTTTCTTTCTTTCTTTTTGGGTGGGGGGTGGTGGTGATAGAAATATTTGTTACTTTTGTTGTGAGCAGACAACTTGCTGTAGCTAATGGCACCTTCACTTTAGAGCAGGGTTTATATGTATGGTACTGTAAATGCTTACCTGGTACTCAATCTATATGCAAATATCTCTTGTCCCATATTGTAAGTATATGCCAAGTACTGTGCATTTTTAATGTGATTAGTTTTGCTTATACTCGTATCAATTATTTATCAAATTGAAATGCTATGGAAGCGGCATGTACCAGAGCTTGCACAGAGGATAAACCATCTGATTTTGGCAGCAGGCATAGCAGACCTGTGCTTCGATCAGGCTGAAGCTGACATTTAGTTTCAGCCCTTTAAAACATTGTGATGACATCATGCTTTTTATACAAACTTACTGTAGCAGTTTAGACTTTTGTGAGTTGTATTCTGCTCTTTGAGGACTGCAGAAGCTACAGCATGGTTGTATGCTTGGTCTCCACTGACAATTCTGTCCCTGTTTACATTTTATATACCAGTTTATAAAATGCATATTTTCAGGTTTGAACAGGATATAATGTTATGTTGTCCTTTCTTTGATCATGTAATCCAATGTTTACCACAAACTACCAATAAATGGACAACAAGTAGATGAGTCTATAGCAATCTCATTATTCTCTGCTTTTATTTACACTGATGTGTATGCATTATGCACAAGCCTATTACTTTTATTCAATGCCTATCCTCTACATTGCTTAAGGGTTCCAACCTGTAGCTTAGGATCCACATGTGATTCTTGACTCTGTTCTAGCTTGGTTCCCTAGCACTGGGTCTAGTAAACAGCTATGAAGAGCAGGTCTCCATATGGTGACTTGAGTAGCCCCACATTGAGCAGGTCTGTATTGGGTAAGCTAGTAACCTCCTGTATCTTAATATACTACCTTGGTGTGATTTCTGAGAAAAGGCTTTGGCTGTTGTCATACTGATGATGGGGGAGGAGCTGGGTCTGCTGTGACTACTACTGAGGGGGTGGGAGCTGAATGTGGCTATCTAGGTCAGAAAGTTTGGGGACCTCTGGCCTAACTTCTAATGTGTAGCGTCAGCAGATGTGTTATGGGATAATGCACATCTATACTTCTCAGGTCAAGATATTGGCTATATTTGTCTCTCTACCAATGAGATTAAGTGCCAGGCAGGAAATGCACAACTGGTTTGCATTGTGGATCATAATCGGAAGTGCACAACAGGCCTTGTACTTGTAGTGTAATAGTGATGATGCCCATTATAAAAATTGATAATAGGTTAACAGATCACAAAATGGATGTCCACTCTAGGTAGAAGGGCTGGTTTCCTATACCCCCTCTTAATGGTTTGAAAAGTAGAACTTGCTATTAGTTTACCTGTTAACTTAACAACAAGACATGCCGTTTTGGCAATCATAGCCACCAAGCTTGGTAGAGGTGGCATCTGCCTATCAACTAGAATGTTGTACATTAGTCTTGCCTATTAGAGGGGTTATCCTGGATGCTATCAAAACAAAATTGTGCCCAAGTACTAAAAGGAAGGTAGTTGGCATCTACCTACCTGTTGTGATTGGCACTATTCACAGCGGAGCGGTTACAGCTAGCGAATGACACTTCCACTGACTTTCTCCCCCACCCTCCTTCCCCATCCCATCGTCTGTCTGCGCTAGTGCAGATGTCGTGCTGAATGATGGTGGGTTTACACACACCAATTTCTGTGTCCAATATCTGAACAGATCTCTGTTGCAGTGAAATCATGGATACATTGCTCCATTTTGTGCTGTGTACAACATGGAGCAATGTATCCATGATTTCACTACAAACAGAGATCTGTTCAGATATTGGACACAGAAATTGGTGTGTGTAAACCCACCATTACAGCCGGCTCCCACACTTGGGAAGCCGGCTGTAAATCGGCATGATGTTGGCTGTCCTGCCTACCTCCACAGAGCAGAGTGGGAAAGTTGCCTTTGCTCTGTTTACTCCACCATGCAGTCCCCAGAAGGAGTGGTCTGTGTAGAGGTAACTGGTGGCTGTCACTGTGGTGCTTGGGGGGGGGGGGGTTTCTACAACTTAGGATAGTTTTACTTAAGAGGCATACCTCTATAGCTCAGCTGATCAATGAGTGGCTGTCTTAAGTCTTGCTGAATTTTAACAAATAACCGTGTAATTAGATTATCCAATTATTTGCTAACTCTTGAGTAGTAGCTTCAGTTATATAAAACACTACTACCATTGGAATCTATGAAAATATTATAATTTCACACTTTAGGTGTTTGGGCTGAAATGTTCTCTGTAGATATGAACATTCTAGTAGCTGTAACTTTTGTTTTAATTTCATGCTTTTAGGAGTTTTAGAAAGCTGGCTTCAAATTTTCAAGTGCTGGTTTAAGGGGAGCCAACCACCAGTGTTTAACCACCTGTAAATCAGGGCAGCAGCTGATCCATGTGTGCAGCATGAGATCATTATTCGGGTGTGTTTTTGTTTAATATTTCATTCCTCCCTTGTTGGCTTGTCTTTCTGCTGCAAGCAGATTTCCCCCCCCCCCCCCTTTCCTTTGAGGAGGGGGTTGACTTGCATCAAGACACATGCCCACAGGAAATGGGCAAAAGAACCAAAAAAAATCCACCAGACAGTGATATCATGCTGCACTGAATTACAGGTAGTTACAGCTTGGTGGTTGGTTCCCTCATTGTAATGTAATCTAGCTTGTAGAATTCAAAGCAATATCACTAGGATAACTTTTCACTTAAATAAGAAATGTAAACTTCCCTTTTTTTTTTTTTTTATTTTTAATATTTATCCCCGTTATTCCTATATTAATTCCTTTGTATATACTTCATCAAAATTAACTTTACGTCAAACAGGTTTCCTCAAAATTACACAAACTTGCATCATAGTAATAATGTGGGTACAGGAGTCGTGGCCAGGAACTCTGTTTAAATGAGGAGTTCTAGCTATTTTAATCCCCTGACTTGTGCTCCATAGCGATTGGTGTATTTAAGAGACTAGGGAGGAAATGTACTCCCTCTCACATCCAGTCGGGACCCCGTGCTGTGATCATGGGGATCTAATCGATTGCCATGGTGACCTTTAGTCAAATGACCACCTTTAGGACTTTTTGCTCCTAGCCTGATCTAGGAGGCATTCTGAGGGTGTAAACTCACCGATGCAATAGTCAATGCTTGTGCACTGCAATGCACTATACCAGTGATGAGCGCAATAAATCTGCCAAAAAAATATGAAAGAAGCTCCAGCTCACGTTTATCCTGTGCTCAGTGGTCATATTAGGGTTTCCAAGTTGTTATGAAAAATAAAATTGACAACTTCCAATGTAAAATTCACTGTCATGAGGCAGATGTAATCAGTTTGTGCTTCCATCTTTTTTTTTTTTTTTTTTTTTTTTTTTGTGTGCACAAAAGTTTAAGTTGCTTTCACAGTGCACACGTTTGGAGCCACGTGCATCCACCACAAACAGGATGCTTACAGATCAGTTTTTGGCCTCATTGTCTTTCAGTGGGGACAGAAAACAGTAGTGTGAGCATCCTGCATTCGCAGGAAAACATAGCTTTCACGAAGACCAAAACTCCATCTTGATACATCTGGTCTCTGAAGATGCACTGCCGGCTCCACATGACAAATTAAACTAGTGCTAATGGGCACGGAAAGCCACAGACAGTACAGATCCTGTCTGATCTGTGCTTCCGGGCTATGATGCAGTTGTGAATGACATGCGTCCTAAGGGGCGTGTTATTATAGATTCTACGAATCCATGAAAAGATGCATAAAGATGCTACTTGCAACATCCAGTTTGCCTGTTTGTGTGAATTCATGGGCATACAGGGTTTTCCTGTATGCCCACAGATTCCAATATTACCAATGTGAAAGCAGCCTTGGCTACATTCACACATGGCGTAATTGGTGTATTCCTGCATTTACGAGGCTTTTTGAGCACTCGTGTAAATGCAGTGATTTAAAAAGCTGGATACACCTTCCAGCTAAGGCGTGCAGATGCTGCGTTTTTTCACATATTTTTGTCTCGCACTTTCACTGCAAAAGCGAGCGCAAATTGTTTATGGCAATTCTTTGCTTTCTTTCGGCGCGCTTTTCCATAGGCTTCATGTTAAAATGGCCTCGGGAACAGTGCAGCGTTTACATGCAGTCGTGCTTTTTGGCATAAAGTGTGCTAAAAAGTGCCACCGCAGGATACGCGGCCAAATATGCCACTGTGAACGTAGCCTAAGTCAGCAAGTTTTGCCAACCTTTTGAAAGGAATTACAATGATGGAACAGAGGCCAAATGTAGTCCAGAGTAACACTGCTGCCTCATTGTAATGAATATAGATCTACCGGGTGTTTCATCTTACTTGCATATTTTGGAATGTTAATGGAAACCCTAAGGTAAGTGCTCAATGCACAAGATAAATGAACTGATTTAAAATGTTATGTACCCTAAGTTGCTAGCAGTGGCATTCAACTCTGTTCACAAATCAAGTCCACACTAGGATCTGTTAATGTAAATATAGGGGGTTTCCATGTCATTTGTAGCACAAAGTCTCTTGAAGAAAAAAATGCTATGGCTCCTTGCCCCCAAAAAGAAATCCAGCAAAATTTGCTCTGCAGAATTCACATGCCCCTCTCCCTTCTGAGCACTACAATGACCACAGTTACTGTCCACATGTTTGACATCATTGTAGTAAGGATGTCTGCTTTAATTTGTGGGGTGTCATGAGCTGGGCAAAATGTACAGTAGTTTTCCACAACATATAGGGTATCGATCTACTTCGGAGAAGTTGCACAACAATTTTATATGGTCCAGTATCTCCTATTACCCTAGTGAAAATGAGAAATTTGGGTTAAAGCAACTTTTTGGTAAAAATTGTTTAATTTTTAACTGCACAACATTGTAAAATTCTTTGAAGCATCTTTTGAGTGCAAGGTGCTCACCACACCTAGAAAAATTCATGGGAGTGTCCAGTTTCCATAATAGGGTGACTTTTTGGAGGGGGTCCTCTATTAAGGCACATCATGAGCTAAGCAAACGTGACATGATGTTTACGATCTATTTCGGCCAATTTTTGCTCTGCAAAATTCAGAGTCCTTCCCTTCTGAGCTCTGCTGAGCACCCAAACAGTAGTTTTCCACAACATGTGGGTTATCCCTGTACTCAAGAAATTGCACAGCAAATTGTTTGGTCCACTTCTGTTACCCTTGTGAAAAGCAAAATTTGGGGTTAAAGCAACATTTTTGTTGGAAAAAGTAACATTTTAATTTTCCTTCCATATTACTTTAGTTTCTGAAGTACTTAAAGGGTTAATACATTTCCTACATGTGGTTTTGAGGGGTGCAGTTTTTTAAAATGCTGTCACTTTTTTAGGTATTTTTCTATCACCTCAAAAGTGATGTGGGCCCCCCAAAACAAAAATTTGGTAAATTTTGTTGGAAAAATGAGAAACTGTTGTTAACACACACAATTTGAGTTTATGAAAATTGTCAAATCAAGTGCCTGTTTCTTGTTTTTTTTTTTTTTTTTTTTACGCATTTATCTATAAATAAAAACATCTATTTTTAACCATCACTTACGGATTTTGCTCAAAACGCGTGTGAAGTTATGTACTATCAAATAAGAAAAATGTTACTGCAGCCAAAAATGCACACTGTATTATATTGTGTGTATGTATTGAAAAATCATTCTGCAACTTCATTGAAATTAATTATTGTGCCTTTTCCTCATTCTTTAAAGCCTCTTGTCATACATTTCTTATATTTTTATTTAGGATTTATTTCCTGAATTATGCTTAGGAGCCATTTTCAGGCTTTTTGTAGAAGGCCTGTGGATCTTCACTGTGAAGCATCCAGCAGTAGTCTTCCCCTCATATACACTTTCCATCACCTTAAAGGGATCCTGTCCCCTCCAAAACGCCTCCTAAGCTAGCAAAACATGTCTCTGCACCATCCTATCACTAATCTCACACTCCTTTTGTCTCCTAAAAGCATCCTGTGAAAGTGCAATAAAAACGTTAGCCCAAGGCGGGCTGTTTTGCAGCCCCAGGATCCACCCTGTCTCTGTGTGTTCTGCTGTGATGTGCAGGCATTGCCCTCCCCTCTATCACTCACAGAATGCAAATCATTAGTCCTGCCTTCAGTTTCAGTTTCATTTAAGCAACTCCAGGATCCAGCCCTCTCTCTGTCTGTGCTTAACAACACCCCCTGGTGACTAAAGAATATGGACCCTGCTAATTATAATCACTAATGAGTGAGTATTAAAACGTTTTTCTCCACTTTCACAGGATGCTTTTAGGAGGCAAAAGAACTGTGAGATTAGTGATAGGATGGTGCAGGGACATGTTTGATAGCTTAGGAGGTGTTTTTGGAGGTGACAGGATCCCTTTAATACCCTGATGAAATTCTTGCTCTTTGCGTACAGCTCCAAGGCTTTCAGGAAAGTAATTTCAAATTCATCACACAACCCAAGGCTTTGAAATGTTTCAACATGTTCTCCAGGATAAACTTACATTTTGGGTCTTTGTTAAAATTTCTTTACAGCTCTTTAAAAGAATCCCGAGCCTTTTTTTCAACAGCTTTCAGTTTTGTTTTGCTCACGGTCTTCAAGAGTTTCCGAATTTATGGACCCACAAAAATGCCTTTGTTCAGTTTTGCTTCAAACAGTCCCTGAAACTTGTTACACAGGTACTTTAATGTCTCTCCTTGTTTCAGTAGAGCTTTCACAAACTGCTTCTTCAGTCTAAGCTTAATGTGGAGTCATGATGGGAGAAATTTAGTGCAATTAACTAAACTTTCCACAACTATGCTCTTGATTCCAGGCTGTAAAGATGTTCTCGGCCAGCGTTTCTCTAATCCACGACAGTATAGAAGAATGTCGCCACACCCTAATGTGGGACAGGAAACACACAGAGGTTAACAACACCTCCCAGACGCCAGTATCTTTCCTGACCCTCATGGGCATAGAGAGGTTGTTCTACGCTGCGTGGCCGGCTGGAGCAGTATGGATTTTTGTTTTTTTTGCTTTTACCTGCTAGGCAGCGGTGGTTGTTGGCTCTACTCCTTCTTGCTGCTCCCATCTCCTTGGAATTCAGGACCGGTCCTGGCCTTCCTGCGCCCTCCGGAGTAGAGCAGGTGAGTATTCTGACCGGAGGCCTCCCTGAGCTCTCCGGTCCTCTCATGTTTCGCACATGCTTCCCTGCTCCAGCGCGACCCAGAAGTGACATCATACTTGATAGCATGAGTCAATTCCACATTGTGCGTTCCACAGTAGAGTGCATGCCCTTCCTGGTTGGGCGGTTCCAGGCTACAGAGAAGCTTGCTGGACTCGTCCCACTCATCTGAGGCCTGTTCTGACCCGGAAGTAGGGAGGGTACACCTGTTCCTTGCTGGGAGATCTGTTCTTTTGCTATAAAGATCCGATTTGAAGACATCAGAGGGTGAATATTGCTAGGATTCCTGCTCCAGCCACAGTGAGTGTTTTGGGGTCAGGTCTGTAATCTGGGTCCAAGATTATTATGGTAACCTCTGGTTTCTCTCCCCATAGGCAGAAAAGGCTGTATCCAAAAAGGACAAACTTCCGAAATGTGCAGTCTGCTTTAAGAAGCTGCCCCCTTCTCATAATAAAAAGTTATGTCAACCCTGTACAGATGCAATAGTCAGGGAAGAACATCCCTCCTTAATAGATGAACTCTGTAGTATTGTGAAACAGGAGATTCAAACCTCCCTATCATTCCGCCCTACACCTCCTACGATACCAATCCAGGCCCCTGAACCTCACTCCAAAAAAATGAAGTTACAGGTAGATTTGTCCAGTCAGGATTCTCCTGACTGATCATGTAGTCTCTATTTCCGATGGGGAGGAGGCTTATCTACTCCTCAGATAGTAAGTATTAGAAAATGCTATTTCTCTAGTCACCTTCCACGACAGCATAGGAGGTAGCCTCGCCACGCCCTAATTGGGACAGGAAGCAGAAGAGGATAAAAAAAAGGACCCTCCCACCTCCCACTAGCCAGTGTCTTTCCTGTCCCCATGGGGCATGGAGAGGTTTTTTTCTTTCTCCTATGCTGTGGTGGCCGGCAAGCTACAGCATACCTTTTTTTGTCCTGGTTTTGGTCTCCAGCCGGGCAGCGTTGGTCGGGCTTCCGCTCCTCCTCCTGCTGCTCCCACGTATGTGGGACCGCTGCCCTGGCCCTCCGGATCCCTCGGGTGAAGCGGGCTGTGGGCTCCCTGGCCGGCGACCTCCCCTGTTCCGGAGCCCGCCGGCCGCTTCCCGCGCTTTCTTACTGTTCCAGCGCAACCGGAAGTGACGCCGGTGGCGGGACTTCCAGTCACGTGCTCCCCGGCGGGAGCGTAGCGCAGGTGGCCTGCCCAGGACCCGGTGCGGGAAGCGGGGAACTCGTTACAGACACTGGGGGGCAGGCCTTTCTTTAGGAAGGCTGCCCTGAAGCCTTCTGAGCCACGGTAAGGTACTGTCCTATGTGTGCTACTGAGTCTTCTCCTGCATCTGCAGTGCCAGTGTTTCCCCTGCCACAGTGTATGTCTGCTGGAGTGTTGGGGGGGGGGGTCCTCTTTTCTGCCTATGGGCTGTTGTTCTTGTTTGGTCCCCTTAACTGTGCTTTGGTTCAGGGGACAAGTCTGGCATCAGACTCCCTCTGGGAGGTCAGTTAATGCCTGTTGTCCTGGTTGGGCTTCACACCCTGGCCTAGTGTATGGCATGAGATCCCGGGTTTTCCTGGAGATTCAGGCTTCCCTTTCCTCGTTCTCTCTGGCAGCTCCTTTTGAGGATGCTCCTGGGAGAGGGAAGGTCAGGTTCGGGTTTGGGCTGATGTCGCTCCATCCTCCAGTGCCACTGAACTGAGTAGGTTCCTCTTCTGCTTGGAGGAACTTGGGCTAGGGCCGGTCAGAGCTCTATGGGAAAGTTCTACCGTCTGGGGATGTTGGCGGCTTTGGAGCTGCCAGCCCAGTCAGCTTTCCAGTCCTTTCTACCATCGTTCAGGATTGGAACTTTCCTGAACATTCCTTCAGGGGGTAATCCCAGTAGTTGGTTTCTCTCGTGGCATCTCTGATTCACGGGGATGTCCCAGGGGGGGTGCAGGTCGGCATGTAGCTAACAAGACTGCGCTCCCCTTTGAGGCTGCCTCCCACCTAGGCCAGATGGGCTGCATGGTTGTGGGCCTTCTGCCTTTGTCTGGGGGGGGCTTCTTTGTCTCCCGTTCGGGTGTACTCGGCCTCCGCATGTCTCCTGGGCGATGGTCAACTGGGCTCCCTTCAGGGGGCTCCCTAGGGTGGAGCTCCTTGTCTTCCTTCCCTTTCTCCGGTGAGCTTCCTGGGGTCTTGCAGATGCCTGGGTCCGTCTGGCAGCCTGTATCTCTGTCTATCCGTCTCCGCCTGACGGACTTTGTGGCTGACTTTGAGGAGTGCCTTGATGTGACTCTGCTCTCTACCCTTCATTGGGTTCTTGGTGTTTGGGCCTGGCCTTGTTGCCTTTATGTACCAGGCAACTGAGCACAAGGCTCTTCCGGTGCGGCCTACCAGATGGTGGTCCCTTTGGCACTCGGTGCCTCGGACCTCCTAGCCAGGGGTTCCTGGGCCGGTGGAGTTCCCTTGTAGGCCATAGACTAGCTGTCCTCGTGCCTTGTCCGCTGCAGCTGCTGTACTCTGCCTCTCAGTGGCTCGGTGGGGGATGGGGTAAAAGGGCGAACTCAGCCTTTCTTCCCCGGTCCGGTGTTTGAGCCTCCTACCCGAGGCACCACGGGCTCTAATGGTATATTCATATTCCCCGGGAGGCATTACGCCTCGGAATTCTCTGTGTTGGGCATTTTCGCCTGCTGCCCGCAGTGGGTTCTTGGACTGGTCTCCCTGAGATCCGTAAATGCTCTGTGATGTGTTCTCCCCCAGTGGCTGACTTCACCGCTTGCCGGGGGTTCTGGGGGTCTTTCCGAAGGCCTCTTCGTCGTGTTCGAGTCGCCTCCTCCGCCTGCTCTCCGGGTTGCTACCCTGCCCTCTCAGGGTACTTAGGTGCTTTTGTACTCCGGGGTTCAGGATCTCCTTCGCCCGACGGTCTTCTCGTCTGTCCGGGCTGTGAGGAGGGGTTGGGGGCTTTCCCGGCTCTTCTTGGTCGAACTGGCCCTCTGGAGGGTCTTGTGTCATCGTCAGCTTCCATCGCCTCCCCCTTCAGGGTTTTTTTTGTCGTTTCCATATTCTATCGATCGCTTCTGTGATTGCGTGGGCAGGGCTACGCCACCAGTTGGCTCCAATCGACTGGACTGACGCATACTGCGGGTGCCCATTCTCCCTCACCCCCAGATGCTCCTCAGGTTCACATTCCTGTACAGAGGAACAGCCCTCTGCTTTCTTTTCATGGGCTTTCCCGTCGGGTTCTCCTCAGCTCCGGGGTTTCTCGATCATTATGGCGGAGGTCGTTGCTTTCCTATTGGATTGCAGCCTCTGTCTGGGTGCTATGTCTGGGCTGTTTGCTTCTTCTTGCTCCTTCTCCTCTGTCCTTCAGGTGCAGGGTGGTGGAGTCTCTGCTGCGCTTCTGCGCAGTCGGGCGTCTCCCTCCTTTCGGGCGAGGGTCGGCTCTGGGATCATTGTCGTTCTCCATCCCGCCTGTCAGGTGGGCTCAGGTTCTTCTGGTCCATGTCTTGTCCTGTTGGGGCGGACTGCCGTCCTCTGAATCCCCGGGTTCGTCTCCCGGGGATTGCCTCCTCATCCCTCCTCTGGTAGTTGAATGCCAACGACCTGCTTTTAGGGGTGGCCTGGGTTTTGACTCCCCTGGTGGCTTTCCCTATGGATGCCAACCTAGGTGGGGGGGTGGTCGCCCTCTCCAAGGAGTCTGGGGTCTCGTCTTCAATTCGCGGTCCTCTGTTCTCTGGGAACTGGGAGTGGTACTTGAGGTCCTTCTTGCTGTTCGTGTTCCTTTCCGGGGATGGGCCATTCTATAGAGAGGCTGCTGTGGCAGCAACCATGGAGCAGTGAATCTCCTGCCCGTACCCCATACACCCAGCTGTGGCTGTGGGTTCAGTTCCTAAGCTGTACATATCATCCAAGTCATGTTCTAGGGATGACACATGCTGGCTACAGGCTCTCCCCCTAGTAGGCCCCGTTCCCTGGCAACTGTGGGCCACTAGCCATTGGGCGAGGCTTTATGTATTCGTCCGACCGCATTCCTCCTCTTCCTTCTGTAGTCCGCCTGATAGGATCCCTACCCCTTCAGGCAGGTTTTTTCAGCCTCCGGGAGGTCCTCCCGGGAAGGACGAGCCTGGTCCAAGCGGTGTTCTGCTCCCTGGTCGCCAGTTGGGATGCCCGGAGCTCGTCCTTTTTTGCTTCCAGTGCGATTCATACTGTAGCAGCCTATGTCTCCCTGAACCTCGAGTTGAGGCCTGGGTGGGGGATGGACCTCTTTCCCCCAGATGGGGTTTTTTTCTTATTGCTCCTGGCTTCCTGTCCCCCTTCTCCCTTTTCGTGAGATTCCTGGGGAGGGTCTGGTAAGGAGTCCACACTGTTCTGAGGGCCCCTCTATGGCCGAGGTGGTATTGGTTCATCCTGCTCATGGCGCTCTAGGTCAGTGGACCAGTCCTTTTGCATTCGGCCCTCGGCTTGCTATCTCGTGGTCATCTGTTCCTTCGGATCCGCGGCAGCTCAACTTAGCTGCAGGGTTTCTGAGGGCCACGGCTGAGGCCTCTGGGCCTGTCGGCCGAGTTGGTGGCCTCCTTGCGGACGTTCCGCATTCCGGTCACTTCGGCATTTGTCATGCGGGTGTGCAGAGTTTTTTTTTCTCCTACATGTGGTTGGTGCCGGCATCTTTGATCCGGCACTTTGTACGTGCCGGGTTCGGCGTTCAGTTCTAGGTTTGCTACAGATTTGGCAATTCTTCGCTGGTTTGGCGATGCTTGGGGTCTGCTTGTCGTATTTGTTCCTGGACTCCGCTTCTTCCGCCCTCCTGGGTCCTCATTGTTGGCCTGCCTGGGCTTTCTCGCCCTTCCTTTGGACCTCTGTCCTCCTGTGATATCCGTTGTTGTCTAACGGGTTGGCGTTTCTGCTGGCGATTGCTTCTGGCCGATGTGTTGGGGGGCTTCAGGCTTTCTCTGGCCAGGACCCGTCGCTGTCTGTCCTGGATGACTGCTTTGTCCTTCACCTGGACCCTTCGTTTCTTTTATTTTGCTGTCCATAGTGCGGTGCTCTGGAGTGTGGGCGTCCTGGCGTGTGGCTCTATATGTTGTCCGGCCTTTGGTCGTCATACGGGCGAGGCAATGGCTATAAGTACTTTCGCCTCCTGGTTTCGGAATGTCTTTCCGGACTCCTTCCTTTCCCAGCTGTTCCTGCTCGTTTCTCCAGTTTTCCCTCTGTCTCCTGGGGGGAAAGGGGCTGGGGCTTCTCCGGAGCAGATTTGCTAAGCTGCTTCCTGGGGTTCATTGCATGCTTCCCGAAGCTTTACTGTCTGGCCCTGGCTTCCCCTGGGGTTTTGGCTTTTGGCAGGATAGTCCTGCAGGCTGTAGTCCCACCCTAAGTATTAGTTCGTTGGTATGCCTCCTATGCTGTCGTGGAAGGTGACTAGAGAAAATAGAATTATTCTTACCGTTAATTCGGTTTCTAGGAACCTTCCACAACAGCACTTATTTTCCCTCCCTATATTCCTCGATTTTTCCTGGAATGTATTACTGTTATTATTGCTCTCAGGCTATGGTTCTTTGTAAGACACTGGCTAGTGGGAGGTGGGAGGGTCCTTTTAACCTCTTCTGCTTCCTGTCCCAATTAGGGCGTGGCGAGGCTACCTCCTATGCTGTCGTGGAAGGTTCCTAGAAACCGAATTAACGGTAAGAATAATTCTATTTTTTCTATGGATGACATGGAAGACACGGAGTTCGCAGCACAATGGGGGTAGAGGAAGAACTAATTACCCCATCCATATAGAATGAGATGTCCGGGGGTCTTAAACCTAAAGAAACTTATCGGTTTTCCCATACATGAGAGCATTCAGTCCCTGATCTCTCAGGCATGGTAACTTCCAGAAAAATGTTTACCTGTGCTTCGATCAGGCTGAAGCTGACATTTAGTTTCAGCCCTTTAAAACATTGTGTTGACATCATGCTTTTTATACAAACTTAATGTAGCAGTTTAGGGTATGTGCCCACTGGACGGTTCTGCATCATTGCAGACCGTCAGAAAACCGGTGGAGAATTGCAGAAACTGAGTTTTCTGACCTCAGCAGTGTCCATCGGTTTTTGAGCGGTTTTATAGCGTTTATACAGCGTTTTGTCGGCGGTTTTCTGGCGGTTTTTCTTAGCATTTTTAAGACTGTTTTTTGTGCACTTGTAAGCTGGAACCGCTGGAAAAACGCTCAAAAGAAGTCACTTGCTCTATCTTTGAAAGCCAGTGGAAAACCGGTGAAGAAAGTGGAAAGAAGACAAAAAAAAACGTTCTAATGTACACAGCGTTTTCTAAAAGCCATTGACTAGCATGTTAATCCAACCGGTGGTTAGGATTAACATAAATAAACATAAAACTCAGCGGAAAACGCTAAAAAACAGCCCACAAATTGTCCAATGGGCACATAGCCTTAGACTTTTGTGAGTTGTATTCTGCTCTTTGAGGACTGCAGAAGCTACAGCATGGTTGTATGCTTGGTCTCCACTGACAATTCTGTCCCTGTTTACATTTTATAAAACCAGTTTATAAAATACATATTTTCAGGTTTGAACAGAATATAATGTTATGTTGTCCTTTCTTTGATCATGTAATCCAATGTTTACCACAAACTACCAATAAATGGACAAGTAGATGAGTGTATAGCAATCTCATTATTCTCTGCTTTCAAGTAACAAGGGTGGGTAACAGCTCTTTCTTTCGAGGATTCTTCTCAATTGAAGGATCCAATGGACAGGAAGATTGAGATTCTCCTTAAAAATTCATGGGAATCCTCCACCGCCTCCTTGAGTTCCAATATTGCCTGCATGGCTAGTTTCTTGTTTAAATGGATGTCCCAATTAGAGAACCATCTACCTGTAGGGAAGAAATCTTGGTTCTCTACCCTTGCTCCAAAAAGCCACTGGCTTTCTGGCTGACGCCTCCGCTGAAGGAGTTCATATCGCTGCCAGATTGGCTGTTTTATCAAACTCCTCATGATGGAGAGCCCTTTGGCTCAAACTCGAGTGAGGATGCAACTTCAAAAGCCAAGCTCTGCACTATTCCCTTCCGAGGTGAATATGTTTTCGGTTCCTCCCTAGATGACATCTTAGCTAAAGTATCAGATAAAAAGAAATCACTTCTGGAGAAGAAGCCTACTCGGAACAGCTTTTTTCAGCCCTCCCAGTCCCAAACATCTCAATGTTAATGGAAGGGAAAGTCAGGGCGTTGGACTTATCAAAAAGGGGGCAAAAGCCAAAAATATCTTGGTCTTCCAGCAGTCACAAGATAGGCAATGACTCCGTCCCTGTGGGGGGGTCACCTGTCGAACTTTTGTCCACAATGGCAATCGTTCACCAACTTGCCAGTGGGTCCTAAATATCATCTCAAAGGCCTGCTTATAGAGTTTGAATCACGACCCCCCCGACAGGGCTTGAAGGTCACCTTCCTTCCCTTTCAGGGAGCACAAAACCTTCTTAAAGCAGAGATAAACAATCTACTAAAAGCTGATGCCATCTCCCTGGTTCCAGCAAAACAGTCAGGGAAACATTACTCTCGACTCTCCATGGTAAAAAAAACAAACATTTGAGGCCTCCTGGATAATTATAAACCTGAAGAGGTTGAATCAACATCTGGTGTACAGCAGATTCAAGATGGAATCTGTAAAGATGGCAATACCCTTAGTCGCCCAGGGTTATGTAATCACCACAATAGATCTTCAAGATGCCAACTATCATGTCCTGATCCATCAGGCTCACAGGAAGTTCCTGAGGTTTGCCATCACTCAGTACCATCAAGTAAAACGTTACCAATTCAATCTACTGCCCTTCAGCATTTCCTTGGCCCCCATGGTTTTCTCCAAACTCATGGCCAAAGTAGTTGCCTATATACGTCAACAGGATCTGTATTTTTCCCTGGATGATCTTGTGATTGCACCGACGACTGCCTCCATTCTCAGAGATCACAGCTCTGAAACCCTTCAAATAGTCCAGAGTCTGGGGTGGATCCCGAACCTGAAAAAATCTGAACTTCTTCCCTCAACAAGAAGACGGTTTCTGGGGGTCTCTCTAGATTCAGTGAACCAGATGTCCTTTCTGCTGGATATATATAAATTATAAAATCAAGCTCGACCACCGTTAGGGTGCTCAAGGGAAAAAAATTTCTGTAAGACAATTAATATCAATCTCTGGCACAACATAAAAAAAAGGCTTGAGAAGTTGAACTTTGCGTTGCAAGTTTTTTTTTTTACACCTGACACAGTTGCTCTGAGAGATCTAGGACTAAGTACACCATCAAGTTTTCAACCACCAAAAACCTCACATCCCGTGGAAACATATATCGGTTTGGTCAATGACTCTCTAAATGAAGTATGTAAAGGTATTAACAAGGATGACTTTCACCTTAAACATAATACTACCCAAGAGGAGACATTGGCACTAAACAGCCTTAAAAATAATAAACAAATCGTGATAAAACCCGCTGACAAAGGGGGTGCCATTGTCGTTCTCAATAAAACAGACTACCTAACAGAAATTTACAATCAATTGTCAGACAACATGTCTGTACCACTCCATAATGACCCTCTAACTGGGATTAAGTCCAAGATAGCCAACCTGATTACCAAACATGTCACAATGGGTAACATTGATAAAAAAAACTTGTAGAATACCTCCATAATCAACATCCCATAACACCAGTAATTTACTAGATTTATTAGATTTATTGATGATGTCTTTTGCATTTGGACGGCCACCAGTGAATCATTCAACACTTTTGTAATAGAGATCAACACGAAAGTACCTAATCTTACTTTTACATCACATACTGACCAGAAGAAAATTAATTTCCTTGACACGATAATACTCAAAGACCCCAACGGGTCCCTCAGTAGTGATTTATATACCAAACCAACGGACCGGAACAGCCTGTTACATTGGACAAGCTGCCATCCCAAACATAAAAACCTCATTGTCCAACTCACAACATCACAGGGTTGACCGCATTGTGACAACAACACTAAAACAATCAGACACGGGGAAATGACTAAAAAATTCAAGAGATGGGGTTATCCAGATGAGTTCTGTACTAACCATATCAAATAAAAACAGGGACCATTGAAGTCCGCTAATGAAAGGGTCAAGTTCATCAACACCTATCACCCCTTCTTTCCCTTGGTTAGAAAAGCCATTCTCAAACACTGACCCCTTCTTAAGACCGCATATCCTAAGATTGAAGAATTGAATAATCCCCCTCTAATTTGCCATAAAAGGGCCCCTAATCTGAAACAGCTATTGGTACAAACTGATATAGGATCCGCAATCACTCCACTAAGGCAAAAAACCCTTGGCACAGTTCGCAAAAGTACTTTCCCCTGCTTCGGGTGCGCACAACGTACTAATGTCATGAAAGGAGACACCTTTAGATATCCTACCGTGTTTCCCCGATAGTAAGACCCCCCCGAAAGTAAGGCAGGGTAGGGGGGAGGGGGTCTTACTATCGGGGAAACACGGGGGGGGGGGGTGTTCAGACAGACACAAGCATACACATATATACACACCACACACACACATAGCACCGCTTCTTACCGGGTCCGGTGTGGGGTCCCCGATGGTCCTGTGCCGTCCTCTGTGCTCCGGTCCGGTCCCCGAGATGATCCGCTGCCGTCCGCCGTGTTCCGGTGCCGTTTTGCACTGGTATTGCCGGTCCTAGGCTCCATGGTCCCTGCTCTTCCGGAGTTCAGGCCGTAGCTCCGCCCAGGTCATAGTGTGGGCCAATCAGCATAGCGGCGCTGACGTCAGAGGCAAGTGCCCGATGACGCTTGCTTCTGAGCGCCGCTATGCTGAGGTAGTGAAAAAAAGACATTCCTTGACACTTTTCCCAGACGGATTGGATGTTCCCCCTGTGGAAAATGTGTTTCATGCCCCAATATTGTTAGAACAGATACATTTACGAATGCTTTAGGATCTAAAACTTATGAGATCAGGAAGAACATTAATTGTAATACCACGGCCGTTGTTTATCGTGCTACGTGCCCCTGTGCTAAGATTTATATTGGCCTCACTACACGAGCTCTGAAACTAAGAGTTAGAGAACATGTTTTGGCTATAAATGCAGCGAGTGACTGTGAGGATATATCCAGCCTTAAGACTCTACCGAGACACTTTAGGGAGTGTCATCAGTCTCGTGGGACCTCCTGAGAGTCAGTGGAGTGGATGCGATTGCGCTAGGTATCCGTGGTGGTTCAGTGGCACAGAAGCTAGCTAGAATGGAAACTAGATGGATATGGACACTTGGGACTCTGCAGCCCGCGGGATTAAATGAGAACATCAGTTTCGCTCCATACTTGTGATCTGCATAGATGCAGGGCTGTATGTTCTGCTTGCACTTTTAATCAGGCATGTTCTAATTATTTTAATTTAGGTGGCTATGCCGCTGTTGTTGTTACTTTTTCAACCACATGGAGGAGGACTTCAAGCGAATATCATTCTACAGCTGGATCATTGCTTCGACCCACACATTGAAATGCTTCATATGTGGATGTTTGTTATTCACTATGATTTTATTTTCTATGTTCATAATTTCTGTAAGAAATATGTCTTGGAATGCGACTATGTCATAATATAATGTTCTTGGAGGTGGATCGCTAGGTTTTGATTCAGTTTGAGTAAAGAAAGTGCCTTATTACATTAATTTCCCTTCCTGTATTAGTATATCTAGGCTTCCCTGCCGTCACTATAATAGAGGGGAAGAAAGCACACTATAGGGTCTTATCTCAATTGTATATAGTCAATTTTTTATATGGATCCACTCACCTGGTTTGGTTGTGTGGGACACAACAACCATATGCAGCTCCGAGTAAAATCCACAGCATCCACAGAACTGCAGCAATCCACCGGTATAGCAGATCATATATAGAAGGAGAAAGAAAAAAAACGGCTTCACAATCGCGCTGTCCTCAAAGATAATAAATCCACGTGCCCATGGACTCCAAGCAACGCGTTTCGCAGACACACTGTACACTTCCTCAGGAGTTGAAGTTACCAACTTCAAATTGCTGCAGCATACACCTTACTGTGGGCCCCAGAGAGATCCTAACAATCAATCTGCTCTCTGTGAGGTGCCAGCTCACTGTATGCACTGAAGGGAGCAGTGTATTTGTGTCAGATCGATTATATTAGCGAGGAGTCCGAGCATCTCGGCGGTACTCGGTGCTCGCCGAGCATCCAGAGTACCGGGATACTCGTGCGAGTAATGAGTAGCGCCGAGCATACTCACTCATCCCTAATCACTATGTATTGACCATCCTTGATTCTCAAAGTTTAGTGTCTTGAGAATAAAGTTTAATTATCATAGCTTTCTTCAAGTGCACAGACTGTCCAACTAGCACTGAAGTATACTTGCTGCCACTGTGCAGTAGCACAGCTTTCAGACTTTTTTTTTTGGATGGAATCAATAGTCTCTACTTGCTCACATTGTACTCAGTGTTATATTATTCCATCAGCCCAGGAAGATCACTGCAATACATTAGAGCACCATCTTGAGAAAAGTATGGAATTACCTCCTTTTGAAAGTCTATGGAATTCTATTCTTTTGGAAACCTACAGAGTACCTGATAGAGGGAAGAAACTGTACATGATGGATTTTTTTTTATAATTTAACAGAGTTAGGTTAAGATTGGGCAAAGAATTTTAATCATAGTCCCCACTGCAGGGATTAGGAGTGATCAGAGAAAGAAATTAATGTTTCCTCTAAGTTCCCTTTAATAGTAGTCCCACAAGATTTTGGACAACTCTCCAGTCTGGTCCCATGAATCAAAGTGGATCAGTAAGATCCGCTTTGTCACTGTCCCTGAACAAGACTTTGAAATGTGCATTTGGGCTAGAGAGACTTTGGACACCCTGACCAGACTATATACTGGCCTAATGACCTGTTTTGCATAATGGCCATATATGGATATATACACTGTATATATGGGTTTGTAAGGAGCAATGTCTTCCAGAATCTTCCTTTCTTTTCCACTGCTGCCATCTTAATTAAAATACCTCTCATGTATGCCTTATGGGCTGACCATACCACTTAATCTGAGGTGGAGTTATTATCATTTATGTCAAAGAAGTCTTTTAACTTGGTCTCTATTAATTCAGTGTTTTGTTTGTTGGTCAGTAAAAAATCATTTAGACGCCACCTATTAGCTTTGATCGAAGAGTCCCTATCCGATATGGTGAGTGAGACAGGACCATGGTCAGACCATGAGATCACACCTATCGTTGCCTCAAGTGCACAACCTAGAGTTCTATCATCCACAAAAATATAGTCTATCCTGCTATAAGAATTAAATCTAGGGGAGAAATGGGAGCAATCTCTCTCAGAGCTGTGGAGATAGCTGCAGATGTCATGCAAGTTATATTCTGAAACCAGTGATTTCTTCTCTCCCGTAGAGGTACGTCTGTTTAAGCAATCTAACACGGCAGGCATGGAGAGGTTGAAATCTCCACAGACAATTTTTTAAACCCTTTGGAGAATACCTGAGTTCTCTTAAAGGAAGACTGTCACCAGGTTTTTGCACCTAATCTGTGAATAGCATAATATAGGACCCGAGATCCTGATTCCAGTGATGTGTCACTCACTGGGCTGCTCAGTGTAGTTTTGATAAAATCACTGTTTAATCAGCTGGAGATTATCATTAGCACTCTACTTGGCCTGCTGCCAAGTAGACTGGCATATTCACAGACTGCTAAATCTGCAACAGAGAAAACACTAATTTTATCAAAATGACAGCAAGCATCTCAGTAAATGACACATCGCTGGAATCAGGGTCTCTATTTATACATTATGCTGCTCTCAGATGGGAAGGCAAAAACCTGGTGACAGGTTCCCTTTAAGTGTTTGTCTGAAAAAAATGAAAACTGGTGCGTATTTGGGCCATATACAGATACAATCGTGTACCTAGTGTTGTTTAAAGGGATCCTGTCAGCTCCAAAAAGCCACCTAAGCTACAAAAACATGTCCCTGCAGCATCCTATCACTATTCTCACACTCCTTTTGTCTCCTAAAAGCATCCTGTCAAAGTAGATAAAGACAATTTTATACTCACTCATTAGGCATTATAATTAGTAGGGGCTATATTCTTTAGCCCTTAGGGCGTGTTTGTTTTGCAGGCTCCAGGATCCACCCTCTCTCTCTCTGTACTGCTTTGCTTGTGCAGGCATTGCCCTCCCCCTCTCTGTCACTCACAGAATGCAAATCATTATGGTGGGTTACACGTCCCGATATCGCCGCGATATCGGAGGCAACGCCGCGGGAGCGCGCATTTTTTGAGCGCTTTTCCCGATATCGCATCGGCGGTTTACACGCTGCGATATCGGGAAACAACGCCCTCCGATGTGTACGCCCACCAACCCAGTAACGACCATTTAACATGGGAGTTAATGGGTGAGGTGCGAGTACGCATCGGAGTTGGGCTGTCACACGCAGCGATCCTGCTACAACGGCCTTGCGATATCGGGGAGTTGAATAGCTCAGCTATTCAACTCCGATATCGTTTTGGCATCGTTCCAGGATCGCGTTGTACGCTCAAACCGTACAACGCGTGCCCGATATCGGCTCCAACTCGCGACCCACGTGACTTTTTGTCGGAGTTGGGTCGGAGTTGGACGCCGATATCGCGGCGTGTAAACGCACCATCAGTTCTGCGTTCAGCTCCACATCACAGCAGCACAGACAGAGAGAGGCTGGATCCAGGAGCCTGCAAAACAACATGCCCAAAAGGCAATTGCATATAGCCCCTACTTCATTATCATCCTAATGAGTAAGTATCAAAGTGTTTAGTTCAACTTGGAAAGGAAGCATTTAGCACAGAGAAGGATGGTTATAATGCTAATAGGAAGGTGCAAGGACATGTATTGATAGGGTAGGTGGCTTCTAGGAGGTGAAAGGATCCCTTTAAAGAACAATCAAGGAAAATAAAACGCCCCTCCGGCTCACTACCGGTAGTAGTGTCATACAATTTAAAGGCTAGGGAGTCACTTATAAAAATAGCCACTTTAGTTCTTTTAGTCTTGTTGTTTGCAAAAAACTGATGTGGGTATCGAGGGTTCTTTAGCCAAGCATTCTCCTGTGCCAACAAGTGCTTTTCTTGAACACAAATTATATCAGCAGTTTCTTTACAAATATTCTTCCAGAAGATGAATCTTTTACCTGGCGAGTTCAAACCATTGACATTTATAGATATAACCTTAATATGCATTATTAATACTATATACTGCTTTATGTGAAACCATTGCTCCTAAATGAATGACAAACATGGGGAGGACGGACAGGGAAACAAATTTGCTTGTATAAACAAATGCAGGGTTATCAAGCCTAAATTTTTGCTTCATCATAAGAGGAAGTTCCCTTACAGTTCCAAAATCAAGCAAACAGTAAAGAAAAGTGAAAAAAGTGAAAAATAGTTTGAAAGAGAGTGAAAACAAGACACTCTGTAGGCAAATTTTCCTGGTTTCAACACCGCCATAGAGGCACCAGACAAAGAGTAGAAAGCAGGAAACAGAGAACGGCTATCCAGTAACCAATTATGCCGTGAACCAGTCTGGGTCCAGTTTTTTCTTTTTCCAGTACGTCACCATGACAGCACCATAGGAGGAGTAATCCCATATCCTTCTGTAGGGACAGGAAGCACAAGAGGTTAAAAGTCCTCCTCTAACCCCACCTCCTCAGTGTTTTTCCTGTCCCTACACATGACAGGGAGTACAGGAGAGTGATGGTGTGGGGAGCACTGGCTGAAGGAGTGCTATGAGCGCTGAATATACTCACATGTGGACCCGGTGGGATCGGGGGGGCTGTGGCTCTCCCACTTTCAAGTGGGTCCCGGGGCCGACACTCCTTGTCGGGCGTTCCTCAGCCTTGTGAGGGCAGGAGGCTCTGGGTGCCGCGTCCTCCTTCGTTGGAGGCTCTGGGCATCCTGTTCCAGCGGCCCCCGGCTTCTCACAGCTGCAGGAACCACTCAGCGCCAAACCGGAAGTTTGGTATGACGCATTTCCGGTCCGGGGTTTCAAGCCGGAAATTCAAGTGTGGCCCGCGGTGGGCGCCAGAGGAACAGGAAGACATGGCAGGGGGACCTGACCTGCCTGGGGGTAAGAGCTGGCAGTGCCACACTGTACAGGTCCATGTTAGGATGTGTCATGTGCCATCCTGTACCGGACTTTGCTGTGCCATGCCATGCTGAGCTGTAATGCTGTGCCTTACCATGCCATGCTGTGCCATACCGTACTGTGCCATGCAATGCCATGCTGTACCATACTGGACTGTCATGCCGTACCATGCTGTGCCGTACCATGCTGTACCGTGCTGTGTCATGCCGTACTGTACCATGCAATGCTATGCTGTAGCATATTGTGCTGTATTGTGCTGTACCATGCTGTGCTATGCCATGCTGTACTGTGCTGTGTCATGCTGTACTGTACCATGCTATGCCATGCTGTACCATACTGTGCTGTGTCGTGCCGTACCATGCTGTACCATGCTGTGTCACGCTGTACTGTACCATGCAATACCATGCTGTAATATACTGTGCTATGCCGTAACATGCAGTGCCATACCATACTATGCTGTACCGGGCTGGGCCATACTGTGCTGTACCATGCTGGGCCATGTTGTACCATACTATGTCATACGGGGTCAGGCCGTGCCATGCTAGGCCATGCTGTCCCATACTGTGCCATGCGGTGCTATGCTGTGCCATCCTGTGCCATAATGAGCCATGCCGTGCCATGCTGTGCCATATTGTACCAGATTGAGCATGTGGGGCTGTGCTGTACCATGCTGTTCCAGGCTGTGTTTTGCCATGCTGGGATGTGCTATGGTATACCGTGCCATGTTTTTCTGTCTCATGCTGTACTATGCCTTGCTGTACTAGGCTGTGCTGTACTGTACAGTTCTGTGCCAAGCTATGATATGCTGTACTGTGCTATGTTGTGCCGTGCTGTACATTGCTGTACTGTGTCATGTGGTGTGATGTTGTACTATGTTGTATCTTGCGGTACTAGGCAGTGCTGTGCTGTGATGTGCTGTGCTTTGCTGTACTTTGCCGTGCCGTGCTGTGCCATGCTAGTCCTTGCTGTACTGTGCTGTGTTATACCATGTCTTACTGCACTAAACTGTACTGGGTCAGGCCGTGCTATACATGGAGGATTCATCACTATCTGATGCCCTTCCAAAATACCCTAGGGTCGTGCACAGATTGGTTTCGAATGGTCCCCATTTTTTATTGGGTCTTCTATTGACAGACCTCAGTTCTTTTTGTAAGCTAGCTCTGCAAGGGTATTTTAATAAGGGGACAAGGATAGGAGATTCTAGCACTGTTCACTCCTGTCCACAGGAACAGGGTCACAAGGGAATCCCTAGATTTTGCCATTATTACTCAGGATTATTGCATAGTGGCCCAATTCCTGCCTCGGGTTGAAAAAGGGTTCCCACATCTCTTTCAGTTGGCTAGCAGCAGACGTAGAGAAGCTTTGCCTCAGGGGGTACTTATTCCTGTTGGTACCATATTTTGATCATTATCATTCCCGGGTTTCCATATTGAACTTGGCCGGGGGGTTTCGTACGATAATGAATTTAATACCCCTGACTCTTTAGGTTAGATATGAACAGTTCCGCATGGAATAAAAAATCTGACAGGGCTTGATGTACACGGCAGTTTTGCCCTAGGCCCGATGGATGGATGTTATCATCTGTCGATTCTTCCTGCGGTCATTGATATATGAGGTCTACTTTAGGGTCGAGAAGTCAGGTTCTCCAGTACAGGTTCCGGTGTCGTCCTTTCAGCCTCTTATCCGCTCTTAAAATTTAAGAAGCTCAGGGCAAATGTGACTTATCTAGGGCGCAGAGGTATAAAAATCATCATCTGCCTGGACAAATTCTTGATAGTGACAGATTCCCCTCAGTTGATGACACGGCATCTGGATTTTGTCTTATTGATGCTACCCTAGTTGGGCTGGATCCTGAACAAAACAAAATGAAATCTTGTCCCAAGCACTTCATGCATCCTTTGGGAGTTTGTCTCGACTCTCGTACAGGAACATCCTCTCTCCAGAAAACAAGCTGATCTCAATCCCTCACAGGCTTTGTTTCTTGGTAAGGAAGAAACTCCCATCAATCCAAGAAGCGATGAGTATTCACGGAATCTTGACAGATGGAGTCAAGTCCATTCCAGGGCTCTGCAGTACTCCATCCTGGCAGTGACGGACAAACACCAGATTGGTCTGGACATGGAGATATTCTCTGTCCACAGATGCCCTGGACTCCCTATGGGGGCTCGACCAGGAAAATAAATCTATGGACGGGAGTGAAATGGACCTCGGAGCCTTGTCTGCTAGTAAGCACAGATGCAAGCCTCTACGGAGGGGGATCTCGAGTGGTGGCTCGTTATCTTCAGAGGACTTGGTCCACAAAGTTCAGACCCGGCCATCACATTTCCGGAAATTACAGGCAAGTTGAATGCCCTAAGGAGAAGCCGAGCTGTCGTGACGGACAGACAGGTGAAGATACTATCAGACAACATCATTGCAGTCTTCTTCATCAGACATCAGGGCGGCCAAGGCAGCCGATGCTCAATTCTTTGGGCAACAAGATATTCCTGGACATGGGAAAGATGGCGGACTCCATATCAGTGGTTCACCTTCGAGAATCCGAAATTCGAGAAGCAGACTACCTTAGCAGTCGTCAGATGAAGGCTCTGGAATGGGAACTGAACATGGAAGTGTTCCAGCACTGACTCGCAGATGGGGTCAGCCTTGCCTAGATCTGTTGGCATCCAGGACAAATAAGAACATGTCATCTTTTTTCTCTCTCAGGAGATCATCCTCTGTCACAGTATTGTGAAAACGGCTTAACATATGCCTTCCCAACTACTCCCCTCATTCCAGGGGTCCTGCGAGAACGTCGGGAAGATGGGGAGACAGTCATAATAGTTGTGCCTTTCTGGCCAAGGTGGAGTTGGTTCTCCCTTATCTGGCATTGGAGGATCCAATCTTTCCTGCCGTTAAGAGAAGATCTTCTGACGAAAGGTTCGATGTTTCATCAGAATCTTCAACAACTCCAGCTTTCGGCCTGGCTTCTGATGGGGGAGATACTAAAGACCAATGGATTATCTGATAAAGTGATCCGACCTATGCAGGCTAATAGAAAACCTGTCGCTCAGGCAATATATCACAAGGTCTGGAAGACCTGTTAATTTCGCAAAACGGTACACACCTCTCACCTGGACATCCCGGTGACAGTTGATTTATTCAAGTGGGATTTGACACAGGTCTTAGTCCACGTACCTTGAAGGTACAGATAGTGGAACTAAGTGCTTTCTTTGACTCATCATTGTCCTCACATGGGACCTGAATCTTGTCCTGAGAGTCCTTTGCAATCCATCCTTTGGACCAGTTAGTGAATTGGACATAAAGAGCTTAACTCTGACAGCAGTCTTCCTGGGTGCTATCACCACGGCTAAACGGTTGGGTGAGATCCAGGCTCTGTCTGTGGTCATGCTATATATGCAGATACGAAAGGATTGTATCATTCTCATACCAGGTCCAAGTTTCTCCCCGAAGGTGGTGTCATCTCTGACTTTAATCCAAGAAGTGGTTCTTCCATCATTCTGCGACAACCCTACGGCTCCAGAGGAAGAGGACATTCACCATCTCCAAGTCCGCAGTGCATTACTGGCCTATGTAGAAGCCACTCTGTACTGGAGTTTAGATTCTAATCTTTTCATACAGTTTGGGGGTAACAATGGAGGCAGAAAAGCTTCGAAACCATCCTTAGCTAGATGGATTAGGTTACGGATTCATGTAGCGTGTCTTTCAAAAGGGCAGTCTCCCTGAAATTTTCAATGTACATTCTATTAGAGCAGTTTCCATGTCATGGGCTACTGGAGCAGGTGCTACCATTGAACAGATATGTACCACAGCCTCTTAGTCAGGCCATACTACATTTTGTAGACACTACAAATTGGATATTCTCTCACAACAGAGAGCTGTGTTTGGTCAGAAGGTGCTTCAGGCAATTGTCCCACCCTAACCTATGATTTTTGGATATACTCCTACGGTGCTGTCATGGGGACGTACATGAAAACCGGAGTTAGTCTTACCGGTAATGATTAGAGATGAGCGAGTACTAAAATGCTCGAGTGCTCGATGCTCGGGCCGAGCATCCCAAGATACTCGTGTACTCGGCCCGAGCACCGAGCCCAATGTTATCCTATGGGAAACCCGAGTATTTTTCTGGCATGACCCCCGGCAGCATGGATAAACCCTAAAAATGTCACAAAAGTATCAGAACAGTGCTCAAATGACATGGGAAAAGCATGGGGAAGACCCCTGTAAGCATTTCAGACTCCAAGGTCACTGCTGTGAACAATGGCCAGGGTCACATTTGCGGTTGGACCCTGGCCTGCCGGATTCCGGTTTCAACTTAGCAATTTTTCCATCACCGCATAGCGTTACCGCTATGCGGTGCTGGAAAACGCTGCCCTTAGTTACCCGGTGTTTACCTGCACGACCTGTCACACAGGCAGCGGCTCGGAGGGCGTTTTACAGCGCCGCACAGGAAACCGTGTCTGCAACGTTTCCTGTGCGGCGCTGTAAACCGCACTCCGAGCCGCTGCCTGTGTGACAGGTCGTGCAGGTAAACACCGGGTAACTAAGGGCAGCGTTTTCCAGCACCGCATAGCGGTAACGCTATGCGGTGATGGAAAAATTGCTAAGTTGAAACCGGAATCCGGCAGGCCAGGGTCCAACCGCAAATGTGACCCTGGCCAATGTTGTCAGAGTATTACGCCACTTTTACGGACTGTCAAGAAAATATTACAAAATGAAACCAAAATGGATTTTCCTGGAGAAAATATTAAGGGCTCATACCCACTTGTGAGACAGAGTTGGTGTATGTTAGTTTTTCGGATTACATGAAAGATTTTTTTTTTTTAAATTGTGTGGCACTCCGATGTCCCTGGGAAGAAATGTACATGAAGGCCTCTTTAAATAATGTGCCCATTTTAAGGAACTATGACAAAAGAAGAGGGGGGGGGGCAAGAGCCCTTATCACTAGACACTAGCTTGTGTTAAGGTGAGAAAAGTGAACCACTCACCTATTCCAGTTGCGAGACCCACAACTGGTTTGTAGACCTGTTTGGATAAATATCCTGATGGCTGCTGCTGGACTTCCACCGGTCTCACAAACGTGAAGACGAAACCAGAAGCTTAGGGAAGAGAGGTGTACCACAGTCCGCGCTGCCAAGTTCACTCGCATCAAAGAAAACGAGTAGACGATGTCCAGTTCAATCCTTCTTTATTCTCCTACGCGTTTCGGCGCCTAGCCTGGCACCTTCATCAGGGATCCCTGATCGGCGCCTAGCCTGGCACCTTCATCAGGGATCCCTGATCAAGGTGCCAGGCTAGGCGCCGAAACGCGTAGGAGAATAAAGAAGGATTGAACTGGACATCGTCTACTCGTTTTCTTTGATGTGAGTGAACTTGGCAGCGCAGACTGTGGTACACCTCTCTTCCCTAAGCTTCTGGTTCCATTTTAAGGAACTGGGTCTTTTGTAGTATTGCCCTAGGCAGGGCAGCCAAAAATTTCGAGGCACCCCAATGCCCCTGGAAAGAAACATGGAGGAGAGCCTCTAAATATTGTTCCCATTACAAAGGAGCGGGTCTCCTGTACTTGTAATGCCCATTCTGTAAGCATGAACTAAAACATTTACCCCTAGGGGGTATACATGAAACTACTGCCTAACTTTTGAACGGTTAGGGTCATCATCATCATAAATATGATGTAAATAACTTATGTTTTCGTCGCATCATGAACCACGGTCGCACTGATCATATGATGGTGGCAGATGAGGAGAAGGAGGAGCAGTACAGCAAGTAGCCAAAGTCATGAAGTGTGTACCCATGTGTGGGTGTGCGGAGGTGCATGGCAATTTACCGGCACAAAATTTAAATTACACTATCATTTGGTGGTGGTGTGGTGTGGCGAAGTCAGGTCCAATCCAACCCTTGTTCATCTTGATCAGAGTCAGCCTGTCAGCATTTTCAGTTGACAGGCGGGTGCGTTTATCAGTAATGATTCCACCTGCGGCACTGACAACACGCTCTGACAAAACGCTAGCGGCAGGGCAGGCCAGGACTTCCAAGGCATAGAGAGCCAATTCCTGCCACATGTCCAGCTTGGATACCCAATAATTATAAGGCACAGAGGAATCTAGGAGCACTTTTGTACGATCGGCAAGGTACTCTCTCAGCATCTTTGTAAACTTTGCAGTCCTTGTGACACTACCCCGCACCTCAGGGCCTGTGCTATGGGAGGTGCTGAGAAAACTGTCCAAGATCTTTGAGAGTGTTCCCCTACCTCTGCTGGATTGGACTTGTGCCTCTCTCGGCCAGACGCCTTGGTTGTCCACTGAATCGTGACCTCTGCCGCTAGCGTTTTCAGAAGGGAATTTTTGGACTAATTCCGCAACTATGGCCTTCTGGTACTGCAACATTTTTGTAGACCTCTCCACCTCGGGAATAAGAGAAATAAAGTTCTCCTTGTAGCGTGGGTCTAAAAGTGTCACAAACCAGTAATGAGTGTCCGCCAAGGTCTTGATAACGCGAGGGTCACAAGACAGGGAGCGTAACATAAAGTCAGCCATACGCGCCAGATTGTTAACAGGCAAGACTTCAGGGTCTCCACCAACAGCATGCATGACTGGCCATGCTGGCCTCATCATCCTCCTCCTCCTCTCCCCTGTCCTTTGGCCATCCATGCTGAACCGACGGTATGATGGTTGTGCATGTATTACCGTCAATTCCGCATGAAAGTAGATCTATTTCTTCATCCTCCTCCTCGTCATAGTCCTCCAATGCACGTTGGGATGAGATGAGGCTGGGCCGTGTGTAATCACCCAGTACGGTTTCTTGCTCCAACTCATCGTGCTCCGCCTGCAATGCATCGTCTTTGATTTTGAGCAGAGAGCGTTTTAGAAGACAGAGAAGCGGGATGGTGACGCTAATGATGGCGTCATCACCGCTCACCATCTTGGTGGAGTCCTCAAAGTTTTGGAGGACGGTACATATGTCGGACATCCATGTCCACTTCTGAGGTTGTTACTGGCAACATGACTTCCTCTTCTTCCATGACTTCATTCTCCTTCCTTGCACAGAGTTCGAAGCGAACCCACATTTTGAACAGAAAGCACAAGATACTATCTTTAATCAGCTTTTCAGAGGGAGCAACTTGTTAAGCCTCTCTGCGCCCCTTATGTTTCCGACGACAGGAGGAAGATTTACCCTTCTTACGCATCTCTTCCTAACTAAACTCTTGTCACTTTATTAAAATTACAGTCTTATGTGGCGTCATCATCACTCGCTTTGGTATCTTGGATGAACATGTCACCACTTAACCAGGTGTCGACTCCTTTCCCCTTTTCTAGACCTACTCCATTTTAACAGTAACACCATCATTTATTCCGTTAACGTCATATCAATATGTTGGGCACGTCAAACATTTTCTTCAGGCACACTTAACTTTGAACTGTCAACTTTAGTGGGTGCTGTCTCCTCTTTATTATACACCAACATACAACAAGGAACCCCTTCAGCCTCCTCCTGTGGTGGGGCATTCTTAGTATTTTGGCTCTTACACAAGCAACGGGACACTTCCCCCTTCTCCCACAAGTCCAAAAGTAATTAAGAGTCTAAACCTATTATAATTGGGTGCAGTAAGTCCGGGCCTACACCAACATCATCACTCCCAATGTCACTGACCACTCTAGTCATCTATACTGCAATAGATGGCATTATTCACGGGCTTTCTACTTTTTTGTTGAGTGAGTATGACCCTGTCAAAGAGACACCTGGCTTTCAGAATGCTGGTATCAGTAACCATGCTGATAGGCTCAATTTCTGAGGGTTTGAATGACCAATGGGCCCTTGGTAAAGAAAGTAGTCTATTAGAGGTAGATGGATTGGTCCCTCCTAAGCTAGGTCTGTTAGTTCTGTACCAGCTCTTCCTCGGCCATAGAGGTGCCACTAGGATCGTGGAAAGATGGTTTGTCCTGATCTTTTGTAAAGGTATTGAAGGAAAGGTGTAGGCGACATTGAATACCCACAGATGGAAAAAAAGTAATCCACTACTAGTGCTCTGCCTTCTGGGTTCAGTAAGAAGTTGTCCACCTCTGTATTGAGATGGGTGGCAAAAATGTCCATGTCTGAATGACCCTATCTGGACACCAGCAACATGAAAACCTTTCGGTTCACGCTTCACTCTCCTGGGTGAATTTCTCACCTGCTGAGGAAGATCACTTTGATATTGGCGGTGCTGGGCAGCATATGCAGTGCGTTCCACTGTGGAATGCATATAGGAGGGTGGGTGAATTCTCTTCCTCCTCTTCTATGCGTTCCACACTGCAGACCGTAAAAAGTAATAGTAAGTGAAGGGGCAGAAGTGGGTGCGGCTGGCCTCAGTTAGAAAGGAGGAATGAATGCATCGGATTGGGTACAGCCGGTAAAATAATAATTGCGGTGTGATGCGTGCAGGTGTCGGTGGGCTCCTGAGTCACGCCATGGCTCCGGCACTTGCCCAGGTATGCCGGGTGCTGACGCCGGCCCTGCTTCCTCTTTTTAGCAGGGGGTTTTAATAGGGGGAGGAGGTGGATGAGAGATGGCGGACATAGAAGATTGGACTTCTTGCTTAATCAAGGTCTTAATGCTGTTCACGAGGGACGGTTGCTCGGCAAGTAAGATGTCATCTGTGCAGGCCTGCAATAATAAACAAATTAATCAGCTCTTGGGAATGCTAGGAAGGACCATGTACAGAGAGATGTTTATAAAAACAGACCTTTATTGGCCCCTTGTGCTGCCACGATGCGTTTCCACAGTACTCTACTGTCTTCCTCAGGTGGTACAAGGGGATATTAGGAGAGTTGATTTATAAAGAGGGTGTTTACATACAATTGGATAATTGTCTGTACTAATCAAGCAAACTTTAACTCCGTACACTCCACACAGATCTTAGTAAACTATACAATCTCCTAGTATAACAAACAAAACCATCACCTAAAAAACCATCTGCTTATTACAAATATTTAGGTGGGCATGCATATTCTGCACAGTGCGACCCACATATACTGTAGGCTGTACATGCACTCCAGTAAATAAACTACATGCATGCGTGCGCGAAACGGTGCCATCGTCCACCCTGCTGTGTCTCCCCTGCACAATGTAACCCCTGAAGAATCTATTACAGTTCACGCCTGAAGCAAACCAGTGAGTGCCGATTTTCTCTACTGTGGAAAAATGATTAAGGCTTTCAGACTGAGCAACACTGGCTTCTTGACTCATGGTTCATTTAGCCCCATTATCAGCTCATACCGCAGGTGCCTCATTTGTTTCAAATAAAACTACATGTATAGATTGACATTTTTGTTTACAGTTAGGGCCAGAAATATTTGGACAGTGACACAATTTTCGCGAGTTGGGCTCTGCATGCCACCACATTGGATTTGAAATGAAACCTCTACAACAGAATTCAAGTGCAGATTGTAACGTTTAATTTGAAGGGTTGAACAAAAATATCTGATAGAAAATGTAGGAATTGTACACATTTCTTTACAAACACTCCACATTTTAGGAGGTCAAAAGTAATTGGACAAATAAACATAACCCAAACAAAATACTTTTATTTTCAATATTTTGTTGCGAATCCTTTGGAGGCAATCACTGCCTTAAGTCTGGAACCCATGGACATCACCAAACGCTGGGTTTCCTCTTTCTTAATGCTTTGCCAGGCCTTTACAGCCGCAGCCTTCAGGTCTTGCTTGTTTGTGGGTCTTTCCGTCTTAAGTCTGGATTTGAGCAAGTGAAATGCATGCTCAATTGGGTTAAGATCTGGTGATTGACTTGGCCATTGCAGAATGTTCCACTTTTTTGCACTCATGAACTCCTGGGTAGCTTTGGCTGTATGCTTGGGTCATTGTCCATCTGTACTATGAAGCGCCGTCCAATCAACTTTGCAGCATTTGGCTGAATCTGGGCTGAAAGTATATCCCGGTACACTTCAGAATTCATCCGGCTACTCTTGTCTGCTGTTATGTCATCAATAAACACAAGTGACCCAGTGCCATTGAAAGCCATGCATGCCCATGCCATCACGTTGCCTCCACCATGTTTTACAGAGGATGTGGTGTGCCTTGGATCATGTGCCGTTCCCTTTCTTCTCCAAACTTTTTTCTTCCCATCATTCTGGTACAGGTTGATCTTTGTCTCATCTGTCCATAGAATACTTTTCCAGAACTGAGCTGGGTTCTTGAGGTGTTTTTTCAGCAAATTTAATTCTGGCCTGTCTATTTTTGGGATTGATGAATGGTTTGCATCTAGATGTGAACCCTTTGTATTTACTGTCATGGAGTCTTCTCTTTACTGTTGACTTAGAGACAGATACACCTACTTCACTGAGAGTGTTCTGGACTTCAGTTGATGTTGTGAACGGGTTCTTCTTCACCAAATAAAGTATGCGGCGATCATCCACCACTGTTGTCATCCGTGGACACCCAGGCCTTTTAGAGTTCCCAAGCTCACCAGTCAATTCCTTTTTTCTCAGAATGTACCCAACTGTTGATTTTGCTACTCCAAGCATGTCTGCTACCACTCTGATGGATTTTGTCTTTTTTTTCAGCCTCAGGATGTTCTGCTTCACCTCAATTGAGAGTTCCTTTGACCGCATGTTGTCTGGTCACAGCAACAGCTTCCAAATGCAAAACCACACACCTGGAATCCACCCCTGACCTTTTAACTACTTCATTGATTACAGGTTAACGAGGGAGACGCCTTCAGAGTTAATTGCAGCCCTTAGAGTCAATTGTCCAATTACTTTTGGTCCCTTGAAAAAGAGGAGGCTATGCATTACAGAGCTATGATTCCTAAACCCTTTCTCCGATTTGAATGTGGAAACTCTCATATTGCAGCTGGGAGTGTGCACTTTCAGCCCATATTATATATATAATTGTATTTCTGAACTTGTTTTTGTAAACAGCTAAAATAACAAAACTTGTGTCACTGTCCAAATATTTCTGGCCCTAACTGTATGTTTAATATTAAAAACTTCTCCAGTTGTATTGGAAGTGTATGTCTAAAGGCCCCGTCACACCTGGCGACGGGGCTGGAGATGTCGGCGGCGCCTGGCAGGTGCGCACACGTTTTTGACGCCCCGCCAGCGTCGCCGTCCCCCATTTACATGGGGCGACATCTCCAGCGCCGCACCGCAATCTGACAGGCGGCATCGCTGCCAGGGTGTCTGAAAACCCCAGCGGCGATGCAGGACAATGGAGCCTATGGCTCCCATCGCCTGACAGGTCGCCGGCGGCCGGTTACATAGGGCGATGTATGCACATCGCCCCAGATCGGTCGCCTGGTCTCAGAGCACTGCTCTGAAACCAGGCGACCTCCCGGCGGCGCCGATATCGCCCCTTTACATGAGGCGACGTAGGGGCGATGTCGCCGCCGATAGGCCACGCCCTACTTCGCCTATGTAATAGGCGGCGATGTCGCCCCATGTGACGGGGCCTTAAGGATACCGTTACACGTCGCAACATTGCATGCAATTTCACTTGCAACTTACAGGTTGCATTGAAATCATGAACACATTGTTCTATTTTGTTGTCGTGCACAAATGGAACAATGTGTCCATGATTTCACTGCAACCAGTAAGTTGCAAGTGAAATTGCATGCAATGTTGCGACGTGTAACGGTATCCTAACTACCGTTCTTAATTGTATGGCAACACAAACATTTTGGTGTCTGGCACGTTTAACAACCCCAATCACTACTGTCCGCTACTTGTATTGGTATTCTTCTCAGGATGGGATTACTTGGTGCCACTATACATGCCCGCCTAAATAAACATAGGCAGAATATAAAATCAGGATTCCAGCTTCATAGAGTTTCCCATCATTTTAGCATTACTCATCATAAAGATCCAAGCCAGATGAATCTATTGGTGATAGACAAAGTTGACAACAAACAACCCAACAGCCTGACAAAACTTATTAAAAAAGAAAGCTTTTGGATTTTTAAATTAAACACTTTAGCCCCTGAACGCCTTAATATAGCTCTCAATAATGTCGCCAAACACTGTAATACTAAAGGAAAGAAGATGAAGATATTCACTGGGAATTTTAGTCTGTATTTAGGAGCAATTTTTATTATTTTTACTGTTTTTATTATTTTGCAGTTTTATTTATATGTATTTTAGGAACAAAGGATGCTTAATATACAGTATATATTTTTAAAATATTTGTATCCATTTGTAATAAGCAGATGTTTTTTTAGGTAATGGTTTTATGTTTGTTATACTAGGAGATTATATGGTTTATTAAGATCTGTGTGGAGTGTATGGAGTTAAACTTTGATTAGTGCAGACAATTATCCAATTGTATGTAAACACCCCCTTTATAAATCACTTCTCCTAATATCCCCTTGTACCACCTAAGGAAGACAGGAGAGTACTGTGGAAACGCGTCGTGGCAGCACAATGGGCCAATAAAGGTCTGTTTTTATAAACATCTCTCTGTACATGGTCCTTCCTACCATTTCCAAGAGCTGATTAATTTGTTTATTATTGCATGCTATCACTCCCTTTGGGAGTTCGGCAGGAGCTGCTCTGGAGCAATCGGTGCACTAAGTAAGAGGAAAAGGACCTGCAGTCTCTGGTGCTACTGCCTGTACCACGCTGGGACCTGGCAGTGATGTGGATCCGGGTCCGTGGTCACGTGACTCGGAATAGGGGAAGCAGGGGAGGCGCAGAACAGCCACTGGAGAATACCGCTAGAGCATTCATTGAGGGCCCAGCACCTTGAGGAGACCACATCCGGGGTTGTGCAGGGGCGCACAACCCCAAAAGGTGAGCAGCTCTCTAGAAGACTTATACCATGATTTAGGAGGATCTACACAGGGAGCACTCTCTATTTGCTCTATCTGTGCAGGCCTGGCATAGCTTCTTCTTATGGGAAGTAGGCAGCTTGATAAAGCAGACTGCACACTTGCGTGTGGAACCCTTCTCATTCTTTGGGGCAGATACTTTGTCTCCCTAGGATAGAAAGAGAAAGAAAACAGCCCTTTAGGAGAAAAGGATAGACATGGGAAAGACCCTACCCGCTACTTACAGTAGGGAAATGTATGCCAGGCTCTGCAGATGCAGATACAGGGGGCTTCTTACTGTCCACAGTCATTTCTAAGTCACACAGACAGAGAGACGGATAGAGATTTCCTACCTGGACAGTGCTCCCAGATCGGGCTTTATACAGGCTGGGTCCCCGGCGATACATGTGTGTGGCTCCTCCCCCGGATCTTCTGTAGGGGGTCCCAGCTTCCTGTGGCAATTAGGGAATCTGGAATGCCTGTGGCAGCACTGGCTGTGTGTGCGCGCTAGCGTGGGCCGCAACCTGGTAGTGACGTATAGAACACCGGGAACTTCACTTCCAGCGCACAAAAAGCCCCAGTCAGGATGCCGGCACTGGGCTGAACGCTAGGGAGCTTGAGGAGGTCCCCCAGCACACATCACCGCTCTGCTTTGCTCCCCCAGGAGAGTGGGAAGGTCCTGAATCAAAGGGAGATGGGAGCAGCGTCAGGAGCAGGACAGCCAAAGCCCCTAACCTCAGCAGGGAGGAAAATCCCATCCACCGGCCAAGGCAGCACCATCATCCTTTCCATGCCCTATAGGGGACAGGAAAAAACACTGGTCGTTGCAGGAAGGGGAGGGGTATTTAACCTCATTGTGTTTCCTGTCCCCCAGTAGGGCGGGGAGACATCCTCTGATGATGCTGTCATGGAAGGTGACTGGAGAAAAATAAGTCATCACTTGACTTCAGATGCTGAAAAATGAGAACACTACGGGTCTCAGAATATCCCCATCCCCTATAGACTGTGAGCCCTCGTGGACAGGATCCTCTGCCCTACTGTACCTGTATGATTTAACTGACGTTATTTTATGTTCTTGTCCATGTCTACCCTTACACATGTAAAGCGCCATGGAACCTAATGGCGCTATATAAATATTTATTATTATTAATAATAATAATAATAATAATAATATGGCTAAAAAAGCACAATTTGTTATCAAATCTGTGATCTATTAGCATATCCAAGTCTTTTTCACATGTGCTGTTGCTTGGCCTTATTCCTGCCATTCTGTATATGCTCTTTTCATTTTCCTTTCCCAGATGTAGGGCTTTGCATTTTTCTCTGTTAAAAATCATACTATTAGTTGCTGCTCCCTGGTCCAGTTTGTTTAGATCTTTTTGAATCCTTTCTCTCTTCTTTAGTATTAACTATCCCTCCTAGCTTTGTGTTATCAGCAAATTGAATCAGTGTTCCATCAATGCCTTCATCTAAATCATTGATGAAGATGTTGAACAACACAGGGACCACCGCGGCTCCCGGGCTGCGCAGAGATACAGTCCGGACAGAGGATCTGGAGTCATCCACCTCTGCAGTGCCACTGTGGCCTGGGGTGCAGGAGCACGAGGGGACCGCTAAAACACATGCAAACCAGACCTGCCGCCATTGTGCACATGATCCCTGGTGCCTGCAGCTGCCTGTGATACATTTACAACTACCGGACTGAGTGCGGAGCGCTCCGGACTGTCTGACTGAGGTGAGGTGCGGGGTAGGTGGGGAGTTGAAGACTGCCACAACAGAGGCTGCTTGATTGCTGGAGGCGGCGGGGAGCGGATCGGAGACCGGAGGAGAGAGAGGAGGTGTGTGTCTGGTGTCGGCTTCCGCTTGAGGAACTATAGTAACGGAGCTGCAAAACTGAGCAAGTGAGTGCCTGTCTGGGAGCCCTGGTGCAAACTTAGATCCCAGGAAACTGCCTGTAGTTGAGAGACCTTCTGTGGGGACATCCAGCTGGGGTGTCTGAAAGAGGAATCCATATAAGCAGCCCCTCACAGGATTTATTTGCACTCAGAGACTGCTGACTCACACTATAACAAACCCTAACTGCAGCCTGCAGACAAATTGCTGCCCTCATGACCAGAGCCACTTCCCATGCATATCAGATCCTAGAGTTATAAGTTCTATTATACCCCTTATATTGTGTGTGCCCAGCGATCATCACCAGAGAGAGGCGGCTGGAAGATCCAGGCACAAACTGTAGAGACGGGAGGTGGCAGGAGCAGTGCCGAGGAGGCTGAGAAAAGGAAGAGAAGCCTGGAGGGGACTCGGCAGGAGGGACATACCTGGCAACAGAGTGAGTAGTGGAGTTCAGGACTCAGCGCCCAGTGGCAGAGAGAAGCAGAGAGACCGGCACCTGGGCAGGCTGACACAAGGTGGACGCAAATACAGCGCTATTACAGCTCCATTATACAGCCTCTCCCTCTTTGATCCTCAACCCAGTGTACTACTACATTTTATGTTTCACTGTATGCACAATCTGCAGGATTGGGGTGACACCTAGTGGACATAGAGACATTGCCTAACCTTATGCATGCAAAGCCTAGTATTGCCACCTGGTGACCAGTTAGACCCATTACACTTAACTATCTCTCTACACACCCAAGTAAGATATAATACAGCCTGGCTGCGCCTTCTAGTGGGTATTTGAAGATGTTTCCAACAGGGGGCGTAGCCTAGCGCTCCATGGAGAAGGTCGCCTGATCCAGGAGCTCCCGGACCCCAGGAGAATAAAGTGGCTTTACAGCACCCCAGACCAGCGCGATATATCTGCAAAACCTCTCAAGTCTACCTGAACCTTCCCTGACTTGATGGGAAAGGTGAGACCTCTGCATCCCAACCTCCCAAAGCGGGTTTCGGACTATTTCTCGCCGGGCCGTTCAGATCCTGCTTTACTATCCAATATGGCGCCGCCCTCCCCCAGAGCAGCCCGCGCTTCCCGCCGAGACCACCAGGCGCAGGAGGCTGACACAGCGTCCGTCTCCCCTAATTCTCCGGTCACTTATACTTCGATGAAGGACCTCATGACTAACCTCCTGTCAGACCTCAGGTCCTCTCTCCAGGACGACATGAAGGAGATGGTGGCGGACCTGCGGGGCGAGGTGACCGAGCTGGGTTCCAGGACGGACCACCTTGAAAATAAGGTGGCCGAACTGGTACGCTCACACAATGATTTATGGGACGAACACGAACGCCTGCAGGACACAATGGCTACGGTCCAGGCGAAAAATTGCGATATGGAGGATCGTAACCGCCAAAACAACATCCGCATGAGAGGGATCGCTGAAACAATTCCGGACGCAGACCTCAGAGGATTTCTGCGCGACTTTCTACAAGAGGTATTACCAGAGTTAGACCCTCGCGACTTAAAGATTGACCGGATCCACAGGCTGCCCAAGCCCCCTGGCATTCGTCCTGAACTCCCACGTGACGTAATTGCCAGAATTCATTTCTTTGAAACGAAGGAAGATTTTCTGCGAGTCCTGAGACGAGCGCCGACGCTCTCCGATCGCTTCTCCGTCCTGGAAGTATTTTCCGGACTTATCCCCTGGGACTCTGGCGCTACGAAGAGCATTTAAACCTTATACCTCTATTCTTCGAGACAAGGATATACAATATCGTCGGGACCGGCCAACTCGCCTAATTGTGCGACGAAATGACGTCTACCATGTGTGCCTTTTTCCATCACAGGCGGCGACTCTTCTGAAAAAATGGGATCTTCTCCCTCCTGACTTTTCTGAACCGCCCCAACGAGACCAGCAGGATCGACGCCAGAAGTCGCGCCCTCGTCGTAGGAGGATCGACCCGGAATGGTCTAAAGTCTGAACTTTGCTAACGCCCGGCTGGGCTCAAGGATTTATTTTTTCTCTCCCCTCTCCTGGGGTTCGCCTTCCTGGCTCCCGAACAGCACCTCCAGGTCGTACGACTCTCCTCTTCTATCTATTCTAGTCTGCCTTTCTCTTGACTTCTTCTTTCCAATTATCTCACCCTTTCTCTCTTCCTCTCTACTGGTCACCCTCTACGGGGTTGTGACCTCTCTCTTTCTCTCTTACCACCCTTTGCCTTCCTTCCTACGTCTTTTCTGATTCTTCTAACTAAAAGTCCTGCGACCGATGGTCACGTGCTGCCCCTTTGAGCGACCTTTGACTTTGACAATGACTTTTTTTTCACTCTTCAGCGTTCATTCTGCGACGCTAAGATCACCTGCACATGCTTTTACCTCGGTGATCTGTTTGATTGTTTGGTTTTACTGGTTTTATTTCACTTTTAATTTTTCTAACCTCTCTCCCCAGTCTGGCCCCGTCTGCTCCCTGCCCTGGCCGTGTTGGGCACCAGGGGGAAATGTCGGGTTGTGGGCCTTACTGATTTCCTACCCTTACCACCTTCCTTTCCCTGTTGTGACACATTTGGAGGCAGCTTTGCTAGTGATTATTGTAAAACATTTTTACCTGCATTTCTCTGATAACCTTTTATGCCTACTAAGGTTTTAGCACTTAACGTCAATGGGCTTAACTCGCCCCAAAAAAGATCGCTCCTGCGCTCCCAACTTAGGAGGGCCCGGGCGGAAGTGGTATTCCTCCAGGAGACGCATCTCCGAGAGGAAGATAACTGGCGTTTAGCCTCCCCCTTCTTTCCCCACCAATTTTTCTCTAACAGCCCCGAGAAAACAGCTGGGGTGGCAATTCTGATTAGCGCCTCTCTTGCATTTGAATTGATCAGCACTCTGTCTGACCCTGAGGGGAGATACCTCTTGATTAAGGCTAAATTAAATTAAGCGTTGTTCTCCCTATTGGTAGTGTATTCTCCCAACAGAGGCCAATATAAATATTTTAAGAAATTACTTGAGGATGTCACCCCCTCTATGGAGGGTCATAAAGTAGTTGCAGGAGACCTGAACGCTCCTCTGTTCAAGAAACTCGACTGCTCTACCCCCACTGCATTCCGAACGGACCTAGCACCCCTGGTGTCCGCGGCTGGCCTTCATGATGTATGGCGCTACCTACATGACAACGAACGGGACTATACTTTTTTCTCCCCCAGACACAAGTCATTTAGCCGAATAGATTATATCCTGGTCAATGACTCGCTCCTCCCCCTGTGCTTACAAGCAGACATTGACGTCATTACTTGGTCTGACCACGCCCCTGTCTCTCTCATGCTGTCTGACTCCACTCCACGCTCTCCTAAGACCCCATGGAGACTCAACGACTACCTACTGACGTCCCCGAAAAATCAGGAACTTTTGACCTCTCAAATAAAGGAATATTTCCTTTTAAATGCAACACCAGATATTGCTCCAGAGGGTTTGTGGTTTGCCCATAAAGCGGTCATTCGTGGGCACTGTTTAAAGTTGGCGGCTCATTCTAAAAAACTGCTGAATGCTAACCTGAATCTCCACTTAATGGAAGTGAAATCTCTAGAGAAAGCATACTTAGCTAATGCTGATCCTGCAACTCTGTCGGCTCTCTCGTTGGCGCGTGGTCGCCTTCGAACCCTCCTGTTGTCCCGAGTGGAACACCAGTTAAAGAAGGTCAGATCTACGTATTATGGCATGGGTGACAGGGCTGGGCCTTGCTGGCACGCAGGGTCAAGAAATTGGAAATACGTTCTAGGATCACTTCCTTGAATTCCAATACTGGCACCCAGATTCGTAACCCTATACAGATCGCTGAGCAATTTAGGAACTATTACGGCGAACTATACAATCTCTGTAATTCGACCTCCACTCCCCAACCTTCTGCCGATACTATCTCTACTTTCCTTTCAAAACTTAACCTTCCAGCCCTGAATGCTGACCAATTGGCATTTTTGAACAGCCCGATTTCCCTTGAGGAAGTCCTTGGAGTGATTCGTTCCTCCAAGAAACACTCAGCACCCGGTCCGGATGGTTTCTCTTATATCTATTATTCATCCTTCGCCCCCTTACTGGCACCTCATCTCCTTGAACTGTTTCGGTTCTGGCAACGAGAGGGACGAGTCAGGCCGGAGGGTCTGATGGCGGCTATCTCGACCATTCCTGAGCCGGATAAGCCCCCGACTCTCCCAGGCAGTTACCGCCCGATATCATTGCTCAACTGCGACATCAAACTTTATGCTAAGCTGCTGGCGGACCGTCTTAAGACCGTTGTTACCTCCCTGATCGCCTTGGATCAGGTTGGCTTTATCCCTGATAGGCAGGCGAGAGATGCGACTCGGAGGGTGATTAACCTCCTGGAGGTTTTGGAGCAGAGAGGGACCCCCAGTGTACTCTTGTCCCTTGATGCAGAAAAAGCTTTTGACCGAGTGCACTGGGGATACCTGGCAGCCGTACTAGACAAGTTTGGTTTCCAGGGTGATATCCGTTCTGGGATACTGGCCCTATACTCCTCCCCGTGTGCCTATGTGAAGGCTGGAGGTTTTTCCTCCACCACGTTTGCCATCACCAATGGGACAAGACAAGGCTGCCCCCTCTCTCCTCTAGTACTCGCTCTTGTGATGGAACCGCTGGCGGCTGCAGTCCGAGCTTGCTCGGATATCTCGGGTGTGAGGGTTGGTCAGATGGAGCATAAAATTACTCTCTATGCTGACGACGTCCTCCTCTCTTGCACGAACCCTACTACCTCTATTCCAGCTGTGCTCTCTATCCTTTCTGAATTTTCTGCCATCTCCTATTATAAACTGAACCTCACCAAATCCTCATTGCTACCGGTGAACTTAACCCCCCTCACGCAGTCTGGGCTACGCTCTCAGTTTCCTTTCCTCTGGGCCCCCCGGGGATTCCATTATTTGGGCATCCAGATTGCCCCCATGTCTACCCTTCTTAGAGTAAATTGCGAAGCTCTATTGACCACTTTGAAATCACTGTGTGCTCAATACTCTGAATCCCAATTGTCTTGGATCGCTAGGATAAACTTGACCAAGATGATGTTGCTCCCCAGGCTTATCTATGTGTTTAGATGTATTCCCCTCCTATTTTCCAGACGCTATTTGAACCTCTTCCAGTCTCTTCTGGGGAAGTTCATCTGGAATGGTAAGCCCCACCGGGTGGCCCTCTCAACTCTTACATTGCCGATATCACTGGGGGGTTTGGGAATGCCAGACATTTTGACTTACTATCGCGCTATCAAATTGGATATTGCCAAGATCTGGTGGGCTGAAGGCCCCCCCTCGCGATGGCTCCAGATGGAATCTACTTATGCCCCTCATAATTCCACTAGACTTCTCTTAGAGATGTCATACCTGCGCCCCTCCCCACCTAGTTCTCCGTTGAGATCTATGCAGGCCTTACTGTCAGTATGGTATAAACTAGCGAGAACCCACATGCCCTACCTATCCAGATATATCTCCACTGGGGCGATAGAATCATGTATGACCAACATATCACTCGCGAAATGGAGAGAGGCAGGTATCTTACTTCTGTCAGACATCCAAACCGGGGTAGAGTTGTATCATTCTCAAACCTATCTCGAAAATTTGCTGTCCCGGGCTCGACTTTCTTTACCTATTTGCGGGTCCACCACTTTCTTGCTACATGTACCCTGCCGGAGTGGGATCCTTTAGCGGTAGACTTGACTCTCCAGTCCCTTTTCAAGCAGGTCGGTCATTCCCGGAGTGGAGTGTCCATCGCTTATAGGGCCCTGACTGCCAGTCGTGCTACGGCCAAACTCCCATACATGCTTCGCTGGGAGACTAAGCTTAGTTTCACTGCGTCTCTAGAGGACTGGCAGGAGGCTTCGGGCCATGCCGCTAGGTATACCCGGTGCATAAACCGCCTGGAGCAATCTAAAAAGCTTACACTAAACTGGTACCTGTCCCCTGCCCGAGTGGCAAGATTTGGAGGCCCGGGTGCATCCACTTCTTCTCCTCTATGTTGGAGGTCTTGTGGCTCCACCGGCACCGATGCCCATGTTTGGTGGGAGTGCCCGGTTGTCCAGACTTTTTGGACGTCCCTAAACTCTCTCTTGACAACCTTGACGGGCCTCCCTATACCCCTGACTGCCCAACTGGCTCTTTTTGGTGTGGGCCTTAGCGCCTTCCCTAGTCCACTGAGGCCTATCATCACGAACACCCTGATAGCCGCCCGCCAAACCATAGCTGCGCTCTGGAAGTCGACCTCTCCCCCCACCACTTCAGCAGTTGTCGCCCGTCTCAACAACCACCTGACCCATGAGATAGCCCTCTCCCATGACCTCCCTCACAGGACTAAGGTTCTTAATTGGTGGGATCCGTGTATCGCCGCCCCCTATAACTCGGTTGTTGTCCCGGAGTGACACCCTCGGACCTCTACAGCCCTCGAAGTGCTGGGGACCTTGCGACCTGTGACACCTATGAAGTTCTGATGTTCTCATACACCGTTTTCTATTTGTATGATACCTTAATGTTAAAAGTATACATGCTTATGTGTATCTCTGCCTCCCCCACTCCCCTCCCTCCCCTCCCCCCAATACTTCCCCCCCTCTCTTTCCTTCTTCTCCCCTTTCCCCTATATGATTTATTTCATGTCTAATTGCTTTTTGTGTGTTGTTTGATGTATAATGTTCTTTATACTTTCAATAAAAAGCCACTGATTTAAAAAACAACACAGGGACCAGAACAGAGCCATGAGACATTCTTCCAACTGGATGTGCAGCAATTTATGATCATTCTTTGGGTGCGGTCACTAAGCCAATAATGAATCCATCTAACAGTTGCCTTGTCCATTCCATATGATGCAAATGACCCAAGAAAATAAAGATCAATCTCAAGAGTGCCAACATTTTTAGCCATGATTGTATATACCAGGATGGGGACATTCTGGTATATACAATATATGGGTGTTTGGGGCAGTACATACATCTTTTAAGGATTTAGTATGCTACAGCGGCCCATACATCGGACCAACATGCAGGGGAGGTCAGTTCCAAACTTTGCATTATGGGCCATTGGACTCTAGTTACACCACTGGTCACTGTGACAAAGCATCACAGATTATCTGGTGCATGTTCTTTTCTTTCGTTTCATGCCACCACTTCTGAGAAAGTTACAGTAGCTGAAATAAATGGCAGGATAGATTCCATTGCAGTTCTACAACTGGTAAATTTATGTAGGCTATTAACCCAGTCTCTCATAGAATAGCAGTGAATAATTGTCAATGTAAGCCTTTTTATTACAGACAAATGCAGCAATAGTTAATTAATTAGTATGCACATAAATAGCCTATAGATATGTAAATGAGCTGAATGCAACAGAAGGAACTTGGATTCAGTACATTTTACAACATGCTGTGCTAAATCCGGTACAGAGGAATGAAAATAATGTAGCACTTGCTTTCCAAGGTGAGAAACAGTCTCATTGTGGTATTGTCTATGTCATGTTCCTTCTAAATAATCATATTTTTGTGCAGCATTAGGGAATTACATACTATTTCTGCTGCAGTCAACTTTAAAGACAGTTTAGTTTGTCAAATATGCTATTTGATTAAATTACATTAAGGCATTGCTGGACACAAAGACTATTTGTAATATATTTATTTAATACCTATATACACACATACAGCACATCACAAAAGAGAGTACACCCCTTACATTTTTGTAAATATTTTACATATGGGACAACACTTTGATGCAATGTAAAGTAGTCGGTCTACAGCTCGCATAAGGGTGAGTGCCCAAGATCAGGATGTACAGCGTTTTGGACGCATTGTGTTTTCGCTGCGTCCAAACCATCCAAACCACTGCATTGTACAGATAAGCACAGTGGATGGGATTTATAGAAATTCTGCACAGAGTAAATTGACATGCATTGTGGCATTTCGAGCTGCAGCAAGTCAATTTATCCATATGGAGATGCTAGTTTTCTTAGTGGAAGAACACTGCAAAAATATGCTGCTCCCAGAATCCTGATTGTGAGTGTCTCTGCAACAGAAAACACACTGTGTCCAGAATGCAGCATGTCCTGATCATGGGCACTTACCCTTTTAGTGTAAATTTGGTGTGCTCTCTAAATAACTCTACAAAGCTATTCATGTCAAAACCGCTGGCAACAAAAGTGAGTACATCACTAAGTGAAAATAGCCAAATTGTGTCCAATTAACCATTTTCCCTCCTTGGTGTCATGTAACTTATTAGTGTTACAAGGCCTCGGGTCAATATTGAGCATGTATGTCACCTTTGCTTGATGGGGAAATGCTAGCCAGTTGGGATGGTATGCTGTATTAGATTTATCTGCCCATAGTCCATTAGGTGTTCACTGAAGGCTTGTGTATGCTGTTTGGCTATCTGTAGTTCTCCTTTAAACTCACTATAAAAAGAAAAAAAATTCTCATTTTTTGTAATTGTAAAGTTTCTACCACCTATTAGAGGAGGTTATTGGCAAAAGCAGGAGGCATATTGGATAATAAATTTAGACACAAAATTTCCCTGTGGTATGAATTTAAAGATGATTTATTTTTGATGTATAATTTCTTACACACTTCATTTTTTGTTTCACAGAATAAGTTTGATTATATTGTATGTGCATATGTGTCCTATATCCGCATTGTTTTTTATATATGGTACATCTTGAGATTGGACAGTCTGTCCATAAATGGATTTCCTACACTTCCTGCTTTCATCTTATGACTAATGACACCGACTGTGTCAGAAACACGTCAGATTTTATAATTATTTATGAATAAGCCCTTTTATGGCTTTGAATAACGTTTATTGCCTTTATCGGACCATGGATGTGCAGTGAACTCCTTGGACTTTACCTTTATGCCTTGGATCTGTTTGATTTGAGAGGTGTGGTATCATTGCCAATATTCAATATGGCTCACCAGTGCGACGAGGCAGAACCTTCAGTTTCATTCTCTGCTGAGGTTGCTTTTGATGTCATAAAAGAGACTTCCAGGAGATCCTCTTGGTGGATATTATATAGACTGGTTACGGCATAATATTTCTTCAGGTCTCCGAGATTGATCAGATAAATGGGTACTTGAATGTGGGAATTGTAACTAGACTTATTGCGGCCCAGACAGGTATTTAATCCCTCATCACAAGATGCTCCACAAGGGCCTGGTAGTCTTGTACCCACACTCCCATGCAGACTGTGGATCACAAAAGACTCTACAAGCTTACACTATTATAGTAAGGATCTGGCACACCAAAAGGAAAAACAAGACATTGCTGACATTATGAATTCTAATGTGTCCTTAATCAAGACACCATTATTATAATAATAATGGTTATCCAGTAAGTGAATGCGAGTATAAATATAGAAATAACCGTTTCAAAATTCATAATGTCAGCAAACATTAGGCTGATTATTACGCTTTTTCCATAATTTTCCTTTTGGGGTATCTTAACCCCTGTATTTGCGATATACTAATATGTGCACTAATATGACATTTATTTTTTGCTTATCGATATGACAGTACGGTATAGTACTGAAAAATTAGAATTGCATCCATTATAAAGCACTGGGAAAGGTACTTATTGTATCCAATGTTGGAAGTATAGCATCCATGACAATGTTGTTTATATCATACTAGCTGTAGTACCCGGCAACGCCCGGGTTAATAAATAACTGATGTTAGCTATAACAAAATAGAATTTGAATATGTCATATTAATGACCTGTAGGAAAATAGAAGCTGAGTTGTGATTGGTTGCTATAGGCAGCCTAATAAATCTCCAACCAACAGTAAACCCTCCCCCTGGCCGGGCAGTATATGTTACCTCACACATACACATAATAGACAGCTCATGTGACTGACATCTGCCTTAATTCCCTATATGCACATGTGTTGCATATTGGCTGTTTTTAATCAGATGTTTATTTTTGGAAATTAAAGATAGCACATGTATGAGTGCATGTGTCCCTATAGGGTATGTATGTGTGTGTGCCCTTGTGTGTGGGGGGGTGTCTGTGTGGTGTGTGTGTCTCTATGTTGTGTGTGTCTCTTTGAGGAGTGTGTGTGTGTGTCCCTGTGGGGTGTTATGTGTGGTGTGTGTGTGTCTCTGTGTTGTGTGTGTCTCTTTGTGGTTGTGTGTGTGTCCCTGTGAGGTGAGTGCATGTGTCCCTATAGGGTGTGCATGTGTGTGTGTCCTTGTGGGGGGGTGTCTGTGTGGTGTGTGTGTCTCTGTGTTGAGTGTGTCTCTTTGTGGTGTGTGAGTGTGTGTTCGGTGTGTGGTGAGTGTCCAATGTTGGGGCTGCACCTTAGCAACTGTACACTTGCTGTTACTCTTTGTGTGCGTGTGGTGTGTATACATGTCCCCGTGCGTAGTGAATATCTCATGTTGGGGCCCCACCTTAGTAACTACATGCCGGTATATGCTGTTAGTCTTTGGGCTGTCATTAAGCCCCTCTCATTCACAACTGTCAACTGGTAACTGTCACTTTTTCCCCATTATGTAGATAGGGGCAAAATACGGTCTGTATGCAACAAGCTTCCCTTCATTCACAATTTCTTTCTTGCTAACTGTCTTAACCTTCCTGACTCTCACTAAAAGCTGGATCCAGAATTCAGACACTGCTTCCCTTGCTGCTATTTCTCATAGCAGCTTACATTTCTCCCATTCCCCGAGTCCTGGGAACAGATATGGTGGTGGAGTTGGCTTACTCTTGTCCCCACAATGTACTTTCCAGGTCATCCCTCCTGCCCCATCACTCTCATTCCCCTCTTTTGAGGTTCACACCATTAGGATCTTCCATCCCATCCCCCTAAGAGTAGCATTAATATACCGCCCCAAGGTTCACCCACCCACTTCCTCGATCAATTCTCCGTGTGGCTGCCGCACTTCATGTCCTCAGAACTACCAACCCTTATTCTGAGAAACTTTAACATCTTCATAAACAGCACCATTCCAGCTCCTATCTCTAACCACCTTTCTTGGTCTCTCCCAGTTCTCAACCTCTGAGACACACATAGATAATAACACCCCTGACCTGATCTTTGTCCAGCTCTGCTCAAACTATTCCTTAGATAACTCACCTCTTCCTCTCTCTGACCACAACATTCTCGCCTTCACGCTCACAAATCCTCCCCAACCACATCACACCCCTACCTATCACAAATCCAGAAATCTATAGGCCATTAACAATCATACATTCACAGACTCTCTATACTCATCACTGTCCCCAATTTCCTCATTCTCCTGTCCTGATCTGGCAGCAAATCACTACAATGACACTCTCAGAAGCACCCTGGACCATGTAGCACCCTTCACCCTCAGAACCTCCAAACATAGAACAAAACAGCTCACATCGCAAACTTGATTCCTCCATCGATGCTCTAGGAGTGCTGAACGCTTATGGAGGAAAACTCACTCACCAGAAAACTTTATCCATTATATGTTAAAAACCTACAACTCTGCCCTTCAGCTTGCCAAACATACCTACTTCACCAACCTGACCTCCTCACTATTCAACAATCCAAAAAAATGTCTTTGACACCTTTCACTCTCTCCTTAGTGCTAAAGTGCAGGCTCCCATCACTGAACTTTATGCTGATGATCTGGCTTCTTACTTTATGGAGAAAATAGACAACATCTGCCAGGAAATCAGCTCCCAGCCTCCAAGAGCTGCTACTCCCATTCTTCCCCACGTTTCCTCCGGCTCACTCTCCGTATTTGACCCAGTCACAGAAGAAGAAGTCTCCAAGCTTCTCTCTTCCTCTCATCCCACTACATGCACCACTGACCCCATTCCCTCACACCTACTCCAGTCCCTCTCTCCGGTCATCTCCACTCACCTAACCAAAATCTTCAACCTCTCCCTCTCTTTTGGCATCTTCCCCTCCTCCTTTAAACATTCTATCATTACTCCATTATTAAAGAAATCTTTCTTGACCCATCCTGCACAAATAACTACAGACCTGTCTCCAATCTCCCCTTCATCTCTTAACTTTTGGAACGCCTGGTCTACACCCTTTACCTCTCCACTCACCCTCTTCTAGATCCATTACAGTCTGGTTTCTGCCCCCTACACCTACAGAAACTGCCCTCATCAAAGTGACCAATGATCTCCTGACGGCAAAACGTAATGGTGACCACTCTCTGCTTATTCTTCTTGACCTCTCTGCAGCTTTTGACACTGTTGACCACCATTTCCTACTTTCTATGCTGCACTCCATCAGCATAAAGGACACCACTCTCTCCTGGTTCTCTTCTTATCTTTCTGACTGTTCTTTTATTGTATCATTCGCTGGCTCCACTTCCTCCTTTCTTCCTCTCACTATTGGGATCCCTCAGGGTTCAGTCCTTGGATCTCTTCTCTCTCTACATGGCACCGATTGGACACACCATCAGCAGCTTCCAGTATCATCTCTATGCTAATGACACACAATTATACACTTCAGCCCCTGACCTTACCCCTGCGGTTTTAAAGAACACCAATGACTGTTTAGCTGTAGTTTCCAACATCATGTCTGCTCTCTATTTGAAACTCAACCTTTCCAAAACTGAACTTCTTCTGCTCCCGCCCTCCACTAACCTCCATAAATCTGACATATCTCTCTGTATGCGGCACCACGATAATGCCTAGGCAGCAAGCTCGCTGTCTGGGTATTATGTTTAAAGATGATTTCTCCTTCACCTCCCATACAGAATCTCTCATCCACTCGTGCCGCTTGCACCTGAAGAACATCTCTAGAGTCCGCCCCTTTCTCACCATGGAAACATCAAAAACCCTCACCGTGGCCCTCCATTCCTGACTTGACTACTGCAATTCTCTATTAATCGGCCTCCCCATCTCTTAACTTTCCTCTCTCCTGTCCATCGTCAATGCAACAGCCAGGATCACCCATCTGGTCAATCGTTACTCAGATACCTCTGCTCTATGCCAATCACTGCACTGGCTGCCCGTACACTACAGGATCCAATTCAAATTGCTTGTTCTCACCCACAACGCTCTTCACAGTGCAGCACCTCCCTACATCTCCTCCCTCATCTCTGTCTTTCACTCCACCCATTCCCTACGTTCTACAAATGACCTTCGACTATCATCTGCACTTATCTGATGCTCCTATGCCCAGCTCCAAGACTTCTCCTGAGCTGCACTAATTCTCTGAAATGCTCTAACCCAACAAATCAGGACAATCCACATCTTGCATAGCTTTCAGACGCTTCCTAAAAACACATCTTTTTAAGGCGGCCTATCATGCTACCTAATAGAAGTCCTTTGTACTGTATTTAGCCCATTCACTATCTCTCTGGGCATAACTCTTCAAATTCCACCAAACCCAAAAGCTCTACACAGATTGTCTGGTGACCATTCATGTAACTTTATTTGTTTCCCCCACTTCCTCAAGATGCCTGGACCATCAGTGTTATAAGCCCCTGTACTTTGTATAACCCCTATCTCGTTGTAGATTGTAAGCTCTTTTGAGCAGGGTCACATTTATTTTTGCTACAATTATTGTATTTTACCTTTCACAGTGATTCTATGCTTATTGTATTGTATCTAATTATTGAACTTTTTACATTGATTCTCTACTTAGTGTATTGGATTTTTTACATTGATTCCCTACTTTACTTACTATATTGTATATTTTTATTGTTACCTATGACCGTTTGTATAAGAACCACAGTATTGTAAAGCGCTGCGAAATATTTTGGCGTTATACACTGTGTGCAGAATTATTAGGCAAATGAGTATTTTGATCAGATGATACTTTTTGTACATGTTGTTCTACTCCAAGCTGTATAGGCTTGAGAGCCAACTACCAATTAAGTAAATCAGGTGATGTGCATCTCTGTAATGAGGAGGGGTGTAGTCTAATGACACCAACACCCTATATAAGGTGTGCTTAATTATTAGGCAACTTCCTTTCCTTTGGCAAATGCATCAGAAGAGAGATTTGATGGGCTCTGAAAAATCCAAAATTGTGAGATGTCTTGCAGAGGGATGCAGCATTTTTGAAATTGCCAAACTTTTGAAGCATGATTACTGAACAATCAAGCGTTTCAGGCAAATAGACAACAGGGTGGCAAGAAGCGTGTTGGGCAAAAAAGGCGCAAAATAACAGCCCATGAATTTAGGAAAATCAAGCGTGAAGCTGCCAAGATGCCATTTGCCACCAGTTTTACAAAATATCAGAGCTGCAATGTTACTGGAGTATCAAAACGCACAAGGTGTGCCATACTCATGGACATGGCCAAGGTAAGAAAGGCTGAAAAATGACCACCTTTGAACAAGAAACATAAGATAAAATGTCAAGACTCGACATTCAAAGATGAACTTGTGGTACGTTTTTGGGTTGAGGATGGAGTGAAGCTCAACTCCCAGACCTACTGCCAGTTTCTGGAAGACAACTTCTTCAAGCAGTGGTACAGGAAGAAGTCGGTATCTTTCAAGAAAAACATGATTTTCATGCAGGACAATGCTCCATCACATGCATCCAACAACTCCACAGCGTCGCTGGCCAGTAAAAGTCTAAAGGTAGTGTCACACGTGGCGATGTCGCCAGCGACATCGCCGAAAAGTGACGTAACAGCGATGTCGCGGCGATATTGCAAGTGCGTCGCGCTGTGTGACATGTTCATAAACCTGTCAACCTGTGACCAGCGATTAGGCTGGATCGCGCCGTCTGACACTGTTGCAGCGCGATCCAGCCTATATCGTAGCGTTCCTGAGCCATCACTCGCTGGCTGAGCCAGCCAGCGAGCGATGGCTCCGCCCACATCACCGCGACGGTCACCGGCAACGTCGTGCCGTTGTGACAGACTGCCTGTCGATGTCGGAACGAGCGTGCACCTGCACATCGCTTCCGACATCGCAGGCCAGATCGCCACGTGAGACAACACCTTTAAAAAGAAGAAAAAATAAAGACATGGCCCCTTGTTCACCTGATCTGAACCACATAGAGAACCTATGGTCCCTCCTAATTTATGAGATCTACAGGGAGGGAAAACAATACACCACTCGGAACAGTGTCTAGGAGACTGTGGTGGCTGCTGCACGCAATGTTGATCGTAAACAGATCAAGCAACTGACAGAATCTATGGATGGAAGGCTGTTGAGGGTCATCATAAAGAATGGTGGCTATATTGGTCACTAATTGCTTTGGGTTTTGTTTTTGCATGTCAGAAATGTTTATTTCTAAATTTTGTGCAGTTATATTGCTTTACCTGGTGAAAATAAACAAGTGAGATGTGAATATATTAGGTTTTTATTAAGTTGCCTAATAATTCTACACAGTATTAGTTACCTGCACAAACAGATATCCTCCTAAAATAGCCAAATGTATAAAAAAAAAAAAAAACACTCCAACTTCCAAAAGTATTAAGCTTTGATATTTGAGTCTTTTGGGTTGATTGAGAACATAGTTGTTGATCAATAATTAAAATAATCCTTTACAATACAACTTGCCCAATAATTCTGCACACAGTGTATAAATTTTAGGTTTAATATTATTATTATTACTCTCTATTCCAAATTGTGTCAGACCAGGTTAGTCATCCTTGATCTGGGCGATGCATATTTCCCCCTTTTTTGTTGGTAAATCTCTGTGGTGCCACCAACATCTGAATGGTCTAATGAATATCTTTGGGTACATTTGGCAGGGCATGTTGAAGGACTTCAAGTTCTTCAGTACAGCAGTTTCAGAGAACATAATGACTGGAATCACAGAAATGTTGTAATTTTATGGGAATTGGATCACATCTACCCCTTGCCATGGAAACTCGGTCTTTCCGATCCAAAGCGTGGGTTCCCAGTAGCTATGTATGGCTATTGACTTTCCATTGGTAGCTATGATGTGCAGCCAGGCGTTTGGGGGTTCAGGCAGCTGGGTTCCTTTTCAGCACTCTTCAAAAGTTGTATGCCAGATAGTGGTTACTTGAGTCCTGGTGGCAGTCAAGACAGGGAAACTCACTCCATTAATGCTGACTCAAACCATGGGGCAAGGGCCTACATACCTAGGCATCCAGACTGGATCTATGGGACTTAGGGCCCAATTACACATAGCGATGGACCAGCGATCCCGACAACGATCCGACCTGGCCGGTATCGCTTGTGCGTCGCTGGTGAGATGCCAGACAGGCAGACTTACCAGCGATCCCCATTCAGCGGCTGACACCCAACTGTTGTTGTGATCGTTCAGGGTCTCGGGCGCAAACTGGGGATCGCTGGTCGTTGCCCCTGTCAAACACAGTGATGCAGCCAGGCCAGCAGGAGATCGCAGATCGAAAAATGGTACAACCATTCGTTACCGATCAGTGATCTCCCAGCAGGGGGCCAATCACTGTCCATGTCACACACAGCGATATTGTTGGCGAGTCTCCGCAACATCATAAAACCTGTGACGTTGCAGCGATATTGCTGTGTGTGAAGTACCCCTTAAAGTCTCTCTTACTGAGGTGTGTCCAGCTGCCTCAGGGAATAATCGTTTACTGCCATCAATCCATTTCTCAGTTACTCTTGTAACAAGTACCCTTAGAAGTCTCTGGTAATCAATCTCTGTTCCCTTATGGTCCTGGAGGTGGCTATTACCTTTTCAAATTTGGAGGACCCTCTCTTCCCAACCTAGAGGGGTACTCCAGTCATTCCAACTGCTTCATCTCCTTTTCCAGGTTTGTGGCGAGATCAGAAACTTGACCATCCAGGTGGCTTAATCTTCTGAAGGTATGGTTCTAAGCTTCTTTATAAGTAATACAGTATGACTTGAAAGGGGTGACTTTGAGGCAAGCTTAACCCTTCAATCTTACTGTGTCTTTCTTTGAATTCCAGGAAAGCGGTACCCAGATGCTGGATGGGTAACATCTTTATTTGATACTTCAGAGTTTTGCCCAACACACTCCCTATGAATTGTTTTCAAAGAGTCTGACCTTGACCCTCAGCTTCTCAAAGTTCCACATGGATGATGGCCCTCATGGCTTCTTGCAGTGACAGTGCAAAGTCTCTTAGGCTGGCTTCAGACTTCCGGACTTCCGCAGCGTCTTGCGGAGGAGATCCGCAAGTTGAACGCAGCCCCTATGTTTATAATGAGAACGCACGGTCATGTGCAGGTCTGCGCATGACCGTGCGCTTTCATTCACTGCAATATGTGATTTGTATTCAGGCGGATGCCCGCGCACAAGTCACACACAATCACGCACTCTCGTCTGCACCAGGAACGCGACCATGTCACGTTCCTGGTGCGGACGAGAGTGTGTGATTTGTGCGCAGGCGTCCGGTGAATGGCACAGGCTGCTTAGTGCAGGAGCTCCAGCAGAAATAGGCTTTTACTCAACACAACAAGGTGTAAAAAACACTCTGGGGAGCCCTAAATAAGTTACCTGGTGACCTAAGGACACAGTGATTCCAATGGTGTGTGGCAAGTCAGCAATAAGGAGATCTCCAAGGAAGGTGACTGCATATTACTCCAAAGACCAGGTACTGAATACAGACTCCAACATGGCTGCAGCTTCTCATTCCCGAGCCCTCTCTCCCTGCTCCTCACAATGTGTCTCGCACACAACAGCCTCAGATGGTGGAGGGGAAGCTCAGATAGATATTACCCTTATACTGAAAATAATGGAGGCTTTGCTTAAGTCCCACAGGTGAGAACCCAAGCTGCTTTGAAAGTAATGATAGCTGAGTTTAAGGCAGAGATCAGGGGAGAATTACAGGCCTGGGATGTAGAATAGATCTTCTGGAGCAGAAGCTGGCAGAACTTACTAATTCTCATAATGAACTAATAGATGTAAATGAGGCTTTAGAAAAGAAGGTTTCCTAAATCCACAACAAAACCCTGGATTTTGAGGACAGATCTGGAAGGAATAATATTCGCATTAGAAGAATTGATGAATCTACTCCTGACAAAGACTTTTCAAGTCTTCTGCAAAGTTTCATACACACAGTGATTTCTTCTGCCAACAGCAAGGACTTAATTGTGGACAGAATATACAGGATTTCGAAACTATAAGGCCTCAACACAGATTTACTTTGAGATGTTATTGACCACATTCATTTGTATACAATAAAGACTTTTATGTCTGGTCTCAGGAAAACGACAAAACTTCCAGATAACTTGGCCCACCTGAAGGTATTCCCTGACTTGTCGGCAGGTACTTTAGCTCAGAGAAGGGAGTATATATCGTATACTACAGTCCTCAGAGAACAAGAAATAAAGTACCACTGGGGGTTCCCCACAAAATTGAAAGTTTTAAAGGAAAATTCCATATTTGTATGCTCATCAACAGAAAAGGCGAGAGATTTAGTATTAAAATGGAAGATTCAGCCTATATATCAGAATGACAAAAGAGCTCCTCAGGCAAAGAAGAAGAAAACACTGGACTCAGACTGGTTTACGGAATGATTGATTACTGTAGAGACGTTCTCAGCTTCCTGCTTTCTACTCTTTGTCTGGTGCCTCCATGGCAATGTTGAAACCAGGCAAAGTTGCCCACAGAGTGTCTTTTCTTCACTCTTTCAAACTATTTTTCACACTTTTCTTTTTTTTTTACTGTTTGCTTGATTTTGGAACTGCAAGGGGACTTCCTCTTACGATGAAGCAAAAATTTAGGATTGATAACCCTGCATTTGTTTATACAAGCAAATTTGTTTCCCTGTCGGTCCTCCTCATGTTTGTCACTCATTTTGGAGCAATGGATTCATGTAAAGCAGTATATAGTATTAACAATGCATATTAAGGTTATATCTATAAATGCCAATGGTTTGAACTCGCCATCTTCTGGGAGAATATTTGCAAATAGACTGCTGATGTAATTTGTGTCCAAGAAATGTAACTGTTTGCGCAGGACAATGCTCGGCTAAAGAACCCTAGATATCCACATCACTTTTTTACAAACAACAAGACTAAAATAGAGTGGCTGTTTTTATAAGAGACTTCCTATCCTTTAAATTGTATGACACTACTAGTGATCCGGAGGGGCGTTTTATTTTCCTTGATTGTTCTTTAAAGAACACTAGGTACACGATTGTATCTCTATATGTCCCAAATATGCACCAGTTTCCATTTATCAGACAAACACTTAAGAGAGTACAGGTGTTCTCCAAAGGGTTTAAAATTGTTAAAATTTATTTCAACCTCCCCATGTTTGCTGTGTTAGATTGCTCAAACAGACGTACCGCTAGGGCATAGATGAAATCACTGGTTTCAGAATATAACTTGCATGACATCTGGAGATATCTCCACAGCTCTGAGAGAGAATACTCCCATTTCTCCCCTAGATTTAATTTCTATAGCAGGATAGACTATATTTTTGTGGATGATAGAATTCAAGGTTGTGCGCTTGAGGCAATGATAGGTGTGATCTTGTAGCCTGACCATGCTCCTGTCTCACTCACGATATCTGATAGGGACTCTTCGGTCAAAGCTAATAGGTGGCGTCTAAATGATTTTTCACTGACCAACAAAACATTGAATTAATAGAAACCAAATTAAAAGACTTCTTTGACATAAATTATAATAAATTCACCTAAGACCAAGTGGTATGGTCAGCCCACAAGGCATTCATGAGAGGTATTTTTATTAAGATGGCAGCAATAGAAAAGAAAAGAAGAAAGGCGGCATTGTCAGACCTATTAACTCAAATTAACAATCTGGAACAAATCAACAAGAAAATCCCCAACCCACAGTTGTCCCAAAAAATAACGGAACATAGAATGATGCTGCGTGCTCTACTTTTATTCCAGTACGAAAAAGCACTTAAAAAGTCCAAAACAAAATATTATGCAATGGGAGATTGAGCAGGGAAGATTTTAGCTAGGAGAATCAAAAAGGGAGATGAGAAATAGGATTGCATACTTGAATAATCCTGATGGGACTAAAATACTAAATTCGATCGACATAGCTAAAGAATTTAGTCAATTTTATTATTTACTGTACAACCTAAAAGAGGATCCCCATACAGTCCAGCCTAATCCATAAGAAATTGGTAACGTCCTAGAGAAAATCTCACTTCCTAAAGTATCAGCAGCTCAGGAAAATTATCTAAATATTCCCATATCTATCATTGAAATAGAACAAATAATCTGTTCTAGTAAAAAGTCCTCTCCTCCGGGCCCAGACAGTTCTTCTAACACCAATTGCTTTGTCAAAACATTAGCTCCTTACCTCCTTAAAACTTTCCATTTTTGGAAATGTAGTTCTTCAATAAGCCATGAAAACCTTGAGGCAGTAATCACAACTATTCCTAAACCCGAGAAACCCCCGAACTCTCCTGGTAATTTTTGACCTATCTCCTTAATTAACTGTGACCCAAAAATATTCTCTAAAATCCTTGCAGCCAGAATAATGTCTCTTTCCCTGTCTGATAGCACTTGACCAGGTTGGGCTTGTCTCCAGGAGACAATCCAAGAATGGCACTAGAAGAGTAATAGATTTGTTGATAATGGAGACTAATAAACACCCCAGTGTACTGCTGTCTCTTGACGCCGAGAAGGCGTTTGACAGAGTGCACTGGGGTTATATGGGTGAGGTTCTGGAAAAGTTTGGTTTTGTGGGAGATATTAGAAAGGCTATATTGGCCTTATACTCTAATCCGAACGCGGTAGTGAGTGCGTCTGGCTTCACCTCAGACCAGTTTATGATAACTAATGGCACCCGGCAGGGCTGCGCTCTATCGCCGGTTATCTTTGCTTTATGAATGGAGCAGATGGCAGAGGCTCCTACAACTGACCCAAGCATACATGGAGTAAAATTACAAAATTTGTTAATCTAATTACGGTAAGTTGAACTGTGAATCACTGATTTCAGAAGTTAGGGAGGACTTTGGAAAGGCAGACCCTTCTCCCACTGTCCTGGGTTGCCAGAATACAAATTGTAAAAATGATATTGCTGCCTAAGATTACCTACTTGTTCAGATGTCTCCATCTTAAATTCCCATCTAGATGGATAGGGCTCCTACAATCCCTACTTGGTAAGTTTATTTGGAAAAACAAAAAAACAAGAATGGCAGTCAAGGCTCTACATTTCCAATATTCTCGTGGTGGAATGGATGTACCAAATCTATGTTTGTACCACAAGGTGGCCATACTCGAGGCTGAAAAGGATTGGAGGGCTGGGGATCTTATTTATAAATGGCTCCAAATAGAAAGACAGTTTGCTCCCCACTTTTGCTAGAGATGGAGCTACTGAAGCCCCTGAAATTGAATTTTCCCTTACATACGATGTCCTCATTGATTTCTTATTGGAATAACCTTGATAGAACACTGACAAAATCCCTATTTAAATACATTTCTGTAAAAGAGATCAAGACACACATCTCTGGGTTATCTCTAGTCCTGTGGGTGAAATCAGGTGTAAGCACGCTTGACAAACTCTTAAGGGCCTGTCACACGTGTCAATGTCGGCCGCGATATCGCTCATGCGTCACATATTATTCGTCGCCTGAGTGATGTGGAATTATCGCAGGTAAGATGTCACACGTCAATATGACCCAGCGATGCGGTGATGTCGCCATCTTGCGAGCGATTTTATTTAGTCTCTTGTACGGTGTCAAAATAGAAAATACGTCGCTGAGTTTAGTGTCACACGCAGCGATGCACAAGGTCTACTGAGCGATGAGCGACAGGTTTTACATCTGGCAGTGAAACCTGCGATCCGCGATCAGCGACATATCGCTGGTTGCATCGCTTGGTCACACGCTTCAATGTCGCTCTTACGTCACTTTTACATCACTTGAGCGACTGAAAATCCGTGACGCATGAGCGACATTGACAGCGATATCGACGCGTGTGACATACCTTTAGATGGCCCTGTATTTCCCTGCTTTGCAGATTTGTCCCAACTTTACAAAATTCCCAAAACATGCTTTTACCAGTACCTCCAAATTTGTCATTTTATCCAGTCATGCACATTTCAAGCTTGGTGGAGCCCTGACCCATCAGACATAATGCAGAAATACTTTAAAGCAGAATGCCCCAATGAAAATGGATTGTCTCTGTTCTATAGGACTCTTAATTCACCAGCAGAGTCTGTGAAACTCCCTTATATGAATGTCTGGAAGGAGGCACTTTCTTTCTCATCCACCTCCGAACACTGGTGGACTGCAGCCACATTTACTCAAAGGCACTCCTCCTGCATTTATCATCTAGAACAACTAAAGAAAATACATATGAACTGGTATCTGACCCCTTATAAAATTTCCAAATTTAACAAATCATATTCCACATTATGCTGGAAGGGATGTGGTAAATAAGAAGATCTGGGTCATGTGTGGTGGTGGTGCCCCAAGATAGTAGAATTCTGGAATTGAATGGCAGACTTAATCAGAACCTTGACAGGTTTCCCTTTAACTCTAGTGGGGCCCTTGGCAGTCTTAAATATTGGGTTAGACCTTCTTCCCCCAAACTTAATTCTAGTGATAACCCATGCTTTGACAGCAGCCCGTCAGTGCTTTGTAACACACTGGAGGGAAGCTTCTACCCCACACAGGAGGAACTCATTGGTAGGATAAATTCTCATTATCTACATGAATGTTGTTTTGTTCACTCGATAAAGCAAAAAGAACGAGTCAGTCGCCAGCAGGAGATTTGGGAGACTTCTGGATTGGTGATATCTCACACCTAGGATTGTTTTATTATTTTGTCCTGGTTGATTCTGTTCTTCTCATAATTAGATTGGTATACGAAAATATTTTAAACAAAGCTCCTAAAGCTTATTCTTCCCCCTCTCACTATCCATTAATTTACCTTATGAGTCCAATCCTGGCATTCCTTCTGTGTGGTCCTTTCTTTCCCTTCCCTCTCCTATAATATCCCGTTTGGAATTGGTTTACACTGGTAGTGATTATTTGGACACAGCTGTTATCTACTCTATAATTGCCGTAGGCAAAATCGTGTCGGACCCCGAAATCGCCGTGGCTTTGTCACTATGTGACGTCACCACGCGCGAGCAATGGCCGCGAAGCGGCCATTGCGAGTCGCTGGGCGAAAAAAGAACCAGAGGCTCGGCCACAAACTTAGCGATTTACCGCTGAGGTAGCGCGAGCAATGGCCGCGAGGCCATTGCGAGTCGCTACCTCAGCCGCCGCACCTGCCGCAAGTCCCCCTATACTTTCTATGGGGATCCATTGCGAGTCGCTGTGTAGCGCGAGCAATGGCCGCGAGGCCATCGCTACCTCAGCCGCCGCACCTGCCGCAAGTCCCCCTATACTTTCTATAGGGATTACCGCAACCGCGCCGCAAGTTATGCGGCGAACGCGGCAGATGCGGTTACACTTGCGGCGCGGTTGCGGTAATCCCCATAGAAAGTATAGGGGGACTTGCAGCAGGTGCGGCAAGTGCGGTTTTGCACTTGCGGCAAGTGCGGTCGTGAAAAAAACCGCAGTCAGCCGCGTTTTTTTTCGCGGCCGCACCTACCGCAAGTGCAAAAACGCATTTGCCGCACCTGCCGCAAGTCCCCCTATACTTTCTATGGGGATTACCGCAACCGCGCCGCAAGGGTAACCGCATCTGTCGCGTTTGCCGCATACGCGGCAGATGCGGTTACACTTGCGGCGCGGTTGCGGTAATCTCCATAGAAAGTATAGGGGGACTTGCAGCAGGTGCGGCAAGTGCGGTTTTGCACTTGCGGCAAGTGCGGCCGCGAAAATCTTAAAAAAAAATAAAAAATAACAAATAAAAATAAAAAAAAATAAATATAAAAATAACAATTACTGCTAATAATAATGCTATTAATGCTAATAATTATGCTATTAATGCTAATAATTATGCTATTAATGCTAATATTAATGTTAATAATGCTAATAATAATCATATTAACGCTATTAATAATGCTATTAAGGCTAATAATCATGCTATTTATGCTATTCAAAATGCTATTAATGCTAATATTAATGCTATTAATTGTATTATTAATGCTATTAATGCTATTAATAATGCTATTAATGCTAATAATAATGCTATTACTGCTATTAATACTGCTATTACTGCTAATAATAATGCTATTGCTAATATTATTGCTATTGATGATGCGATTATTATTTAAAAATCTTTAAAAAAAAAATAAACATATTCTAGACACCCGATGCATTTGCATCGGGCTCACAGCTAGTAATGATATAATTGTGTAAACAACTTGTATATGTTGTTAAAAGATTTATTTGAATAAAAAATGTATTGTTTAAAAAAAAAATGATTTAGAGTTGGATAGGAAACAAGAAGTCACACCAGACATTGGTATAAACAGTTGTAATGATTTACTGGATTACAGGTAAGTAATTTAAATTTACAGCGTCTTCAGCATTAAGCCACAAAGCTGGATTTCCATACAGGTCCCAGCTGGATGGTAACTGGACTATTACTCTGACGTGGTAAATCTATACTTGAGAGTTGGCCTTGCTGTGATGGTCTCTGCAGCTTTAGGGTTATACCGTCTCTACCCACTGTACCTGGCAGGATACTGATTGCCACTCTCCAGTGTCGAGACATGTTTGGATTCCGTATAAATCTGCCTTCATATTTATTTTGTTGTCGACTCTTGGTTGTCAGCGCACTGAATTGACTGTCTGCCAAGGTATCCATTCCTAGCATCCTTTTTACTGTGCTTCTCCCCTCTAGTCGGGGCTGCCTCTAAACCCCAACTGCCAACTATCTTGTCACAATATTGACCAGACACCCTCCAATACAGTCCCTCACTGACCCTTATACTTCCTCCTGCAGTTCTCCAGTGGTATTACAGAGTAATAATTTACAATTAAACTGACAGAATGACACCAGGAAATACATCAAAGCAGGAATTATTCCACAGGCTCCTATGAATGCAGAAAATATTTTTAATAGCCCCTTCTAAGTTATTACATATGTACACCTTTTTTTTATTTTTGCATCGACTTTTCCATCAGTTAGTTAAAACTTACAGGGTGTCACTGTAACATACTAGAATTAGGAGCCATATTTATTAATTGATTTTGTCTTCATGATTGAAGCCAATCTGCACATAACTTTCCAATGTTCTCCTTTATTGTCATCCTATCCAGTCTGCTCTACTGGTGATGACCCATGGCTTAGATCCTAACCACACTTTCTTGCCTAACTTTTCCAGTCTTAAGCTCCCGTCACACACAGTGAAGCAACAGCGATCCCGACAACCATACGACCTGTAGGAATCGCTGGTACGTCACTTTGGGGTCACTTGTGAGATGTCAAACAGTCAGATCTCACCAGCGACGTCAGCAACGATCCAGAATGATACAGAGGTCATTGGGAATTGTCACTCTCGGGCATAGTATTGAGATTGTTGGTCATTGTCCCTTTAAAACACAGCGGTGCAGCGTTCCCAGCGGGAGCGCAACGAGCAAAAGATGACCCAGAACACTTCAGCGATCTCACAGCAGGGGCCTGATCGCTGCTAAGTGTCACACATAGCGAGATCATTAGCGAGATTGCTGTTAAATCACAAAACCTGTGATGTTACAACGATCTCGCTAACAATCTTATTATGTGTGATGGGGGCTTTAGACTATTTTAGTTACTGTCACCTGGATATCCACATGTAGTGAAATCCATGTCTCCTTTTGCATGTTATTACCCACACATTATTCTCTATACCGAATTCTTGATTGCTTTAATAAGATTGTGGCTTTGAATAAAATTTTACATTTACTTGTACATGATACATAACACCACTATCCTTATAGACCTGTGGATCCTGCAAAATTAGCATTTTTTTTAGCAACTTTTATCCAACATGTATTGTCACTTTTAGATCTTTAATGGTTAGGAGATTTAAAGTTAATAGCGACATCATACTGGAAAAAGTCGTATAACATAAAATGGTGTATACTTTATCTAGACCATATGTTGATTTCCCACTACACTTAGATGGTTTCTAGGTGCTAGCTTTTTAAATAAAGTCAGGGTAGGAGTCAAGAGACTCCTGCACTTACTAAACAGTCAACCAGTCTAAATTCTCAATTGATTTTAATCTATGGTGTGTAGGAATCTTAAACCCCCATATTCTGATTTCCTGAAGCACTATGTTCAGGAAACTTTGCTTATAAAGTTGTGCTACCTGTAAAGTATATTATCCTTACATAGAATGAGAAATTGTCAGTACAAGTGTGGCACCCTGCTCACACAGGAAGCCACAGACTTCTCTAATGCACAGTTGGATTTCCACAGCAGGTATCTGCTATATGCAACACCTTCCTCCCCGGCACAGCAGGAGGAGCCCCACTTGCCGACCTTAGGCAAGATCCCCTATAAATACTGCTGCTGGGGGAGGAGTTAGTCACAGTGTGCAGACGCTAGGAGAGCTGCGAAGACGTTCTGGTGGTCGGTGCCGCGGTTAGGCCCGAACCAGTGACCTGGAGTGGCCCTTCTACGTCCCTTAAGCCTATGTGGGGACAGAAGGCAAGGAGCAGATAGCCAAGAGGGGGTGAAGAACTTGAAAAGGTTCGCACAAAGAAGTACCGGATATTGGGGATCCGCACCTGTGGGATACTCCAGGCCCATAGAAAACCCCGTCACACCGTGGAGGCTGCAGCCACCCGGTTTTCCCCTGTGGGTCAAGAGAGGGAGCAAGACACAGCAGTGCGACACCGCAGTGATCAGTGAGGGTAACCCGGAGACCGCACAGGAGGAGAGACAGACACCACAGTCAGGAAGAGAGAGGAGGCAAGTTTGGCTGCAAGCAGGCTGTGCTTCAATCGTCACTTAAGAGCAGAGGAGGCCTTATACCCACTTGCTGTGGGGACCCACTGTGCAACCTGGTCACCCGTTAGTGCCCTGGACAACTTTATCTGCCGAACATCAGTAAAAGGTAAAAGAGACTTTACAGTGTGCGTGTGTCATTCCTCTCCATTCACGGTACCCCTCATAGACTGCTCCAACACTCCCCAGTCCAGCCACAGCTCCAACTCAAGCTGCCCCTCCACACTACGCTGCCCCAGAGGTCCAGTCCTACCTGTGGAGGACTTTACCAACTCAGCTGCAGTACATCTACCTCCGGCAGACTGTGGCAGCGCTGGTGGCATCTCACCAGGAACTACAGGTGGCGTCACGACAACTGTAAATAGTTCCCTGTAAATATAACCCCCTTTTTGGAAGATAGGCTCAGGACACGGGTCAGGTGTGGCCACCACTCCCCGTGACAGCAGGAGCGTTAACCCTTGCCGCCTGACACCCGAGTACCCAAAGCCTGGGCGCAACAATTTTTTTCTGGCGTCACGAACAGGATCCCGTGCCCGGTGCAACAGGGTACTGTGTGCTGTGTTATTGACTGTATTAAGTGAGTGTTTAAACTACGCCGCCATTACTGCGCTGAAGAGTGGGAAGAAAGGGGCGTGCCAGCCTGTAGAGCACGAAACTGAAGCCCGCCTCTCGCTCAGCTGAGCATTCCCGAGCGCTGCGGCCTAGTCCGGAAACTCCCGAACTGTTTAACTCTTCAAGAACTGGCTGTAATTCACTAGGGGCCTCCAACATGTGGGCCTCCTCCAGCGACGATGACGGTGCGTATGCTGATCCCAGGAATTACACCAAAAAAACCTATGGCTGCCTCCGGTAGCACTGCCAGCACTACCGCGCACAGGGTGCACTCGCCCCAATAATGTCAATGTCACTCCCATACATCCTGCGGGCCAAGTGGTTGCCCCAGTATGACGGACGCCCTGATACATGATGAGTTTAACCGAAAAATCAATAGCATCCTAGATATGTATGCGATGACCGGTCAGCAACGCGCCCCGTGGTACTTGGACAGTTAACTGGTGCAGCAGAGAAAGAAAGTGCGTCCTGGTCTGCAGCTGAACGCAAATCAGCCTTTGCTATATTCAATAAACTGGGAGCTACTTTCGAGGAGTGCAATGAGGCTGAAATACGCATGCGCTTCCATCACTGCTACCAGAGGCCGGGAGATGACATACGAGCTTATGCCTGGCGTCTGGAAGAAGTATTGCGTGCCCTTATACATGTCAGCCCCACCAGTGAACCCGATGAAAACAAGCTCCTCATTGAACAATTCACTCAGGGACTGCTATCCCCTGAGGACAGTAAGACTACACGTTGGTGGTCATTGAGCAATCCAGAAGCTGACTTCAACACCCTGAAGGAGATGGCCATCAAAGGGTTAAAGCCAGTAGAGACCCATGAACCCGCTATTAAACGTGTGTGCAGTGGTGAGGGGCAGGCTACTCCAAAACCATTACCCGTGTCTACAGCCACTCACAATGTTCAATCTGCTCAGCCTGATAAGTATGATTCCCTGCGAGGTGAGATGCATGCTGAGATGCGCCAAATGAATAAAAACATTGCTAAATTAATGGAGGCTCTGCAATTGCAGCAAAGCAAGCAACACAGCGCCAAGACCCCAGCCCAAGCCTCAGCCGCTGATTCAACTTGCCACAGTCCAGAGGAAGTACCCTGGATGCGAGGGAAGCAAGCCACAGTGTACCGGGGAAAAACCACCAACCGCTACAGCTCCACTGGGGAGCCCATCTGCCGCCGCCGTAACTGCAGCGGTAACCTTGCCAGGGGCTGTCCTTTAAACGGGCAGTCCCTGGGGGCCAGGGCCAAACCTCAGGATTAGATCAACAGGACCCAGACACCTGGTACAAGACCTTCATCGGACAGAGGCTGTATCCGTCCATTGTATTGGATGGCATCCCGACACCTGCTCTGATGGACACCGGGTCACAGGTGACCACCATCCCCTATATCCTTTATAAGAAGTATTGGGCTGATGCAGAACTGAAACAGCCTGATATAGACTTTACCCTTAATGCATCCAACGGTGAACCGATTACCGTGATGGGGGTTAGAGAAGTGCCCATAAAGGTGGGGAGGGTGGAATTTCAGAACCAGGGGGTCCTTGTAGTAGCAAAAGCCAGTAATGCTAATGATCCTTATATCATACTAGGCACTAATGTTGTTAGCAATTGCATGGAGGAAGTCTTGTCTTTGCTTCAACAGATTGCAGACACTGCCAGACCTGGTCAAAGGAAGGTCTTCCAGCGTGAGATCAGAGCCATCCTGCAACCATCAACAGGTAACAATTACAGGTGGCGAAATTGGTACTGCACGGGTGACAGACCCGTTACCTATTGTGATTCCCCCAATGAGTGAAATGATGATTTGGTGTCGAGCAGCTATAGGCCCATCAGCACAGAGCACAGACCTACACTCTTGACAGCCAGGGGGGTGGTGGACGTACACAATGGGAGAGTACCTGTTTGCATCTTAAATTGTGGCAGTGAGGAGGTTAAATTACCCAGGTATACAGCCGTGGCTAAATTGTACACAGTCAGCAACAACGAGATCCAAGCAGTGCAACCCAGACCCTATACAAAAGGGGAAAAACCTGATCAAACCACTGGGCCACTGGAGGACTGGTGTCAGGAACTGACACCACTCCTGTGTATGAAAACCAAGGTGTGTATCGGGTAGTTCAAGAATTTGAACAAGTCTTTAGTAAGCATCCACTTGACTTTGGTAGGATAAAAGGAGTACAACATCACATCCCCACAGGTACACATCCACCAATCAAGGAGCGGTACAGGCCTATTCCACCTGCACATTATCAAAAAGCCAAGGAAATGTTACAGGACATGAAAGATGCAGGGGTTATACGATATAGCTGTTGTCCCTGGGCAGCTCTATTAGTCCTAGTCAGGAAAAAGGATGGCAGTATGAGAATGTGTGTAGACTATAGGCAAATATACCGCATAACACACAAAGATGCTTACCCGTTACCTCGTATAGAGGAATCCTTAGCTGCGTTGAAGTCTGCCAACTACATCTCTACCTTAGATCTCACTAGTGGGTATTGGCAGGTGTCCGTAGTCGAGGAAGACAGAGAGAAGACGGCATTCACGACACCTATGGGCCTATGTGAATTCAACAGCATGTCCTTCGGCCTATGTAATGCACCCGGAACCTTCCATCGATTAATGGAGAGTTGCCTGAGACATAAGAACTTTGAGATGGTACTGCTCTACCTGGATGACGTTATCGTGTAGTCTAAAGGTACCTTTACATGCCGCCACTGTTCCTAGCAACAGGTATCCACCACACGCGCACGTTTTTAACAGTGGATACCGATCGCTAATGCCGCATATAGACGCCGCCATTGCGATGTCCACTGAAGGTATCTGTGTTCTCCGGAAGTGCCGACAGATCCTGCGGCTTACTTCCTCTTGAATACCTTCCCTGCTTTACACGCCGCTACCACAAAGGAATATGGGCGCACATCTTTCGCGCCGCAAGTACATAGGCGTGACAGAGTTGTGTATTCCGTGACACTCGTACGCTGATTGGACAACGCAATAGCATCATGATTGGCCAGCCTGCGCAGGAAGGCTGGCTAATACATGACACCATTGCAATTGTGCAGTGTGAATGGACAGCTCTTTAAATATGGCGCCCTGTGAAGGGACAGCCAATGGTAACACAGTAGCCCCCACCAATGTTCGCTGATGGGGCGTGGTATCCATGACGATGTGGCACGCCCCTGTGAAATCACTAGGCGACGCAAGATCCATGCCTGTGCCCCGTTTAGACACCACTGCCATGGCAATTGTGCCTTTCCGTTGCCTTCGGTTTTTTAGCACGGCTCAGCAGCAGGTATCTGAGTCAACTGCAGGACACAGGAAGGAATTTCCCTATTTACACGCCGCCATTTCGTAGCAATTACATGGCAACAGGCATAAATATCCCCAATGCCAGGCAGTTGCTACCTTTCAGTGGTGGCGTGTAAAGATACCTTTAGACCAGTGGCGGACCTTGCATCTCGGGGGCCCTGGTGCAGCAGCAGATGATGGTGAGGACCGGGGGGGGGTGCTATCGGACGGTCAGCGAGGACCGCCGGGGGGGTCTGGGGTGGGTGCTGCCAGGCAATGGCGGTGAGCGGGGCTGTGTGTGCGGCTTCTCCTACCTGCGTCGCTGGGAGCCGCGCTAGGAGCCGGGGCGGCAGAGGAGAGGAGGGGCGGGCCCGGCCAGGGGAAGCAGGAAGCTTCCCTCGGTTAACCCCCTCTCCTCTGTCACACTGGCACAAGTTCATGGGGTCGGCTGGGGGCCCCCCTGCAGGCTTGAGGGGCCCGCTAGCCGCTCGGGGCCCTGGTGCAGCTGCTCCAGCTGTACCACAGTAGGTCCGTCCCTGCTTTAGACCTACGAAGAACATGTCACTCATCTAGGAGAGGTGTTTGAAGCTCTGGCCAAAAACGGGATGAAGCTAAAACCATCAAAATGCCACCTGTTAAAGCCAAGAGTACAGTACCTGGGACACATAGTCAGTGCAGAAGGCGTAGTCTAAAGTAAACCTGGCTCACTGGAATTTAAGGTGCTCTTGAGAAAAATGTCGTAATGTAAAAGAGTATCTCAGGCACACAACTAAGAAAAAGAGACTTTTTGCATCAATTCCTGTTTTTATTGTCTTGTCAAAAAATGGTGTCAGAAAGTGGAACGTTTCGGTTTCGCAGAACCTTCTTCAGCCACTGACACTATATAATAAAGACATGTACATATGTTTATTCACATATAGGGAGAAACAAATGCAGTGTTATATCTGATGACGATTCAGGACAATCATATATAAGGCATCAAATAAAGAAAAAAGAAAGCGAGAACAAGTGTCATATCAATATATCATTGAATCAACATATTAATGCATATGTAATACAAGGCCAGACCCATACTAATGTAGATCATAAGGATAACTCAAATATATCTCCTTGTAATCACTGTTACTTCTGAAGGAGAGTCATAATCATGTGAAAAATGTAGTAAAGGAATCAAAAGAAAGAAATTAGTAAATATAGGTCGGTGATAGTGCATTTATTAGTAGGGTATGTACCTGAGGAATAAAGGGTCCTCAGGAACGTATATATAAAAAAGAGTGTGGATTCAGCCTCGTAACGAGAATCGTTGTGCGTAGGTTATAGATACCTGTAAAGATTACAAAAAAGTGATGGGGAAAACAGGAAATCAACTTGTCACAATCTAGAGGTATTTTATCCTCTAATATGTGAAATATCACAACTAACAATTACCTACTACTTAGTCAAAGGAAGACCAATCTGTGCAAAAATGGTCATAAGTATACCCAATGGTCAATATGGACCCAATGTAAGGGTCAAAATAGCCCTAAAAGAGAGAAGAGTACACATGTCACTCATAACGGGGAAGCACTAGCGAAATTAATGTATTCGAAAAAGACGTCAAAATCATTCAGTGGACCCTTCCAAATCAGGAAGACATCATCAATATATCTTCTCCAGAGCTTCACGTGTGTCTTCATCAGATAATGTGTATAAATATGTCTATGTTCAAAATACGACATAAATATATTCTCTTTTTCTTAGTTGTGTGCCTGAGATACTCTTTTACAGTGCAGAAGGCGTGGCCCCTGATCCAGACAAGGTGACAGCAATCAAACAGTGGCCAGAACCCAAGACCTTAAAGGAAGTACGTCAATTCCTGGGTTTGGTGGACTACTATAGGAGGTTCATCAAAGAGTACACCAAGAAGGCTTCTCCCTTGCAAGACCTCCTAGTAGGCCAACCCATGAAGGGCAAGGCAAAGGATTCTCCGTGGAGATGGGGTAAGGAACAAGAGGAAGCGTTCCAGACGATGAAAGAAGCCCTGACAGGACAAAAAATCCTTGCTTACCCGGACTACAACCTGCCATTCCTGCTGTACACAGATGCCAGCAATGTGGGACTTGGACCCGTCCTTTCCCAAAAGCAAGATGACAAGGAGAGGGTAATCGCCTATGCCAGCAGAAAGCTGCGCCCCACATAGAGGAACCCGGAGAACCACAGTTCCTTCAAGCTGGAATTCCTGGCCTTGGTCTGGGCCGTCACAGAGAGGTTCAAACACTACCTGGCTGCTAGCAAATTTACAGCCTACACGGATAACAATCCGCTGACCCACCTGGAAACTGCAAAGTTGGGAGCCATGGAGCAAAGATGGATGGCCAGATTGTTGAACTACCAGTTCACCATCAAGTACCGGGCTGGGCACCAGAATGGAAACGTGGACGCTTTATCCAGAATGCCTCACCTATCAGAAGAAAGTGTAGATGAAGACGAGCTGGAAGAAGTGGAGTTACCTGCCTTCCATCAACTAAAGTAAGAGTAACCAAATACCAGCAAACCCATCAAGACCCTTCTGCAAGGACAGTAAACCGTTGCCCCACTTCAGTTGGAGAGAGGTGCAAGACAATGACCCGGCTGTCAGTCTAATAAAACAACTGATAACCCAGGACTGAAAATCCCCAATCTAAAGCCAAACATCTGAGGAGCGAACGAAGTAAGCTGTTCCTATACCAAGACAAGCTTTGTTGGAGGTACATCAACCCAAGAACACACGAGATGGCCTGGCAAATCATCGTGCCTAAATCAGAAATCCCTGTGGTCTTGAACGCCTATCACAACGAGACTGGTCACTTCGGATGGAAGAAGCTCGAGATGCTACTGAAGGATAGGTTATTTTGGGTCGGCATGTGGACATCTATTGAAAAATGGTGTAAGAATTGTAAATCCTGCAGCCTGAGAAGAAAGGACTTACAGAGCCAGAAAGCCCAGCTTCATCCCATCGTAACCAAGCAACCTCTGGAAATTGTAGCCTTGGACCATGTAAAACTGACTCCAAGTAGATTCAGCTATACCTACGCGTTGACCATGGTAGACCATTACTCGAGATTCTTAATAGTTGCCCCTGTAAAAGACTTCACAGCTGCAACAGCTGCTAGAACTTTCCAAAATGTCTTCTGTAGAACATTGGGATACACAGAACAGCTCCTTACAGATCAAGATCAGCCTTCGATGTGGAGATCTTCCAAGAGTTCTGCCATATGTGTGGGTGCAAAAAGATCAGAACAACCCTGTATCATACCCAAACCAACCGACTCTGTGAGAAAATGAATCACATCATTATCGACATGTTGAAAATCCTACCATTAGAAGAAAGAAACGATTGGCCGGAGAAACTACCTGATTTGGTTGACATGTACAACCACATTCCATTAAGCTCTACAAACTGTACACCAGCTTACCTGATGAGAGCCCGTACAGGAAAGTTACCCGTAGACTTGGAACTCGGAGTAGTAGATCCTGAAGCAGATAACACTATTTCAAATTGGAAAACCTATTGCCTTGAATAATACAAACAGGTTCAAGCCAGAAGATAACCTAGAGAAATCTTGTGAAAAACAAGAAAGGGACTACAATAAATATGCTTCAGCAGAACCCATTCCACCTGGAAGTATTGTCCTCAAGAGAAAGAGAACTCAACACAAGTTAGATGATCGGTGGGAACAAGAACCCTACATTCTATTGGATTCTGGAAATGACATCAGCAAAGTCTGCCTTATCAGCAAAGTTTGTGGAAAAAACACACAGACTGTATCCAGAGATCACATTAAAAAGTGTCCAACAGATTGGAAAACCACAGTCCCTCCAATCAGCCTATTCAAGAGTCTGAACCTGTACAAGAACTAAGTTCTAGTCAAGGACCGAAGAAGAAGGTAATCCCTACCATCTTAGGAGAATTCCCAGAAGATTGGCCTCAACAAGATGGAGCCATCATAGTGCCAATACTGAATTTCTACCAGCCCAATGAAGTGGTACCAAGGAATCAGGAAATAATACCCGTTGCTAGAGAATCTGAGGATGCTGCAATCGGTACACCTGCTAGCCCTGTAGTGAGACTAAGGCAACGCAGAACTTACCTGACATGCCTACACCAAGCCCTTCACTAGACACCTCACCTGAGACAGTGACACCTGTAGTGTGTAAATCACACAGAAGCACACAAGGTCAACCCTCGTCTAGGTATGGAGAGTGGGCAAGTAAAATGTAAGGTAGAGCACACTGAGAGGTAACCTGTAAATAGTAAACTGTACAATAAGAATGTAAATAGTAGTGTACAGAAGGGTGGAGGAACTGGGCCTAGCCCAACCACGTTAAGTTAGGAATAGAAAGTGCCTGGGGTGGGGAGGCACCAGGTCTCCTAAGCCAAGACACCCATAGGGACAAGTGTTTATTATTAAAAATGTGAACTTTTGAAAGACTTTTCCCCTTTTTCTTACCTGGAGCGTACAGAAAATGGACTGTAAAGACTCTTTGAACTTTTTCCTTTGAATTTTTCCCCCTTTGAACTTTTAAAATTTAAAAGGACTACAGTTATTGGACTAATGTAGCCACAAACTCTTTAAAGCCTGCGGTGAATGGACTAGCACCATACGGACTTACCTGTTCTCTATTTTTCAAATATTTTTCAGTGCTTTCTGTAAATTTTTATATTTTAAGACTTTGTAAATATGTTACCTGTTATAGTGTTGAAATTGTTATTTCTTTTGTTCAAACAAAAATGCTCAGTCCAGGAGTACTGATGTTACCTAGGGTGGTATGTGGTGCCCTGCTCACACAGGTAGCCACAGACTTCTCTAATGCACAGTTGAGTTTCCACAGCAGGTACCTACTACATGCAACACCTTCCACCCCGACACAGTAGGGGGATCCCCACTTGCCGACCTTAGGCAAGATCCCCTATAAATACTGCTGCTGGGGGAGGAGTTAGTCAGAGTGTGCAGACGATAGGAGAGCTGTGAAGACGAACCTGGTGGTCGGTGCCGTGGTTAGGCCCGAACCAGTGACCTGGAGTGGCCCTTCTACATCCCACAAGCTTAATGGGGACAGAAAGCAAGGAGCAGATAGCCAAGAGGGAGTGAGGAACTTGAAAAGGTTCACCCAAAGAAGTACCGGATATTGGGGATCCGCACCTGTGGGATACTCCAGGACCACAGAAAACCTTGTCACACAGTGGAGGCTGCAGCCACCCGGTTTTCCCCTGTGGGTCAAGAGAGGGAGCCAGACACAGCAGTGCGACACCGCAGTGATCAGCGAGGGTAACCCGGAGACCGCACAGGAGGAGAGACAGACACCACAGTCAGGAAAAGAGAGGAGGCAAGTCTGGCTTCAATCGTCACTTAAGAGCAGAGGAGGCCTTATACCCACTTGCTTGTGGGGACCCACTGTGCAACCTGGTCACCCGTCAGTGCCCTGGACAACTTTACCTGCCGAACATCAGTAAAAGGTAAAAGAGACTTTACAGTGTGCGTGTGTCATTCCTCTCCATTGTCGGTACCCCTCATAGACTTTTCCAACACTCCCCAGTCCAGCCACAGCTCCAACTCAAGCTGCCCCTCCACACTACGCTGCCCCGGAGGTCCAGTCCTACCAGTGGACGACTTTACTAACTCAGCCGCAATACCATCTACCTCCGGCGGACTGCGGCGGCACTGGTGGCATCTCACCAGAAACTACAGGTGGCGTCACAACAACTGTAAATAGTCCCCTGTACATATAACCCCTTTTTGGAAGATAGATCCAGGACACGTGACAGCTGGAGAGTTAACGTTTGCCGCCTGACACCCGAGAACCCCAAAGCCTGGGCGCAACACAAGCATGTAGGAATTGTGAGCAAATAGTCTTTACACTTGTAGGTGCTTGCACATTGCATAAAGACCCACTGAATTAATTCTATTTTCCATTTTCTTTGCCTTATGTGCTAAAAATACATTAATGTGTGCATAATCTTATAGCAATTTCATACTTAGATTTGAAGCACAAAAGGAAAATATTGGTTACATTATTTGAAAATGTTACCAAGTTTGTATTATTTTTTAAGTCTTGCTATATAAAGACATCAACATCTTACAGTGCAGCATGCAGGTCACAGAATAGTTTACATGCCTGATTACCACTGTCTAGATCCTTATAATTTTTACTGTACAAGAGACTTATCCCCAGGCAAGTATAAGCCTGTTATCCAATAAAAAATATTTCTTAAGATTGTCTGTGTCAATGAGTGTGCAGCCTTGATTCATTTCTTACATCAGACTCGTGTACTTCATTTAATTTTCAGGAAGCAAACATTTAGCCATTATTATGCTTGCGTTGCAAAAGCTTTACTTTTTCACTGTGTCTACCCTTACCTTAAAAACCTATGTTTTGTAATTTTAAAGGGAACCTGTCACCTCATGTACCCCCTTGACCTTTCACTAGCTGTCCCTACACCTTCCTAGCTGCTCCCTAACCATCCCTGTCTGCTGTAAATCTTCCCTATAAAGATGTTCAAAAATGACATAACTTACAGTCAGGAGTCTGGAAAGGCGGCACCAGGCTCCATTCTCCCCTCCTCGCTGCATCACTGCACGCCCTGCCCTCCTCTGTTGGAATCTCCCACACTCCTCTCCTACTATGATGCACCGGCAGGTACGTCATATCCGGCCTGGTGCATTGTGGGGCTTGATCACATGGTACAGCGCCGGCCTCTATATGTGTACTGCGCATGCGCCCAGAAGTCAGCGCTGCACCATGTGATTAGGCCCCGCAATGCACCGGGCTGGATATGATGTACCGGCCAGTGCATCATAGGAGGACAGGATGGCAGGAAATTACAACAGAGGAGGAGATGAAGAAAGAATAATGACGCCCAGCAGAGCGTGCAGTGATGCAGCGAGGAGGGGAGCCTGGAGCCACCTTTCCAGTCTCCTGGCTGAGCAACGGCCTGTAAGTTATAAGTCATTTTTAAACATCTTTATAGGGCGGATTTACAGCAGAGAGGGATGGTTAGGGAGCAGCTAGGAAGGTGTAGGGACAGCTAGTGATAGGTCAGGGGGGAAGCATGAGGTGACAGGTTCCCTTTACGTTTAATAATAAAGCTAGCCTATATCTAAAAGAGTGCACTCAAATGTTTTTGGAACCATATAACTTTTTAAAAAAGACTGTAGATACAGGGTGATGTTGTTTTGAATGGCCTCTTGCTTGTACTGTAGTGTCAGAGATTTCCAGTAACAACAAATTGATTATTACATTTTTAGGCTCTAATAAGACCTATACACCTAATTTTCTGGAAGTCTAGGTTTTTATTAGCTCATTCATATCTTCATAGTGTAACATGCAAAATTATATGGTGCCTATTCAAAGTCATTTAGAACAGAAGCCACTGTTTGTCCTGTTCTGGACAACATAATAATAAACCAAATATCAAACGTATACAGTGTATAGATCAAAAAATTATACTCTGGTTAGAGTAGTCCTAACCCCTGCTTCTCTCAAAGTCCCTAGAATTCAGTTGATGTCCCAGTGCGAACAAAAGAAATACACAGACAGTTGTTTTCAACAGTCTCCAAGACTTGACAAAGTGTTTATTTTATACCCTTTATGAATATAGGTGTTCCATGCATTATCTATTACATGATCGCAAATAGCAGAAATCAAAACTGCATAATAAGTAAAAGACACTCATTTTGTCCAACCCATTTTAGTCACACCTTAAGGATGCGTTCAAACACTGCGTGTAGCCAAAACCAGAAGTGGCTGATTAAAACCAGGAGTGGGTGATTAAATACAGAAGTGAAGCACTTATTTCTATTAGACTTTTCCTCGGATTGTTCCACTCCTGGTCTGGGCTACAAAAACTGCAAGAGCACTCGCGTAAAAATATGCAGTGTGTGCACACACCCTTAGGGTACCTTTACACGCCGCAATTTTTGGTGGCGATAGGAGGCAATCTAACGTGCGCGTGCACATTTTTCATTGTTGCCTCAGATTGCTGATGGCACTTTTACACGCTGCAATTTCGCCCTCAACCTAAGGCGATGTGTCGCCCCGGAAATCGCCTACCCCACAGCAGAACCAATCCGGTGGAGTTCCCTCGCCGCTTCACACGCCGCAATCCCCAAAGGAATGTGGGCCTACATGTTCAGCGCCGCGAGAACATAGGCGTGGCAGACTGGTGTATACCGCGCCCCAAACACACTGATTAGACAACGCAACGGCGCTATGATTGGACAGCCTGCGCTGGAAGGCTGGCTAATACATGATGCCATTGCCATTGTGTGGTGGTGAATGGACAGCTGTTCAAATATGGCACGGAGTCAAGTGACAGCCAATGGAAACACAGTGACCACCGCTGTGGCACGTCTACGGGAAATCAATAGGTGACGCAGATTCCATCACTATCGCCCTTTCACACGCCAAAAGCCAGGAATCTCGCCTTCATGATTGCCTCTGATTTTGGAGCAGTGCTGTGAAATCGGAAGCAGGTGACAACATTTTTATCGCCGCCAAATTCCCAAATTACACGCCGCAAGTGTGAGGCAATTTAACGGCGATGGTGCCGGGGCGACATATCGCCAGTCAGATTCCTCTCCGCAGTTGCGGCGTGTAAAGGTACCCTTACAGTTCTTTTCCAGTGAGTGTTCTCATATGAGCTAACACACTGAGTGAGTTTTGGCAGGCTTGAAGACACTACTGTGAGGGTACCTTTACACGCGGCTACATTTCTAGGGTGGCTACAGGTAACTTACTGGTTGCAGTGAAATCATGGAGAGATTATTCCATTTGTACACAGCAACAAGATAGAACCTTGTCTCCATGATTTCACTGCAACCAGTAAGTTACCTGTAGCCACCCTAGAAATGTAGCCGCGTGTAAAGGTACCCTCAGAGTAAATGCATAGAACGTCTTTAATATGCCGGTGTACACACAAAGGTTTCCTAGGTGCAGCCTCTTTAGTAAAATGCCAGAGTTTTTTCCTGTAGCAGATTCTCTGGTGGTTTTGCTGTTCATTTGCAGCTACTCCGTCTTTGGCATCTTTGTCAATTTCAACTGGAGTGAGTAGCTTCCTAGTGGAATCCACCCAACGACTAAACTCGCTTCTTTTTTAAAACAATTTTTACAATTTTTGTAGCACTTTTTCATGCGGGTTACAGGGGAATCCACTTAAAAAAGATGTTGTGTGCAAATATCTTAACACTCCCTGTAAATTTTTGACTACTCAATTAAACTATCTTTACAGGTTAGTGAGATATGTTCACACGCATACTTATTAAACACATTCAGATGAGATTTTGATGAAAATTTAAATTATCCGGAACAAAAGGTTGTTACTGTTGGAAAGTTTAAATTCGGGCCAAGGCTGGCTTCACAACACATTTTTTGGTATCCTGTTCTGTCCGTTTTGAAAAGTACAGACCAGGATCCGTTTTTACCTCCCATGTAACCCTGTGGTGCTGGATTGGTCATCCAATTCTGCCAGTTCAGTCCTGGATTTGTTTCTGTCCTGTGTTTTCCTAGCCCCAAAATCGTAGACTGCTCCGATTTTGGGCTCTGGTGAAAAAAAAAACGGATGAAACCGGACAGAAACAAATTCAGGGAAATACGGCGCCTATAACATGGGGGTGTGGAGCCCACTGGGACGGGGCACTCGGTAACGGACCGAGGTATCACGGTGGTTATCACGGCGGTCCTTGTTCCGGACCGTGTCTTGAGCCCACAAGTAAAAGGGGTTATTTACAGGGATTGTCGTGACGCCGCCCACGGGTTGTGGTCAGTGAGGGGCCTCGTTCACCAAATATGGTAATATAGGATACCCACTCTCCTACTGCAACTTCCCTGTCTGGGTGATCTCCAGGTAAATGCTCCTCCACATCCCTCCAATTTATAAAAACGTCTCTGTCTGCTCCGGGTTCTCGAGCAAACGCATATACCAATTACGACTTAACTTTCACGATCTTTCCTTCGTGACGCGGGGATTTGTTAATGTCTATATCTCGCCAGGCAGCTGCCTTAGCACTTAGGGTACGGGCCACCATTTCTCCCTTCTGGGCCTGCTTTGCTGCGTCTTCCTTCTCCCATCTGCGGGCGCATCTTCGCAGATACTCATCCCTGGTCGCTATCTCTACAGGGCCTGTTCCAGCATCAGGGTGCCCAGGAAAGCCCATCATATCTTCCTCTTGCCCACTATGCTCCCACCAGCAATGGAGCTGTTCTCCTCTCACCTCCATGGATGCAGGGGCCGGTATCAGGGGCTCTGGTAATGGTAGACATCCTTCCTCCAAGGCTCCGAGTGAGTCTGACACCGCGGTTGCACTCCAGGGCATGGATTCAGGCACCAATACATCTACCAACTTTTCCAGCGCCTGACTCTCCCTGCTCCGGGTAATATCAGAGGCATGAGCCCAGCCGGGCTGCAAAGTCAGGAACTGCTGATTCTGGCTACAATCAATCTGAATGCAGGTTCTCAGTTCAACTTGAACCCGTGTTGGTTGTTGAAGCAACAGTCTCAGTACACCCCACCAGTGTCTCGGATCTCTGGTATCTTCCTGCCGCCTTCTGCCATAACTTCTTGGTCACCAAGTTTCTTTTCCTGGCTGGGTTCCTCCACGATCAATTCTTGTGGGCCCTCTGGAATCAACTTGGGTCTCCCAATCACACTATCCAGCCTGGCGTCCTCTCCTTCCGTCCAGATGTCCAGCAATGGCTGCAACACTCCATTCTGTTGCTCACCTCGCCTTCTTTGGGCGTTTCCTTCAGCTTCCGCGATATCCTCATTTGTAGCCGGAGTTTGAGGCAGAGGTTCTTCTTTTGGATTGATGGCTGGCTCCCCTGGAGTTAAGGGGAGCCAGGGCGGGCCTTTCTTTTCCCGCTCTGGACCAGGCCGGCCCATGATGGGGGGTCTTGGTATGCTTCCTCTGCACATGGCCTCAGGCTCCTATGGCCGCCATTATGCCCAGATTTTAGTAGAATAGTCCAAATCACGAGTTTTAGGCACACGGAGTCCGGTTCTGTTGGACCGGGTCCATCCTGTTCGTAACGCCAAGTTGTGGAGCCCACTGGGACAGGGTACTCTGTACTGGACCGGGGTATCACGGTGGTTATTACGGCGGTCCTTGGTCTGGACCATGTCCCGAGCCCACAAGTAAAAGGGGTTATTTACAGGGATTGTCGTGACGTCACCCACGGGTTGTGGTCAGTGAGGGGACCACCGCTGCTGCTTACTTCTGCCAGGAGGATGGATGGGGCTGCAGCCAGATGGGTCGGGCTGCTCCTGACAGGGTTGAAAAAGAGTATAACATGCAGGGAATCACACACGGGAGACTTCAGCAGGGTTCACCGGGTTTTACTGGCAGTTTCCTTCAATACAGTTCACAAGTTCCGTTAACCCTTCTGCAGCCAGGTTTCCCTTCTGAGACCCTTCTCTTTCTTAATACCTTTCAGGCTCTTCTCTACACTTCTCTCCCTGTGGGTTATATGGTGGCAACTCGGTCCCTTGTTTGGCTTCCCCCGATGTGTGGGTGGCATGCCTGGGTCCTATATGTTGCTGTCCCTTCAGCCCATGTGTTAGGAGGTCAGACTTGGAATCTGAGCTCCCTGTCGGTGTGTCTGCGATCTGGCATGTAGCTACAGTCACCTCTGAGCCGACTCTCCGGTCCCAGCCTAGCCTTGGGTGTCCCTATGTTGCAGGGGATCACCGGGCTCTTTCCTACCTGTGTAACTACCGTGTACGTCAGGGGATTCCTTCCTGTCAGTCATCCTCTGTCACCGCTGCTGTTTTCCTCAGACCCAGCTGCACCTGTCCGGTCTCTCCCCTTCCCTTGGGTTACAGGCTGTGGAGCGGGCTTTCTCTCCAAGGGACTGTGCCTCGCTGGATTCTGCGCCTCCAGGGATCCTGCAACCTTCAGGGAGGTGACTCTTTGTCCTGATCTTTGCTGTTCGGCACCCACTGGCCTACTCTTGGTCTTTCCTGCTCGGCACCCTCTGGCTTACTTGGTCTTTACTGTTCAGCACCCATTGGCCTACTGACTACTACTTCCTGTTTCTCACCTTTTGTACCCCGTTCGTTACCTTGACTACGTCCCACCCACTGTGACTGGCCCTACCACCCCTTGCCCGCCTAGAGTCCCGGGCAATGGTTGGGTCTTGTGTCGGTGGGTGTATGTATGAAGGTGGTTTGTGCAAAACCTATCTCCACCTGCCTCGTTGTAGTTTTTACCTGTGACCACCCTGGTCACAGAGGCGCCACAGGGGTCTATGGGCACCAGATCCGGGAAAAAACAGGATCATTTCTTGGATTCGGTTTTAGTGTATTGAGCATGCTCAGTACACTAAAACTGCTCTGTTCCTGTAATTTCACTTTAGCAGTGTATCTACAAACCACTGCTTAAGTGAAATTAAAGAAAGGAATGGTTAAAAATAAAAAATAAATCCTCACCTCTCCGCCGAGTGTCCCATGATGCGAGGCGTCCATCTCCGATGCCTGCAGGACGTTAATCAGCTGACTGGGAAGGGGCGGCAACTCGATAGCTGATGTATCACATGACCGCATCAACTGAGTAGTTTAAATCGCCCGCCAAAACCGATCGGCGGGCATGCGATTTAAACTGCTCAGCTGATGCGGTCATGTGAGAAATCAGCTGATTGGGTCACCCCGCCCCACTCAGTCAGCTGATTAAAGTCCTTGCAGCCATTGGAGGTGGATGACGCGCATTGCAGGACACTCGGCGGAGAGGTGAGCGTTTATTTTTTTATTTTTGACCATTCCTTTATTTAATTTCACTTTAGCAGTGTATGTACGATGTAACAGTGCCGACACCACTTGCCTGGCTCGGCTCCCCCAGCTCTTTCTGTTTCCAGATTCCTCAAAATCCCGGAACACGATTCCACGGACAAGAACAAAACCGTGGTGTGAAGCTAGCCTTATCAATGGTCACCAAGAGATTCCCTGGGGTGATATGGCATTGTTGTAGAGGCAGCTGGATGTAGATATTATGGTTTCAGGGTATACACAAAAATGTGTTTCTAAATTAGTGTAGTGTAATAAAGCTGTGACTAATGGTTCAATCTGATGAGCCTATTCTACATTCACGTGCTATTCATATACCAAACGATGGGTCCTCAAAGGGATAATGATACAACTCACAGCTAAAAACATCTAAAAATGGTTAAAAGGAAAGCATTGGACTTTTCTGAACCTTCTAGGAGTCCTTACCTAAATACTTTTGAACATTTGATGAAACATACATTCTGGAGAAGTGACCCTTCACACCCGAGACTATTGAAGCAACTTGCTTATGAGGTGTGGGCCAAAATACCTGGACAGGTACAGAAGACTCATTGAGTTAAAGAAATTGCAAGGATTATTTGCAGTCATTGCCTCAAAAGTTAGCTCAACAAAAAAATAAGGGTACCATTAGTTTTGTCCAGGCCAGATTCATTAGTTTTTTTTTGACTGAGCTGCAATTCAATCACAATCTCTGACTTTCACTAGTTAATATTCAGTAAAATTAAATTGAAACTACTTTTGTCAGTTTCAAATTATTTCAGTAAAAAAAAATCAGTAAAAGAAAAAAAAAATTAAAATAGTGCCTGGATATTGCTAATCACTAAAACCCAGGATTAGAATTAATAATTGCTTTATTTTTTTAATTCTCCTGCTCCCACCCTGGGGACTAGGTGCTGGTGCGGCAGCTATTACGATCCACTGTGCAGTTTCTCTGAAATCCGGGCTTCACCTTCCCGCCTCTCTCTCTCCATCCCAGGATCAGCGTTAGTGGCAGGTCATTTCTTCTCTGGTGTTCATGTGCTATCGCTCCTGAGTCTTTGATCCACCGCTGTGACAGGATGTATTCCCGCCATCTAACACATCGGCTTCATCCCTTCAGTCAAAGCATGGCTAAAGTGCTGGGTGCTGACGGAATCTGTACCTTGGAGATCATTATCCCAACCACAGCTCATCAGCGTCAGAACATATTAGGAGTCCGTCGATGCCCTGGATCCAGGAGTCATGACCCATGACCGGGATTCCCATATTTCTTTGAGATCTCTGCTGTATGTTTATTTCCAGTGTTGTGCCTGACCTGCACAACCAATAAAACAATATAGGTAAATGTATTTACCTATATCTTATGCATCTTTGCCACAAGATATGCACAGAAACGCTTCTCTTGTCTTTTGTTTCAGTAAAAAATAAATATATATATAAATATACTTATATATTTATATATATATATATATATATATATAATATGTAATGGACCTTCCTCCAGCTGGCGGAAGGTCCATTGTTACTGAAATGTCGCCCTGTGCACACCTGATGGCACAGTAATGCCTTGAAAAGCGATATCATCCCAGGTGTGCTGCTTTCTATTTCTTTTAGTCTGTATACTATGGACAATTGAAGATTGTTTGCAGTAAAGAAGTTGCACCCTTGTTTCCCTATATAACTGGGATGCTTAAAAATTGTTTTCACATATATATATCATACATACATACAGTTACAAATATAGCTCACCATGGGGGTGGCGGTGGAGTGTGATCACAAAAGACAGGGTCCCATTTGGCAGGGTTGATGATGCTGTGGGCCAAGGGCTTGTAGTATGGGGTGTTGCAGTGGCACGAGGCGGGTGGCATCAATATGCCAGGGGTGGACGCAATGGACTTCTCTGAAAATGGCCACAGAGGCAACGTGTGCACAGATGAAGATCTCTCTGAGAGCTGAGAACTCTATCTGCCCACGTGCTGCCTCTGATGTGATGGACTTCAAGAAAATAGCTGCGGGGGCGGTGCATGCACAAATGGAGATATTGGCTCTCTGCAGCTGTTTTCCTGAAGTCCTTTGTGTCTAACCCTTGCATATCAATAGCGCCCACATTGTGCCCCAACCTCTGAGCTCCAGGCCCACAGAATCCCCAACCCTGCTGATTGGGACTCTGCCTTATTTGACTCTGCCCACCGCTGCCTCCGCCCCCTGGTGAGCTATATACGGACCGTACAATGGACATTAGCATTATTAAATGGATCACATTTAACATTGAAAATATTTTTTTTCCTTTTTTCCTGCTCTAAATTTGAGGTGCGTCCTATAATCAGCAAATTCTGGTACATTACAGATGTAAAAAAAAAAGACAAATGAAAAATTGTCAGTTTTTTTCTGAATGAAAATTGGATGATTTTAAATAAGCTCCTTTGAACTCAGCCTACATGATTGCAGGGTGACGTTGGATTACCTGCAGGATCAAAAGAGGAAGAAAAATGTGCAAAAGTTCCTTTCAACAAGATTAAGAGAGCATGTCAAACAACAAAATACTGAAGGTGTCAAACCTCTTGCCCATACTGCTGATGTACTTCTACTTCCTCTTTTAAATTTATACCTGCACAATGGTGCTCATGTCCTCAGACTGTGCAGGAAACAGCATCTATTCTTACCCACTTCAGTTGAGAGATTAGCCTGAGTGCTGCTGTGTAGGGGAAAAATAATGATTGGCACCGCCGCTAGTCTCCAACCACCCTCTGTCATTGTCTACTTGTACGACCAGCACTATGCAATGGTCCACAGCAGGGTGACAGCCCCTGCTCCCACTAAGTACTGGGACCTACAGGAATAGATAATGGGAGAAAACCAACTGTGACCAAGCAGACACAAACATAATGCAACTGATGGTATAAAACATGTACCCGGATTAGAAGAAAAAAAAACCAGAAGGAAAATAGTAACAGAGGGGAAGTCTAAGGAGCTGAGACACAGAACAAAGAGAGAAAACAAACCCAAGTCCAGAGAGTAGGAAGCTTGGGTCGGGAAAGGACACTGATCACTGGCAAAATCAAAATGGAACTACAAACTAAAATAGCCCGCCTAGGAAATCATGTGATTCCTCTAGCATACATGATCCAAAGGGTGTGGTGAATGCTAATGTCAGCACCAGTGGCGTAACTTCAGGCCCTGGGGCCCTGATGCAAAAGCTCCAACGGGGCCCCCAATTATTGCAAATCCTTAATAGTATTAGTCTTTTTCTACGGGCCAAAGGGACTTTTGGGGCCCCCCTAGGCTGCAGGGCCTGGGTGCGATAGCAAACCCTGCACCTGTTGTAGTTATGCCTCTGGTCAGCACCATGCACCACACCCACTAGAACATGGGCAAAATCTAATCTAGTCAGAAGGCTTATGAAGAGAACTCCTGATCAACTGCACGGTGCGATGTGCAGACACAGATATCCCAGGAGTCTTATCAATCAGATTTTCTGACCAGTTTTTACTACTGAACAGGGATGAGAAAAAACAAATTCACAAGACCCTGGTCTCATGACATATCTGTATTCTGAGGCAGTCGGACCAGAGAACTGCTACATTTTTAGTTGTTGGCATCCTCAGCAAATCAGATTAGAAGGTCCATGCAACATCATGACTACATTATGAAATGTGTCTCAATATGATATCATGACGTTGCATTGTGAAATGATCATAAAAGGTACTGAAGATGGTGTCAGGTAGTAAGAATTTTACAGTGATTTGGTCTATAAAGAAATGAAGAAAAAAGGGGGGGGGGGCTCTCCTTGTGTAGGATCCGGTGATATTAAGGGGAGAAAGGGTTTATAATCTTTTGCTGCTCACCTGGTGTGGTTATGCTGCTGGCATAACCACAGATCAGCGCCTTGCTGCGTAGGTGCAGCCGCCGTAGTCCTCCGTTCCGGGGTTTCCCCCGATCACATGACCTGTCAGCTGGGCTCCACGTCACCGCAGGTTCTCGCCGCTGCAGGAATTGAACAGCATAACGAACTATGCTAAAAAGTCCTGTGTCCAGCAGCACCGCTCCGCTCAATAGGAAAGGATCACTCCAAAACGAAAGAACAGCGGATGTAGCGGGCGCTTAGACAGGACTGCAGGACACGTAATTAATACTCCAAGGATTTAATAAAATTGCAATAAAAATACTGGTTATTTCCACAACATGTTTCGGCAAATACCTGAGGAAGGCGCAAATCGCCGAAACATGTTGTGGAAATAACCAGTATTTTTATTGCAATTTTATTAAATCCTTGGAGTATTAATTACGTCTCCTGCAGTCCTGTCTAAGTGCCCGCTACATCCGCTGTTCTTTCGTTTTGGAGTGATTTGGTCTAGGACTGGTGTAGGGAACTCCAGGCCTCGAGAGCCTCAAACAGTGCATGTTTTCAGGATTTCCTTAGCATTGCACAGGGGTTGGAATCATCACCAGTGCAGGTGATTATAATATCACCAGTGCAATACTAATGAAATCCTGAATATCTGCACTGTTTGAGGCTCTCGAGGCCTGGAGTTCCCTACCCCTGATCTAGGAGAATGGGCATGGTCACTTGAACAACATCCTGTAAGTTGATTTTTCTCCTTTCAAAACCCAATATGTTAATAGAACTGTTGAGCTAGGAAGAATATCAGGTGCTGTTTTCAAAACAACATATGTAAAATGTGAGAATATGTCTCAGCTAAGTCTTTAAAAAAAAAAATTGTCTGAATACTGCTACAGATAATGAGGTCAGTGCAATTAGTGAGAAGCTGTCTGATGCTCAAACATATTGACAAAAAGATTAGCAAAACAGTTGTAATGATATATAGTGATAGTGCGCAAGATTTAAGATACATGAAAAGGATTTCAACAAAGATTATGCTCGAGAATCAAACATTGAAATGAAGCGCAGTGGTCACTACTACATAGCACTAAATGACTGATATAAGAGAACACATAAGCCACCATGATAACAAATGAAGCATTATTTAAATGCCAAAGTCTATTTGTGCCCGCCATGAACAACCATTTATGATAAGCTTACCTGCCTTTTAGTGGTTATCTCTAGCCGGACATGACTTGTCATAAAGCACACATCCTGCATTTGTTCCACAAATGTGACAAATGTGACAAGATCTGAATATGTGGTGCCCCTGCGGATCCAGTCGCCACAGAGGTACTGCACCCCTGTTAAGAGTGTAGTATCCCACTCACTGGTAAGGGGGGTACAGACCAATACCCAGATCACACTAGCAATGATTGTAGTGGAGTTGGGTGGTAGTAGGAAGGAAGTATTTACAGGGAGCACTTGGGAGGAGTGAGGTCAGAAAAAACACACGTAGAGGACGTGGGACATGTGACAAAGGGTATAAAAAGAGCAAGAAACATCTAGAATGCAGGAGACAACAGTGAGAAGAAAGACAGTTAAGGCTGGCTTCACATTTGCGTTTGTGTCTGCATGCTGATGGCATGCAGACACAAACGCAGTGCAAAGCAGGGCCTAAAGATGTGTCCGCAGCGGATAATGTCCGCCTGCGGACACATCACTGTGGAGCCCAGCAGCCAATCAGCGGTGTCCGGGGGCGGAGATCAGCACCGGAGATCTCCGCCTCCCGGCCGCCGGTAAGCTCCGGGACATGTCGGCGGGGAGAACAGCTGATCTGACAGCTGTTTGAATCTCCCGCGCCGACACCGAGAGGAGATGTCGGCGCGGGAAGATTCAAACAGCTGTCAGATCAGCTGTTCTCCCCGCCGACATCGCTAGCAGATTACCAGTGGCGGGGAGGAAGAGGACAGCAGTGGCTCCAGCTGATCTCCCGGTGGCCGTCGGTGAGCTCCTGTGACATCACCGGCGGCCACCGGGAGATTTTTCAATGGGTCCGCAGCGTTCTCCTGCGCTGTCAAGCGCAGAACACTGCGGACCCATTGAAGCCAATGCATTTTTTGTGCGCTTGGGGACGCTTGCTGATTTTCCAAGCTCCCCGAACGCACAAAAAAATGCAACTGGCTGCGTCCCGGGTGCGGATGCTGGACACCGGAAGGAGCAGATATCGTCCGCATCAGCACCCGAACGCAGCAAACGCAAGCACTATGCGTTCCTATGTTAAACATAGGAACGCAGTGCGCATGCGTTTGACAGCGTATGGGAACGCAGCAATACGCTGCGTTCCCATACGCAAATGTGAAGCCAGCCTAACAGAGAGAGTGACCAGCTGAGGAGAGGTGTTAGAACAGCTGAGGAGAGGCCATTGAACGCCAAGCTCGAGTTGGAGGGAAGCTAGAGAATAAACGCCTGAGAAGTGTCCAGAGGACTGGAGTAAGTGGGAGCTCATCCTAAAGCCGAAATCTAGAGCAGAACATCACCCAAGTGGCTCCAGGAGGAAAAGGGGCTCCCAGAGGAATGGAAAGTGAGCGATCCACCCATGGGTCTCGTATCCATTGTCAAGCGCAGGCAAGTGGAGGGACTGGGCCACAAGGGGCACTGGGAACCCAAAACACTAGTGAAGAAGACCAGGCTCAGCTAGCAACCTGAAGACTGTGTGACACTTCCAAGGTGACACGGTCGACAACATAGCACATCTGCTGAAAAGGTGGCAACCTTAGGGCTAAAGGGAGACACTGCAGGGGAACCCCTAAGAAAAAGCCCACAGTCACTGGCTCTGAGCTCTGTGTGGCGAGGCGCAAGGCAGGACGGGAGAGGCAAGCGCTGTGTGAGACGACCTGGAAAGGACAGAGAAGGGGTGCCAGTTACGTACCATCCTATTACCAGGGAGAAGCTGGGCTGGACTTCTGCCTCTGAGAACACAGTGCTCAGTGGGCTGCTGCCCAAAGGCTGTTAGTAAAGACCTGAAGACTGCAGCCCACTGTGTCTGTGAACTTTCTTTATGCGTCTAAAGTACCAGAAACACAACTACCATCTCACTCAGGTATCTCTGGCCACGCTAGGGGAAAGTCCTACCCGTAGAGGGCTTAAGAACATTGCTACCTCCTAACCATCGGCCCCTAGGAAGACTGTCATGCAGCGGCAGCCATCTATAGCCACATCCTGTGGGTGGTGTCACATGTAAATTAGCAAGAATCCCCAGGTCCAGTTATCCCTTCCCAGAATGAAGCCCCCACACCAGATCCCTATTCAGATAGAAAAGACGGCACTCACCGGTCAGCGTTGCACTTTTATTCAAGTTTGCTGGTTACATGTTGCAGGGAGGCGGAAAGGCAGAGGTGACAACGGCACCGTTTTGCGCTTCTTGCGCTTCAATGGGTCACCAGCTGCATCTGCGGGGATTGCTTGAGACTGTTGTACACACTGGTGCCCCATTCCTACACCAGATCCCTATCCCTAATGGTACCTTTACACGCCGCGACGGCAGGCTGGATACATCGCGCTACAAGCTACAATTGTAGCTTGTAGCGTCCATATCGCCTGTAGTAGCGGCGTCTGAAGAGGCGACGCTACAGCCGGCGACAGATACATCTGTTTATGGTCTCTGCTCATAAACTTAAGGCAACATCGCCGATGGTAGCGAGCTGTATCGGCGTGTAAAGAGGCAACGGAAGGGAACTCTGGACACCCGGCGATGTGGTTGCCATGTATCTAAGGCGTGACACAGTCGCCATGTTACCGTGCCCCATCTGCGATCATTGGAGGTCGCTCCTGCTTTATGATTGGTAGTCGCAGCATAGGGCAGGATATTTAAGGAGCTGACCAGTCACACTACACAATTACTCGAGCGTGCTGTATTAATCAGCCTACTGCGATGCCTGGCCAATCCTGATGATATTGCGCTGTCCTATCATCGTACGGACGGCTCGTAATCCTAGATTGTTGCACGCCTATGTGCTATCCCTGCTGCACCGGGTCCGCCCATAGTAGCTGGTTGTAGCGGTGTGTACATGAGCTACAGCTGGCTACTTGAGACACCCGGCGATGTAGCTAGCTACAGATGTAGCGTGGCGTAGCGCACCTTGTCGCGGCGTGTAAAGGAGATGCGTTCACCGTTTGTAGCCGTTTGAGCGTGCTCGTGCACGTGAAGTAGCGCGATGTATCCAGCCTGCCGTCGCGGCGTGTAAAGGTACCATAAGAGAATGAGCCACCCACACCGAACTTTTAATGACACCGCCAGGTCACGGAGCCAGGTCTCGTTCCCTGTGATCCCCACGATGGAACCTCAAAAAAGCCTGTTCCGAGTATCCTAAGGCCCTGGAAGGGAGTGTCAAATAGTCACATGATCTTAAGGTCTAGTCACACATAATGACGCACCAATGATCCCGATAATGATAACGATGTACAGAGATCGCTGGTGCTTCATTTTTCACATCGCTGGTAAAATGTCAAACAGGCATCTCACCAGCGATGTGAAAAACGATACACTAGCGATCCAGAATTATACTGAGGTCGTTGGGAATTGTCACTCCATAGCGTAGCATTGAGATTGTTGGTCATTGTCCCTGTCAAACATAACGATGCAGCACTCCCAGCGGGAGCGCAACGACATAGAAATGACCCAGAGCAGTGTGTAATGATCAACAATCTCACAGCAGGGGCCAGATCGTTGGTTTGTGTCACACAGAATGAGATCGCTTACGGGATCGCTGTTGCATCACAAAATTTGTGACGCAACAGCGATCTCGTTAGCGATCTCATTAGCGATCTCGTTCTGTGTGACAGGGCCTTTAGAATAATATAGCAATATTTGGTGACAGTATTGTAAGTGGCACTTTGCTGATTGAATACACAGCCAAAAATATGCAGCAACGTGGACTAGAAATTCCAACACGTTGATAAATCAATACTCTAAAGTATTCTGCCTGCTCTGAGGCTAAACTGTACACCCTACCCCATATGGAAGAGAGCTAATAAATAGAATGGCTATTGAGTATTTGTAAGTCCCATATGTATGCATGCAGATTAGAAGACAACCATCATAGAATCTCGAAACTAAATTGATCCTCCACCTCACAAAATAAATGAGGCCATACATTTCAAATGTATAGTCAAAGCCATTAAGTATATCTCTGCTTTAATGTCTGAGAATGGCACTCTGTCTTCATCTCCAAAATGGCCACTGCAGCTTGGCATTGGAAGCATTGTGTAATGTCTGAAACACTGCCTCCCTACCTATTCTTTGTCCGATAATAATGTAAGACATGTCTGGCATGCAGTTTATCTGCAGGAGACAATATGATCAGTATTCAGAATTTTGCCATTCCTGATCGATATTTCCCCCAGACAGTAGAGTATCCTGGGCTCCCATACACATTAGACTGTTGGCCGAACCCATCAATACTGCAAGGAAACCATGAATCCCTCTTAAAGGGAATCTCTCAGCATAGAACTCATACCTGAACTATTCTAATCTGAGGATAGTTGAAGGATGTAATTCATTTCTTTGAATTCACTTTCACTTTGCAGTAGTAAGCAAACAATAGACCTGTGCTTTGTAGGTTTCTAGGAGTCCATTGTACTATGGCTCTGAAATTAGAGGTTGTATTATAATACAGAGCACTGCTTAATTACCATATAAAACCCACTTATTCTGAGATTTAAAGCAGCATTTGAGGAAATTTAAAAAGGAAGAACAGAACTTTAATTTAAGCAGGTCATCTGCCAATGATTTAGCACTGGGTTCGCAGTGAAACTTGCGGTGCACTTCGGGATGGGGCTTTCAGCTGCTCTTCAGTCCACGGGGCGTGCGGCTTTACACACCGGAGGGCGCGGGAGCTCCCGGCTATTCCTGGCCGGGATGGGCTCCTTGGCACTGGGTATTGTCACGTTTAGAGGGATTCTGATTTACAGCCGTTCAGTCCTAATCCCACAGATGGTAGCTTTGCCTTATTGGCTCTTCAGCCAAGTACATGCACCAAATGTCTGAACCTGTGAATCCTGTGGTACTGGGCATATGAGTAAGAATCCACACAAAATCTGCATTGAAAGCCGTATGGGTTTTTATTGCAGATTTTGGTTCAGTCTTTGTTGTGGTTTTCACTCATTACATAGCAATTAATGAAGTGACAACCCACGTGCTACAGATTTTAATATTTGCAGCGTACCTTGAAACAGCTGTAGATTTTTATGCTGTGAGTGAATAGGATTCTTAAAACCCAATTATCTAAGATTGTTCTGCACCTTATTAAGAATTTTCAGTGTGAATTCTGAAACCAAAAATCTGCAACAGATACTCAATGTGTGAATCAATGTTACATCTTTTATTACATTTTAACGGTTAAAAAATAAAATCTGAGCAAATGACAAACCAGCCCACCAGTTTACACCTCAAAATGAGTATATTGGGGTTATAAAAAGATTAAGGAACAAAAAATATCATTCAAGAAGCTGAAACAGCATCACTTTGGAGATGCAGGTTTTTTTTGTTACACTGATCTTATACATTTAAGATCTGACTCGCCCCAGTGGGGGCCGTTTGGTACTCAGGGCTGGGCCCTCTGGATGTCGTCCTCGGGGTCTCTGGGATGTCACAGTGGCATGACCCAGTCCGTGGTCCCCTATTGGGCGGTCAGTAAAAAGGAGATTGAAAAGGGGTAAAAAGAAAAGTAAAAGTAAAATGAAAAGAGTTTGTTGTGACGCCACCCGTGGAAGGCGGTGGTAGGGGCCGCTGCTGCTATGTGGGACCTCTGGGGATGGTGGAGCTGCAGCTGTCATGGTTTAGCTTCCCATGGAAGGAGCGGTTCCCCAGGGCAACCGTTTGAGTCTATGGAGATAGCAGGCCGTTGAGGGTGCAGGACTTAGCATGCGGAATAACGAACAGACACAGGGATTGTAGTCTCCGTTACCTTTACTGAAGGGTGTAGTAGGTTCATCCAGGGTACTGTCCACAAGAGGTGTTAGGAGTTCCGGAGCCTGGCAGCAAGTTGAGGTCCTCCACACCTGGCGAGTTCTAAGGCCTCCCTACTGGCTGCTTGGTGGGTCCTGGCTTCCGGTAGCTATGCTGCGACCCTCTCCTCTCATGTGTGCTGTCTCTGGCCCGTATGACAGGCAGCTTGAGCCCTTCTTGGGTTACTCTCCGCTGGCTACTTCTCCCTGAGCTCTCTGGTGCTGCTGTGTCTCCTGGGCTGGGCAAGAAACCTCTGCCACCATCTCCAGAGATCAACTAAAATGATTGCCCCAAGCAGCTGAAGATACAAGAAAAGACCCTGGCCATACCCCAGTCTCGACCAGGGAAAGAAGAGATAATACCCACCATACTGGGAGATTTCCTCAAGATCTGGACCCAGATCAATGGAGCCATTGTAGTCCCTGTACTGACCTTCCCCCAAGTGGCAGCACAACCACCTGTGCAGATTTCAAGGAGGGCTGAGGAACCAGCATTGGGACTGGAGCCAGAAAGTCAGCCCCGTGCTGTTGGTGAGCCTGTCAGTCCCATGGTGAGCCAGAGTCTGACTGTTTCCATACCAGAACCACTCAGATCCACACCTAGATCAGCAAGTAGTGCAAACACCTCATCAGTAATAGACACTACAGACCAGAATAGCCAAACAGAAACACCTGTGCTGTGTAGGTCCACACGTAGTAATATAGGTCAGACTCCAGCCTGTTACAGGGATAGCTAGCCAGGGAAGTGGAAAAGTGTAACAAGGGTTACAATGTAAATATGTTTTATTTTCTTTTAAGCAACTGTGTTGATATGTGTGTTTTTCTAAGTAACTAAGTGATAATACAACCACAAAGCGTATCTTGCCTACAAGAGACTAGCCAGTTTGAGGGACCCGTAGGAGAGGGTCTGAGGAAGTGGAGCAGTAGGTCTGGGAAGTGGAGCGAGTGCTGATCTTTGAATTCCGTAAAGTCTATCCCAGGGTGTTGCATGGCCAGGGCCCGCAGCTGGACCTTGTTGGCCGGGCACTGAAGGCCCTCGATAAATTGGTCGGTCAGCAGCTTATTCTCACCCCGTGCACTCTCGGGGTCGGCCTGCTTCATGGCCCTCAGCACCTCTTGCAGGTTCAAGGCATAGCTGCGCACAGTGTCCTGCACCCCTTGCACCCGAAAAACCTGACTTTTAGCTCTGCGGCCATTCGTGTGTCGAAGGCCTCATTCAGTTTAGCAAATATTTGTTTCACAGTCTGTTTGTTAGTGGCTAGCCAGGACTTTGCCGCGCTGGGCCTCACTGGTCAGCTGCTCCATCAAAATGGTCACCTGTAGCTTCTCTGTCATGGGGTACACTCCAAACACACTTTTCATCCGCTCTCAGAAGTCGCTGAGGGTGTCAGCCTCCTCTGAGTACTGCGGGAGCCATGACGCTTCCAGGAGGTACAGCATGGTGAACGGCAAGATGGCGGTGGCCACGGGCGGTGGCATTGCCGGGTGCTGCAGTCTGCTCCAATGCTCTTCGTCTGGGGCGTACACCGTTCTCCCCCTTGGGGAACCAAAGCCCTGCCTCAGCTTTCGGTTATCAGATCGCTTCTCTTTCGGCATAGAGTTCAACACGTGTCACGGGGTTTCGGGTTTAGGCCTTCCTGCAGAGAGTTCTTTTGCAGGACTTCCAGTGTCGCATGGACTGACGTCAGAGCATAGGGCCTTAGTTTCCGTTTGCGCCCTTTCCACAGCCCTGCCCATGATGACATGCCCCTCACTTTTCCACGCACCAAGTGGGATGAAAAGGAAAATGGCGAAGGTTCACAGCTCAATACAGTCTAAGGCACACAGTACCCATTAATTTTGGGCATTGATCCTGTTCGTGACGCCATAATCTGACTCGCCCCAGTGCGGGCCGTGTGGGTACTTGGAGCCGGGCCCTCTGGATGTCGCCCTCGGGGTCTCTGGGATATCACGGTGGTGTGACTCGGTCCGTGGTCCCCTATTGGGTGGTCAGTAAAAAGAGGATTGAAAAGGGGTAAAAAGAAAAGTAAAATGAAAAGAGTTTGTTGTAACGCCAACCATGGAAGGTGGCCAGTAGGGGCTGCTGCTGCTATGAGGGACCTCTGGGGAAGGTGAAGCTGCAGCTGTGATGGTTTAGCTCCACATGGAAGGAGCGGGTCCCCAGGGCAACCGTTTGAGTCTATGGAGGTAGCAGGCCATTGGGGGTGCAGGACTTAGCATGTGGAATAACCGACAGACACAGGCACAGACACACTTTACTTTACTTCCTTTACTGAAGGAAGTAGTAGGTTCGCCCAGGGTACTGTCCACAAGAGTGTTAGTGGTCCAGAGCCCGGGAGCAAGTTGAGGTCCTCTACACCTGGCAAGTTCTGAGGCCTCTCTACTGCGCTGCTCTTGGTGGGTCCTGGCTGCCTGTAGCTATGCTGCAGAAATCTAAGATAGGGGTGAGAATGCGCATATAGGGTCTTATCTTTTAGGAGACAGGTTTTAAGTGGTGAAATATAGGAACTGCTCACCTGATAGGGTTGTGTAGCACACAACCAGCGTGATCGCTCAGAACAATACAGCTGCTGCCAGGACCGTACCTCCACAGATCACTGTGGTCACGATAAGTTTCTGCAGGACAAAGTACCTCGTGGCCCGAGCTGCTGTGATCATATGATAGAAAGACCAGATACAGCGGTATGTCTGGGTATAGTAGTAGCTGTTTATATTCCTACGCGTTTCGGAGTCGTATCCCAAACTCCTTCCTCAGGAAACATTCCCTGAGGAAGGAGTTTGGGATACAACTCCGAAACGCGTAGGAAAATAAACAGCTACTACTATACCCAGACATACCGCTGTATCTGGTCTTTCTATCATATGATCACAGCAGCTTGGACCACGAGGTACTTTGTCCTGCAGAAACTTGTAGCTATGCTGCGACCCTCTCCTCTGCTGTGTGCTGTCTCTGGCCCATATGACAGGCTTCTGGAGCCCTTCTTGGGTTACTCTCCGTTGGCTACTTCTCCCTGAGCTCTCTAGTGCTGCTGTGTCTCCTGGGCCTCGTTGTGGGCGAGCGACTTGGAATCTCTCACCCTCAGGTGTTGGCTGCTGGGCCTAGAGTCCCTCACAACCTCGGACTCTGGTGTCCACTTCTGGACTTGGTGCTGGGGCTAGCCGGCACTCGCTCCACTCTCCAGACCTAGTGCTCCACTTCATCAGACCCTCTCCTACGGGTCCCTCACGCTGGCTAGTCTACGTCCTGGGATGAGCCTTACTCCGCTCCAGTCCATGAGACCTCTTCACAGTTCTCCTAGGAACTGCCTAACCCCGCCCCAGACCAAAATTTATAGGAGGGGACCTCCCCCTAGGTCAGGTTTCCAAGCTCTCCCCTTCTGGGCTAGCTTTGGGTAGGAGTGTGATTGGTTCACCTGGTGTGGGTACCTTCCCTTGCTTCCAAGCACAGCATAGCCCCCTGGGGAGACAACGATATTGTGGCAACCGGACCCTGGGGTGCCACAGATCTATATGTGCTATTCTACAAAACTAATTTAAGTAAAATTCCTTTGCTTTAATCTGCAATATTTGCAAAGCTACACCGTATTGTATGTATTTGCATTTAATTCTGCATTACTAACCACATATTTCCTGTGTGATGTGGAAGCTTTATTTTAAGTACAGTATGTGTACTACATTTACAATTTTTTGTATTCTATTACTTCAAAAACACGGTAGAAAGGGCAAAAAGCATAAAAAAACTTTATGCAATTTACTTATTGTAGATTTCCTAATCTTCATTTTTCTAATTTTCTGTGTAGTACATGACTTTGTAAAAACTACAACTGGGAATAAATGATAAATTGTCATTGATTCCGGAATGATAATCTATATCAACAAGCAGTGTTTGATAAAGAAGAGTGTAAATTCTGTAAAAGCCAAAATTGACTCATTGCTACCAAACACTATGGTTACCAACCTGTCTCTACTCCAGGGCCAGGCTCTGCACCCTTCTTCCATGAACACAACTCTTTGCTGTGCCCTACATCAGGTTTGTTAAGTGGTACGGCGCTTTATAATGACATAATAACTCTTTAAGGGCCGCTTCACACTGCGGCATGATCCAGTCCGGTTCTGTCTGGGAGGACCCAGACAACCGCAGTCCGGATCAGCACACAAGACTGGGGGGCTATTATGCCCTCCGGTCCTGTGTGCAGCGCACGCAGCTGCAGCCGCTGACAGGTCAGGACTGCGGCGCCCGCAGTCCTGACTTATCAGCAGAAGGAACTGCGTGCGCTGCACACAGGACCGGAGGGCATAATAGCTCCCCAGCCCTGTGTGCTGATCCGGTCCGCGGCTGTCTGGGTCCTCCCGGACAGAACCGGAACGGATCATGCCGCAGTGTGAAGCGGCCCTTAGTCAATGACATTATTAGCCCAAGTTCACACCACGGCCTGATCAGGACCGGGGCTGTCCGATGTAAACCTGACAGCCCCAGACCCGATTTTGACATAATACAGCCCTATGGGGCCGGATGGAACCGGATGACAGCTATGTGCCATCCGATTTCCATCTGTCCAGGAGGATCAGGGTGAATTCGGACCTTTCTCCCGGACACAAAAACGTTGCTTGTCACTTTGAAGTATAATCCAATGTAACCAATCTTGTATCCTTGAGCACTTTACAACAGCTCCATTGTCCCTTGTTCTTGTCCAAATAAAATTTGTTTATGGTTATGCAAAATGAAGCCTCTACTCAATTTTTATGTTTAGAATCTGTGATGAGTAGCTTCTGTGAAGTAGGGCCCACAAAATCTGTGTGCCTTGCTTTGCTGTGGATGGAATTTTTTGTATTAAATATATAGGATATGGGGTCATATGAGGATAGAATCTACAATATGGGTTTTTGTTCCCTCTGTTTTCGTTTTTCTCCCCTAGAATATGAATGAATGTATATTTTTTAGGGGGTTTGGCCTTTTTTGATATGGGAACATATAGGGGTTAAATCTTTAGTGGGATAGTATGAAGGAATTTCCTTTTCCCTTTAATGTACTCAAGGCATCATGCCCATTTCAAGAATATTAGAATTGATTCTGATGTGAGAGTTAGATTCAGTGTTGGGGATAGTTCGAGATGGGGCGGATCTGCAATACTGATGGTATTTAGAGGGAATTGGTAAATATTTGGGGATTTTGATTCAATATTTATCCACTTGAGGATTAATATGGTTTGATAATGGGGTCATTCCATGTCAAGTGATCCAAAAATGAATATTTTTTTTCCCTGACGTCCTCAGATTTTTTAAATTTTTTTTCTATATGAAGAACAACTTTAGTTAATTACAAAAAAAAAAGTTTTGAATTTTTTTCTTTATCAGTTAATTTTTTACAGATTTTTAAAGTTTTAAAAAAGTGCGAATTTTGGCCTGGTATGGCTTACATTTTCTATCATATCTTGGGCTAGAAATAAGATAGAGAACCAAAATAAACACCAATCTACTCAGAACTATACAGGCTTTCACCAGATATGTCACAAGAGGATCTTTGTTAATATTTTACCCATGTGATCGCAAGCGCAAAACTTTAAAATGCATTTCCGAAAAATCGGCGCGCTTTAAATATTTAAAAAACAGCCCATGTGTCTGCTTTGCTCTTAGCCACATCTGTACCAAATTTCAAGTTGGGATCGCGATGGGATCATATTTTAAAATATTTTAATATTAATAGCGTCAATGGGTCATTCTATATCAAGTGATCTAAATATGAATATTTTTTTTTACCTGACGTCTTTAGATTTTTTTTTATTCTTTTTCTTTATGAAGTACAACTTTAGTTAATTACAAATTAAAAGTTTAGAATTTTTTTCTTCATCAGTTAATTTTTTACAGATTTTTAAAGTTTAAAAAAAGGGTGAATTTTGGCCTGGTATGACTTTACATTTTTTTTATCTCAGGCTAGAAATAAGATAATGAAGTGGGAGAGGCATCATTTTACTCAGAACGGTAACAGCTTTCATTTGATATGTTACAAGACTATGTTTCTTTATATCAAATTCAAACTATTGACGGGCAATTGTGAAAAAATGACTGATTGTGTTCTTGGTTATATTTGTGCAGAGACTCAACTTGGGACCTGTCAAATTTATATATTTTTTATTTTATGGTTGTATGAGTTATCACAACTTATTGAATAAAACATTTATATGCAACAAAAAAGAAACACAAAAAACAAATCCCATAAGTGCCAGGATAAATACATCTTAATCATCAGAACACAACGCTCAGCATTTTCAACTTGAATGTATTGAACACACCAAAAGAAGAAAGGTGATCATATCCTCAAGTTTGATTAAACAAGATTAAAAGAACCAAAAATGTTAACCCCTATTTATACATATAAATTTGTTTTCTATTCTATCACTAAACATGTGATTTATGAAGTGTTTAATAAGAATAGTACAGTAGTTAAATCATCGTTCTATAAATTATGAACTAATCAAACAATTAATAGTATGTTTTTAAAGTGGCATTTTATCAATTTGTCCTTCTAGTGGGTGAAATGTAATCTTGTCCATAAACGCTTACTAGCAATCGCCATTTCCTTGTGTGTCAAAGAGTATGTCCGGCCTGTCACGGTGTTAGGCTCCACCTGAGTTAATATCTGATTTTTGTGCACTTTTAAAATGTCTGGCTTTCTTGGATACACAAAGGATGGCGCTGGACCAGAAGGATGCAATAAAGTCAATTCTACTTCTTCATTTTCACAATCTTTGGAGAGTACAGTAGCCAGCCACCAGCGCCAATCATATTCATATTTTTTCAAAAGGATTGCAACAGTGTCTATGATAAAATGCTGTTTCTTGAGAAGTAGCAGCCATTGCTGTGTGGGAAAAACACAGTTAATATTAAGTAAGGAAGATGGGTAATAAAAATAAAGATTTACAGTACACTTGAGATAGAACTGTATTACTATAAAGTGAGTTTTAGGGTATGTGCACATCAGTCGTTTCTGCATCTTTGCAGACCGACCGGGAACCGGTGGAGAATGGCAGATACTGAGTTTTCTGAACTCGGCAGTGTCCCTCGTTTTGTTAGCGTTTTGCTAACGATTTGCGATCGGGTTATTAGCGTTTGGACAGCGTGTTCTTGGCGATTTCCCCGGTGTTTTTCTTAGCGAGTTCCAGACTGGTCTTTGGTGCACTTGTTCAGCTGGAACCGGTGGAAAAACGCTGGAAAGAAGTCACTTGCTCTATCTTTGAAAACCGGTGGAAAACCGGTGAATAAACTGAAAACGACCAGAAAAAAAACCGTTCTAATGTAGACAGAGTTTTCTAAACTCCATTGACTAGCATGTTAATCCAACCGGTGGCTAGGATTAACATAAATTAACATAAAACTCAGCGGAAACCGCCGACAGAAAACGTTCAAAAACAGCCCACAAAACGACTGATGTGCACATACCCTTAGGGCTAGCGCGCACAGTTTTTTCTGTCTGCAGATACACGCTGCAGTTTTGGCAGCTTGTTTTTCTACCAAGTTTTTACCACATATGCGTTAGTTTTTTTAATCGCTAGTGAAAAAAATGGCAGCTTTTTTTATATAAATGATAAATGCTGCGTTTATTGCAGCAATTAAAAAGTAGTTCAAGCAGTGATTTACTCACTCTTGAGTGTTTCCAAAAACACTGCATGTGATGAACCCCATAGAAATCAATGGGGCTGTTTTTCTGAATGATGATCCCTAAGAATAGCACTGTGTGTATTGGCCCTTAATAATAAAAGCATTAAACTATTAATATATTTACTCACCCATATTTTAGTACACAGCCTTGATGGCTTTGTACAGACTATTGTTTGTTCAGGAGTGAAAATGTCCAGACATGTCAGGACATGAAAGGTCTGAACGAGCTGTCTTACTTCCTGAATGCAGTGGGTAGACACTTAACATGATTGACAGAGCAGCTGGCCTATCATCTGCTCTGCATTCACTGTCTATCCCTGTGCTTTCTCAGGTTGAGCCCTAACAAAGGTTTTTCCTATATGTCCTCTCCTGCTTCTAAGCTGTAACATATCAAAATAATACAGTAATGTCTAAAAATAATGGATTTGATAAATATAGACCCCACGCTTTTAGACCACAGGTTGAACAGATCTGAATTCAAGATTTTTGAATTGACACTATAATAGTTAAATATTTTAAAATATGATCCCATCACGATCCCAACTTGAAATTTGGTACAGATGTGGCTAAGAGCATAAAAGACACATGGGCAGTTTTGGAAAAATTTTATTAAAACGTTTTTTTCGGAAATGCGTTTCAAAATGTTGCGTTTGCGTTCGCATGGGTAAAAAATTAAAATTCACAAATATACTCTTGTGACATATCTGGTGAAAGCCTGGACAGTTCTGAGTAGAATGGCGTTTATTTTGTTTCTCTATCTTATTTTTAGCCCAAGATAAAAAAATGTAAAGTCATACCAGGCCAAAATTCACACTTTTTTTAAACTTTAAAAATCTGTAAAAAATTAACTGATGAAGAAAAAAATTCTAAACTTTTAATTTGTAATTAACTAAAGTAGTACTTCACAAAGGAAAAAAAATTAAAAAAAATCTAAAGACGTCAGGTAAAAAAAATATTCATATTTAGATCACTTGATATGGAATGACCCATTGACGCTATTAATAGTAAAATATTTTAAAATATGATCCCATCGTGATCCCAACTTGAAATTTGGTACAGATGTGGCTAAGAGCAAAGCAGACACATGGGCAGTTTTTGAAATATTTAAAGCACGCCAATTTTTCGTAAATGCGTTTTAAAGTTTTGCGCTTGCGATCACATGGGTAAAATATTAACAAAGATCCTCTTGTGACATATCTGGTGAAAGCCTGTATAGTTCTGAGTAGAATGGTGTTTATTTTGTCTCTCTATCTTATTCCTAGCCTTAGTTATGAGGAGAAACGTAAAGGCAGGCAACAGCGAATTTCGCACTTTTTCTGAACTTTGAAAATCATTTTAAAAAAAAAAAAATTTTTTTTTTAAAATTTCTCTTCACATTTTGCATTGTCTAACATGCTATTATCAAATAACAAAATCTCAAAAGAATCTATTATATAATTGCCGTAGCGACTTCCGTCGGAGCGGCGCAACGTCCGGTGGCTTTGTTAGCGCGAGCGAGCTGCTTCTCCTGGACTCTCCCCGTGGCCGCATAGCGGCCATGGCGACTCACGAAGCAATGCCCGCAAAGCGGGCATTGCGAGTCGTTGCAGTCTTGCGAAGCAATGCCCGCGAAGCGGGCATTGCGAGTCGCTTCGCTAACAAAGCCAGGGCTGGCTAAGAGCATGGCGCTGTAGTGTACACCGCTATGGTATACTACAGTCCCATGGCCATACGCTTTACACCTGACAGGCGTATGGCCATGGGACTGTAGTATACCATAGCGGTGTACACTACAGCCCCATGCTCTTAGCCACCCCCTCAGTGCGCCGCCCCTACCCCTAAGTCGCCACCCGCTAAGCCCCGACCACCTAACCCCCGACCCGCAGCATCCTAACCCCCCGCCGATACCCCCTAAGCCCCGCCGCCCGGCGCTGTAGTGTACACCGCTATGGTATACTACAGTCCCATGGCCATACGCTTTACACCTGACAGGCGTATGGCCATGGGACTGTAGTATACCATAGCGGTGTACACTACAGCCCCATGCTCTTAGCCACCCCCTCAGTGCGCCGCCCCTACCCCTAAGTCGCCACCCGCTAAGCCCCGACCACCTAACCCCCGACCCGCAGCATCCTAACCCCCCGCCGATACCCCCTAAGCCCCGCCGCCCGGCGCTGTAGTATACACCGCTATGGTATACTACAGTCCCATGGCCATACGCTTTACACCTGACAGGCGTATGGCCATGGCACTGTAGTATACCATAGCGGTCTACCCCCTAAGCCACCGCCGCCCTCAGTGCACCGCCCCTACCCCTAAGTCGCCACCCGCTAAGCCCCGACCACCTGCGCCAACCCTACCCCTAAGTCGCCACCCGCTAAGCCCCGACCACCTAACCCCCGACCCGCAGCATCCTAACCCCCCGCCGATACTCCCTAAGCCCTGCCGTCTACCCCCTAAGCCACCGCCGCCCTCAGTGCGCCGCCCCTACCCCTAAGTCGCCACCCGCTAAGCCCCGAACACCTGCGCCAACCCTACCCCAAGTCGCCACCCGCTAAGCCCCGACCACCTAACCCCCGACCCGCAGCATCCTAACCCCCCGCCGATACTCCCTAAGCCCCGCCGCCTATCCCCTAAGCCCCCGCCGTCCCCTAACCTAACGCCGCTGTCACCTAAGGCCCTACACCCGAAGCCCCCGCTGTCCCCTAACCTAACGCCCCCGTCGATCACTTACATCCCTTCAAGTCATCTGATCGTCCGTCCGATCCTCAACTCCTCCGTCCGGCCAGGCGTCCTCTTCCTCCGGCCCCGGGGGTCTTCTCTCTTATTTCCGCCATCTTCGCCTCTTCGTCCGGCCCCGGGGATCTTCCACCTCCGACGTCCTCTTCCTTCTCATTAAGATAGAATGGAAGAAAAATCCCCCATTCTACCTCAATGAGATCTCAGGCCCTCTTCCGATTGGTCGCGGTATACTGCCCTCAGCCAATCAGAAGAGCCCCTCAAAACTGAGACGCAGTTCTCATTCAGGTCCGACTTTTTTTTTACCCATTGACATACATTACCGGTGTGTCGGCGATTTTATGGCCGCCCACCTGGTTCTATTTGTCGGCCCTAAAATCGCGGACACACCGCTAATGCATCTCTATGGGCAGTCAGCCCGATTTCGGATTGAACGCCGACCAATCAGAATTCGAGCTCACTGCCCATAGACATGCATTAGCGGTGTGTCCGCGATTTTAGGGCCGACAAATAGAACCAGGTGGCCGGCCATAAAATCGCCGACACACCGCTAATGTATGTCAATGGGGAAAAAAAAAGGCGGACCTGAATGAGAACTGCGTCTCACTCTGAGTTAAAAAAATAAATAAATTAAATAATAAAAATAATAATTTAAAAATAATTAAATAATAATAAAAAAATAAATAAAAAAATTAAATTAATTCAAATATAAATAATAATAATAAAAAAAAAAAAAAATGCGGACCTGAATGAGAACTGTGTCTCACTCTCCCTTAAAATAAATAAATTAAATAAAAAAATAAATTTAAAAATAATTAAAAAATAATAAAAAAATAAATAAAAAATTAAATAATTAAATAAAATAATAATAAAAAAAAAAAAAAATGCGGACCTGAATGAGAACTGTGTCTCACTCTCCCTTAAAAAAATAAATAAATTAATAATAAAAATAATAATTTAAAAATAATAAAAAATAATAAAAAATAAATAAAAATAATTAAATAATTAAATAAAAATAATAATAAAAAAAAAAAAATGCGGACCTGAATGAGAACTGTGTCTCACTCTCCTTAAAAAAATAAATAAATTAAATAATAAAAATAATAATTTAAAAATAATTAAAAAATAATAAAAAAATAAATAAAAAATATAAATAATTAATAAAAATAATAATAAAAAAAAAAAAAAACTGCGGACCTGAATGAGAACTGTGTCTCACTCTCACTTAAAAAAATAAATAAATTAAATAATAAAAATAATAATTTAAAAATAATTAAAAAATAATAAAAAAATAAATAAAAAATATTAAATAATTCAATAAAAATAATAATAAAAAAAAAAAAAAAAACTGCGGACCTGAATGAGAACTGTGTCTCACTCTCACTTAAAAAAATAAATAAATTAATAATAAAAAAATAATTTAAAAATAATTAAAAAATAATAAAAAAATAAATAAAAAATATAAATAATTAAATAAAAATAATAATAAAAAAAAAAAAAAAAATGCGGACCTGAATGAGAACTGTGTCTCACTCTCACTTAAAAAATAAATAAATTAATAATAAAAAAATAATTTAAAAATAATTAAAAAATAATAAAAAAATAAATAAAAATATTAAATAATTAAATAAAAATAATAATAAAAAAAAAAAAAAAAATGCGGACCTGAATGAGAACTGTGTCTCACTCTCACTTAAAAAAATAAATAAATTAAATAATAAAAAAAATAATTTAAAAATAATTAAAAAATAATAAAAAATAAATAAAAATATTAAATAATTAAATAAAAATAATAATAAAAAAAAAAAAAAAAATGCGGACCTGAATGAGAACTGTGTTCTCACTTTTACTTAAAAAATAAATAATTAAATAATAAAAAAATAATTTATTAAAATAATTAAATAAATTATAAAAGATATAAATAATAAATATAATAATAATTAATAATAATTATAAATAAAATAAAAAATCATGTAATAATGTATTTTACATTAATGCTTTACTATTAAAATATAATGCATAAATAAGCTATATTAAAATAATGCTATTATTAATGTATTTAAAAATAATGCTATTAATGCTATTAATAATGCTATTAATTATTAATGCTAATATTTATCTTATTAATGGTATTATTAATGCTATAATGCTAATAATAATGCTATTAATGCTATAATGCTAAATAATGTATTAATGCTATTATGTATTAATGTTATAATGCTAATAATGCTATTATTAATGCTATTAATGCTAATAATAATGCTATAATGCTATTAATAATGTATAACTATTATATGCTAATAATGCTATTATTAATGCTATTATGTATATAATGCTTTAATGCTATAATAATGCTATTAATGTATAATGCTAAATTATATAATGTATTATTAATGCTATTAATGCTAATATAATGCTATTAATGCTATTAATGCTATAATAATGCTATTAATGCTATTAATAATGTATTAATGCTATATTAATGCTAATAATGCTATTATTAATGCTATTAATGCTAATAATAATGCTATTAATGCTTATATGTATTAATGCTATTTAATGCTAATAATGCTATATTAATGCTATTAATGCAATAATAATGCTATAATAATGCTATATTAATGCTATTAATGCTATTATTTAATCTATTATGCTATTAATGCTAATATATTTAATGCTAATTAATGCTATTATAATGCTATTAATGCTATTAATTTAGCTATAATGCTAGTAATGCTAATATATTATCTATAATGGCTATTATTAATGCTATTAATGCTAATAATAATGCTATTAATGCTATTAATTAATGTTATTAATGCTATTATAATGCTATAATGCTATTATTAATGCTATTATGCTAATATAATGCTATTAATTGCTATTATAATGCTATTAATGCTATTAATGCTAATATTTAATGCTATTAATGTATTATTATAATGCTATTAATGCAATAATAATGCTATTAATGCTATTAATTATATTTATTATATGCTATTAATTAAATGCTATTAATGCTATTAATAATGCTATTAATGCTATTAATAATGTTATTAATGCTATTATTTAATGCTAATAATGCTATTATTAATGCTATTTAATGCTAATAATAATGCTATTAATAATGCTATTAATTAAATGCTATTAAATGCTATTAATGCTAATATATTATGCCTATTAATGTATTATTAATGCTATTTAATGCTATATAATAATGCTATATTAATGCTATTAATGCTAATAATAATGCTATTAATGCTATTAATAATGTTATTAATGCTATTATTAATGCTAATAATGCTATTATTAATGCTATTAATGCTATAATAATATAATGCTATTAATGCTATATCTATATAATGTATTTATGCTAATATAATGCTATTAATGCTATTAATAATGCTATTAATGCTATTAATGCTAATATTTATCTATTAATGTATTATTAATGCTATTAATGCTAATAATTAATGCTATTAATATGCTATTAATGCTAATAATAATGCTATTAATGCTATTAATAATGTTATTAATGCTATTATTAATGCTAATAATGCTATTATTAATGCTATTAATGCTAATAATAATGCTATTAATGCTATTAATAATGTTATTAATGCTATATTAATGCTAATAATGCTATTAATAATGCTATTAATGCTAATAATAATGCTATTAATGCTATTAATACTGTTATTAATGCTCATAATACTGCTAATAATGCTATTAATACTGCTATTACTGCTAATAATAATGCTATGGCTTATATTATTGCTATTGATGATGCGATTATTATTTAAAAATCTTTAAAAAAACAATAAACATATTTTAGATACCCGATGCATTTGCATCAGGCTAACAGCTATAACTACTATAATCAAATTAATGCACGTTCTAGAATCCCGATGCATTTGCATCGGGCTCACAGCTAGTTAAAAATATAGAGGTAATAATCATTGGTTCACTTGACATGGAATGACCCAATGACATAATCATATAATCATATATGAATCTGATGACATATATGTATACTCTGTTTCCTTGTGAAAAGAGACAAACTACTCAGAACGGGCAGCAATAGAAAAAAAACCTGACCATTTGCAGCCAAAAACAAATCCAAAAATGCACTAGCAGAGAGCAGCCAGACCCCACTAGATGGAGCAGACACAGGTGTGGACGATAAAGCCACCCCAACAGTGGCGTAACCAGGGTCTGGCGGGCGAGGATCGGGGGGGTCCTAGTGAACATTGGCGAGGAGCGGAGGTAGTGGGGGGGTGCACTACTGACCCCACTGGTGCTGCTGCCGCAGGCTCCACAATGGACCGCACAATGCAGGGCAGGGAGCCGGCGTCAGATCAGAAGAGAGGAGGGGCGGGATCAGCAGCAGGAAGTTTCCTTGCCCTCCTCTCCTCTGACACATGGAGTGTCGGAGCCAATCGTGATCGCGGCGGGGGGGGGGGGGGCGGCTAGAGGCACGGGTTCCCCTACAGGGAGGCGCAGTCCCCCTACAGGCCCAGGTCTGGTCTCAGCCACGACTGCTGCGACCACAATCGTTACGCCACTGCACCCCAACCTGTCAAAGCATGGGGGATCTGGATTGCCAAGCACTCAAGATCTGCAACCATAGGACGCCATTCACATTAATACTAATAGTGCAAAATAGCTACAAGCTCCCACTGGTCCCTGCTACCAGACCAAATGAGCAGCCCAGATCAATTTCTCTGCACCACTAAATGAATGACGCGCCATGGGGCCCAGCTGCCCCCTGCAAAAAGTGCAAAAAGCTTTTTTATAATAACAAAAAACTATTTTGTGAGGTATTGGTTAGATGTTTTGGCCAAGACACTGTAAGCTCATAACCCCCATCACGGGTCCTCACGCTTACGAGTCCTATCAAAATACACAAACTACTCTTAGAACGGGCAGCAATAGAAAAAAAACCTCACCATTTGCGGCAAAAACAAATCCAAAAATGCACTAGCAGAGAGCAGCCAGACCCCAGTAGATGGAGCAGACACAGGTGTGGACGATAAAGCCACACCAACCTGTCAAAGCATGGGGGAGGTGGCTTGCAAGCACTCAAGATCTGCAAAACCATTTACATTGATACTACTAGTGCAAAATATCTGCAGGCTCCCACTGGTCCCTGCCACCAGACCAAATGAGCAGCCCAGATCAATTTCTCTGCACCACTGAATGAATGAAGCCCCATGGGGCCCAGCTGCCCCCCGCAAAAAGATAAAAAGTGCAATTTTTTTTTATAATAACAAAAAAACTATTTTGTGAGGTATTGGTTAGATGTTTTGGCCAAGACACTGTAAGCTCGTAACCCCCGTCACGGGTCCTCACACTTACAAGTCCTATCAAAATACACAAACTACTCATAGAACGGGCAGCAATAGAAAAAAAACCTCACCATTTGCGGCCAAAAACAAATCCAAAAATACACTAGCAGAGAGCAGCCAGACCCCACTAGATGGAGCAAATGTGGCACCCCAAGGGTTAATGTGCCACAGAAACAGCAACACAGGTATGCTCCCCACACAACACTACACTAGAAAGTGGGAGGAGCTTAGATGGCACCTGCAAGAGTGGGAGGAGCTAATGTTGTTTACCTCTGACCTGGAGTGACAGTTAGTCAGTTTAGTTTGGTTTGAGTGTAGTCTGGAGGAGAGTCGAGTTGGAGTGGAGGTGCTGAGAGGTCTGAGGGAAGGAGACAGAGAAACAGAGGAACACACCCGGGACAAGGAGTTACCCTGAACTCACCCCGGAGAGGCGCTTAGGACCGATACTGGATCCGATGCTGTGCCTGAGACAGACAGGACAGTGAATACTGGAATAGTGAAGGTCCGCCATCATCACTGTACCATAGCAAAGCAACACGGAGGGGTCAGTGACACAGAGGACTCAAGTTGCCTAGCAGATTGGTACCTGTGAGTGGAGACAGGGCCAGCAGTTGAGCTAAAAGCGGCAGCAGGGCCACACACAAAGCGCAGAAGTAGGAAGCCAAGGACCCGGTCAGGGTGGGAGCAACCCGGCCTCGGTACAGACTCCGTGGACAATACTCTGCTTTACCATCTGCACAGTAAAGACTTGGAAAACGACAACAAACGTGAGTGTGTCATCCTTGTGCTGAAACCCTACTTTCCCTCATAAACTGCCATTGCCTCCACTCTCATCATCTCTACTACTACCCCTATTATCCTGCAACATCTGTAACAACCATCACAGACTTTAATTACCACTGCCCCGGGGAACCAGGCTCTACCTGCGGGGAGCCGTTCCATCTACAGCTGCCAAACATCATCCCCGGAGGTTCTGCAGCAGCGGTGGTCACTCTGACCACAACCCGTGGGTGGCGTCACGACAAACCTAATCCCTTGTAAATACACCCCATTTACTTGTGCAAACCCGGGACACAATCCGGACCAGGACCGCCGTGACATCCCCCAGCAGTACCCCGGTCCGGTACCGGGTCCCCCGTCCCAGTGGGCTCCACAACCTGGCGTCACGAACAGGATCTATCGTGCCCGGTACCGTTTTGAATCAGCCGCCATTGCTGGGCGCGCGGCAAGCTGAATTTTAACTGTGCCACAGAGACTGTAAATTTCAAAATCCGCCATTACAGAGCGCGCGACGCGCGGGAAGAAAAACCGTTCACCACTCTGACGTCATCCGGAAGGGAAGAGAATCCCTGGTGCACAGCGGAACCTTTGTGAGACATCCGGATGGAAGCGGAAGACAGGAGGGCGGACCTTAACTAAGGGGGCACAGGATGTCGCAGCCAGTGGTGCCAAGCAGCGGCGGAGCAGCGGGTGAGAAAACAGCACCGGATCAAGGAGCAGCACCCAGCGGTGCTGTGGCGCAAGGAGCAGCACCTATTACGCCGCTCCTGATGCCGTATACTCCAGGGGCAATGTGGCTGCCTCAATACTCCGGTGAGCCTAACACTCTTAATGACTTTATCAGCAAGATAAAAGCTTACTATGTGATGTACCCCCTCACTGAAGCCCAACGTTTAGGGATGATTATTGGACAATTAACAGGCAATGCACACCGGGAGGTCGCATCCTGGCTGGATACAGAAAAGGACACTGTAGAGCATCTTATAGCTGGATTAAAAGCAGCATTTGAATCTACTGCTGATACCCGGGCTAAAATAAGGTTCTTTTCATGTCAACAAAAGCCTGAAGAGAGTGCCAGAGACTTTGCCTTAAATCTGCAGGAAGCACTCAAAGCACTTAAGCTAGCAGAACCTGCCTTAGCCCCGGGAGCTGACAAAATGTTAATTGACCAGTTCATAGAGGGTCTCTTATCCCCGTCCCACAGAGGACAGTTGAGTATGATGCTCATCCAGAATCCTAAAATGACATTTGCTAAGTTAAAAGACAGAGCTAGTCGTCTGCAGCAGGTAGAGGAGCCCTGGGATCTGCAATCTATACAGGGCCCTGCAGCAGCACCTCAGCAACCGATAGCATCAGTGACATCTGCCATGTCAACGACTGCTGCTGAACACAGAGAGCCTATCTCTAATGAGGCCCTCAACGAAAAGCTAGATGCCCTGACAGACACCGTCATCTTAATCACAGGTTATTTTTCGGACGAAGTACCTTTATGTCCGCGCTGCTGTCAGAAAAGTATACCACCAACACGGGATGTCTAGGTATTAGTGGTGATTTATTTCCTTATTTCCAACGCGTTTCGGAGCCATGTGCCGAGCTCCTTCCTCAGGGAATATCAAGATCACACTTAACAGATTCCTATTTATCTTACAAAAGGCGCCAACACATAATTGCTATGACGTCAGCTTACAGGGAGGGTCACAGAGATACGTCACAATGTTTGTCAACAAAGCTGCGTAGTAAAAATCAATTCCAATGAAAAACAGTCATATTCTCTTATGTTCCACAATCAATCTAATCATATATGTCACGTAGTTATTATGACATGTAGATGATTAAAAAAATAGAAAAAATGAAAAAAATAATAGAAACATGAATTATGCCGAGTGACATTGTGCTGAATAGAACTCCAAAAAAAGGAGAACCTATAAAATCTACTCCTGTATGCTATACTTGTGCACTATCCATTGTGCTATTTGTTCCTTCGTATTTTATTACAGTTTCAGTGGTAGTGTGAATATGATGGATCAGTGATTTAAATATGTGTATCACAAATATGCAGAAAAAGAACAAGTAAATATATATAGTAGTGAAAATAGTTAGAAATAGTTGAAATCTGTGAGGACCAAGCCGTCAAATATCATACAGTGATGGAAGAGAGTGTGAAGTAAATTTATTAGAGTGAAAATGTGATCTATCATTCATATTATTAATTGTGTTTTTCTTAGGAAAGAACAAAGGAGAAGTTATCAAAACAATGAAGTTCTCTGTAAAGATGTGGAACGAATCTCCCAGTGTTGGAAAGAAAATATGCAAAATACATCTATACCAAGAAACAAAAAATATATACCTCTTTAATGGTTCAAAAATCTATATATATGTATAAATAAGGACTAAAAAAATATAAAAATGTAACAATACTTTTATTTTATTTAAGACATTAGATATGGTTTATTAGTGTACCAAAGAATGTGTATATATATATATAACAATGTATAAAAATATATCTAAAAATGTTAAAAAAATGAATAAAAAAAAATATATATATGGATCAAAGAAGAAACATTCAATAAAAATCTATAATTATAAAAATTAAATAAGTATAAACGTTTCTATAAAAACCTCAAGGAATATTCAGTATATATTTAAATAAAACTAGAAATAATTAATTTCACATGGATTACAACAGGATTCGAACCGGTACTGATCCGTCTAGATCTTCTAACAACTATAGTGTGGTATGGCAAAATAGTCCAAGCCACACTAGAAGTCAGAAAAAAATTTTTTGTGTGGGGATGCAAGGGAGATCAAACAGTTGAATGCACCCATTATTTAAAACTATGAAAACAGGGCATTGAAGATAAAGAATAGGTTGATATGGGTTATAGGATAGGATATTGCTGAGATGGATTAACCAAAGTATTGAAAATCCAAAGTGATGCTAGAGCTGTGTCCATGTTACATCTTCAAACTCAGAAAGTGCCGGTAATTTCACATACTCCCCGGTATATGCTGGTATTCTGAAGTAGAATCCCAGTGCATGTCAGTGTTTGGCAAACAAGCTCAAGGCGTGCCTTCAATAGAATTTGATTGGAGGCACACGTAGCCCTCTTGCCTGTGGTTAGAATGTATCAACGTCGCGCGCGCCACTGAAAAGATACATCGGGCGGCACGCGCCTCCAATTAAGGAAGCAAACTACAGCGCGTGTCCTCGTTATAGGACTGATACACCACACGCGCCAACGATAGGATGTAGCAGTAACTTTGTGCGAGTCATGTATAGCCAAAACAATATAATAAGTAATATGTTATAACAGGTGACAAGTATAAAATGTATTTCTAAATGTGAAGATTTCTGTTGTTATGCTTAGGGTTTTAAATTACAGTATCCACCTGAAATTATTTATAGTGTATACTCCACATAGATGGCAGGGACACTCGACCTATATCTGCTCATGTTCCAGCCCTAGCAAAGGGCTCAGCACAATGTCACTTAACACAAAATATAGAAGACACAAAGTATAAAGCTATATACACCGTGCAACAGGATATATATCCACAATACATACTATTACAATTCCAATATATACCAAAATATACAGTGGTGTATTGTACTATGTCTATGTTGTAAAATCATATGCTAATGATGGAAATATTAGATCGATGTTATTGGATGATAACTGCAAATGATGACAGTACATTGGATAAGTAAACTGTTTGATATTCATTAGGATATCATTTCTGATACCAAATTTAAACCGTTTGGCTTCAAGGTTTTTAGTTTATACATCCAAAAACGTTCTTTCTTATTTAGGGCATTTATTCTATTATGGACGTGCTCGGGAACATGGTCGATAGCAATTAATTTGAGTTTTGTGAAATCTCTTGCATGTGCTGTGTTAAAGTGATCTGAGACCCCATGTTGCTTAAATCCAATTTTGATGTTCAATCTGTGCTTATTCATACGACAGTGTAGCTTTTGGGTCGTCCTACCCACATATTGGATGCCACATGGGCATTCTAACAGATAGACTACAAAGTTTGAGTTACAATCTTGGTCATATGTGATGGAAAAAACTTCTTTAGTGATTGTGGATCTGAAGGAATCACATGTCAAAATTATTTTACAACATAGACATCTTTTGTTCCCACATTTCTTGGACCCCTTTGTAATTGATTGTTCAGGATACTTTTCTCTTTGCCTTCACATTACCACTGAAACTGTAATAAAATACGAAGGAACAAATAGCAAATGGATAGTGCACAAGTATAGCATTCAGGAGTAGATTTTATAGGTTCTCCTTTTTTTGGAGTTCTATTCAGCACAATGTCACTCGGCATAATTCATGTTTCTATAATTTTTTTCCTTTTTTCTATTTTTTTGAATCATCTACATGTCATAATAACTACGTGACATATATGATTAGATTGATTGTGGAACATAAGAGAATATGACTGTTTTTCATTGGAATTGATTTTTACTACGCAGCTTTGTTGACAAACATTGTGACGTATCTCTGTGACCCTCCCTGTAAGCTGACGTCATAGCAATTATGTGTTGATGCCTTTTGTAAGATAAATAGGAATCTGTTCAGTGTGATCTTGATATTCCCTGAGGAAGGAGCTCGGCACGTGGCTCCGAAACGCATTGGAAATAAGGAAATAAATCATCACTAATACCTAGACATCCCGTGTCGGTGGTATACTTTTCTGACAGCAGCGCGGACATAAAGGTACTTCGTCCGAAAAATAATCTGTGATTTGAGCACCGCATCCTGTGGAAGTACGGTCCCTGCAGCAGCTGTTTTTTTCCTGAGCGATTACGCTGGTTGTGTGCTATACAACCACATCAGGTGAGCAATACCAATATTAACATCATATATCTGTCTATAAAAGATAAGACCCTATTTTGCGCATTCTCAACCCTTTAGATATACCGTCATCTTAATGGCCAATGTCATCAAGGAGCTGCGAGAGTCAAAGCCTGCACCCAATATCAAGTTGGCGACCAGCAGAGAGGATGTCCCGTGGATGAGGCCCAGGAGATATCAAGCGACAAGAGGACGACCCAGCGATTGCTATCAGCCGGATGGACAACCCATTTGCCGCCGTTGCCAGAAACCAGGTCACTTTGCCCGAGAGTGTGCTTTAAACGGAGATTTCCTGGGCAGGCGGGCCGCTCCTCAGGTATGAACTCTAAAGGTCCTTCAGCCTGGTTTGACAGATTCGTGGGAGGACAGCCGGTGATCCCTATCATGTTGAATGGCATTCCCTTTAATGCCTTGTTGGATACCGGGTCCCAGGTAACATCGATTCCACACGTTTTTTACAGAAGGTACTGAGCTGATTCAGACATTGATAGTGGTCCATCAGACTTTAAAATTAATGTATGGGCTAGTAATGGACAATTAATACCACAGGTTGGGTTCAGAGAAATGACCATTCAGATTGGAAAGGTAGAATTGCAGAACCAGGGTATTATAATTATAGATGTTGACCGGCAAGATCATGAACCAGTAATGTTACTAGGAATGAATGTAATTGAAAAGTGTTTCTCCGAGGTAATTACTGTTTTGCAGCAGATCGCCAAAACTGCCAGAACCAGACAGCAGAGGCTTTTGCACAAAGAAATAAAAGCTCTGATGTTAAGGCAGCAGGTAGAAATATCCGGAGGTGAAATCGGCAGTGTACGAGTAAGTGATCCAATACCCATTGTAATACCTCCCAAAACTGAAATGTTGGTCTGGTGTTGGATAGGCATCAAAGGGCAAGACTATCAAGCCCTGGTAGAACCCGTGTACTCAGACAGTAGACCTACTATACTCACAGCTAGAGGAGTGGTTGAGGTACACCGGGGAAGAGTGCCATTACGCTTACTAAATTGCAGAGAGGATGAGATCACATTACCAAAGTATGCTACCATGGCTAAGTTGTACACGGTTGATAATAACAACATAACAGCCGTCGAGGCCTTGGACCCGTCAAGTCAAGCGGGTGACAATGGCTCAGGGAAAAGCCGGAGGATTGGTGCCAAAAGCTACATGTAGGTACCAGCTATACACCTTCCCATCAAAAGCATGGAGTATACCGGGTAGTGAAAGAATAAGAGCAGATATTCAGCAAACACCCGTTAGACTTTGGGCAAATCATAGGGGTAGAGCACACTATACCCACAGGTAACCATCAGCCTATAAAGGAGAGGTATAGACCATTACCACACGCTCACTAACCAAACCACCAAAGACATGCTCAGAGAAATGAAATCTGTAGGGGTAATAAGAGACAGTTGTAGTCCCTGGGGAGCACCTCTAGTGTTAGTTAAAAAGAAAGATGGGACCATGAGAATGTGCATAGATTACCGGCAAATTAACCGCATCACACATAAAGACGCATACCCATTACCTAGGATTGAGGAGTCATTAGCTGCATTAAAATCTGCTAACTACTTTTCCACCCTTGATCTGACTAGTGGGTACTGGCAGGTACCTGTGGCCGAGGCTGACAAGGAGAAGACAGCGTTTACTACGCCGATGGGCCTCTGTGAGTTCAATTGTATGCCATTCGGACTCTGCAACGCACCCGGGACCTTCCAACGCCTCATGGAGAGCTGCCTAGGACACAAGAACTTTGAAACTGTCCTCCTGTACCTAGATGACGTCATAGTCTACTCCAAGATGTATGAGCAACATCTACAAGACCTGGCAGAAGTGTTCGAAGCCTTGTCCAAATATGGCATGAAAATCAAGCCATCTAAATGTCACCTTCTCAAACCAAAGGTACAGTACCTGGGACATGTCGTGAGTTCAGAGGGAGTGGCACCGGATCCAGATAAAGTCACAGTGATAAGGGATTGGCCAAGACCTACTAACGTGAAAAAAGTGAGGCAATTCCTGGGCCTGGTAGGCTATTATAGAAGATTTATCAGTGGATTCACAAAGCTAGCAGCTCCTCTACAAGACATCCTGGTAGGACATAGAATAGAAAGGGACAGCACCACATACCAAAGGGGATCCTTTGCAATTTCTTTATTCCAGCACCCCAGTGCAAGCGACGTTTCGGACTATGTCCTTTATCAAGCTTGATAAAGGACATAGTCCGAAACGTCGCTTGCACTGGGGTGCTGGAATAAAGAAATTGCAAAGGATCCCGTTTGGTATGTGGTGCTGTCCCTTTCTATTCTATTGCTTATTGACTAGGATGACTCCCTGGTATAGGACGGGCACCACAATGGAGGTTTAATCTATCCTCAATGGCTGTGGGTGCTGCGGGCTCTGTGTTGATCCTGGTAGGACAATCAAGAAAGTCTTCAACCCATAATCCTCCTTTCCAGTGGAGTGAAGAGAAGGAAGACTCCTTCAACAAACTGAAGTGTGCATTGACGGGAGAAGAGATTCTGGCATACCCTGATTACCATCAACCATTCATTCTATACACGGATGCCAGCAGCGTGGGACTGGGAGCAGTGTTGTCGCAGAAGCAAGGAGGCAAAGAGACAGTTATTGCCTTTGCAAGTAGGAAGCTCCGGCCTATAGAAAGAAATCCCGAGAACTACAGCTCCTTCAAGTTAGAACTACTGGCAGTAGTTTGGGCTGTAACTGAACGGTTCAAGCACTATCTGGCAGCTGCAGAATTCACCATCTACACGGATAACAACCCGTTGACCCACCTGGATTCAGCAAAATTAGGTGCATTGGAGCAGCGATGGATAGCCCGGCTGTCTAACTACAATTTTGTCATCAAATATAGGGCAGGCCGCAAGAACGGGAATGCAGATGCCTTATCCCGGATGCCACACCTGAAAGACATGGAAGAGGAACCAGAAGACTTGGAAGAAATTGAACTACCGGCCTTTCATCGTTCAAAGGTAGACAAGTATCAACCCGGCATCTACCAAAGAGAACAACAGGCAAGTCTTATCCCGTTAGCACACCATAGATGGGCTGATACTCAAGATAGTGATCCAGCTGTGAAGCTAGTGAAAGAACTGCTTACACAACAAGGTGTGTACCCTAACCAGAACACCCTGGCAGAGACCCAACAACTCTGGTAAGAGAGAGGCAAGTTGTTCCTGTATCAAGGGAAGCTCTGTAGAAGGCATACCAATCCCAAAACACATGAATTGATCTGGCAGATAATCGTACCCAAGGGAGACGTCAAAATGATCTATGAAGCCTACCATGATGGTGCAGGTCATTTCGGATGGAAGAAGTTGGAAGGGCTCCTAAGAGAGAGATTCTATTGGGTTGGCATGAGAAAATCAATTGAAGATTGGTGTAGAAAATGTGGTCCATGCAACCTCAGAAGAAGAGATCAGCAGAGAGCCCCACTCCAGTCCATACTAACCAAGCAACCACTAGAGATAGTAAGAATTCTGCAATATGTACGGCTGTAAGAAGATCCGCGCAACAGCATACCATCCCCAAACAAATGGCTTATGCGAGAAGATGAACCATATTGTAATAGACTTATTGAAAATGTTACCAGAATCTGAGAGAAATTAATGGCCAGATAAATTACTGATTTGGTAGACTTATACAACCATGTTCCAGTGAGTTCTACAAACTGCACCCCAGCTATTTATGCGTGCAAGACCGGCAAGCTACCAATTGACTTAGATATGGGAATCGTGAAATTGGGATACCCTACGTCAGCAACAGTATCGCCTAGTACAGAGTGCGTAGATAAAAATCTTCAGCAGCTAGAGCAAGAATCTATAACCAAAGTGCTCAAGCAACTCCATTACAACCGGTGAGCAAGTTCTCAAAAGAAAGAGACACACTAACAAATTGGATAATCAGTGGCAAACCATCCCATACACAGTCTTACCATCCAATTTAGACAATGCTAAAATGTGTCTAATAAGCAAAGATGAGGAAGAACTTCAGTAGTTGTGTGTAGAGACCATCTCAAACCGTGTCCTGAAACCCTGAAGACACCAGAAGTTATAGTACCCGTACAGGTCCAACCTGTCAAAGAGAAAGAAGATGAAGTATTTCATACGGTGCTAGGAGATTTCCCCAAAACATGGCCAAATTACTACGGAGCAGTTGTAGTCCCAATGATTGCTTTCCCTCCAATGGTGGAACCAACACCAAAACCCGTATTACCCGAAGAAATCCAAAGACCTGAAGAACTGGAAGTAGAACCCGTAGAGGAAGAATCAATTCCTGGTCCCAGTGAGCTTGCCAGTCCTACAGTCAGATCTTCATCTTCTATAGTACCAAACACTACAAGTAGGTACATGCCCACCGGCACCAAAGGCTACATGCAAGTAGTATACTCGTTTTACGCAGATCAGAGCGTAGTACCAGAGGTCAGTTACCAGCTAGGTACAGGGATTAAAAGGTCAAATTAACAGTAAAATGTAAATATGTTTGTGTAAATATAAATTAAACCCGGTAGATAGTGTCCAAGAGGGTGGAGGAACTGGATTAATCCCCATGTACATTAGGTTAAGGAAAGAAGTGCCTGAGGGTGGTGTAGAGAATCCAGGCCTCCTAAGCAGATACGCCCATGGACAAATGTACATAGTTAATGCAACGTTAAAAAAGCCCAGTACCTACAGAGACTATCCTGTATGAATTTTTTGCATATTTTTCGAACTTTTTCATTTTATTTTATAATTATGGACCATACTACCACGGACTGGTTGTGGTATAAACTTTCTTGTATATATTCATCAGCCCGGAGGCAATAGACTGCTTTTTGAATTCTTGGACTGTTTTTGAACTTTAGTGATTTTTGTACTTTTTACTTTTAAGTCTCTGTAAACATTAATTGTATTAATTGTTTGTTTCTTTGTTGTTCCACAGTCCCAGAGTACTGTCTTTAACTAAGGGGGAATGTGGCACCCCAAGGGTTAATGTGCCACAGAAACAGCAACACAGGTATGATCCATACACAACACTACACTAGAAAGTGGGAGGAGTTTAGATGGCACCTGCAAGAGTGGGAGGAGCTAATGTTGTTTACCTAAGAGCTGGAGTGACAGTTAGTTCAGTTTAGTTTGGTTTGAGTGTAGTCTGGAGGAGAGTCGAGTTGGAGTGAAGGTCCTGAGAGATCTGAGGGAAGGAGACAGAGAAACAGAGGAACACTCCTGGGACAAGGAGTTACCCTAAACTCTCCCCAGAGAGGCGCTTAGGACGGATACCGGATCCGATGCTGTGCCTGAGACAGGACAGTGAATACTGGAATACTGAAGGTCCGCCATCTTCACTGTACCATTGCAAAGCAACACGGAGGGGTCAGTGACACAGAGGACTCAAGTTGCCTAGCAGATTGGTACCCATGAGTGGAGACAGGGCCAGCAGTTCAGCTAAAAGGGCAGCAGGGCCACACACAAAGAGCAGAAGTAAAAAGCCAAGGACCCGGTCAGGGTGGGAGCAACCCGGCCCCGGTACAGACTCCGTGGACAATACTCTGCTTTACCATCTGCACAGTAAAGACTTGGAAAACGACAACAAACGTGAGTGTGTGTCATCCTTGTGCTGAAACCCTACTTTCCCTCATAAACTGCCATTGCCTCCACTCTCATCATCTCTACTACTACCACTATTATCCTGCAACATCTGTAACAACCATCACAGACTTTAATTACCACTGCCCCGGGGAACCAGGCTCTACCTGCGGGGAGCCATTCCATCTACAGCTGCCAAACATCATCCCCGGAGGTTCTGCAGCAGCAGTGGTCACTCTGACCACAACCCGTGGGTGGCGTCACGACAAACCTAATCCCTTGTAAATACACCCCATTTATTTGTGCAAACCCGGGACACAATCCGGACCAGGACCGCCGTGACATCCCCCAGCAGTACCCTGGTCCGGTACCGAGTACCTCGTCCCAGTGGGCTCCACAACCTGGCGTCACGAACAGGATCTACCGTGCCCGGTACCGTTTTGAATCAGCCGCCATTGCTGGGCGCGCGGCAAGCTGAATTTTAACTGTGCCACAGAGACTGTAAATTTCAAAATCCGCCATTACAGAGCGCGCGACGCACGGGAAGAAAAACCGCTCACCACTCTGACGTCATCCGGAAGGGAAGAGAATCCCTGGTGCACAGCGGAACCTTTGTGAGACATCCGGATGGAAGCGGAAGACAGGAGGGCGGACCTTAATGAGCAGCCCAGATCAATTTCTCTGCACCACTGAATGAATGACGCCCCATGGCATCAAAAAATTGTTTTTTTTTTCTGTTTCCTTGTGGAATATTTTGCCCATAAGAATAAGTCTTTTTGATATATTTTATATATCGTTTTTGACCCAGAGGTTAGGAATAACTAATATACTTGCTTTGAATGATTAAGGAGTTAATAGTTTTATTACATGTATGGAGTGACTTACAGGTTGTTGGATGGAGTCTTTAAGATCAATACACTTAATATATATGCATTTGCAAGGAGAACTGTGAATGGGAGCGCTTCATAGCAACACAAATATTGAGACATGGGAATGCCGACGCCATCTGACGCATGTGCGCTTCCTGGGGAGCAGTATATGTGAGAGCACCTTGGCAACGCAAATGCCATATCTTGAGGACACCGACGCATGCGCACATAGGTGGACAACAAACACCAATAGAAGGAAGGAAAGCGCTGCATGTGCAGAAGTGGACAATTGGTGATTGGTTGGATTGTTCCCCGTTGCGTGCTGACATAGGACTCTCTGGAAGGTATCCCTGGCAACCACTAATGCACTTTACTGATTGGCTGCAAGCTTTTGTTTACAATTATGGAATATGGACTTTTTACTGTATTTGTAAGTGTTCTAGTGATCCGATGGGTGCGATCTATAACCAGGGGGATCCCCTGGGAGAGATACTACACTGAGGTATCAACTGGGATGTTTTTAAAGTTAGTTATTTGTATGTATTAGTCTAGGTATATATTATGACTTGTAATTGGTTAATATAATGAGGGGTGTGTGTTCAACACTATAAAAGGTTGACATTTGTTGGTATTTGTGAGCTTGATAAAGACCATATGTTTGTGGTCTTAACATTGCTGTAATGGACGGGAAATAAAGAAGTTTGGAAATTAACACCAACGTGTGAGGAGCTGTCCTTTGCTTGTATATTGGCTGATGTCCGGGTGGAACTCCCTGGAGTGACGTGCATCCCAAATCTTGGGTAATGTAAACAAGAACTCTAGTATTTACTACTGGTGCTGTGTCTGATTAAAGTTATTGTATGGAACACATCTTCTTTCTTGGGTTTAACAGGTGCATGTACGGGGACCCCTGGTGTCTTCAGGGTTTCAGGACACAATTTAGGGTGATCTCTGGATACTGCTGAGGTGGTTTTACCTTCTTCCTTACTGACTAGACACACATTTGTATTGTCAAACTTTGATGGGAGAAAGGTGTATGGTGTTGGTTCCCATTGATCATTTAATGAGTACACCTTTTTCTTATAAGCACTTGTTCACCAGGTTGTAAAAGGGGTTGCTGGGGCATGTTGATTGTATGCTTTTTCTTGTTTCTCTCTAGCTTGCTGTAGACTCTTCTCAACACATTCTTGCACTTGGCGATACTTTGCTGGCATAGGGTATCCCAACTGGTTTCTGGAACTTCTGTGTCAGGTTTGAGAATTCCCATATCCATATCTATTGGCAGCTTACCAGGTCTTGCTCTCATGAGATAAGCTGGGGTGCAATTGTTAGAACTCACCAAGACACGGTTATACAAGTCTATCAGGTCTGGTAACTTCTCTGGCCATTGGTTCCTTTCTGATGCTGGTAAGGTCTTTAAAAGGTCAATCACTCTGTGGTTCATCTTCTCACATAAACCATTTGTTTGAGGATGATAAGGCAGTTGTGCAGATCTTCTTACATCCATACATATAACAGAATTCTTGAAACACCTCTGCTTCAAAGGCTGGACCTTAATCTGCCAGGACTTGTTCCGGGTAGCCATGAGGTCTACAGAGGTATGTATAAAATGGCTTTGCTGCTGTTCTGGCTGTTAAATCCTTTACTGGTATCACCACTAAGAAACATGAATAGTGGTCCACTATGGTCAGGGCGTAGACATAGCCAGTTCTGCCTGGTGTTAACTTGACGTGGTCTAGGGCTACTAACTCCAGGAGTTGCTTCGTAAGTATCGACTGGAGTGGAGCTCTCTGGCTTTCTTAATCCTTCCTTCGTAGGTTGCACGGGCCACATTTTCTACACCATTCTTGAATTTATCTTCTCATGCCAACCCAGTAGAATCTTTCTCTTAAGGGAATTTCCAATTTCTTCCATACAAATGCACTGCACCATCATGGTAGGCTTCCAAGACCATTTTGACATCTCTCTTGGGTATCTGCCAGACCATCTCATGAGTTCTGGGGTTCATATGTCTCCGACATAGTTTACCTTGGTATAGGAACAGCTTACTCTTTTCTTTCCACAACTGTTGAGCTTCATCTGGGGCATTCTGACCAGGGTACGCACCCTACGGCGTCAGTAATTCCTTGACTAGCTTCACAACTGGGTCACTGTTCTGCATCTCAGCCCATCCATAGTGTGGTAATAGGTTGAGTGTTGCCTTCTGATGCTTGTGGTACACACCTGTCCTGTACTGGGATGCTCTAGGGCAGTGAAAGGCCGGTAGCTCTATCTCTTCCAGCTCCTCCTGTTCCTCTTCCACGTCCTTCAAGTGTGGCATCCAGGATAAGGCATCTGCATTAGCATTTTGGCGGCCGGCCCTATATTTGATAGTGAAATTGTAGTTAAACAGCCAGGCCATCCATAGCTGCTCCAGCGCAGCTAGTTTTGCTGAGTCCAGGTGGGTAAGAATCTTGAAGGATTCTTCCTGTTCCTCACTCCACTGTAAAGGAGGACTTCGAGCTTTTGATATCTTGGACTGCTCTACCAGGATGTCTTGTAGAGGGGCTGCCAACTTTGTAAACCTTTTTCTGAACCTTCTGTAGTAGCCTACCAGTCACAGGAATTGCCTCACCTCTTTCACCCTGGTGGGTCTTGGTCAATCCCTTATCACGGTAACCTTCTCGGGATCCGGTGCTACACCTTCTGAGCTTACTACATGGCCCAGGTACTGTACCTTTGGTTGTAGCAGGTGACACTTGGATGGGTTTATTATCATACCATAGCCGGACAAGGCTTCTAACACTTCCGACAAGTGTTGCAGATGCCCTACATACGACTTTGAGTAGACTATGACTTCATCCAGGTACAGTAGAACAGTTTCAAAGTTCTTGTGTCCTAGGCAGCACTCCATTAACCTTTGGAATGTACCGGGTGCATTGCAGAGTCCAAACGGCATACAATTGAACTCACAGAGGCATATCGGCGTGGTGAAGGCTGTCTTCTCACTGCCAGCCTCTGCCACAGGAACTTGCCAATATTCCCTAATCAGATCTAAGGTGTAAAAGTAGTTAGCAGATTTTAATGCAGCTAATGATTCTTCTATTTTAGGTAATGGATATGCATCCTTGTGTGTAGTGCGGTTGATCTGCCGGTAATCTAAGCACATCCTCATGGTCCCACCCTTCTTTTTAACTAGTACTAAAGGAGCTGACCAGGGGCTACAACTGCCTCTTATTACCCCTACCTCCTTCATCTCTTTGAGCATACCTCTTGCACATTGGTAGTGAGCGGGTGGTACGGCTCTATACCTCTCCTTAATGGGTGGATAATCACCTGTGGGTATGTTGTGTTCTACCCCTTTAATCTGCCCAAAGTCTAGCAGGTGTTTACTGAAGATCTGTTCATACTCCCTCACTACCCGGTATACTCCATGCTTTTGATGGGAGGGTGTAGAACTCGTACCTACATGTAATTTTTGGCACCAATCCTCCAGCTTTCTCTCTGAGCCATTGCACTCCGCCTGATCTGACGGATTCAAGGGTTCAACTGTTGTGATGGCATTGTTATCAACAGTGTACAACTTAGCCATGGTAGCATACTTTGTTAGGATCACCTCCTCTTCTCCACAATTCAGAAGGCGTATTGGTACCCTCCCCCTGTATACCTCAACTACTCCTCTGGCCGTCAGTAAAGTGGGCCTACTGTCTGAGTACACGGGTTCTACCAGGGCTTGATAGTCTCGCCCTCTAAGGCCTATTGCGGCTCTATACCAGACCAACATTTCAGTTTTGGGAGGTATCATAATGGGTATGGGGTCACTTACACTTGCACTGCCAATTTCTCCTCCAGACAACTCTACCTGCTGCCTCAGCATCAGCGCTTTTATTTCCTTCCGCAGGACTCGCTGTTGCCCGGAATTGGCAATCTCGGCAATCTGCTGTAAAACAACAATTATCTCTGCAAGACAATTTTCTATCACATTTGTTCCTAGCAGCATAGTTGGATTACGTTCATGGAGGTCAACATGAACAATTATTAACCCCATAGCTTTTAATTCTACTCTCCCAACTTAAATGGGCATCTCTTTAAACCTAATTTGTGGTACTAGTTTACCATTGCTAGCCAATATATTAAAGTCATCATCTGGTCCGTGGGTAATGTCTGAATCAGCCCAGTACCATTTATAAAGGATATAAGGTATGGAGGTGATCTGTGAGCCGGGGTAGAGCAGAGCATTCAGGGGAATGCCATCCAGCACGAGAGGTATGATTAGACGTCCTCCCACGTGCCTGTCCCACCAATTTGGTGGACCTTGTGAGTTTACTCCTGGGGGACAGGCCGCTTCCCCAGGGATCCTCGTTTAAAGTACATTCCCTGGCAAAGTGACCTGGTACAACGCAGCGGCGACAAATGTGCTGTCCATTCGGGTGGTAGCGGTCGCTGGGTCGTCCTCGGGTCTCTGGATACCTCCTGGGTCTCATCCAAGGGACATCCTCTCTACTTGTAGCCAACTCGATCTTCTCCACGGCCTTGGGTCCACGTAACTCCTGTATCACTCTGGCCATCTCAGCTACAATCTTTTGATCAAAAGCCTCATTGGTGATGGACTCCTGAGGTTTAGCACTAGCCCCTGACATGGCTGGTGGAATTTGCATTCCCGGTTGCTGGTATGCTGTGGCTAAGCATTGAGCAGAGTCTGTATCATAAGGCTTTTCTGCCTGTAGTATGCGGATTGCCCTTTCTTTAAATTTTACAAATTTCAAATCAGGGAGGGGGGCGTGGCCTGATCATGGTGGTGTGAGGTCGCATTTGAAGGAGCTCTGCAGACCCGGGACTTCTAGCTTCTGCTGTACCACCTCACAGGCGGCTAAATGTCCAGGAGGAAGAAGCAGGAGGACGCCGGTGGACTTATACAGCCACCAGAAATGTCAGGGAGGGAGTCGGGCATTGCTAAGTTGTTTGGAACGGCAGGAAGGAAGACCGCGCGCTCCCCTGTAATGGTGCCAGCTGGTATGCCTGAGAAGAAGCAGCAGCAGCAGCGGCGCTCTCCCCCGCCACTGCAACAGAGAGCACCGCGCTGCAAAGACGTTATGGAGCGGCCGCATACCTCCCTGAGGACACTGGGAGGAAACCCAGAGTCACTAGGGGAACCTACAATGCAGGAATCCCTGGAGAAAATGGCGGAGGAGGCTGTGGGGGATGGTGAGTCCTGGAGTATAACTCCAGCCATTGCTCAGACGGTGATGTTGCCTCCTATGATGCAGTCTGATGGGTCCTGTGCAGAGCTGAGGGCCATCAGAAAAATGATAGCAGCCCTCCCCTCTAAGCAGGACATAGACAATATTGTGGCCCATATGGAGGCTTCTCAGGCAAAAGCCCTTAGTGCTGTGAGGGAGGATGTGGAGACCCTTAGATCCCAGGCAGCCATGGCTTCTGAAGCCATGAATAACATGGAGGAAAGAATTACAGCTTTGGAAAAGAACGCTGCGTGCTCTAATGCTTTTACAGTGGCCCTGATACTGCAGACAGATGACCAGGAGAACAGGGAGAGGAGAAATAATATACGATTGAAAGGTATCCCTGAATCTGTCACTACTAATATTCTCCTTGATAAGACTCTGGACATATTCAACATGGTGTCACGAAGACCGTCAGCATCTACCTATAAAGTGGATAGGATACATAGGGTCTCCCGTCCAGGCCCTATAGACCCGGATAATCCTAGGGATGTCTTATGCAGACTACACAATTTTACAGATAAAGACAATTTGATACAAGCAGCCTGGGACTTTGGTGATATTGTCTTTGAGGAAGCAAGTATTCGCCTCTTCCCTGATGTCTCTAGCCGCACCCTGTATATGCGGTGACAGTTACGTCCCTTGCTTGTGAAGATAAAGGATTTAGGGGCCACATATCGTTGGGGTCATCCTTTCCATGTGATCGCAAAAAAGGGCAACAAACTATTCTATTTATGGCACAAAGATGACCTGAATGACTTATTTTTATTTTTGGACACGCCACCCTTCCCGGTCCCGGATTGGCTCTCCTTAGAGGCTTCAAAAGATTTATAGCATTGGGTCGGCAACGTAATTATTCAAAGGAGGATACACGCAAAAGAGGGAGAAGAGGCGGTGTCGTCCCAGGCGCGTCTCCATCATCGCCGGGCAGCCAAGGAGGAGGGAGAAGTGGACCGTCAGTGGACCTCCCGACCTGAGCCTCCGCTCGTATGTCTGTGGTTTTATTTATCTGCTGTTTTATCTTCCCAGCGACAGGTTTTGATATGCCTGGGAAGAAAATGGTGGGTGATATTGCCCTTCTATATAGCAACTGGGCTATTGTTTCTGCTTTTCTGATTTTGTTTCCTCCTGGTTCTTCGGAGCGCCAGAACTGTGATGGACTAAGCTCAGGATTTTTACACCTACTGGGTTATTATTGTTGATCTGCATGACACCTGAGTTGTTTAAATTGTTATTAATAAGTTCCGGGTCTGCGGATCGCCACCGTTAGATCAGTCATACCCTCAACGATCCCCCGTATCTCTTTACTTTCTGTGGGGATCGTATTTATCGGTTTAAACCAATTTTGACTGTATAGTCTCTTTTTGACACTCCTACATTGTAGGGGTCTTTGGTGGTGAGCGAAGTCCTTTTCTCTTCCCTCACTACCAACTTCTTTTCCTTTATCTCACTTTCTCTCTACTCTATCTGTTACCTCCCTGTTTTTCCCCTTCCTTCCCTACACATTCCCTTCTAATTTAGTGTATTCTTCCTTTACTTTATTTTATTTATCTTATTTTGCTTTATTTTACTTAAAAGCCTGCGAGTTTTATTAAGTGACGGTCATGGCATGTGACGATATGACGTCTCTGAAGATAGGTACACTAAATGTGCAAGGTTTGCACGATGTGGGAAAACGCTCGATACTGTTTAATTACCTGAAAGCTAACAAAGTTCAAATTGCCTTTCTACAGGAAACCACATGACTGCAAATAAGCCTTACAAACTCTCTAACCACTGGTTCCCTTTTTCATACCATAGTTACTCAGCGGATCCGCACTCATCTGGTACCAGCATTGTGCTGTCGAGATCGGTGCCTTGGGAGATCTTGGATACCTGGAGTGGTGAGGATGGGAGACTCCTTGTGGTCAAGGGTAAGATTGCCTCTCAGATGTATACCTTCGCCTCGCTTTATCTACCTAACACAGGACAGATATCAGCCCTTCTGCGATTTTTGGAGAAGGTTGACGTATTTGCGGAGGGGACTCTGGTCCTAGGCGGTGACTTTAATATTGCGCTTGATCCTGATCTGGACACTTCCAGGGGTAAATCTAGCATCTCTAAGATGGCACACAGACGGATGCGGATGGCGTTACATGACTATCAGCTCTTAGATGCTTGGCGTCTCCTGTTCCCAAGTCATAAAGATTTTACGTATTATTCTCCTACACACGACACATACTCTAGACTTGACTATTTTTTTATGAGACACGCAGACTTGACGTACTTACAAGATGCTACAATTGAGTCGATCGCCTTTTCGGATCACGCTCTGGTTACGATTTCCCTAACGCTTGCCTCTCTGTTCCGAGGCAGTGGCAGTGGAGACTGAATGCGTCCTTATTAGAGGACTCAGTCATACTTGCAGACGTGGTCCAGAAGGTGAAAGACTATTTTGACCTAAATGTCTCTTCGTCTGTTTCCCCAGTGATGACATGGCACGCTCATAAATGTGTTCTGAGAGGTGTGCTGATACAGCATGGCTCTAGACTAAAGAAAAAAAGGGACACTGAGATTCAGGAACTCATGACTAAACTGAAAGATCTGGAGACTAGACATAAGCGTCAGGAACTCCCTACTGTAAAGAAGGACCTTTTAGACGTCAGAGAAGCACTACGATCCATCTTACTACAAAAGGCAAAGGGCGTGCTCTCACATTGTCGCCGCCACTTTTATGAACATGGGAACAAGCCGGGCAAATCCTTAGCTAGAGCATCTCGATTAGGGAAAGCTGCCACTTATGTCCTGGAGATACTAATCAGAACACCTCGCGACGCTTAAAATTGCCTCTAGAAATAGCAGAGGCGTTTAAGCAGTATTATACTGCTTTATATAATTTGGATGATGCAAAGTCAGCATCAGTGACTGCTTCCTTTAGGGCTCGCATACAAGATTATATAAAAAAATCAGGGCTACCAAGACTTTCGGAATCAATTACAACATCTCTGGAGGCCCCAATCTCAGAGTTAGAGGTGGAGGAGGCTATCTCATCGGCCAGATAGGGCAAGGCACCTGGTCCTGACGGTTTGACTATAGGTTATTACAAGAAAATTAAGTTGTCCTTACTTCCACACTTAACAGCTTGCTTTAACGCTATTTCAGCTAAAATCCCGCCTCCTAAAGATGCGTTACGTGCTACTATAGCGGTGATTCAGAAATCGGGAAACGATCCCCTGGTTTGTTCTAGTTACCGTCCGATATCCTTACTTAATGTGGATATTAAATTGTTTGCTAGGATTTTGGCGGCCAGACTCTCACCATTCATTCCTGATGTAGTACATCCGAATCAAGCGGGATTTGTTGGCGGGCGTGAGGCTAGGGACAACACTACCAAGGCCATTAACTTAATTCACCATGCAAAAGTTTCTAACACCTCTTTGATGTTGCTATCTACGGATGCCGAGAAGGCGTTTGATTGCGTTCATTGGTCCCTCATTGAGGAGACGTTAATGCATATTGGCTTGGGAGCAAAGATGCTCGATTGGGTGTTGTCCCTTTACTCAGTCCCGTCGGCAAGGGTTCGGGTGAATGGTATCCTATCTGATTCCTTTGACATTGCCAATGGCACTCGTCAGGGATGTCCGTTATCCCCGCTGATTTTTATACTGACACTGGAGCCACTGCTACGACATATCAGGGGGAATGGTGACATCTCTGGTTTAAGACTGAAATTACATACGCATAAAATAGCTGCTTATGCGGACGACCTTTTGTTTTTTATGACGAACCCTAGAGTCTCCATCCCAAATTTACTGAAAGAATTTGAGAAATATCGTGTTCTCTCGAACTTCAAAATTAATAGATCTAAGTCGGAGGCCTTAAGTGTCTCGCTGCCTGCTGATCTGGCTGATGAGTTGAAAGGCGCGTTCGCATTTCACTTGTCTCCCAAAGCACTTCGCTACCTGGGAATACAGCTTACATCAGAGGTCCGGGATCTCTATGGAGCGAATTTCCCCGCCCTGTTAACTTCAATTAGATCGGATTGCGACAGATGGTTGTCATCTGCCTTTACATGGATGGGCAGATGTCACCTTTTTAAAATGACTATTTTACCGAGGATTTTATACTTTCTGCAGACACTTCCCATCTATATCCCGACGTCATTCTTTAAGTCGGTCTCCCAAATTCAGACGAGATTTATCTGGAATAAAATGAAACCAAGAGTGGCAAAATCTATCTTACACAGGCATAGGGAAGACGGTGGCGTAAACCTTCCAGACGTTAAATTATACTATCTTGCCAGCCACCTCGCGCATATAATAGATTGGTGTCGGTATAGCGAGAACAAATTGTGGGTCCAAATAGAGCAGGACTTCACCCCACTTAGACTCCGAACATTGCCATGGGTGAGGTTGCGGAATGAGGAGACAATCACTGGACACCCAACGATTGGACCCACCCTTACGATCTGTGAACATAAACTAATAAGGGCATCCATAATTCCACATGCTTCAACCATGTTCCCTGTTTTGAGTCACCCTGATTTTAGACCTAGCATAGGTGACCCTATATTTCAAGGATGGGTCTCTGATGGGATGGACAGAGTAGAGAGTTGGGGTGATGGAGATGTTGGCCTTCTATTGAACAGCTTAACCTGATTTCGCGTCCGACTGCATTGGGATTCTTTAGATGCCTTCAACTTGCACATCATTTACGGTCGCTCCCAGCTAAATCGTCCTACCACAGACCTAAGACACTGTTTGAGAACCTATGCCAGAACGAAGGTGTCTGTAGACACGCCTTATCGAGATCATATGCCTTCTTGATCTCCCCTCCGGACGCATTGACACCACAGTTTATGCTGAGCTGGGAGGCTGACTTGGGATTGGAATTGTCTCTGGAGCAGAGATCAGACATATATATATTGGCGCATTCTACCTCAATATGCTCTCGATTACAGGAGGCTAATTATAAGCTGCTGACTAGGTGGTACAGAGTCCCCTCGCAACTACATAAAATATTTCTCTCTGTCGATGCAAAGTGTTGGAGGTGCAGTGTGGTGGAGGGTACATTGCTTCATATATTTTGGGAGTGTGCACGACTTGAGAAGTTTTGGTCTGAAGTCGTGAAGATCATTAGAGTGGTCACGGGCTACCCCGGTGATCTTGGCCCGAGTCTCTTCATCCTCTCCGCAGTTACAAAAGGTCTCTCTTGAGATTTCTGGTGATGGCGGCAAGATCCTTGCTCAGTGGTTGGGAAGAGTGAATGATCTCATGCATCTAGAGGACTTGACCTCCTTAGTCCATGATACATATGAGCAATTTAGAAACACCTGGTTTAGTTGGATGACGTTCCAACAGTCTGATCTTTATAAGTCATGCAGAGATCGTTAGTTGCTACATCACGTCAGTGTGTCCTATTGGGCTTACTTTAACAAAGGTTTTCCCTTCATGTTTCTTTTCTTTGGGATGGTATGTGAGTTATTTTTGTTTTATTTTCCCTTCCCCTTCCCCCCCTTCCTTCCCCTATCCATTTCTATCTGTTCTTTCTTTCTTGTCTTTCTCCTCTTGTTTTTTCTAAATTTGTTTGCTCATTTGTTAGGTTAAGCGAACCTAGATTGATTATTATTAAAGTTACTACCAGATAGTTTACTTTTACTATGTAGATACAAACGAGGTTCGAGAACTTTTAGTTCTACTTGTTTGTTGTTTGAGATGGATCGAAGTCTGATGGTGGTTTACACACACCAATCATTGTGTCCAATATCTGAACAGATCTCTGGTTGCAGTGAAATCATGGGCATTTGCACCATTTGTACACAGCCACAAAATGGGACTATGTGTCCATGATTTCACTGCAACCAGAGATCTGTTCAAATATTGGACACAATGATTGGTGTGTGTAAACCACCATGAGCAGACTCCAAAGGTTCATGTATAATATGTACATGTTAGGGAGCACTATTATGCTGTGGATTGTATTGCTTAATTTGTTTTGTTTTACTCCATAGTGGATACCGTAAGCTCTCAGAATTATTTGATGGATAAATTGGTTCACCTATGTTAATTTTCTACTGTAAAATGCATAAATGAAGAAATAAAGAATTATAAAAAAAAAAAAATTTCAAATCAGGGTTTTGTATAGCCTTGATCTGCAGCCGTCCTCTATGAGGAGGAAATAAGAGTCCATTAACAAATTGCTCAATAATAAGTTTATCTACCCCCTGCGCCAAGGTGGGTTCTGCCTGTTTGAGAGCTCTAAGCGACTCTTGTAAATTTAATGTAAAGTCTCTCACGCTCTCTTGCGGTTTCGGCCGACTCCCAAAGAATCTCATTTTTGCTCGGGCATCAACACTGGTTTCAAAAGTAGCTTTCAGCCTGGCAATCACATGTTCTACAATGTCTTTATCAGTATCCGACCAGGACTTTGTTTCTCTCTGCGCGTGGCCAGTTAACTGTTCCATTAATATGCTGACGCGCTGGCCCTCTGTTAGGGGGAACACACTGTAATAGCTATCCAGCTTTTTTTTAAAGTCAGTGAGGGTATTGGGCTTACCTGTGTATTGCAGCACCCACGTCGCTCTTGGGGTGTTCGGCATCAGAAACGGCATGATCGGCGACATCCCTTGCGCTGCAGTATCGCCGGGTGCTCTGTCGGCGTCTTGTAACGCCGGGCCAAAATTGTTCACTCGCTGCAAGGGATCGTTCGGTTCCCAACATCTTTCCACCCCCTTAGTTATAGTCTGACCCTTCCGGTCTTTCACTTCCGTCGGGGTGTACAATTTTCGTTCCACGGTGGGACAGGGTTTCTTGTCCCCACCGGATATCATCAGAGCGTAGGTTGGGCCTTGTTTCACGCTCTTTGGAGGGTACCGCCCACGATGATACTCCCCTTCTGCTTCCCGCGTACCGCGCGTGCTAGTAATGGCGACTAGTGTTGAGCCACCACCCTAGTGTTCTAGTTCAATTCGATTCGTCGAATGGGAGGTGTGTTCATCGAATGTTTGTTGAATGTCCGTCGAACACCCCCGAACACACTAAAACACTAGGGTGGTGGTCAATTTCAGTTCCGCAATGTATATACATACATTGCGGAACTGAAATGAAGCAAAATCAAGGGTTAAAATAAAAAAAATCGATACTCACCTCTCTAATCCATCCAGCGACGCTTCCAGCACTGCCTACCTGCTGGAGATGTGATCCCGGCAGCGTTTCCTGGTGAAATGACAAGTTCTCGCGATAACTCGTCATGTGACCGGAAACCGCTGCCGAGATTATGACATCACCACAGGTCCTACAGGTCCTCACTAGTAGTGAATAGTAGTGAGGACCAGCGGTTAGTGAGGGGCGAGTCCTAAATTACTCGGAATCGCTTGACTCTAGCGAGTCCGAGCCCGGGACTCGCTACTCGTTGCGAGTCTAGCGAGTCCAATGTTAATGAATGGGGAAGCGAGTAATAGCGAGTAATGTGCGATTTACAAATCGCAGATGTGTCTCGGAAGCTTCAGGCTCTATCTGCTACAATAGCTAAATCATGTTTAATAGGCTCCCGCTGTCACAGCACAGTTAACTCTCTGCTTACCGGCGCTGCAACAAGAAGAAGAAGGAAGACAGAAGACAGAAGAGAGAAGAAAGTAGAGAGAAGACCTGGGTCTTTGGAGGGATATGTGGTGGTAATAAAGTTGGAGTCCCTAATGGTGTCTGTGTCTTTATTTTTAATAAATAATTTTTCTCTGTGTGGTGTTTTTTTTAACCCTTTATTGGAGATTCTTAGTGGCCGGGTCAAACCTGGCCTGACATTAAGAATCTCGGCTTAATACCAGCTTGTATAACAAAGCTGGTATTAACCCCTTTATTACCCAGCGTGCCACCGCCACCAGGGTCCGCTGGAAGAGCGGGTTCAGCGCCAGAGGATGGCGCTTCAATGAACGCGCCATCTTCTGGGGTGGCTGCGGGCTGCAATTTGCAGCGGGGGGTGCCCAGAAAGCTTGGGCCTCCCTGGCTGAGGTTTTCCAGCCCCCAGCTGCTTAGCTGTACCTGGCTAGACATAGAAATTGCACGGAGCCCCACGCATTTTTTTTTATTATTTCATGAAATTCATGAAATAATAAAAAAAAAGGGCTCCCCTATATTCTTGTGTTCCGGCCAGGTACAAATAGGCACCTGGGGGTTGGGGCAGCCCGTCGCTGCCTGCTGGATCCGGCTGGTTCCAGAAATACAGCGAAGCCCACATCATTTTTTTTTCTGAAAAATCAATAAAACAATCCTAAAAAAGGGACTGCATCTTTATTAACTCCTCACCTACGGTCCAGGGGTTAATAAAGATGCAGTTCCTTTTATTTACATTGTTTTATGGATTTGTCAGAAAAAAATTTGACGTGGGCTTCGCCGTATTTCTGGAACCAGCCAGATCCAGCAGGCAGCGACGGGCTGCCCCCAACCCACAGGTGCCTATTTGTACCTGGCCGGACACAAGAATATAGGGGAGCCCTTTTTTTTTATTATTTCATGTATTTCATGAAATAATAAAAAAAAAATGCGTGGGGCTCCGCGCAATTTCTATGTCTAGCCAGGTACAGCTAAGCAGCTGGGGGCTGGAATCCGCAGCGCAGGGAGGCCCAAGCTTTCTTGGCACCCGCCGCTGCAAATTGCAGCCCGCAGCCGCCCCAGAAGATGGCGCGTTCATTGAAGCGCCATCCTCTGGCCCTGAACCCCGCTCTTCCAGCGGCCCTGATGACGGTGGCACGCTGGGTAATAAAGGGGTTAATACCAGCTTTGTTATACAAGCTGGTATTAAGCCCGAGATTCTTAATGTCAGGCCACGTTTGACCCGGCCACTAAGAATCTCCAATAAAGGGTTAAAAAAACACAACACAGAGAAAATTTTTTATTAGAAATAAAAAAAAAAGCCATTAGGGACTCCATCTTTAATTAAAAAAATCCTCTTCCGTCCGACGTAGTCCAAAACGCGATGTCCTCTCTGCTACATCCCTGTGCATAGATATAGATGTCTACGCACAGGGAATGAGCAGACTGAGAACAATCTCAGCTCTGCTACATCATCTCTGTGCACAGACATTCATGTCTGTACACAGGGAGAGCAGGCGGCTCTAGGACCCTGGAGCTGCGGCAGCCTGCAGGACCCGAGCCCGGCACAGAGCAGACAGCCGGACTCGTTACTGTGCGAGTTTCCTGCGATTACTTGCACAGTAACGAGTCCAATGCAAGTCAATGGCAATCCTAGTTTTGTCAGAGTCTCTGACAAAACTAGGATTGCCATTGATTTCCATTGGACTCGTTACTGTGCGAGTAATCGCTGGGAAACTCGCAGAGTACCGAGTCCTGCGAGTCCCTTACTACTCGCCGAATAACGAGTTCTAGCGAGTAGACTCGCCTATCCCTACCAGCGGTAACATGACGAGTTCTCGCGATAACTTGTCATGTGACCGGAAACCGCTGCCGGGATTATGATGTCACCGCAGGTCCTACAGATCCTCACTACTATTCACTACTAGTGAGGGCCTGTAGGACCTGCGGTGATGTCATAATCTAGGCAGCGATTTCCGGTCACATAACGAGTTATTGCAAGAACTCGTCATTTCACCGGAAAACGCTGCCGGGATCACATCTCCGACAGGTAGATAGTGCTGGAAGCGTCGCTGGATGGATTAGAGAGGTGAGTATCGATTTTTTTTATTTTTAACCCTTGATTTTACTTAATTTCAGTTCTGCAATGTATGTATGTACCTTGCGAAACTGAAATCGAACTGAAATCGAACATGACCTCGAACTGCTGAATTTAGAGCAAATTGTTCTAATTCGACGAACGACTCGAACATCCCAAAAACAGCTCGAATTTGAGATTGGCAAACAATTTGAGTCGAACACCGCTCATCTCTAATGGCGACAGTCAATAAAACGTATTTCACACAAATCACGGCACACAGTATCCGGTTTAACGGGCACGGGATCCTGTTTGTGATGCCAGGTACTGAGGCGCCCTCAGGGCGATAGGGTACTCAGGAGCGGGCCTAGCTACTGCTGTCTCTGGGGGAAGTCACTGGGGTCGTGACCCAGTTCCATGCCCTGGGTTTCAGTTGAAAAAGGGGTTATATACAGGGGAGTTTTCGTGAGGCCACCCATGGTGTGTGGCTAGGGATGGCCACTGCTGCTGCAGAACCTCCGGGGTGATGGACGGGCAGCTGGGATGGAACGGCTCTCCACGGGTAAAGCCAGTCCCAGGGGCAGTGTAAATAGTCTATGTGTGGGATGCAGGACGACGGGCACAAGGAATGGGCAGACTCACTGTTTTTGGAGCTTCTCAGTCCTTTACTGGAGCAGATGTTAGATGGAGCTGTCCATGGGTCTTTTGAGAGCAACTCGGGGTTTCTTTCCATCCAGCTGGGTCTTTGGCTCCCTTACTGCACTGTTTACTGGCTCCTGCAGTTGCATAAGCTGAGCTGCCTGCCCTGTCTCTTCCTGCGAGGTACCAGTATGACAGGCAACTCGAGTCCTTTCTCTACTCTGATCTCGGGTGTATGCTGCTGAACTCTCACAGTATTGCTGTGCCTCCGGTACAGTGTAGCTGAAGTATTTGCAATACCCACTTTCTGGTACTGACGGCCGGGACGTGAGACCCTGCACAGTCTCGGACTCTGGTGTCCTTTCTATGCGCTTTCCTCTGGGGTGAGCACGGAGTTGCTCAGCCTCCCATGTATGTTCCTTCTCCTTTCCTCAGAACCTAGCCTTAGGCCTGGAACTTCTCTGCGGACCTTGGGATAAGCCTAGCACAGCTCTTTAACACCCAGGTCTTCTTCACAGTCCTCCTGGAAATGCACTAACTAGCTCCTCCCCAGACCAGAATATATAGGGGATCTCACCCTGAACCCGGGCTTAGTCTCCCCCTTCTGGCCTGGAGGTATGAGTGTTGTATGTGTGTTACCTGATGAGAAGACCCTTATGTTGCTCTCTCGTGACACCACCACCCGGGGCAGTGATGACACTGTGGCACTTTGACCCAGGGGTGCCACGTTTTCACAATATGTGCAAGCTGCTTCAATCACTTTTATTCTTTTATTCTTTCACCAACTCTCTATCAGCAGGAAGTACGGCATCGTCCAAAAATCACTAAAATTAACAAATCCCCCTGGCCCGGATAGGATACACCCCAGAGTGCTGCAGGAATTAAGTACTGTCATAGATAGACCATTATTTTTAATCTTTAAAGATTCCATAATAACAGGATCTGTACCACAGGACTGGCGTATAGCAAATGAGGTGCCAATAATCAAAAAGGGAACAAAAACTGAACTTGGAAATTATAGGCCAGTAAGCTTAACCTCTACTGTGGGTAAAATCCTGGAGGGTTTTCTAAGAGATGCTATACTGGAGTATCTGAAGAAAAATAACCTCATGACCCAATATCAACATGGTTTTACGAGGGACGGTTCCTGTCAAATTAATCTGATAAGCTTCTATGAAGAAGCAAGTTCTGGACTGGACCAAAGAAATGCAGTGGATGTGGTGTATGTGGACTTTTCAAAAGCTTTTGATACGGTGCCACACAAAAGGTTGATACATAAAATGAGAGCAATGGGGATAGGGGAAAATATGTGTAAGTGGGTTAAAAACTGGCTTAGCGATAGGAAACAAAGGGTGGTCATTAATGGAACACACTCAGAATGGGTCACAGTTAACAGTGGGGTACCACAGGGGTCAGTATTGGGCTCGCTTCTTTTTAATATATTTATTAATGACCTAATGACCTTGCAGGGGGCATACAGAGTAGAATCTCAATATTTGCAGATGACACTAAACTCTGCAGGGTAATCAATACAGAGAAGGTCAATTTTATATTACAGGAGGATTTATGTAAACTAGAAGCTTGGGCTGATAAATGGCAAATCAGCTTTAATTGGGATACATGTACGGTCATGCACTTGGGCAGAGGAAACAAAAGGTATAATTATGTGCTTAATTGTAAAACACTGGGCAAAACTGTCACTGAAAAAGACCTGGGTGTATGGGTAGATGACAAACTCACATTTAGTGGCCAGTGTCAGGCAACTGCTGCAAAGGCAAATAAAATAATGGGATGCATTAAAAGAGGCATAGATGCTCATGAGGAGAACATAATTTTACCTCTATACAAGTCACTAGTGCAACCACACTTAGAATACTGTGTACAATTCTGGTCTCCGGTGTATAACAAAGACATAGCTGAACTGGAGCGGGTGCAGAGAAGAGCGACCAAGGTATTAGAGGACTGAGGGGTCTGCAATACCAAGGCAGGTTATTAAACTTGGGGTTATTTAGTTTGGAAAAATGAAGGCTTAGGGGTGATCTTATAATAATGTATAAATATATGAGGGGACAGTACAGAGAATTTTTTAATGATCTCTTTACTCTTAGGCCTGAGACGGGAACAAGGGGGCATCCTCTACGTCTGGAGTAAAGAAGGTTTAATCATAATCACAGACGTGGATTCTTTACTGTAAGAGCAGTGAGACTATGGAACTCTCTGCCACATGATGTTGTAATGAGTGACTCACTACTAACATTTAAGAATGGCCTGGATGCCTTTCTTGAAAACTATAATATTACCAGTAATATATACTAGATTCTTTGATAGGGCGTTGGTCCAGGGATCTAGTCTGATTGCCATATTTGGAGTCAGGAAGGAATTTTTTCCCTCAATGTGGAGCTTAGTGTTGCCACATGGTTTTTTTTTGCCTTCCTCTGGATCAACATGTTATGCTATGGGTTGAACTAGATGGACTTAGGGTACCGTCACACGTGGAGATCTCCCGTGCGATTCCATAGGCGACGCCGAGGTGTGGCCTATCGCCGGCGACATCGCCAATGCGTTGCCTAATGTAAATCATCAGAGCTGTGAAACCAGGCGACCATTCTTGGGCGATGTGTGCTGATCACCCTGTGTAACATCTCATGAGCGATGTGAAAGGCGACAGCACACATCGCCTATACCATTCCGGTAGGCGTTTCAGGGCGTATTTACTAGCTCTGGCGGTGTGCGTGGATTGGTGCCAGCTCGAGCGTTACGATTGGTTGTCTTATTCCTCGGTGCCATATTTGATGATGTGTGCGTCCAAAGGTGTATTACCCTGGAGCGTACATACTGTACAGTAGCGCATTGATGTCGCCTCTGTGTTTGCGGCTGTGTTCAAAAGTGCAGAGAGAGATGTGCCACAAATGTGTGCTTTAACAGAAACACAAATGTCATTACATCCCAACTTAAGTCTGCATGAGCGCTGTAGTGGCAACCTTCCTGTATTACATTACGTAAAAGCATACAGTGAATACTGTAGCTCTTGCGGCTTTTCTGGGCCCCCGTCAACATGTGAGTTATCTCCCGTGCGTTCATTCGCCCAAGCGTTGTCAATCTTTTGGCGCCGCCATATTCTACACACCCATGGACAAGGAAATGATAGGTGATCTATACATCCCATAACTGCACACACAAATATGTGTGCACACACATACTTTCAAGGCTGCAATATTATGCAGACCTAGAAACCAAGAGTGATTTTATTAGACAACGCAGTAGCACAACACACTTGACAAAAGCGCTGTACATATTGACTGTACAATAAAATGTCATGCGAGCATCGTGTTTTGCCTTCTTGGCAACGCCAATGCGTATAGCAATAATCCGCGACACATCACACGAGAGTTGTCTATAAAGCACCGAGCCAATATGCACATGCATTTACATGTAATGACACATTAAAATAATGACCAATCACACGTCTTCAAGGCGTCAGACAACATTATGTTAATGCCTATCTCCGAGATGCGGCTCAAATTTACGCCCACATCAGTAATATGGTGGCTCTGTGTGACGCGGAAGCAGCGACCAGCGGCTTAATCGCCCCCTGGGCCTTGGGCGATGCTCAGGCAATTTCCGGTCCGGTTGTCGCCCGAGCGCCGCCTAAGTTGTCGCCCCGTGTAAATGAGCGACTGCGAACTTAAGCGACACACAAATACGTGCGCGCGCACGTGTGTCGCCTATGGAATCGCCCGGGAGATCTCCACGTGTGACGGTACCCTTACTCTCTCCATTCTCCTCTTAGTCGCAGAAGATAGCTCCACCAAACCAAGCACTTCTTGTAAGTTTAACATCTTAACTGCACACAGAGACATTTTTTTTATTAGACATAAAACAAAAAACACATTTAGTGACCCATTCTTTATTAGAAAAATAATCCTCAGTCTGATGTAATCCACAGGGAGAGTAATGTCAGCTCTGCTTCATTGCTCTGTACAGACTGTACAGAGTGATAAGCAGGCTGACACTGACACTGACAGTTACAGAGTTCAATCGAGTTCGTAGCTGAGCCATGAACTCGGTTGAACCCTGACGTCACAGCGAACACTGCCGACACCGGCTGAAAATTGCAGATTGTCGTGCATATCACCATAAGTTAATGAGCAGCCCTGGAAGTAGATGCGGTCAGGAGACAGCAAGAAAGCAGGATGCGTCGTGGGACCAGTAAGTATAATGACAATGTTTATTTTTAACCCCTTAATGACCGAGCCAATTTCCACCTTAAATAGCAGACTGTTTTTTAGCAATTGTGACCAGTGTCCCTTTATGAGGTAATAACTCTGGAACGCTTCAACAGATCCTATCGATTCTAAGACTGTTTTTGTGACATATAGGGCTTCATGTTAGTAGTAAATTAAGGTCAATAATTTTTGCGTTTATTTGTTGAAAAATTGAACATCTCGCAGTTTTCAAATTTTTTATTCTGTTAAACCAGAGAGTTATGTGACACAAAATAGTTAATAAATAACATTTCCCACATGTCTACTTTACATCAACACAATTTTGGAAAAAAAAATGTTTGGTTAGGAAGTTATAAGGGTTCAAAGTTCATCAGCACTTTCTCATTTTTCCATCAAAATTTACAAAACCATTTTTTTAGTGACCACATCACATTTGAAGTTCCTTTGAGAGGCGTACCTGACAGAAGACACCCACAAGTGACACCATTCCAAAAACTGCACCCCTCAAGCTACTCAAAACTACATTCAAGAAGATTATTAACCCTTCAGGTGCTTCACAGGAACTAAAGCAACATGGAAGGAAAAAATGGACATTTTAATTTTTCCAACAAAAATGTTCTTTAGCCTCAATTTTTTCATTTTCACATGGGCAACAGGATAAAATGCATCCTAAAATTTGTTGGGCAATGTCTCTTGAGTACACTGATACCTCATATCTACTTATATAATCGGGAGTTTGGGAATCGGGCACTGTAGCCGAATCCCAAACTCCTTTGCAGCTCTGCGAGCCGCAGCCGCACTACCTCACACGGCCCCCATACTGCCAACCCTCGGCCTCGCCGCTCGCTATCACTATCTGAGGAGTTCTGCCAGACCCAAGGGGTAAAGTGACGCAACCAACATAGTGGATCCCGCCCCACACCACAGCAGCGGAGCAGGTATGGCAGTGAGTGGTGATAACACTTCTCTGCAGCCTCACCTGTCTCAGGCTGCCCTGCGCCCCAGCCTCAATGGATACAAGCCTTTGCCAGCCACAGCGGCGGCAGTGTCGGCGGGAGCCGGTGGAGCCCACCCTCCGGGAGAGGCGGCCAGTGCCTTGGTGCAGGCGCAGAGGGGTGGAGGTGAGGGAGCGGTGTGGACGGGGCACTGGAGCGGACTAACAATGCCCTCAGCTGAAATGGAGAAGGGGGTGCAGTGCAGGACAGTAGAAAAGCCAATGTGGCCCACCTTGAATCCACACAGTCACCAGAATGATGAAGTATAGCAGCATCTCTCCTCACCCCTCCAGCCTGACCCCTCCTCACCCCTCCACCCGCACCTCTCCTCACCCCACCATCCGCACCTCTCCTCACCCCTCCAGCTGGACCTCCCCTCACCCCTCCAGCCGCTCCTCTCTTCACCCCCCATTCCCACCTCTCTTCACCCCTCCAGACTCTGCTCTCCTCACCCCTCCAGCCGCACCTCTCTTCACCCCTCCAGTCTCTGTTCTCCTTACTTCTCCAGCAGCACCTCTCCTCACCCCTCCAGCCTCACCTCTCCTCACCCCTCCAGCCGGACCTCTCCTCACCCCTCCAGCCGGACCTCTCCTCACCCCTCCATCCTCACCTCTCCTTACCCCTCCACCCTCACGTCTCCTCACCCCTCCAGCCTCACCTTTCTTCACCCCTCCAGCCTCACCTCTCCTCACCCCTCCAGCCTCACCCCTCCATGCGCACCTCTCCTCACCCCTCCAGCCGGACCTCTCCTCACCCCTCCAGCCGGACCTCTCCTCACCCCTCCATCCTCACCTCTCCTTACCCCTCCACCCTCACGTCTCCTCACCCCTCCAGCCTCACCTTTCTTCACCCCTCCAGCCTCACCTCTCCTCACCCCTCCAGCCTCACCCCTCCATGCGCACCTCTCCTCACCCCTCCAGCCAGACCTCTCCTCACCCCTCCACCCTCACCTCTCTTCACCCCTCTACCCCCACCTCTCCTCACCCTCCACCCCCACCTCTCCTCACCCCTCCAGCCTCACCTCTCCTCACCCCTCCAGCCTCACCCCTCCAGCCTCTGCTCTCCTCACCCCTCCAGCCTCTGCTCTCCTCACCCCTCCAGCCTCTGCTCTCCTCACCCCTCCAGCCTCTGCTCTCCTCAGCCCTCCAGCCTCCCGCCACATCATACTCTGCTATCCACAGAGCCGCCTGTATAATCTGCTACCCACAGAGCCTTCTGTATACTCTGCTACCCACAAAACCGCCTGTATAATCTGCTACCCACAAAGCCGCCTGTATACTCTGCTACCCACACAGCCGCCTGTATACTCTGCTACCCACACAGCCGCCTGTATACTCTGCTACCCACACAGTCGCCTGTATACTTTGCTACCCACAGAGCCGCCTGTATAATCTGCTACCCTCAGAGCCGTCTGTATACTCTGCTACCCACAGAGTCCCCTGTATACTCTGCTACCCACTGACCCGCCTCTATACACACAATTCATTTCACCGCGCTCCCGATGCAATTGCATCGGGCCTTTTTACTAGTTTGGTCATAAACCACTGTTTGGGCTCAAGGCAGGGCTCAGAAGGGAAGGAGCGCCATTTGACTTTTGGAGCTAATTTTCCATTCAAAAAGTCAAATGGCACTCCTTCCCTTCTGAGCCCTGCTGTGCACCCAAACCGTAGTTTATAACCACATATGAGGTATCGGTGTACTCAGGAGAAATTGCCCAACAAATTTTAGGATGCATTTCATCCTGTTGCTCATGTGAAGATGAACAAATTGAATCCAAAATAAAATTTTTGTGAAAAAATGTACTTTTTCATTTTTACGGATCAATTTGTGAAGCACCTGAGGGTTCAAAGAGCTCACTATGCATCTAGATAAGTTCCTTGGGGGGGGTCTAGTTTCCAAAATGGGGTCACTTGTGGGGGAACTCCAATGTGTAGGCACGCAGAGCCTGTCCATGCGCGACATGGTGTCCACTAACAATTTGAATGGAAAATTAGCTCCAAGTGTTAGCGGACACAATGTCACGTATGGAGATCCCCTGTTTGTCTAAACATTGGAGCTCCCCCACAAGTGACTCCATTTTGGAAACTAGACCCCCCAAGGAACTTAACTAGATGCATAGTGAGGACTTTGAAGCCCCAGGTGCTTCACAAATGTATCTGTATAAATGATAAAGTTTTTTTTTTTTTCACAAAAATGTTATTTTTTCATTTTTATGGATTAATTTGTGAAGCACCTGGGTATTCAAAATGCTCACTATGCATCTAAATAAGTTCCTTGGGGGGTTTCATTTCCAAAATGGGGTCATTTGTTGGGGAGATCCAATGTTTAGGCACACAGGGGCTCTCCATATTGAACATGATGTCCGCTAACAATTCCAATTGTGCCTAAACATTAGAGCTCCCCCACAAGTGACCCCATTTTAGAAACCAGACCCCCCAAGAGACTTATGTAAATGCAAAGTGAGCACTTTGAACCCCCAGGATTCACAAATTGATCCGTAAAAATGAAAAAGTACTTTTTTTTCAGAAAAATATTCTTTTAGCGTCAATTTTTTCATTTTCACATGGGCAACAGTATAAAATGGATGCTAAAATTTGTTGGGAGTACACCCATACCTCAGATGTTGTGGAAAACCGCTGTTTGGGCACAGGGCTTGAAAGGGAAGGAGCGCCATTTGACGCTCCAAGGGAAAAATTAGTTGAAATTGTTAGTGAACACCATGTTGCATTTAGAGATTCCCTGATGTGCCTAAACAATGGAGCTCCCCCACAAGTTAGATTTTTCACTGCTGATACAGGGCTCCGCTGTATTTTTGGTCACCATTACAGATGCAACAGGTAGGTACAGGTTGCCACCCACTCCTTACTGCCTAGTTTTACCTGGCTGGTAATGAAATACAGCAAAGCCCCTTTTTTTAAATTCTTGAAATGATTAGAAAAAAAAAACGACGTGGGCATTGCCGTATTTTTAGTTTCCAGCCAGGTACAACTAGGCAGCTACAGACTGCCACCCACCCCAGCTGTTTAATTGTATCTGGCTGGTAACCAAGATACAGCGGAGTCCTTTTTTTAAAATTATTTGTTGAAATAATTTAAAAAAAAAACAATGTAGGCTTCGCTGTATTTTTAGTTTCCAGCCAGGTACAACTAAGCAGTTGAGGACTGAAATCCACAGCGTGGAGAGGCTCAAGCATTCTGGGTCCCCCATGCTGAAAATTGCAGCCCACAGCCACCCCAGGAAATGGCGCATTCATAGAAGTGCCATTTTCTGGCGCTGTATCCGATTCTTCCAGCTGCCGTGTAGTGATGGCAGACTGGGTAATAAGGGAATAATGCCAGCTTTTTGGAAGCTGGCACTAAGCCAGAGATTCATAATGTCTGGCCAATATTAGACCGGGCCATTAGGAATCTCTAGTAAATTGTAAAAAAGACACAACACAGAGAAAAATATTTTTATTATAAAAAAAATACAAACACGTAGTTAGACCCCATCTTTATTATTCTGTTACATCCGACGTAGTCAAGTGGGCGGTCCCATGATGATTCTCAGTTTTATAGCAAATGGGGCATCCCCTATATGCTATAAGAGCAGCTACACTGCCAGGGGGATGACAGGTCATGAACTTAGTGAGGTCATGACAGATCACGATCCTGGGGTCACCACAGGGGTTAACTTTGATCTTCATGATGATCTCCAAATCAGATCACCATGAAGATCACATTTAACCCCTGTGTGACCCCAGGATCTTGATGGGTCATGAACTCAGTGGGCTCATGACCCATCAGGATCCTGGGGTAACCACAGGGGTTCACCTTGATCTTCGTGATGATCTCCAAATCAGATCACCATGAAGATCAAAGTTAACCGCTGTGGTGATCCCAGGATCGTGATAGGTCATGAACTCACTGAGTTCATGATCCATCAAGATTCTGGGGTCACACATGAGTTAAATGTGATCTTCATGGTGACCTGCTTTAGAGATCATCATGAAGATCAAAGTTAACCCCTGTGTGATCCCAGGATCCTGATGGGTCATGAGCTCACTGAGTTCATGACCCATCAGGATCCTGGGTTCACACAGGGGTTAACTTTGATCTTAATGATGATCTCCAAATCAGATCACCATAAAGATCAAAGTTAACCCTGTGGTGACCCCAGGATCATGATAGGTCATGAACTCTCTGAGTTCATGACCTGTCATTTCTTGAGAGCACAGCAGCGCACACACCCTCAAGTGCCTACAGCGGCGCAAACACACGGGGCTGCGCGCACAGAAGAGCCGCGCGAGCAGACTGCAGAGCGGGCAGGCACGCTCAGACGGGAGGTGAGGCCCTCAGGATCATGGGATCCCAGGACCAGAGTCAGGATTGTTGGTAGGTAAGAGAGGGAGGCAGGGGTGCCTGACTGGGGGTCAGAGGTCTACAAACTCCATCTGATGTGATGTTTGGTCACATCGGATGGAGTTTCAGAGGTGGCGATGGGATGCGCGGGCACAGTGGCGGGGGAAGGGGGCGGAGGTGTCCAGAGACTGGTGGGACACCGGAGGGGACTGAGGAGCACCGGGGAAGGTCATTTTAATGCAGCCTGACATGTGTGACGTCAGGCTGCATGGAGATGCAGGGGAGGTGGCGGGTTTTCACGCCCGCCGCTGCCATTTTGGGATGGACCGGGGGAGAGGTGGGAGTGGGTACCAGGGGTCTTGGGGGCCTTAAGGGTTAATGTTTCACTTTCATCCGACATGTGTTTTCATGTCGGATGAAAGTGAAAGCATTTTCTACCGGCGGTGACATGTTTTGTAATGTCATTTACCGCCACCGGTAAAAAAGCCCCCAATCTTTAATCTAGGGTGTCTCAGCTACCCCCGGTAACTGAAATCCCGAAGATTTTTGGTCACCGGGGGTCACTACAGGCTTATTCCTGACTGACGTCTACAGTCCCTGACAGAAGTTATATCGCTTATCCATGTTTTGTAAATAAAAGCTTATAACCTGATGTTAAATTCATCCATTCGTTGTATAAATTACTTTTTTGAAAGCTGAAACCCGTCAAAATGTGGTTTAGGTTAAGAAAATAAATTGGCATCAATGCTGAAATGTTGACCATTTAATTAACACAGAGTGGTCAGATTTTGGCAAGGCAAAAGTTTTGTCGCCTGCTCATATAGTGCATTCACCCACATATACCCCTTTCCCCCCCACAGGCTAGGTGAGGAGACCTATGGACAGGGGGAAAGATAGGAGCCTGGTGGATCCTAAATGGGAATAGAGCCCAGAAGCGAATTTGTCTGTCTAATTGAATGCAGGTATGACCGCAGAGTTATTTATACCTTAACCTACACATAAACAGATATTAAATTCATTGAAAAAGAAAAGAAGGGGCATTCCAGTGATTGACATGTGCACTCCTTCCTTTATAGTGACAAACAATAGCTATATGTAAACTGAATGGATAAGTAAACAGAGGGCTGGTTGCATTGTGATCAAAAGGTCAGTCCTTTCCTTAAGGTTGGTTTGATTAACCACCAGGGATCTGTGCTTCATGTTGTTATTTCTCTATCTCCTAAGATCTGGTGACTATACATGAATATTTCACATAACGGTCACTGCACATTGATAGAAATATACACAAAATTATGTGTGACTACACATTTTATTTTACATCTCTTCTATCATTAGAGGAACTTTGACCCGATAAATTGAATGAAGGGTGACCATAAGAAATCACCAATCCATGCTACTCTAAAAACCGGGTATGGCATTTTCTTTTTTTACATGGTTCATGTCATCTTTAACTCACTTATGAGTGTTACAGTATAATGATAATTTCTCACCTATAAAGTGGAAGATATATGGGAGCTTCATGTTTCATGAGAACATAAATTACAATAATGGCCATTTATACACTTGTTACAGATAAAGAATACTTGCCTAACAGTTACAGATAAAAGGAACCAGCTAAACAGCACCTCCTGAAAGATCTGTCCCCCAAAAAAAGTCTCCAGACGCAACGGCCGGTCCAGGACTATACACAACAGGGTCTCCACAGACGTTGGGACCCACATAATTTCAGATGATAAAAGTTTCAAACCAGAATGCCCCTGATAAGCCTTCCATAAAGGTGGAAAGGCAAAATTGCGTTGGGCGGGGTTGAATATACCACATTGCTGGGTTGTATCTATAAATCATACTTTTCATGAATTTAGGGCCTATGACAGAAGGGTGGGAGTGGACTAAAGACTGTGGGTGCAGAGAGACCATACATAAAGAGGTTACACAAAGACAAGAGGATATTAATCACCGTTGCCGGGTTATCAGGTCTCAGGCGCTGGCTGTGGTCACGGTTCGGTGCCTGAGGCTGTAAGGGCCCGGTGGTCAATGCACAGTTAGGTAGAAAGTAAAGTTTGTTTCGTGACGCCACCTGTGGGTGTCTGGTGATGGCACCGGTGCTGCTTGGAACTCTGGGGGATGTGCGGCAGCTAGATGGACCTGCTCCCCACAGGATGAGCGATAGTCCCCGGGGTCAGGAGCTGCTCTGGTGGAATACGGCAGCTCGGGTAGTTTGATGAGTGGATGGTGAATAAGAGTTTATAAATAATGCTCAGACACAATGCTCCTCTGCACAGGTCTTTACTGAAGTTATGCACGGTACACGGGATAACAGTCACTTGTAGGTAATGGACCGGGTGGTCCCAGTGATGCTCGGTATCTTTCCAAGGCTCCACAGTGTTCCCTCTTAACTAACTGTCCCTCGTTACTCGTCGCTGCTGTCGTGCACCAGATCGGGATACAGGGGAACTTCTAATGGGCACCCAAGCCGTTGGCTCAAGACGACTCCAAAGGGTCCCTGGACCCCAATGGTGGGTACCCCTCCTGGTACAGCTGCAGAGATGGTGACTGTCGTGATGCGCTCCTGAGAAGCCCTCTATCACCCGGTTTGTAGTACAGAGGTGAACGTCTGTGCTACCTCGGAACCGGTCTCCGGATGGACTGGGCGCGGGTGTCTTTGGACCCGTTACTTGGTTACTGTTTACTGGTTACTTGGCCCCTTTCACGTCTGGGTCACCGCTCCTCTGTGCCCTCCCTGTTAGATGTCCTGTTCTGACTTCCTTCTTGTACTTGTCTCTCCCACGTTCTAACTTTCTTTCTGTTCTCTCCCCACACTGAACATCTCACACTCCTCCCACCAGGACCTGATTGGTCCTCTACCTCTAGATGTTGCACGTGGTGTATGGAGCCTTGGAGTTAACCTGTTCATCACCGAGTCGGAGAATACTTCACCTTCAGTCAGGGGTGCAGTACCCTCCTGTGACGCACTCGTTGCGGGGCGCCACAGATACTACTATTGGATATACCACCTGGAGATGCAATGTGTCCAGGGTTCTCCATGGTAGAACTCTAACATACCCTAAACAAAGGCACTCCTATCTACCCTAGACTCCTCCATAGGGACTGAATCAGGGGAACACTGTTTGTCTTTACTACATGTTCTTTTGGGGTGTGGTATTTTTTTGTGATAAACCACTGACACATGAATCACTTTTGCACTGGCTTCTAAAAAAAACAACATTAAAGCATAGCAGCGAAATAGTTTATCTTGTTGTTTCTAATAAGTCATATAATGCACCCAATCCAAATGTGGTTTAAGTTAAGAAAATAAATTGGCATCAATGCTGAAATATTGATCATTTAATGAACACAGAATGGTCAGATTTTGGTAAGACAAAAGTTTTGTCGCCTGGTCATATAATGCACTCAATCCTAGTTTACATCCTCACTTGTGCTCCGTAAATGATTGGTTAATTAGTGGGTGTGTATAAAAAGAAACCTAGCACTCCAGACTAGTGATGAGCGAGTACTAAAATGCTCGGGTGCTCGAAGCTCGGGCCGAGCATCCCGAGATACTCGTGTACTCGGCCCGAGTAACAAGCCCAATGTTATCCTATGGGAGACACGAGTATTTTTATGAAATGACTGCCGGCTGCCTGGAAAAACCCTAAAAATGTCACAAAAGTGTCAGAAGAGTGCTGAAATGACATGGCAACACCATGGGGAAGACCCCTGGAAGCATTTCTCACTCAAAAGTCACAGCTGTGAACAATGTTGTCCGAGTTTCACGCCAATTTTACGGAGTGTCCAGAAAACCTTCCAAAATTATACCAAAATGAATATTTATGGTGGAAATGTTAAGGGCACATACCCAATAGTGAGATACAGCTGGTGTATGTCACTTTTTGTGATTACATAAAAGATTTTACGTGAAAACATTGTGCGACACTCCGATGACCCTGACAAGAGACGTACATGAAGCCCTGTCTACAAATAAAGTGCCCATTTTGAGGAACTGGGTCTATTGTAGTATCTTCCTTTGCAAGGGCAGTCAAAATTTGGGAGGTTCACCAATGCCCCTGGATACAGAGATGCAGGATGGCCTGTAAATAAGAACTGGGTGTATTGTAGTATAGCCCTTTGGTCAGGGCAGCCAAAAATTCGGAGGCTCCTCTTTGTCCCTGGATGGAGACATGCAGGAGGGCCTGTTAAGAAGAACTGGGTGTATTGTAGTATAGCCCTTTGGTCAGGGCAGCCAAAAATTGGGAGGCTCCTCTTTGTACCTGGATGGAGACGTGCAGGAGGGCCTGTTAAGAAGAACTGGGTGTATTGTAGTGTAGCCCTTTTGTCAGGGCAGCCAAAAATTTGGAGGCTCCTCTTTGTCCCTGGATAGAGACGTGTAGGAGTACCTAAAAACATTTTTCCCATTGAAAAGGAGCGGGTCTCCTGTCGTTGTAATGCCCATTCTAACAGAATGGGCTAAAAAATTTACCACTGCGGGTATACCTCAAACAAGAGCCTAACTATTCTAACGCTCATCATGGTGTCACATGAGGAGAAGGAGTAGCAGTCCAGCGATTAGCCAAAGTATGGAAGTGTGTACCCATGGGTGAGTGGAGGTACATGTCAAATTCAAATAACAAAATAAAATTCAGTTGTCATTTGCTGGTGGTGTTATGAAGTCTGGCCCAATCCAACCCTTGTTCATCTTGATCAGAATGAGCCTGTCCGCATTTTCAGTTGACAGGCGGGTGCGTTTATCAGTGATGATTCCACCTGCTGCACTGAAAACACGCTCTGATAAAACGCTAGCGGCAGGGCAGGCCAGGACTTCCAAGGCGTAGAGAGCCAATTCATGCCACGTGTCGAGCTTGGAGACCCAATAATTGAAAGGCACCGATGAATCTCGCAGTACAGTTGTTCGATCTGCAAGGTACTCCTTCAGCATCTGCCCGAACTTAGCATTTCTGGTGGCACTACCCCGCACCTCAGGGGCTGTGGTACGTGAGGGGCTGAGAAAACTGTCCCACATCGTAAAGACAGTTCCCCTGCCTCTGGCGGATTGGACTTGTGCCCCTCTCGGCCGTACGCCTTGGTTGTCCATCGAATCCTGACCTATGCCGCTAGCGTTTTGTGAGGGGAAGGATTTCACAACTTCCGTGACTATGGCCCTCTGGAACTGCAGCATTTTGGCTGACCTCTCCGCCTCAGGAATGAGAGACATAAAGTTCTCCTTGTAGCGTGGGTCTAAGAGTGTTGCCAACCAGTACTGATTGTCGGCCAAGATGTTCTGAACGCGAGGGTCACGAGACAGGCAGCTTACCATAAAGTCAGCCATGTGCGCCAGACTCTTAACAGCCATCACATCAGTATCCAGACCAACACGATGACTGAACATGCTGTCCTCCTCCTCCTCCTCCTCCTCCTCCTCATCTCCCCTGTCCTCTGGCCAGCCACGCTGAATCGAGGGTATGACTGGTGTGCATGTCATATCCCCAATTTGGCCTGAGAGTTGCTCCATGTCTTCATCCTCCTCCTCCTCCTCGTCATAATCCTCCACTATACGTTGTGATGACATGAGGCTGGGCTGTGTGTTTTCACCCACACCCACTACAGTTTCTTGCTCTAAGTCATCGCGCTCTGCCTGCAATGCATCCTCTTTTATTTTCAGCAGAGACCGTTTTAGAAGGCAGAGTAGTGGTATGGTGACGCTAATAATGGCGTCATCACCGCTCACCATCTTGGTGGAGTCCTCAAAGTTTTAGAGGACGGTGCATAGGTCCGACATCCATCTCCACTCCTCAGGTGTTATGTGTGGAGTTTGACCCATTTCCCGACGGCTTAGGTGATGCAGGTAGTCCACAACTGCCCTCTTCTGCTCACATACCCTGACCAACATGTGCAGCGTTGAATTCCAACGCGTGGGGATATCACACACCAGTCTGTGGGCCGGAAGACGCAAACGGCGCTGAAAGCTTGCAAGGCCGGCTGAAGCAGCAGGTGACTTGCGAAAATGTGCAGACAGACGCCGAACTTTTACCAGCAGGTCAGACACCTCCGGGTATGACTTCACAAACCTCTGATCCACCAGGTTGAGCACATGGGCCACGCATGGAACATGCGTCAGCTGCCCTCGCCTCATAGCTGCCACCAGGTTCCGGCCATTGTCACACACGACCTTTCCTGGCTTTAGGTTCAGAGGTGTGAGCCAGTGATCTGCCTGCTGTTTCAGAGCTGTCCACACCTCTTCTGCATTGTGGGGTTTGTCACCTATGCAGACTAGCTTCAGCACAGCCTGTTGCCGCTTTGCAGAGGCAGTGCTGCAGTGCTTCCAGCTTGGGACTGGTGTGGAGGGTACAGTGGATGAGGATGCGCAGGTGGAGGAGGAGGAGGCTGAAGAGCATGACATTCCGGAGCTGTAGAGTGTCGGTGAAACCATGACAGAGGTAGGGCCTGCTATCCTTGGTGTGGGAAGGACGTGTTCCTTCCCTCGGTCAGACTGGGTCCCAGCCTCCACAATATTAATCCAGTGTGCCGTCAAGGAGATGTAGCGGCCTTGCCCACAAGCACTTGTCCACGTGTCAGTGGTTAGGTGGACTTTGGCTGAAACAGCATTCTTCAGGGCACGTGTGATGCTGTTGGACACGTGGTTATGCAATGCGGGGACGGCACATCTGGAGAAATAGTGTCGGCTGGGGACCGAGTAACGTGGGACAGCAGCCGCCATCAGGTCGCGGAATGCGTCCGTCTCCACCAGACGGAAAGGCAACATTTCTAGCGCTATGAGTCGCGAAATGTGAGCATTGAGGACTGTGGCATGTGGGGCATTGGCAGCGTATTTTCGCCTGCGTTCAAATGTTTGCTGAATGGATAATTGAACGCTGCGCTGGGACAAGGACATGCTTGATGGTGGCGTAATTTGTGCTTCAGCAACTTCAGGTGCAGGACCGGAGGCTTGTTCGCAGCCAGCATGGACAGGGGATTGGCTTGCATGCACAACAGCCGAAGACGTAGCAGTGACATCAGTACGCACCGCTCCTCGACTCTGTGGTACTTCCCACAAAGTCGGGTGCTTGGCTGACATGTGCCTGATCATGCTGGTGGTGGTCAGGCTGCTAGTTTTCGTACCCCTGCTGATAGTGGCATGGCAGGTGTGGCAAATGGCCTTTTTAGAGTCTTCTGGAGCCAACTTAAAAAACTCCCAGACTCGGGAAGACCGAACATTTGCACAGGCACCTTGAGTCGTGTTGTTGTTCCGGGGAACGGTTGCCTGCCTTCTGCCTGCGGACGCACCCCTGCTTCGTACTGGCTGTTGTGATGCTACGCCTATCTCCCCCTGTGCACTGCTGTCCTCGCTCTGCATATCCTCCTGCCATGTAGGGTCAGCTACTGGATCATCCACCACGTCGTCTTCCTCTTCCGCACCCTGATCCTCCTCCTGACTTCCTGGCAATTGTGTCTCATCATCGTCCACCCCTTGTTGAGACACTTTGACAACGTTCCGTTCGTCATAACGCGGCTGCTCAAATATTTGGGCATCTGTACATACCATCTCCTCATGACCCACTTCAAGAGGAGGTGGCGACAGGCCAGATTCTGCGAATGGATACGTGAACAGCTCTTCCGAGTGTCCTAGTGTGGGATCTGTAATGTCCGTGGACGTGTAATCGGCCAGGTGGTAGGAAGGAGGATCAGGTTGGGAAATGTGCGGTGCAGTATCACGGCTACTGACAGTTGACCGTGCGGAAGACAGGGTGTTTGTGGAGGTGCCCATCTGACTTGAAGCATTATCCGCTATCCAAGTAACAACCTGTTGACACTGGTCTTGGTTCAACAGTGGTGTACTGCTGCGGGCCCCAAGAATTTGGGACAGGACGTGCGAGCGAGGAGATGTGGCCCTTTGTTGTTGCGAAATGAGTGCTTGCACACGACCTCGGCCTCTGCCTGCACCACCATCACGTCCACTTCCTTGTTCCTTGCCAACGTCCTTGCCAACGCCTTTGCGCATTTTGCCTGTATAGAGCAACAACTGCCTGGTGACTGTGGAGGTCACAGGAGATTAGGATTTTAGTTCCCTAAGCTGTAGAAACGTATGACGTACAACAGTGTGGTGACTGTTGAGATGACAAGAGTTAGGATTTTTGTTCCCTAACTTGTAGAAACGTATGACGTACAACAGTGTGGTGACTGTTGAGATGACAAGAGTTAGGATTTTAGTTCCGTAACTTGTAGAAACCTATGACGTACAACAGTGTGGTGACTGTTGAGATTACAAGAGTTAGGATTTTAGTTCCCTAACTTGTAGAAACTTATGACGTACAACAGTGTGGTGACTCTTGAGATGACAAGAGTTGGGATTTTAGTTCCCTAACTTGTAGAAACGTATGACGTACAACAGTGTGGTGACTGTTGAGATGACAATAGTTAGGATTTTAGTTCCCTAACTTGTAGAAACTTATGACGTACAACAGTGTGGTGACTGTTGAGATGACAAGAGTTAGGATTTTAGTTCCCTAACTTGTAGAAAACTATGACGTACAACAGTGTGGTGACAGTTGAGATGACAAGAGTTAGGATTTTAGTTCCCTAACCTGTAGAAACGTATGACATACAACAGTGTGGTGACTGTTGAGATGCCAAGAGTTAGGATTTTAGTTCCCTAACTTGTAGAAACGTATGACGTACAACAGTGTGGTGACTGTTGAGATGACAATAGTTAGGATTTTAGTTCCCTAACTTGTAGAAACCTATGACGTACAACAGTGTGGTGACAGTTGAGATGACAAGAGTTAGGATTTTAGTTCCCTAACTTGTAGAAACCTATGACGTACAACAGTGTGGTGACAGTTGAGATGACAAGAGTTAGGATTTTAGTTCCCTAACTTGTAGAAACTATGACGTACAACAGTGTGGTGACTGTTGAGATGACAAGAGTTAGGATTTTAGTTCCCTAACTTGTAGAAACTTATGACGTACAACAGTGTGGTGACTGTTGAGATGACAAGAGTTAGGATTTTAGTTCCCTAACTTGTAGAAACTATGACGTACAACAGTGTGGTGACTGTTGAGATGACAAGAGTTAGGATTTTAGTTCCCTAACTTGTAGAAACTTATGACGTACAACAGTGTGGTGACTGTTGAGATGACAAGAGTTAGGATTTTAGTTCCCTAACTGTAGAAACTGTATGACGTACAACAGTGTGGTGACTGTTGAGATGCAAGAGTTAGGATTTTAGTTCCCTAACTTGTAGAAACGTATGACGTACAACAGTGTGGTGACTGTTGAGATGCCAAAGTTAGGATTTTAGTTCCCTAACTTGTAGAAACTATGACGTACAACAGTGTGGTGACTGTTGAGATGACAAAGTTAGGATTTTAGTTCCCTAACTTGTAGAAACCTTATGACGTACAACAGTGTGGTGACAGTTGAGATGACAAGAGTTAGGATTTTAGTTCCCTAACTGTAGAAACTATGACGTACAACAGTGTGGTGACGTTGAGATGACAAGAGTTAGGATTTTAGTTCCTAACCTGTAAACTTGAGAAACTTGTGACTGTTGAATACAAAGACAGTTCCTAGTGAAATATGCGACACAGTTGGACTGTTGAGATGACAAGAGTTAGGATTTTAGTTCCCTAACTTGTAGAAACTTATGACGTACAACAGTGTGGTGACTGTTGAGATGACAAGAGTTAGGATTTTAGTTCCCTAACTTGTAGAAACCTATGACGTACAACAGTGTGGTGACTGTTGAGATGACAAGAGTTAGGATTTTAGTTCCCTAACTTGTAGAAACTTATGACGTACAACAGTGTGGTGACTGTTGAGATGACAAGAGTTAGGATTTTAGTTCCCTAACTTGTAGAAACCTATGACGTACAACATGTGGTGACAGTTGAGATGACAAGAGTTAGGATTTTAGTTCCCTAACCTGTAGAAACGTATGACGTACAACAGTGTGGTGACTGTTGAGATGCCAAGAGTTAGGATTTTAGTTCCCTAACCTGTAGAAACGTATGACGTACAACAGTGTGGTGACTGTTGAGTTGACAATAGTTAGGATTTTAGTTCCCTAACTTGTAGAAACTTATGACGTACAACAGTGTGGTGACTGTTGAGATGACAAGAGTTAGGATTTTAGTTCCCCAACTTGTAGAAACCTATGACGTACAACAGTGTAGTGACAGTTGAGATGACAAGAGTTAGGATTTTAGTTCCCTAACCTGTAGAAACGTATGACGTACAACAGTGTGGTGACTGTTGAGATGCCAAGAGTTAGGATTTTAGTTCCCTAACTTGTAGAAACGTATGACGTACAACAGTGTGGTGACTGTTGAGATGACAATAGTTAGGATTTTAGTTCCCTAACTTGTAGAAAGTAATGACGTACAACAGTGTGGTGACTGTTGAGATGACAAGAGTTAGGATTTTAGTTCCCTAACTTGTAGAAACCTATGACGTACAACAGTGTGGTGACTGTTGAGATGACAAGAGTTAGGATTTTAGTTCCCTAACTTGTAGAAACTTATGACGTACAACAGTGTGGTGACTGTTGAGATGACAATAGTTAGGATTTTAGTTCCATAACTTGTAGAAACTTATGACGTACAACAGTGTGGTGACTGTTGAGATGACAAGAGTTAGGATTTTAGTTCCCTAACTTGTAGAAACCTATGACGTACAACAGTGTGGTGACAGTTGAGATGACAAGAGTTAGGATTTTAGTTCCCTAACCTGTAGAAACGTATGACGTACAACAGTGTGGTGACTGTAATGGTTTGAAGAGAGGATTTTAGTCCCTAACCTGTATTAAGGTAGTACGTACACCTGTCTGGTGACTGTTTTGATGACAAGAGTTAGGATTTTAGTTCCCTAACCTGTATTAAGGTAGTACGTACACCTGTCTGGTGACTGTAATGGTTTAAAGAGAGGATTTTAGTCCCTAACCTGTATTAAGGTAGTACGTACACCTGTCTGGTGACTGTTTTGATGACAAGAGTTAGGATTTTAGTTCCCTAACCTGTATTAAGGTAGTACGTACACCTGTCTGGTGACTGTAATTGTTATAAAGAGAGGATTTTAGTCCCTAACCTGTATTAAGGTAGTACGTACACCTGTCTGCTGACTGTTTTGATGACAAGAGTTAGGATTTTAGTTCCCTAACCTGTATTAAGGTAGTACGTACACCTGTCTGGTGACTGTAATGGTTTGAAGAGAGGATTTTAGTCCCTAACCTGTATTAAGGTAGTACGTACACCTGTCTGGTGACTGTTTTGATGACAAGAGTTAGGATTTTAGTTCCCTAACCTGTATTAAGGTAGTACGTACACCTGTCTGGTGACTGTAATGGTTTGAAGAGAGGATTTTAGTCCCTAACCTGTATTAAGGTAGTACGTACACCTGTACACCTGTCTGGTGATTGTTTTGATGACAAGAGTTAGGATTTTAGTTCCCTAACCTGTATTAAGGTACTAAGTACAAGAGTGTGGTGACTCTAATGGTCACAGAAAAGCTTGGATTCCAATCTGTATCACCCTGCCTATATCCTCCTAGATTAGTCCTGAGAAGGACTGTTCTGGTCACTGGAAATCTTGGACTCCGATCTGGATCACCCTGCCTATGTCCTCCTAGATTAGTCCTGAGAAGGACTGTTGTGGTCAGCAGCAGTTTGCAGCCCTGATCCGGATCTACCTATGAGGGCCGCAAATCTGTCCCTAATCAGCAGCAGACACTCTCCCTACACTCACTGTCTTATAAAGGCTCGGTGACGCTGTGCAGGCCGTCCAATCACTGCTATACCACAACTAACAGGGCTGTGGCATTGCAGTGGTCTGTCAGCCAATCCCTGCACGTGGGCTGGCTCTCAAAAGAGCGCCAACATGGAGAGATGACGACCACGAGCACAGCACGAGTATCGCGAGATTACTCGGTGCTCGGCGAGTCGCCCGAGTACAGTGATACTCGTGCGAGTAACGAGTAGTGCCGAGCATGTTCGCTCAACACTACTCCAGACCTTTACTTGAACTGCAACTTGAGCTCTGACAACATACCAAAAATCCACCCTGCCACCAAAGCCTTGATTATCAAGAGGCTGAAGACCTGATCTACTGCAGAGGTGGCTGGCACCTTTAATGTGTCTCAGCGTCAAGTACAAAGAATTAAAAAAAGATTTGAAGAGACTGGAGATGTGTTTGACAAGCCTAGGTCTGCCAGACCCCGCAAGACAACTGCTTAGGAGGAATGTTTGTTGGTTAGAAAATCCAAAGCAAGCCCCTCTTCCACTGCAGCAGAGTTCCAACAGGCCTGGCCACCTCAAGTCCCTGTGTCAAGTAGAAAAGTTTGTAGGATTCTGTCTCGAAATGGCCTCCATGGTAGAATCAGTGCCCATAAGCCAAATAAAAAACAGTGTGCCATTTGCAAAGTGACACAGCCTGCTAAACAGATGAATGCTGGTGAAAGTTGCAGAAGGTGGATTTCTCTGATGAATCTTCAGTAGAATTACACCACAGCCTCCGCAAATACTACAGGAGACCTACTGGAGCCTGTATGGATCCAAAATACACCAAGAAAACAGTTACATTTGGTGGTGGAAAGATCATGGTCTGGGGTTACTTTCAGTATGGGGGTGTTCAAAATATTTGCAAGGTGAAAGGCAATATCAATAATCTAAAATATCAAGAAGTATTAGCTACCTCTTACATTCCAAATCATAAAAGGGGTCAAACTCTGCAGCAGGATGGTGCTCCATCTCATACATCCATCTCTACAACAAAGTTCCTCCAAGCAAAAAAGATTAAGGTGCTCAAGGATTGGGCAGCCCAGTCACCAGACATGAATATCATTGAACATGCTTGGGGTAGGATGAAAGAGGAAGCTTGGAAGACAAAACCAAAGAATCTAGGTGAACTCTGGGAGGCATGTAAGACTGCTTTATTTGCTATTCCTAATGACTTCATTAATAAATTGTACAAATCATTGTTGAACTGCATGGATGCAATCCTTCAAGCTCATGGAAGTCACACAAAATATTAAATTTGACTCTAATAGCACCACAACTTCATTCAACAATGTTATGCAACGTATATTTGTATTTTAAGTTAATTATTTGTTTGAATATCACATTACCGTATATACTCGTGTATAAGCCGACCCGTGTATAAGCCAACCCCCCTACTTTTGCCCCCAAAACCTGGGAAAATTTATTGACTCGTGTATAAGCCGAGGGTGGACCCCAGCACAGGTATACAGCCCCCAGCAGTGTGGTATACAGCAGCCTCCCCAGTGGTATATACAGGTCCCAGCGGTGTTACAGCAGCAGCCCCAGTGGTATATACAGCAGCAGCCCCAGTGGTAGTATACAGCAGCCCCAGAGGTATATACAGCAGCCCCAGTGGTAGTATACAGCAGCAGCCCCAGTGGTAGTATACACGCAGCCCCAGTAGTATATACAGCCCCAGTGGTAGTATACACGCAGCCCCAGTAGTATATACAGCCCCAGTGGTAGTATACAGCCCCAGTGGTAGTATACAGCAGCCCCAGTGGTATATTCAGCCCCAGTGGTAGTATACAGCAGCCCCAGTGGTATATACAGCCCCAGTGGTAGTATACATGCAGCCCCAGTAGTATATACAGCCCCAGTGGTAGTATACAGCCCCAGTGGTAGTATACAGCAGCCCCAGTGGTATATTCAGCCCCAGTGGTAGTATACAGCAGCCCCAGTGGTATATACAGCCCCAGTGGTAGTATACAGCCCCAGTGGTAGTATACAGCAGCCCCAGTAGTAGTATAAAGCCCCAGTGGTAGTATACAGCCCCAGTGGTAGTATATAGCCTCAGTGGTAGTATACAGGGCCCCAGCAGGGCCCCCCTCATAATTTGGCGCCCCCACCTCACTTTCTGGGCCCCCCCGCATGCAGCCTGCGCATATACATTACCTGTCTAGCAGCTGTCACCCTCCGATGGCGGATCGCGGCTCCCGGCTCCGGGCTCCATCTTCCTCGCTGTCTTCCTACTTTGTGACAGGGGCTCATCGCGATGACGTCATCGCGACGCCGGCCGGTCACCTGACAAGCAGGAAGTCAGCGAGGAAGATGGAGCCCGGAGCCGGGAGCCGCGATCCGCCATCGGAGGGTGACAGCTGCTAGACAGGTAATGTATATGCGCAGCGCTGCATGCGGGGGGCCCAGAAAGTGAGGTGGGGGCGCCAAACTTTGAGGGGGCCGTATTGACTCGCGTATAAGCCGAGGGGGGACTTTTCAGCCCAATTTTTGGGCTGAAAAACTCGGCTTATACGCGAGTATATACGGTACTTTCGGTGGGCAACAAAACTTTTGTCTTGCCAAAATCTGACCATTCTGTGTTCATTAAATGATCAATATTTCAGCATTGATGGCAATTTATTTGCCACTCTGGGGAGAACTCAGTCATGCAGTTCATGCATAAAAGGCTATGAAATTACAGCAACGGAGGCTTCTGCCAAGAAGAAAGGGCAGTTTTACTATCTGAGAAAATAAAGAGCCTCATCTACAACTACCAGAAAAGACTTCAAGCTATCATTGATGTTAGAGGGGGCAATACATGGTATAAAGAACTTAAAGAACTGGGATATGTGAAATTTTGATCAGGGTCATTTGGATGCTTTTGGTTGTCATTATGATTTAAAAAGAGAAAACGCAGTAGTTTGACAATAAATGACTTCACCTAACCACTAACCATGAGATGAAACAAAAGTTTTTGTGTTATCATTCATATTTTCTGAAAAAGGCAAAGAAAGCAAAAAATTTGCCAGGGTATGTAAACTTTTGAGCACAACTGTACAAGGTACCTGTATGTAATTTTTCATTTGTGGTATTGACTTTAGTACTGTGGTGACTTTATGGTCCACAGTCTGATGACGACGAATGATAACTATTGATATGTCCTTAAAGGGCACCTGACCCCTAAAAATCACCCCCCAGCCCATTAATACCTGTCCCTGCCCCATCAGTATGCTATTCTAGCTATCCCTTTGAGTAAAAATTGTGTATTTACAAAGTTTATAAAAGTGCTTTTATTACCTCCTGAACTGCGGCTTCTGAGCTCTTGACAAGTCACACAGGTCGTTCCCTGTGGCTTCTCTCTGCCACCTTTACTGCAATTATTCACGCTCCGATGGGCGTGATTAGCCTTAGTGATCTTCCTCGCGCTCCTCCATGGGCGGTTTAGCCGGTATGACGCTAATCGCATCATATCCAGCTATCATGACGTCGGTACACCCTTTTGGGTGTATCGAGGACCTCGCGATGCACACTGCAGGTGGCATCACATGTAAATTAACTAGTATCCCCAGGTCCAGTTATCCCTCACCAGAATGAACCCCCCATGCCAGAACCCTATCCCTAAGAGAGTGAGCCACCCACACCAAACTTTTAAGACACCGTCAGGATCACGCAGACGGGTCTCGGTCCCTGTGATCCCCGCGATGAAGCCTCAAAACAGCCCGGTTCTGAGTATCCTAAGGCCCTGGAGCGGCGTGTCACAATACCTCTGTGACGAATGGACCCGCAGGGGCGCCACAGGGCCAAGATGGGGGATTTTATTACAGGGAGGGGCCAGGATGGGAGAAATTATTATACAAAGGGGCCAAGATGGGGGACTTTATTATAGGAAGGGACCAGGTTGGGGGGCATTATTACACAAAGGGGCCAATATATGGTACATTAATACAGGAAGGAGCCAGGATGGGGGACATTATTAATGGAAGTGACCATGATGGGAACGTTATTACAAGATAGTGTCAGGATGGATACATGGGGGAGGAAGCAACAACCATGGCTTTATAAGATCTAGAATGCTACAAGGGCCTATACATCTGACTAACATTAAGGTGTTGGTCCAGGTTCAAAATTTGCACATCGGTCTTTCAGACCCTATTTTACACGCATGTGCACAAGATAGTACAAATAAAACCCACAACTTGTAATTGAACAAAATAAGCCCTCATATAACTTGTATAGATGGAAAAATAAAATAATTTAGCACTCAGAAAATATAGATAAAAATGATCAAGACGAAAAATAGGCGAGTCCTGAAGGACATGTCGCAATGAAACAAAACAGGGAAAACACCAAGAGACGTTGAATACTCTCACAAAGCACTGTATTGCAGTTCCACAGTTATGTTGTGGTCTGTAAGCGTCAGCTTGGGCTCATAGAGAACAGTTTTAGTACAGGAGAGCCTGCAAAGCATACAACAGTATGAAAACTGCATTGTGCCAGCTAGGTCTCATGAACTTAATGTCAATACAATACATCCAAAAAGTCAGTTTCATACGATAAGATAAAAAATGTAATCTAATGGAAGACTAGGTTTGGTAAAAAGAGTCTGTTGCTTTATGAAAACAGCTCCATTCTTGTCCTATGGCCTCTTTGGTATTACATGTCAGTCCTATTTCTATTGATTTTTTTTCCTACAGAAAACCCTATTTTTATAATTTGCTAAAATTCTTTAAAACATTGTGTACTATAAGTTTAAAGTCATATACACTGTATATTATTTATTATTATTTATTATTATAGCGCCATTAATTCCATGGCACTTTACATATGGGAAGGGTAAATAAGGACAAGTGCAAGGTACGTGGACAACATATGGCACACAGGTACAGGAGGAGAGAGAGAGAGTGCAGTCCGCGAGGGCTCACAATTATTTATTGCATAATTGTAGTAAATATTTATTGACTATATTTTGTAGGCTATGTATGACTATATATGTATGACTATAAGTATATGATATGCTTGACTATATGTATATTATATGGCTATATGTATATTTTATGGCTATATAGTAACATAGTATTTAAGGTTGAAGGAAGACCTTAAGTCCATCTACTTCATCCCATAGCCTAACATGTTGATCCAGAGGAAGGCAAAAAAAAACCCATGTGGCATCAATAAGCTCCACTTTGAGGAAAAATAATTCCATCCTGACTCCACATACGGCAATCAGACTAGTTCCCTGGATCAACGCCCTATCAATGAATCTAGTATATATAACTGGTAATATTATAGTTTTCAAGAAAAGCATCTACGGTAGTCCCTTCTTAAATGTTACCGTCTTTCCCCGATAGTAAGACCCCCCCCCGAAAGTAAGACAGGGTAGGGGGAACGGGGGGTCTGCTAATATAAGGCCCCCCCCCCCGAAAGTAAGGCCGTCTGGGGGGGGGCGCTGGGGAATATAAGGCCGGTACCTGTCTCCTGGTGTGTCCAGGCTCCTCCAGTGTCCTGTAGGTGCAGCCGCGCTGGAGCAGATGGGGTTAATCACAGCCTAACTTGCTGTGTGCCCCTGCTCAACTCTGCCGAGCCTGGTGTCACAGCAGCCCGGCTCGAGCTCTGATTGGCTCCCAGAAAGCAGCGGGCGCGGCCAGATGACGTTGTGAGCTCTGATTGGCTCGTCATCTGGCCGCGCCTGCTGGTTCCTGGGAGCCAATCAGAGCTGGAGCCGGGCTGTTGTGACGTCAGGCTGGGCAGAATTCAGCAGGGGCACACAGCAAGTTAGGCTGTGATTAACCCCATCTGCTCTGGCGCGGCTGCACCTGCAGGACACTGGAGGAGCCTGGACACACCGGGGGACAGCGAGGACAGCGAGGAGCCACAGCAAAGGCCGGGGGAGCCACAGCGAAGGCCGGGGGAGCCGGTAAGAAGCGGTGTGTATGTGTATGTGTGAATGTGTGTGTGTATGTGTATGTGTGTGTGTGTGTGTGTATGTATATGTGAGTGTGTGTATGTGTATAAGTGTGTATGTGTGTGTATGTGTGCGTGTATGTGTGTGTGTATATGTGTGTATGTGTGTGTGTGTTTGTAAGTGTATGGGTGGGTGGGTGTGTGTGGATGGGAGGCTGCAGTGGCTGGGGCTGCCAATGTAAGACCCCCCCCCCCAAAATAAGACAGGGTGCCACTTTTCGCGCCCAAAAAAATATAAGACACGGTCTTATTTTCGGGGAAACACGGTAGTAGTGAGTCACTCATTACAACATCATGTGGCAGAGAGTTCCATAGTCTCACTGCTCTTACAGTAAAGAATCCACGTCTGTGATTATGATTAAACCTTATTTCCTCCAGACGTAGAGGATGCTCCCTTGTCCCAGTCTCAGGCCTATTAGTAAAGAGATCATTAAAAAGGTCTCTGTATTGTCCCCTCATTTATTTATACATTATTATAACATCACCCTTAAGCCTTCATTTTTCCAAACTAAATAACCCCAAGTTTAATAACCTGTCTTGGTATTGCAGACCCCTCAGTCCTCTAATAACCTTGGTCGCTCTTCTCTGCACCCACTCTAGTTCAGCTATGTCTTTCTTATACCCCGGAGACCTGAATTGTACACAGTATTCTAAGTGTGGTCGCACTAGTGACTTGTATAGAGGTAAAATTATGTTCTCCTCATGAGCATCTATGCCTCTTTTAATACATCTCATTATTTGCCTTTGCAGCAGCTGCCTGACATTGGGCACTAAATGAAAGTTTATCATCTACCCATACACCCAGGTCTTTTTCAGTGATAGTTTTGCCCAGTGTTTTACAATTAAGCACATAATTATACATTTTATTTCCTCTACCGAAGTACATGACCTTACATTTATCCCCATTAAAGCTCATTTGCCATTTATCAGTCCAAGCTTCTAGTTTACATAAATCCTCCTGTAATATAAAATTGTCCTCCTCTGTATTGATTACCCTGCAGAGTTTAGTGTCATCTGCAAATATTGAGATTGTACTCTGTATGCCCCCTACAAGGTTATTAATAAATATGTTAAAAAGAAGCAGGCCCAATATTGACCCCTGTGGTACCCCACTGCTGCCCATTCTGAGTGTGTTCCATTAATAACCACCCTTTGTTTCCTATCACTGAGCCAGTTCTTAACCCACTTACAAATATTTTCCATTATCCCCATTGCTCTCATTTTATGTATCAACTTTTTGTGTGGCACCGTATCAAAAGCTTTTGAAAAGTCCATATACACCCCATTCACTGCATTTCTTTGGTCCAGTCCAGAACTTACCTTTTCATAGAAGCTTATCAGGTTAGTTTGACAGGAACAGTCCCTTGTAAACCCATGTTGATATTGGATCATGAGGCTATTTTTCTTCATATACTCCAGTATAGCATCTCTTATAAAATCCTCTAGGATTTTACCTACAGTAGAGGTTAAGCTTACTGGCCTATAATTTCCAAGTTCAGTTTTTGTCCCCTTTTTTGAATATTGCCACCACATTTGCTATACGCCAGTCCTGTGGTAAAGACCCTGTTATTATGGAATCTTTAAAGATTAAAAATAATGGTTTATCTATGACGGTACTTAATTACTGCAGTATCTGGGGTGTATCCCATCTGGGCCTGGGGATTTATCAACTTTCGTGATTTTTAGATGATGCCGTACTTCCTGTTGGGTTAAGCAGGTTACATTTAATGGAGAGTTTTTGTTGTGACTGATCATGCTGTCTGTCATGGGATATTCTTGTGTAAATACTGTTGCAAAAAAGTAATTTATTGGCTTTTTCCTCATCCTCATCCACCATTTCACACAGGCTGTTTTTAAGGGGGCCAACACAATAATTTTTAGTTTCTTACTATTTATATAGTTAAAGAATATTTTTTTCTTTCTCTGGCAATGAGTCTCTCTGTCTCAATCTTTTCTGCTTTGATTTGCTTTTTACAAATGTTATTAATTTTTTGTATTTATTTAATGCCTCATCACTACCTACTAAATAAATAATAATAGTAATAATAATAAGAAGAAGAATACTTGCTTTAATGCCTGTTCTGGCACCCTCGCTCTGTACTCCTGAAGAACGAGTTGACAGACAGGTAAACTCTTTCCCATCAATGCATTGACATGGACGCTGGGGTCCTTTTCAACTTTTAATAATGGGTTAAGTGTAAAACTAGAAAAAACAGATAGAAATTCTCAGTACAACATAAGTATACATGAAGTGCAAAACATTACATTGTTACATATAGGTGGGCAGCAGCATATTAAACTCACCGACTGTGCTATGTTGAGGGAAACATGCACATAAGCTGAAATCTAGGGAGAGAAGGGTCAGCACACCAGGATGTCAGCTTGTATGAGGCTGTAATGGCTTCTGGAGGAGAAGGGGCAGAGCCTAGAGCACGGCCTCATGGGATTACATAGGCATGGAGGGACCAAAATTAGACTATGCAGTAAACATAATGTAATGTGGGAACATTGTCAACAGATGGCGCTATGGGATAAATCATTGCTGAACAAGCAAACAATATACAGTATTGTCTCAAGCAAACTAAATGCACGTATTTCAAAGAAAGGCACGACAATGCCCTAAATGCTTTCTTGTTGTCACTTATTGTGCCCATTACAGCCTTATTTAGCCATAGTGGTTTCCTCCTATTTCTTGCATGTTTATTCCCATAGGGTATATATTGTGCACAAGTCCTATTTAGGATGCTAATAAACGTCTTCCATTTGCTTTGTGTACTTTTATGTCTCAGGACATCATCCCAGTTTATTGCACTAAGGCTGCCTTCACACTTGCGAACCCCTACGCAGCGTCCTGCGGAGGGGATCCGCAAGCTGACCGCAGCCACCGCCAGCCCCTATCTTTATATGAGAACGCACGGTCATGCACAGGTGAGCTCATGACCGTGCGCTCTCATTCACTGCAATATGTGATTTGTATACAGGCGGATGCCCGCGCACAAATCACACACTCTCGTCTGCACTAGGAACGCGGCCTACAAATCACATATTGCAGTGAATGAGAGGGCACGGTCAAGTGCAGACCTGCGCATGACCGTGCGTTCTCATTATAAAGATAGGGGCTGCGGTCACCTTGCGGATCCCCTCCGCAGGACGCTGCGGAGGGTCCGCAAGTCTGAAGCCAGCCTAAGATCATCTCTCATCCATTGGAAATTTGCCTTCCTGAAGTTTAGTGTCCTTGTAGCCCCTCTACTACACATCTTATTAAAGGATACTTGAAAACTTATTATTTTGTGATCACTATTACCCAAGTGACCTCCAACCCGTATGTTTGATATGCGGTCCGGCCTGTTGGTTAATATTAGGTCCAGCAGTGCCCCCCTTCTTAATGAGTCCTGAACCAGTTGTAAAAGGTAATTGTCTCTCATAATTGTCAAAAACCTATTACCTTTGCTGAGACTGTAGGTTTCTGTTCCCCAATGTATTTCAGGGTAGTTGAAGTCCCCCATAATAATGACTTCTCCCTGAGTCGCTGCTTCATCTATTTGCTTTATGAGGATATTTTCCTCCACTTTGCATTATTGTTGGAGACTTATAACAAACCTCTATCAGTAATTTATTATTTTTTCCCCCTCCCCTTATCTCCACCCACAGGGACTCTACATTTTCATTAGATTCGACATACATTATCACGCAGGATGGGTTTTAAGGATGATTTTACATATAAACACACACTTTCCCCTCGCTTATTTTGATAGAAATAATCTCTTCAGTTTCTTCGTTCGATAAACTCCATAGACTGCGTCTTCAGAACCAAAAGTGGGTTTTATTTGGGTAGGAAAAAATACAGAGTTTTACGGCAAAAGCAATAACAAGCAGGAATCTGAATGACAGGCGCGGGAGCCACAGGTGTCACACTCAAGATGGATTCAGAATAATGGCTCCCCGTCTCTTGGACGGGCGTGTCTTTATATCAATTTTCTCCATAGAGAATCATTGGTTACAATGACTCTCTATGGAAGAAGGATTACGTCACCTGTCATAAGTGATCCCTTCATATTACTTACAACATATATTGACATGAAAAAGCACATTAATTTCATTACTAACTACATACAAATGATCTCATAATAGCCTTTTTGGGACCAAGCACAAATCACAACTTATTGACATTAATCAGCTCTGTTCTTGATTATAAGAAACGTCATATTAGCCTTGAGGGATAGAATACACCGTAAAAAATAAGACAAATTCAGAACTGGCTTATGAACTGATTATAAATTTTGCTAAATGATCAGACCAAATCTAATTAACGAGTATCCGTTTTCTTATACAGGTTAGGTCATTGCTTATAGCTAGAAGACATGACATTTATATTTCTACTAACAGAGAAAGTTTAAAGTTACTTTTTTTCAAACAGACAATATGGCCGACAGAGGCCTCGGTACCCATGGCCTCCGTCTAACAAATCCCTCTGTTGTACTTATGGTAATTTGATAATTTACCCAAAGTACAAATTGGCATATGAGTCTAGTCCTAAATCTCATATATGGTATTGAGGGAATGCATAATTTCGTATACTCTCTGGTCAGTAGGAGTGTTGGGAGGGACTGAAGGTACCCTTGTAAGAAGGGCCCTAACAATAGGTGTACAACCTACAAGTGAGCGTGGTCTGGCAGTAGGTACCCTACCCGCACCAAGTCTCTGGTATGGTCTGATAAGAGTGGTACTATGTGTTATTACACGGGCCTGAAAGTTATTTAGTTCCTCAACATGAGCCAGATTCTTTTTCGAAAAACTTTTAGGTTACTACCTATTAAACACATATAGGAAAAAAACAAACAAAGTAGCAAAAATCTACAGTAAATATCACCAACGTAAGAGTTCCTTAGTATTAATGAGTCCCGTTACAATCTTTCAAAAAAAGAAAAAATTCAAAAATTTTCTTTGTTCCATGGCTCCTAAGGTCCTATTCACAGTTCAAGTGTGGGCAAATAGTCCTAAAAAGAAGCAAAAAACACAACAAAACAAAAAAATCATCACAGAAGTGAAAAAACATAAAGTGTCCGAGTCCCAAGTCCCACAACAGTCTCTGAGTCCTTTGATCCGTGGCTCTCGATCTTGTTCTGTTCCTTCGGAGCTTCCACTGTCTTCCCCCTTGATCACACTGTCCGGGTCCCACTGGATGGTGTGAGATGTCATCTCCAGGGAAACAGGCAGATTCATGGATCCCGATCCAATAGGGGACCTGAAAAATAAAATAAAAGCGCAGTATCAGTTCTCACCAGCATCATTAGGATTCTCAACTGGCAGTATAACAAGCTTACATTGATGAACAATTTTAACACCTTTGTCTATTGGCTTGCTAATCCTTAGCATTCCCAAAACAGTTGGGCCTATCACTTGTGTGATAACAAATGGGCCTTTGTAATTGGAATCTCACGGTCCTTTTTTTTCTAAAATTCTTAACCATGAGCTAAGCTCCCACAACAAATTTGGACTCATATAATTTCCTGTTGACTCTGAGGCTACAGCTCTTATTGCCAGGCAAGTGGGACATGATTTGTCTCACTAAGTGAGGTCCATTGTCACTTTCAATTAATTTTGGGAAGCCCCAGTGTGAAAACACATCTTTCCACAAGAGGCGGCCGTTGTTTGTGGCAGGCAGGGCCTCAACCCATTTTGAGAAAACATCAACAATGACCAAGGCATACCTGAATCCTCCCTTTGCTGGAGGGAATGGACCAATGAAGTCAATTTGAATCGACTACCATGGACCATCAGCCACTCTGGGGATGGCACATTTTTCCTTTGTACTAGCTGTAAGAGCGCTTCTGGTTCTGGCTGAACAAAGACTGAATGATTAAATTTAATCAGAGACTTAATCATTATAGTTGGGATATATGGTCATCAATTTGTCATCAATCCCTTTTGTAATACAGATATTCTCCTTTATCAATTGATTCAAGGGAGTTAAATAAAGATGCATCTCCTTGCTCTCTCTGTGCCTTTAAGAGGTTGTGGAACTGAGATGCGTAAGGGAGCGGCTCCTCCCGGGGTCTTCGCGTGACAGCAGAGATAGTAGCCTGTGGATATCTGTCAACGCCTATCAGGGCGGCTTTTTTGACTGCGGAATCTACATATGCATTGCCCACGATGTGGGGGTCAGATGTGATCTTTTGATGTCCTTTGATTTTACAGAAGGACCATAAATTGGAAATTCTTTGCCTTTGTGCACAATTTGCTTGAGAATATCTGCATGCTGAAGCGGCTTGTTCTGGGAGTTTACCATCTTCCTCTGTGCCCATACATTGAGATACAATGTCAGAGAGGAGACAACGTAAGCACTGTCGCTGAAAATATCATGGGATCAATACACAAAAGAATGACTTGCAAAGCTGCCTCTAATTCAGCCCGCTGGGTGGAAAAATGTGCAGGAAGCTTATATTGCAATAAATTCTCGTTGTCAGGGAACCACAAAGCGTAACCTGTGACATATTTGCCATCGTGCCAATACCGAGCCCCATCTATGTATACACAGGGGACATTGGTTTGAAAGTCTGCACGGAAGGGGTTGGGGGCGACATGAGTCTGTTCAATTTGGCAATCATGAGACTGACCTGCATACTGCAGCAATTGTGCTAAGTGATATTTATCTCCCACTTCTACCTGCAAATCCCTAGTCTAAAAGTCAACAATCCATTGGGCCATTCTCTGAAAATTCACACCCCAAGCATTGCCTGTAAGCAGTGTTTTTAAGGTTACATGGGGGGGTCTGCAGAATCAAGGTGAAAAGCCAATTAAAGTGCATGTTTTAAATTTTCAAAAGCCTGCAGGGCGTCTCCCTCTATTGTGATCGTGGTAAACTCATTTTCAATACCTTTTAGGAGATGTACAAAGGTTTAGCAAGGCAAGCAAAAATTTCAATAAATTCTCTGGAAAAATTCACAAGACCCAGAAACTTTCTGAGTTCTGTGATATTGATTTGGCACAGGTACAGCTTGAATGAATGTCCCCTCTTTTGAAACTGACACATTCAAACATTTAACCTCTGGTTGCATTCAGCTGTACTCTGTCCGACTCACATTTAATATTGAGTTGCACAATGCATCACAAATATTGAACTAAATCTCTTTGTGTTCAGTTTCATCAACAATTTGAGTCCATAAATTTTAAATCAAGAAATCATTGACATATTGCAGGACTTTGTCTCCGTACCCCAGGGGTTCCAATACCTGTGCCAACACCTGATGGAAATAAATTGGACTAGAATAAAACCCTTGGGGCAAACGTGTGAACAGGTATTGAACATTTTCTAAGGTAAATGCAAAACGGAGAGCTGACTCAGGTGTAATGGGGACGCAGAAAAAGCCATTTGCAATATTCAAACAAGAGAAAAAAAAAAAAAAACCTGACATTCACTCCTCAGCAGTGACATCACTTCAGGGACCGAGATGTGTTGCTGAGGGGTGTATTTGTTTACAAGTCTTAAATCTATGACCATGCGATAGCTACCATCCTCTTTTGTTTTACAGGCAGGATTGGGCTATTGCACGGGGGGCGTTGCCTCGTACAATCACGCCCTGTTATTCCAATTTACTGACAGCAATCCTTATGTAAGGAATTGCTTCCTCAGGAATACGGTATTGGCGCTGAAAGGGTGGTAGACGGTCGCTGTCAATCTTAATTAAAATTTGCATCAGTCCGCAATCTGTACATTTTGAAACCCATAAATGAGGAAAAGATTGCACTAATTCATGTTTCAAAGCAGTGTCATCAACATTTATCTCAGGCATGTCATCATCATTATCAGCTGAGCACAAACTAGCAACGGTTAATTTATGACTGTGACATTTTCAACTCTGCAGCATCCATAATAACTGAACAAACAGTAGTTCCTTTGTCACGCCATAAGACCTTATTACACAAATCAACAATGATACCCAAATTAACAATGATACCCATGGCTGACAACACATTTGACCCATTAATAAAAAAACTTTAATTGCGCACTGATCCAAAGTTCACACCGAATGCTCGCCTGTATACAGGAGCCCTCAAATCCCACTAAAGTTGTGGTGTCTGGCAGCCCGGGGGGAGCTGCAATTTGTGTTCTGTTACTGAAACAGAGGCTCCTGTTATCAATTAAAAAAAATCTTCCCAATTTTTGGTACCCTCTATCCTCCCCTCTGACATAAGGTCGGTCCATCTTGGCCTAGGGATAATTGTGCCAAGAGGTACAGGGGAACAGGGGGTTCAATGCATCAATCAGTACCGGCAGTAGGAAGCCCAAAAAAAAATTCACCAACCTCACCAGAGGCAATTCTACGGCCCACTGCTGTCACCTCCGAGCCGGACAGATCGCTTGAAAGAGCCATTTCCTCGTCCCCCGCCCCAGCTCCTGTATCAGTGGAGCATAAGGGTGGGAGGAATTCCTCCCGGAGGAGGGTGAGCTCTCCTCACAGCATGGATCTGTCTGCTGGGATGGACAAGGGTCGCATAATTGGGTGACGGGGCAAAAGGCTCCCGAAAAACAGGGTTTACTATCTGAGGACCATTGTACTGCTGGCACGGTTTGGGGCCGTTAACCGCTGGCTGTCCAGGGTTCTTAATAGCAGGATATGGAGCACTGGCTCCCTTCATACGGATCTCGGGACATTGTAGAGGTAGGCTGCTGCTGCACCTGTGAATCATCCCTGGGAGCTAAATGGGAACACTGACGTCTAAGATACCCTGATTGCCCACAAGGATAACATACAAGAGGACCCATGGAGTTCCGAGGGGTTTCTGCCGACTGGGACCAGCCCGCTTTCGGCAGTTGATCATAACCCCAGGAAGTCCTGGTCTCCTGTCCACAGCAGATGCCATTCAGGCAGGGCGATATGCAAAAACATCTGTATCATCGCCCTTAGTCTAGGATGGCATTTTCCCTAACAATGGTTACCAATGCCCTAATTTTGTCCTCCACAAATTTAGCATTATGTAAAATCCCTAACTTGCAAAACCTTTCCAAGTATTCTCTGCAATCTATTCCATCAGATCATAATCATCTTTCTGATCTATTCTATCAAAAAATACTTATCAAACGTTACACACCAGGCAGCCCATCTTCTAATTCTAAGATAATTTATTTTCCTGATTCTAAAGGATTCTAACCATGGATGGATTTTTCTTCCACATTTCTGTCTGCCTCCAGCCGCTGTATCTCATACCCCCCCCTTTGTGATACTACTACTCCTGTCATTGTATCAGTAGCTGCTGTGTTCTCTCCATACACTGCTCCGCTGCCCCTCCCTGTGTAACTACATTAACGTACTGTCTTTGAAGCTGTCTATCACTAGCCTGATCTGAGCTATAACTAACTTACACAAAGCCGCTATTCGGCTGCCCTTTCTGCTAATAATTTTTTTCTTGTCAAGATGTCTACTTTCTTCTGTGAACCACTGCATACAATTTAACCAAGTGGTTCAGCATTAACCCCTTCTAGCTATGGGGGTTTCAGCGTGCCTGTCAGTCCGTTTCCTTAGCCACTCCATAGCGGTGGAAACACAAGGACGACTTTAATAAATTGCTTTTAGTATCAACTTAATGCAATTTACAGGCAAAAGTTAGATACTCACACCTCTGTAATGGAAGACACGTGCCGGCTTTGGTCAACCAAAAGAGGTCCAGTCGTATGATCAGCCTCACTCGTTACGTTGCCACACGTCTCCTTCTCCGTACCCTCGGCGTTAATCACGTCCTTGTCTTTCTCACGTAGAGGCACTGTAGTCTTAGTTACTTCAGGGTAGATAGGAGCGCAAACGAGAGATTCTCAGCGGCTGATTTCCTTAATGCGATTTCACGTGATGCATCACGCCTTTTTAGCAATAAAGGCAAAAAAAAAAAAGAGAAAGAAAAGTCCATTCCTCACCCTCTCACCACTTTGGTTCACAGCTTTACTTGCAGGAATCTTCTAGGTTCTTCAGAAAGGATGTGGGATCATCTCCCCCCTTTCCACGGGCTGTAGCTCGCCATTTGATAGAAATAATCTCTTCAGTTTCTTCGTTCAATAAACTCCATAGACTGCGTCTTCAGAACCAAAAGTGGGTTTTATTCGGGTAGGAAAAAATACAGAGTTTTACGGCAAAAGCAATAACAGGCAGGAATCTGAATGACAGGTGCGGGAGCCACAGGTGTCACACTCAAGATAGATTCAGAATAATGGCTCCCCGTCTCTTGGACGGGGCGTGTCTTTATATCAATTTTCTCCATAGAGAATCATTGGTTACAATGACTCTCTATGGAAGAAGGATTACGTCACCTGTCATAAGTGATCCCTTCATATTACTTACAACATATATTGACATGAAAAAGCACATTAATTTCATTACTAACTACATACAAATGATCTCATAATAGCTTTTTTGGGACCAAGCACAAATCACAACTTATTGACATTAATCAGCTCTGTTCTTGATTATAAGAAACGTCATATTAGCCTTGAGGGATAGAATACACCGTAAAAAATAAGACAAATTCAGAACTGGCTTATGAACTGATTATAAATTTTGCTAAATGATCAGACCAAATCTAATTAACGAGTATCCGTTTTCTTATACAGGTTAGGTCATTGCTTATAGCTAGAAGACATGACATTTATATTTCTACTAACAGAGAAAGTTTAAAGTTACTTTTTTTCAAACAGACAATATGGCCGACAGAGGCCTTGGTACCCATGGCCTCCGTCTAACATATTTCTACAGTAATTTCTGAACAGACTATAGCCCTGTAAATTAACAGCCCAGTCATGGCTCTCATCCAGCCATGTCTCCGATATCCCCACCATGTCATAATTATTTTCCAACAATATTAATTCTAATTCCTCCATTTTGTTGGCGAGGCTTCTGGCATTAGTGTGCATGCACTTTATGCATCTTTCTTTACCTCTCTTCCTTCTTACTATATTGACTGTACTAACCCCACCCCCCATGCCACCCCCAATTTCATTACTTGTGGCCAGGTTACTATTTACACTATCTTCCCCTACTGTACAATGAATACCTTCTCCCCTAATCCCTAGTTTAAACACTCTTCCAACCTTCTAGCCATTTTCTCCCCCAGCACAGCCATATGTATGACTATATGTGGATTATATGGCTATATGTATATTATATGACTATATGTATGACTATATGTGTATTATATGGCTATATGTATATTATATGACTACATGTATATTGTGACTATTGAGCCGCCCAGGGGTCTTTGGGAAATCAGTACCCGGGCGTTAGTGCTGGGGGTGATGTCTCGGTGGCCTGTACCCAGGCCCGTACCCTGGGGGTCACTGGGTAAATAGGGGAAAAAATAATAAAAAGAAAAAGTCTAAAGTCTCGTGACGCCACCTGCAGTAGTCCGGTGATCTCACCAGTACTGCTCTCAGACCGCTGGGGACGATGGTATTGCAGCCAGTTGACAACGCTCCCTGCAGGCAGAGTGGGGTCCCCAGAGCAGTGCTGCTGCTGAGCTGGTTGATGTGGCAGAAGCTGCTCCTTAACTTAACGGAATAAAACACTGGAGGCTTGTTGACTCTGTACGGGTACTTTACTGGCAACAGTTCATAATTCAGTCAGTTTACAGTCACGCAGTCTTTGCGGGTAGCTGGCCGGGTAGTTACCGGAGGGTACAAAGACTCTCTGAGGCTCCCCAAGTGTTCCTTCAGCTACGTTCACTGTCCTCTGTGTATTTCTTGCGCAACTTTCTATCCGTGCGCTGCCCTGTACAACCCACTTCCTACCAAGCCCTTCGGGTGTGATGAGGTAACCTCTTCTTCTCTAAGGGGGCTCAACGCGGTGTAAGGATACCTGGTGGGCTGCACGTTGTGGACGTCCTGCGACCCACTGGTATTGGCAGCTCAGGGTTGGACTCGCCTACACTGCGACTCAGAGCCGGTACCCCATTGTGGACCGGGATTCCCCCAGACCGGTTACTCGGACAGTCTGGCACTGGGTCTTACCTTTCTGTCTGGGTCGCCACTCCTTTTCAGGCACCCTCCCTGTGGTGTCCCTCTAAGACTTGTTCCTTGCTTCTCTCCTCAGACTAGACTCAATCTGTCTGTGTGTTCCCGCTCGTTCTACCCTAACACTCCTCCCACTGGGACCGGTTACCCTGGTGATGGGTTAGCTGATTAGTTCCCTAGTCTAGGTGTAGGGATGCTGGGAAGAGAGCCTCAGTTCATCATTATCCCCTCCATTGACTGGGATACCGCACACTCTGTTTTGGGTGCAGCACCCCTACTGTGGCGCACTGACCAGTGGGGCGGCACACTATATGTATATTATATGGCTATATGTATAACTATATGTGTGTATTGTATTATATGGCTATATGTATATTAAATGACTATATGTATGACCATATGTGTATTATATGGCTATATGTATATTATATGGCTATATGTATAACTATATGTACCGTATATACTCGTGTATAAGCCGACTTTTTCAGCCCAAAAATTGGGCTGAAAAGTCCCCCCTCGGCTTATACGCGAGTATATACATGTGTGTGACGGGGACGGGGGCTCTGACTGGGGGCAGGAGGAGGCAGGAGGGGGCTACAGTGACACCGCGCGGTCACGTGGGCCCGGCTCATTAATATGCACGCATCCCCCTGTCCATCCCCGGCAAGGGGATGCAGTGCATATTGCCCCACACAGCCCCTGGCGGCCCCCGGCAGTGGTATACAGCCCCCCCCGCCTAGTACCGGGCCCCCATGCTGCGGATACAGTAGTTCATACATTACCATCTCTCCCTGCAGCGCGCGGCTCCTCCAGTCCCAGCCGGCATCTTTCTGTAGTGTCATGTGACTGGCGCGTCACATGACACTACAGCAACAAGCCGGGCGGGAGATGGAGGAGCCGCGCGCTGCAGGAGATGGTAATGTATGAACTACTGTATGCTGTGCCGCAGCATGGGGGCCCGGTACTAGGCGGGGGGGCTGTATACCACTGCCGGGGGCGCTGTATAAACCCCCGGGGGCCTGCTGTATAAACCCCCGGGGGCCTGCTGTATAACCCGGGCTGCTGTATAAACCCCCGGGGGCCTGCTGTATAACCCCCGGGGGCCTGCTGATACCCCCGGGGGCCTGCTGATACCCCGGGGCCTGCTAAATACCCCTGGGGCCTGCTGAATACCCCTGGGGGCCTGCTGATACCCCTGGGGGCCTGCTGTATACCCATGGGGGCCTGCTGTATACCCCTGGGGGCCTGCTGTATACCCCTGGGGGCCTGTTGATACCCCTGGGGCCTGCTGATACCCCTGGGGCCTGCTGAATACCCCTGGGGGCCTGCTGTATACCCCTGGGGGCCTGCTGATACCCCTGGGGGCCTGCTGTATACCCATGGGGGCCTGCTGTATACCCCTGGGGGCCTGTTGATACCCCTGGGGGCCTGTTGATACCCCTGGGGCCTGCTGATACCCCTGGGGCCTGCTGAATACCCCTGGGGGCCTGCTTATACCCCTGGGGGCCTGCTGTATACCCCTGGGGGCCTGCTGATACCCATGGGGCCTGCTGTATACCCATGGGGGTCTGCTGTATACCCCTGGGGCCTGCTGAATACCCCTGGGGGCCTGCTTATACGCCTGGGGGCCTGCTGATACCCCCGGGGGCCTGCTGATACCCCCGGGGGCCTGCTGTATACCCCTGGGGGCCTGCTGATACCCCTGGGGGCCTGCTGATACCCCTGGGGGCCTGCTGATACCCATGGGGCCTGCTGTATACCCCTGGGGGCCTGTTGATACCCCTGGGGCCTGCTGATACCCTGGGGCCTGCTGAATACCCCTGGGGGCCTGCTTATACCCCTGGGGGCCTGCTTATATGCCTGGGGGCCTGCTGTATACCACTGGGGGGGCCTGTATACCTTACTGCTGGGGGTTGTATACCTGTGCTGGAGTCCACCCTCGGCTTATACGCGAGTCAATAAGTTTTCCCAGTTTTTGGGGGCAAAAGTAGGGGGGTCGGCTTATACACGGGTCGGCTTATACACGAGTATATACGGTATATTATATGACTATATGTATCTTATATGACTATATGTATGACTATATGTATATTATATGGCTATATGTATGACTATATGTATATTATATGGCTATATGTATGACTATATGTATATTATATGACTATATGTATATTATATGGCTATATGTATAACTATATGTATATTATATGACTATATGTATCTTATATGACTATATGTATGACTATATGTATCTTATATGACTATATGTATGACTACATGTATATTATATGGCTATATGTATGACTATATGTATATTATATGGCTATATGTATATTATATGACGATATGTATATTATATTGCTATATGTAAATTATATAACTATATGTATGACTATATGTATATTACATGGCTATATGTATATTAGATGACTATATGTATGACTATATGTATATTATATGACTACATGTATATTACATGGCTATAGGTATATTAGATGACTATATGTATGACTATATGTATATTACATGACTATGTATGACTATAAGGATATTATATCACTATATGTATGACTATATGAATATTATTTGACTATATGTATGGTAGACAAAACCACCCTATCTCCCTCATGCATTCATTTTACAGCAGCATCATGCGTGCGTAGCTCATGCTTTCCATTTTATGCGGTGTATATTTGTGCCAAGATATCATTATCTATTTTGTGTTTCAATTGTTTTCCCTTTTCCTTACATTTATCAGATATCTTGCAGAGGATTTTCTCACAGTAGATCTAATGTATATATGATTTATCCAGGGAAGGGTAGGTACAGCTTAGTTACGGCTCTACACCAAGTACGGATCTTTAGTGCCACCCAGTGGACACTGTGAAAATGATGTTTTGTTATACATTTTTCAGAAATTCCTGAAATACCAATCCATGTAGGGTTTTAGAGGTCCTGGGTTTTACAAAAATATATTGGAATCTGAGAGTCTTCAGTGGTTGATACCTTTTAATGGCTAACTGAAAAGATGGTAAACATAACAAGCTTTCGGGACACTGTGGCCCCTTTGTCAGGCAGATAATGACACAGATTCTGAAGGTCTGGGAACTTGCTATCAACCTTATGGAGAGAGCGAAGTAGGTGAGGAGATTGTAAGCCACTTCCCTCCTCTCAGACATATGCATATATGCAAATTTGCACTTCACTAAGGAAGTTGAGAAACTCCCGTGCCACATTTAAGCAGCTCCTCAAAGTCATAATCGCTTTCCTACAAGCTTTTAATATAACTAAGGGATTTGTGCCAGATCAGAACCCCAAACTACAGACGCTGCGTTTCGGGGTACCTGCCCCCATCAGTGTAGTGTGTGGGATATTCTGATCTGGCATGAGTGAGTGGGCTAAGACAAGGTCTGGGAACTTGCTATCAACCTTATGAAGAGAGCGAAGTAGATGAGGAGATTGTAAGCCACTTCCCTCCTCTCAGATATATGCATATATGCAAATTTGCACTTCACTAAGGAAGTTGAGAAACTCCCGTGCCACATTTAAGCAGCTCCTCAAAGTCATAGTGAAGTGCAAATTTGCATATATGCATATATCTGAGAGGAGGGAAGTGGCTTACAATCTCCTCACCTACTTCGCTCTCTCCATAAGGTTGATAGCAAGTTCCCAGACCTTGTCTTAGCCCACTCACTCAGCCAGATCAGAATATCCCACACACTACACTGATGAGGGGCAGGTACCCCGAAACGCAGCGTCTGTAGTTTGGGGTTCTGATCTGGCACAAATCCCTTAGTTATATTAAAAGCTTGTAGGAAAGCGATTATGACTTTGAGGAGCTGCATAAATGTGGCACGGGAGTTTCTCAACTTCCTTAGTGAAGTGCAAATTTGCATATATACAGATTCTGAAGACACATACATATACACATAAGCAAATGAAACAAAACAAAAAAAAGCAGTTTTAGGGCGTCTTCACACTTGAGTATGGAGCGCAGCGCACCGAAAGCGGCCAAACGCTTGCGCACATGCGTTCCTATGTTTAACATGGGAACGCATGTGCCTGCATTTTGACTGCGTTCGGTTGCGTTTGCGTACGGATGTGCATAATTTATGCGCCCTCCTCCTCATTCCGAACGCAGCCCTGTTGCATTTTTTGTGTGTTCGTGGGTGCTTGTTTTATCCGCAACCGCACAAAAAATGCATGGATCTCAATGGATCCGCAGTGTCCTCCGCATGACAGTGCAGGAGAACGCTGCGGATCTCATTGATATCTCTCCCGGTGGCCGCCGGTGATCAGCAGCTGCCACTGGGAGATCAGCCAGAGCCACAGCTGATCTCCCGCCGGTGTCAGCGGTGAGATTTGAAGATACAGCTGATCTGACAGCTGTTTAAATCTCCCGCGCTGACAACGAATAGGTGAGGTCGGCGCGGGAGATTTGAAGCAGCGATCAGCTGTTTCTTATCTCCTGCACCGATATCACCTATTCGGTGTCGGGGCGGGAGATTTAAACAGCTGTCAGATCAGCTGTATCTTCAAATCTCCCCGCTGACACCAGCGGGAGATCAGCTGTGGCCGGGAGGAGGAGATCTCTGCCACTGATCTCCTCCTCACGGCCGCCCCCGAGACTGCTGATTGGCTGCCCGGGCACCATACTAACGTTAACGCATGCGGAGATTCTCCGCTGCGTTCTCATAAGTATGTGCTGCGTTGCACTGCGTTTGCATCTGCATGCCATATGCATACAGACACAAACACAAGTGTGAAGCCAGCCTTAGATGTTATAGTAAATGCAACAGGTGACGTAAACCAGAGTCAGGCTGGGGAGGAAGAGATGGACCTGGGGAATTGAAACTAAAAGTCTAATGGTGGGGTTACACGTAGCGATATCGTCCCGATATCGCATACAACGGCGCGGGAGCGCGCATTTTTTGAGCGCTTTTCCCGATATCGCATCGCCGGTTTACACGCTGCGATATCGGGAAACAACGTCCCTCCGATGTGTACGCCCACCAACCCAGTAACGACGATTTAACATGGGAGTTAATGGGTGAGGTGCGAGTACAGATCGGAGTTGGGCTGTCACACGCAGCGATGCTGGTACAACGGCCATGCTGATGGCATGCAGACACAAACGCAGTCAAAAGCGCTGTCATTTTGATGTGTCCGCAGCGGAGAATGTCCGCCTGCGGACACATCACTGTGCAGCCCGGCAGCCAATCAGCGGTGTCCGGGGGCGGAGATAGGCACCGGAGATCTCCTCCTCCCCGCCGCCGGTAAGCTCCGGAACATGTCAGCGGGGAGAAACAGCTGATTTGACAGCTGTTTGAATCTCCCGCGCCGACACCGAGAGGAGATGTCGGCGCGGGAAGATTCAAACAGCTGTCACCTCAGCTGTTTCTCCCCGCCGACATCGCTAGCAGATTACCAGCGGCGGGGAGGAGGAGATCAGCAGAGGCTGAGCTGATTTCCCGGTGGCCGTCGGTGAGCTCCTGTGACATCACCGGCGGCCACCGGGAAAGATTTCAATGGGTCCGCAGCGTTTTTCTGCGCTGTCAAGCGCAGAACACTGCGGACCCATTGACTACAATGCATATTTGTGCGCTTGGGGACGCTTGCTGATCTTCCAAGGTCCCCGAGCGCCCAAAAAATGCAACATGCTGCGTCCCGGGTGCGGACGCTGGACACCGGAAGGAGCAGATATCGTCCGGATCCGCACCCGAACGCAGCAAACGCTGACAAACGCAGGCACTATGCGTTCCCATGTTAAACATAGGAACGTAGTGCGCATGCGTTTGACTGCGTATGGGAATGCAGCATAAGCTGCGTTCACATACGCTAATGTGAAGGCAGCCTTACACGGTACAAACATGTTTTACCTTCTGGGTTTCACAGGAATTTATTACAAAAGTAGACATTTAATGAACTAAACTCTGATCATTTTACTCCATCAGGGTATTTATAAATCACCAGTTTTACTACATATTTTGTTATATTACTCTCTCTGTATCATTATGTTACACTACTGTAGTTACACTACTTTCCAGAAATGAATGTGTTACATTTTGCCGAAGCTTTTTACAATTTTTTTTCCTCTTAACCCATTACTTGCCAAATTAGCAATTTTCCTTTTCGAAAATTGGTGTATGAAAGCTCTCTGGGTGGAAGAATATTCAATTAAAAATGACAATGACATGATTTCCTGTTTTGAAAACATTCATTTTACAAACACAACACAAAAAATTGGACCTAATTATAAAATCTTAGTTGCTAAAAGCAAAAGATTAGGCGTCCCAAAAAAAGGACATTGATAGATAATGGGCTTTAGTTGTGTTCAATTTACATTTAGGCTGTATGCTTGACATGGAATATTTTTCTTTAAAATTTAAGAATTTTATCATTTTCTGCTTCCCAGAAAATATTAAAGTTGAAGTTCCATTTCTATTCTGAAAGACATCAATGGATACTAATGTAAAGTGAAGGCATCGAAAGCTTATTGTTAGGATCCATTGTGCATTCTAGTTTAATCCCTGAGGCCGGTGTCACACGATTGTATGCTTCATACGAGTGCAATGCTAGAAAATCTCACATTGCACTCGGCCCAATGTTATGTAATGATGCAGCTCGACCTACAATATTTTCTCAGCCCTTATCAGCCTGAGAAAAAGATGGCAGCATACTGTGATTGTCAGCGAGTCTCCAATGACTCGCACCCATACAAGTGTAAGGATGGAAGTGAAACATACTTCTTTTCAGAGCTGGCACCACCACATGACCTTATGCCCTTTCCAGGGGCTGCGCTGCTTCGGGGGACGCTGAGCCATTAAACTGCTCTTCACACCGCCCGTCGGCTTTCCTCGCTGGTGTTCTGTAACCTCGTGGTGTACTTCCAGTCATATGAGTCCTGTAGTCATAGTGATAAAAAAAAAGTGGCAGCACTCACCAGTCACAGAAGAATTTCTTTTATTCACTTCACATATTAGTGCTTACATGGCGGTACAGTAGAGGTGCGGGGGGAGGATGGGGGGTCCTCAAACAACGGACGGTTTCGCGCCTCCTCTCGGCACTTCAACAGGTTACACTATGTAATAAGTGAATAAAAAAAATTCTTCTATGACTAGTGAGTGCTGCCGCTTTTTTTATCACTATGATACGGGAAAAGAAACATTGCACTCAGATGATGATATCTGTGTGCAGTGCAATATAATCTTTTCCTCTCCACACTTGTGATCTAATCCCGGGATTGAATCACATTTGCATGACACTCAGATTTCGCTGGCATTAACATATCGCACCCAATGTCGTACGCTCGCGCGCCCCCTGCCTTTACACCCTTCATCACCGGGTGAGTTTCCGTTTTTTGCAGGTCGAGTTGTAATTTTGAATGACACCATTTATTTTACTGTATAGTGTACTGGAAAATAGGGAAAAATTCCAAGTGGGTGAAATTGCAAAAAAAAAGTGCAATTACATGTTTGTTTTTTGGGTTTCTTATTCACCATCTTCATTATATGGTAAAACTGATGTGTCGATATGATGCCATGGGTTGGTACGAGTTTGTAGATAACAAACATGTATACTTTTATGCAATTGGTCAAAAAAAATCTGAGTTTTTTAAAGAAAAAGAATCACACTTTTTGGTGCATTTTCCACGACCCGTAACGTAGTTATTTTTCAGGATCTGGGGCTGTGTGACAGCTTATTCTTTGTGTCTTGCGCTGACGTTTCTAATGATACCATTTCTGGGTAGATTTGATGTTTTGATTGCCCATTATTGCAATTTATTGCAATGTTGTAGTGACCAAACAAAACAATGTTGGCATTTGGACTTTTTTTTCTATTATGTATTTTACAGATCTGATTAATTGATTTGATAGAATGCAGCTATACCAGATATGTGTATCTTTATTTATTTTTATTTTTTTTAATTTCCAGTTGGGCAAATTTAAATGTTTAGTTTTTTAATTTTTTTCATATTTCTTTTACTTTTTTACATTTTTTTTTCTTACTCTTTTAACTTTACATGGCTCTCTAGGGCGCCTCAGCACTGCACAGTCCAATCACTTCAGAATCCCTTTGCACAGCACAAAATATTGAATTCTGCCAGTGACACCACTCCATCATTGCTGGCAGAAAGTTAGTCATGACGGCATCCAGGGTCATTAGCTGATCCCGTGCTGTCAGGGCAATGCATCGATGTTCCGGTTGGCATCACAGGACCGCCGATGCTGGCGGGGAATAGCACAATACCTGCCACGGTGCTTTAGGTTGTGCTGTCAGTGTTTGACAGCACCATCCACTACTGATTGGATCTTTGATCTCATCAGTCTTGTTAGCTTCACGTCAGTTGATCACATCAGCTGACATGTACAGGGAATGATGCAAGCTCAGCGCATGAGCTCACACCAAAGGGAGGAAGGCAACCAATGGCATACATTTCTGCCTTTGGTCGTGAAGGGGTTAAAAACATAATTCATTAGATCATTAGAACACTGGGCTTGCCATCAATGGATCTCCACAATTATATTACTAAAGGGTCGGCTGATCCATAGATATGGACAATAAGGAGCAATTTACATGAATAAGTTATCACTATGATTCATTAACTCTCAAGGAAACATAACAATACAGAATAATGATAAAATATAAAAACTATATACTATTGTTTTTGAAGTGGTTATTCAACATATGATTGAAACAAAAGAAATGGTTGGCACTGTGAAAAAAACTAAAATTATAAACCTATTATTTCCTATGGCGAGGTAGCTCTGAAAGTCTTATGCTGCCTTAAGACATGTTTACCTAAGCCGACCGGCAGCATAATTTGACCATTGATCGGTAAACTTTTACTCATCAGTGATAATTTGAATGCCTGTTTACATAGGCAGACCAAAGCAAACGATGCACTCTCATTGATCGGTAATAGAAGTTGCCCCAGTTCTTGGCAGCATGAGTCCTGTTTAAACAGGATGATGCATTGCTGAGAACAATCTTTTCCACTTTACAGAAGATTATTCCACTGTGACATTTTGCTGCTATTACACCCCGGCTCCATGAATGCCGATCCAGACACGATGATCGAATGTTTTGCTTGTTCATCGGATGATCAGCAGCATGCTTATGATGATCACAGGGAGAGGGGTACTCAGACACCGGGATGAATTTGATGGCTGTGACTGGGAATCATGGGTGGTCGGGTTCCCGGTTCCGTGCCCTGGCTGTCATTTGTTTGGTGGGGGAAATATTTACAAGGATTAATAGTCCGTGACGCCACCTGTGGACCCTGGTACTGCTGGTATCAGCGCTGCAGGCCGGCTGCTGAGGTGATGATGGGTGCAGCTCAGTGTGGTATAGCTCCCCACAGGTGGAGCTTTACCTCAGGGCAGCGGTGATGGAGGATGAGGTGATGAGGGGAGTAGTTGTTCTTACTCCTCTGAAAGATGATGATGCTGAGGCCCTCTGGGCACTGACAGGAAGGAAGACAGACACCGACTCAACTTCAACTCCACTTTACTGGTAGCGGCAGATGATATAAAGAACACTGTATAGTCTGGTTTAACGGGTACTAGTTGTCGGTTCAGGGTAGCCCTATGGAGTCTCTAGATGTTCCTTCCTTATTATCTTTCAGGGTCTCAATTCTACCTACGTCTGTCTTTCACCACCTGTGCAGAGCTCTCTCGCCAGTCCCCTGGTCTTGTACAGTGAGGTATGGGTTATCCTTGACCGGTACGGACGGGAGCAGCAGGAACGCACTCTCTCTCCCGCCACCGGAATCTGGACCATTACCCTCATAGTCTTGGACCGATTATGGGCCAGAGGAGTGAGGTACTGTCTTGTGGCGCTTACGGCTACCCAGTTTTAGAAGGCCTGCGGCTCGTCGGTTTGCGGTCAGGGATGAACCGCCTCAGCTTCCGTGTTGCCGGTGTTTCCCCAGACGTTACCAGCCGGCTCCAACTGGTACTGGTCCATCCCCTTCTGTCACTGGTGACCCTCCTGGAGATGGGTGATCCCTCTGTCATTCAGCTGTCAGGCGCGTCCTAACTGACTGCCTTCCCAGAACTGTCTCTGACGCTGACTGACTGAAAATCCTCTCACTTCCTAGTTTTACTACTCCAACCTAGGCTCCACCTCCTTGGGACCTACTATATGACAGTCCCCCTATTCTAAGGTGACCTAGTGTTGGGTGCTGACTTAGACTCCATAGGTTAAACCCAAACCCACAGCTACAAAGGCACTACATATACTTCAAAGTGTAATACCTCCCTGTGGCCCCTAGCCATAGGGTCGTCACACTTACATGATGTATTAATTGCAAAACAAGTCTTTTTAACAATACTTGTTCACAATTGTCTTGCAGTATAAATGCCCTTTTAATCCTTGTAATTATTAATGCCTGTATACTCCTTGTGTGATATTAATGCTCCTCTACTCCTTCCTTGTGCAGTATTAATGCTCCTCTACACCTTCCTTGTGCAGTATTAATGCTCCTCTACTCCTTCCTTGTGCAGGATTAATGCTCCTCTACTCCTTGTGCAGTATTAATGCTCCTCTACGTCTTCCTTGTGCAGTATTAATGCTCCTCTACTCCTTGTGCAGCATTAATGCTCCTCTACGCCTTCCTTGTGCAGTATTAATGCTCCTCTACTCCTTGTGCAGTATTAATGCTCCTCTACTCCTTGTGCAGTATTAATGCTCCTCTACTCCTTCCTTGTGCAGTATTAATGCTCCTCTACTCCTTGTGCAGTATTAATGCTCCTCTACTCCTTGTGCAGTATTAATGCTCCTCTACTCCTTACACCATGCCTCTCATCATTGATCTGCGATATTAGCAACATGGCAATTATCAAACACCGGAGAACAGGAGTATCATGCAAACAATTCATTATTTATTAATGTGGACATGGTAGTAAAATGTGTACAGACGTTATAAAATTACAAGGAAAAAGATACAGAGTAGTGGCCACATTAAACCATTAGACTTAATATATCATATGGGTATGTTCCAACTATATGAAGGGAGTACAAACAATGCAATAAGTTTTTTCCTCAATTACGCTCTTAATATTTGATACCAGTATATTATAATAAACTGCCAGTGCATATAATATAACCACTATCCATAGAAGTGGAAAAAAGGTTACAATGGTAGTCAAACATCAGAGCTACAAGGTTATTCAATATATTGCTATACATTTTAACCATCAGGGTACCTTTACATGCCGCTACTGGCGGGTGGATACAACCAGTTACATGCGACAAATGTAGCTTGTATCGGCAATATACCCCGTAGTAGCGGCGTGTGAAGACGGTAGTAGGCACCCGGCAACAGATGCATCTGTTTCTGAGCACTGCCCTGAAACAGGTGGCTACCCAGGCGATTGTAGCGAGCTGTATCGGCGTGTAAGGAAGCAACAGAAGGGATGTGTCGACACCAGGCTATGTACCTGGTATGTAGCTGGGGCGTGACACAGGCTCCGGGATACCGCCCCCCTTCAGCGATCATTGGTGGAAGCTCCTGCGTTACGATTGGTAGACGCTGCATAGGGCGGCATATTTAAGGAGCTGACCAGTCACACTACACAATTGCTCGAGCATCATGTATTAAACAGCCTCCTGCGATGCCTGGCCAATCATGATGTCCTTGCTTTGTCCTATCAGCGTACGGACGTCTCGTAATCCACAATTGTGGCACGCCTATGTGTTGTCCCTGCTGCACCAGGTCCGCCCATATTAGCTTGTTATAGCGGTGTGTAAATGAGGTAAGGTGAGCTACAGAAGGTAACTTATGGCACCCGGCGGTGTATCCAGAGATAGATGTAACGCAGCGTAGCGCACCTTGTTGCGGCGTGTAAAGGTGGTGCGATTACCGTTTGCAACCGTTTGTGCGTGTTCGTGCACGTGAAGTAGCTGGTTGTATCCACCCGCCAGTAGCGGCGTGTAAAGGTACCCTCAGAGTTGCATACCAATGTTGTCAAGAGAAGAAGTCAGGCATCTAAATGGTCATGTGGTCACCCAGAAAATTGGTCCCGACGCAGCGTTTCGCTGGATTTGCCTGGTAGCACTAGCTTTATCAAGGGGGTGACTCCCTTGTATTGAATGTATTGAATAACCTTGTAGCTCTGATGTTTTGACCATTGTAAACTTTTTTCCACTTCTATGGATAGTGGTTATATTATATGCACTGGCACTTTATTATAATATACTGATATCAAATATTAAGAGTGTAATTGAGGAAAAAACCTATTGCATTTTTTGTACTCCCTTCATATAGTTGGAACATACCCATATGTTATATTAAGTCTGATGGTTTAATGTGGCCACTACTCTTGTAATTTTATACCGTCTGTACACGTTTTACTACCACGTCCACATTAATAAATAATGAATTGCTTGCATGATACTCCTGTTCTCCGGTTTTTGATTAATTAGTGAAGTATGTACTTGCTTTGTAGGGACCTCACATGAAATAACAATGTGGGGGGGACCTCGGTACTGTTCTACACCATTTTGGACTTTGTTTTTGATTAACATGGCAATGGTGCAGCAGTCATGTGCTGTATAGAGATGAGTGAACCTTTTGAAGTTCGGGCAGTGCAGCCGAACTTTTTGGCGCACTTTTCTTGACCTCAAACTTGACCTGAACCTCAATAGAAGTGACTGATTGGCAGTTCAGCTCTCCGTCCACATATAGTCAGCCATAAGTGAAACACTTCCGGTTGTGGGTGGACTTTTCTTCAAAAACTGTTCACCTTGATTGAACAATTATTCATTAGTGAATTAACATATTTTTTGTGTATGTAAATGAGCCTAAAGGTACTGTCACACGCCTCCATATCGCTGGCGAGAACGCTGTCAATTCCCGAATTCGGTGATGTGGAAACCACATCGCATGTGTGTAGTGGCGTGTGACTGGGCGATTCTACGACGAGAAATCTCTGGTGGAGTGTCGCCTGATTGCCCTGCCATGCAGAGAAATCAGGCGATATCCACCAGTCGATATCAGCGCATCATGGCATGTGACAGGGCGATAGTGACATACACAGCAATCCTGAAATCAATCCCGTAGGCATGCTTGGATGGTGTTTTTTTGTGTCGCATCTGCGGCGATTGGTGGGTGATACTGCGCTCCGATTGTCTTGCCGTGTCCAAGGCGCCTTATTTGATGACACGTGCGTTCACGCAAGGATGACCAATGGGAATGCAGTTCCGTCCACCAATCGCAGTGCTAGAGGCGCGGTGAAACCCAGTCTAGCACGCCTCTATCAAAACAGTATGACCACATCGCTGCTACGATTGTGGCGTGTGACGCAGCGATGTGTGAAGGAAAGATCGCTTCCGGTCTTCTGCAGGCAATCTCCGGAATGCAGGATTGCCGAAGATCGCACGCGAGTTCGCTACGTGTGACAGCTCCACAGCGTTCTGAAAAAAGTGCCTGAAACGTGCGTGCTCACGTACAATCGCCGGCGATATTGAAGCCATATGGCGGCATGTGACAATACCTTAAATCTCACAAGGTGTCTTTTACACATTTTTTTGTTTTTGCTTGTATATGCCCCATTCATTTAGTGTTTTTTCTATTAGTATTTTTTTCTGTTTAGCAGTTTTTTTGTCTCATAGAGAAGTCCTGGAAAACACTTAAAATGGCAAAAAAAAGCCACAAAAAATCACTACAGTATGTCTCATCCTCTTCATTGTGAGTCTCTGAAATACTTTACTGAAGAATGAAAATAATGTGATATTAGTTGATGAACTATAGATAAGTATTTTCTTTTCTTAAACGTGTGTGTTTTACTATATTGAATATTTTATTTTACAAAAATCCAGTGTGTTTTTCAGTCATTTCATTCATAAGCTTCTTTACAAAACAATAACACATCTTTACAAAACACAGAAAAAGTCACCTATAACAGCAAGAAATTCATTGTGTTTTAGACAACCCAAAACTGCTATATAAAAACCATTTGTAGTAAGTGTAGGTAGATAAATAAAAAATTTAAAAAATACTTTTTCAACCAAAAATGTGCTCTGTTGAACTGTTGGGTAAATACAAATGTTTCATACTGGATATGGCATATTTTTGATTTGTAGATAGTAATGAATGGATGAGTTTTGTGTCATTTTACTATACATTAATACAATAAAGCATCATGAATGCTGGTCATTTAGAATTCAGTTGTGTTTTAACATCAAACAAAAAATGTGACACTTCGTTAATCTCTGGAGCCATTTTACTACTGTTGGATTATTAGGAAAGAAACTAAAAGAGTAGCAAAATAGTATTATGCTGGATTTGCAGAAAAATGTAATCTGCAGAGTTGATGAGGAAATCCTAGTGTGACAGCTGCTTGGACTGGACTGTAAGTCTGTGAAATTGGTGGCTGCTATGGCTGCACGAGATGGATTTATGTAAGTACCAGCAATCTCCGGCTTTCAGGACTCACAGAGCTATTCACATGGTTCATACACATTGTGTTGTAGGCCAGGGAAGTGCCAGGACCTTATATCAGTGCTCAGATTCCAGTCATGTTTGTAATGTAATGTAAGAGCTTCTCACTTGTGAAAAAATAAAAAGAAGAGTGACATCTTATTGGGCAAAGTCATTATAGCTGGGTGGTATCAGTACAATCCATAATGACACAGTAATTGAATGAGCATGGATTTGGAATGTGTCTACATTCCACAAGAGGCCCTTAAATACTCCCAGGTTGGGAAAGTCCTATATACAGTAAATGGAACTAAAGTAAATGGTAGATTTCCCCCTACTTACTCTATTTCAGTCTATCTTTACTTGTTGATACAGGTTTAATCTGCAGGTAAATAACATTACATTGCTGCCCTTCCTCTTTATAAAAGTGCGGCTACCAGCACAAAATGAACTTACCGTATATACTCGTGTATAAGCCGACCCATGTATAAGCCGACCCCCCTACTTTTGCCCCCAAAATCTGGGAAAACCTATTGACTCGTGTATAAGCCGAGGGTGCACCCCAGCACAGGTATACAGCCCCCAGCAGTGTGGTATACAGGCCCCCGCAGTGGTATACAGGCCTCCCCAGTGGTAGTATACAGCCCCCAGCAGTGTGGTATACAACAGCCTCCCCAGTGGTACATACAGGCCCCAGCAGTGTTACAGCAGCCTCCCCAGTGGTATATACAGCAGCAGCCCCAGTGGTAGTATACAGCAGCCCCAGAGGTATATACAGCAGCCCCAGAGGTATATACAGCAGCCCCAGTGGTAGTATACAGAAGCCCCAGAGGTAGTATACAGCAGCCCCAGTAGTAGTATACAGCAGCCTCAGTGGTATATACAGCAGCAGCCCCAGGGGTATATACAGCAGCAGCCCCAGGGGGTATATACAGCAGCAGCCCCAGGGGGTATATACAGCAGCAGCCCCAGGGGTATATACAGCAGCAGCCCCAGGGGGTATATACAGCAGCAGCCCCAGGGGGTATATACAGCAGCAGCCCCAGGGGGTATATACAGCAGCAGCCCCAGAGGTATATACAGCAGCAGCCCCAGGGGTATATACAGCAGCAGCCCCAGAGGGTATATACAGCAGCAGCCCCAGGGGGTATATACAGCAGCAGCCCCAGGGGGTATATACAGCAGCAGCCCCAGAGGTATACAGACCTCCCCCCCATCAGTAGTATACAGGGGCCCCAGCTGTATACAGCAGCCCCAGCTGTATACAGCCCCCCCCCGTGGTATCCAGGGCCCCCCATGCTGCACACCTGTAAAGTAAGATGTCAGTATACTTATCGCTGCCGCCGCCGCTCCGCTGCTCGGTCACCGCGCTGCTCCGGGTCTTCATGCTTCCTTCTCCGGCGCTCGAACAATGACGTCATTTCCTGTGCGCCGGAGAAGGAAGCATGAAGACCCGGAGCAGCGCGGTGACCGAGCAGCGGAGCGGCGGCAGCAATAAGTATACTGACATCTTACTTTACAGGTGTGCAGCAAGGGGGGCCCTGGTTACCACGGGGGGGGGGGGGGGCTGTATACAGCTGGGGCTACCGTATATACTCGTGTATAAGCCGAGGGGGGACTTTTCAGCACATTTTTTGTGCTGAAAAACTCAGCTTATACACGAGTATGTACGGTAAGTCCTAATGGGAGCCGCCTGCTCACAGGCCTGTGCATAGATTGTACCATACTGTAAGCAGTAACTGTAATCACTTCCCGACACTTTGATTGACAGCTGGTTCTGCACAAAAGCACTGCAGACCAAGCTGTTAATCAAAGTGCTAAGATGTGCTTATCTAGCGATGGCCAGGCCACCACCGAGGTGCAGAGTTCAATTACAGTACACCCGATGAGTCTGCAGATACAAGGAAACAGTTTTATTGACAGGCAGGATATCAGGATACCAGGGGCGTAACTACAACAGGTGCAGGGGTTGCGATCGCACCCAGGCCCTGCAGCCTAGGGGGCCCCAAAATTCCCTTTGGCCCATAGAAAAAGACTAATACTATTAAAGATTTGCAATAATTGGGGGCCCCGTTGGAGCCTTCGCATCGGGGTCCCTGGGCCTGAAGTTACGCCACTGCAGGATACATATTATATATATATATATATATATATATATATATATATATATACACACATATACACAGTGGAGAAAAAAGTATTTAGTCAGCCACCAATTCTACAAGTTCTTCCACTTCAAAAGATGAGAGAAAAAATGAGAAAACAAATCCTGAAAATCACATTGTTTGATTTGGAAAGCAATTTTTTTCAAATTTTGGCGGAAAATAAGTATTTGGTCAAAAACAAAAGTTCATCTCAATACTTTGTTAAATATCCTTTGTTAGCAATGACAGAGGTGAAATGTTTTCTGTAAGTCTTCACAAGGTTGGTTAGTATGTGTGGCACCCCTGCAGGGCGATTGCCACAGGATCCACCGGTGCCAGGAGGGAATTACACCTTGGTTCGCACAGCACACCACACCTTCCATCCCAGACCTGAAGGGGGAGCTCTACTGGCTGCCTTAAGTCAGTTCCCCTTTAAAACATCCAGGCCTGAAGGGAGGAGTTAGTTAGTCCCAGTAGTTAGTCCCAGTAGAGAGTGTCGGAGGAGAGAGCTGGTGTAAGGAGCTGGTCGCTGGGAAGGATCCAAGCCCAGGACCAGGGACCACTGACCGCTGTGCTGCACCCTAGGGAGAGGGTCGGAGGCCAGTGGGGAGCAGGGAATCAAAAAGGGAACCAGTTAAGGTCTCCCTATAGTGCACCCGGACACCGGAGTCCGACGCTGCCAGCATTCATTGTAACAGCAAAACCCCGGGAGAACCAGGAGGAGTTAACCCTTGAAGCAAGACAAGAGACGCTAAAACTGACTAAGTACAGGACCAGGGGCCATAGGAGAAACAAGGACCCCGCAGAAGGACCTCATAGTCAGTTGAAAGCAAAGCCCTGAGAGGGAGAAGGAGCGATGGGTTCAAGCACAGGCAGGACTTACCTCAAACCACAGAGCACAGAGACAGAGGAGGCCTCACAACTTTCTAAGGTGGAAGTCCCAAGTTGCACCGGGGACCTGATTATTTCTCTGGACTGTACCTGTTACCCTGTCACGAGTAAAAGGCACCAAAACAATGATCACTGTGTGTGTGTGTGTGTGCCTGCTTAACCGCCACAATTCACCGCCTTGTCTGCAGAGATCCGACTACTACTCCCTTCATCTATCCCCGCTGCCCTGAGGTAAAGCGCCATCTGTGGGAGCTGTACCACACTCTGCTGCACCCCCACCATCACTGCTACAGCGCTGGTATTTCCGTTACCAGGTACCATAGGTGGCGTCACGTTACCAATCCCCTTTATCCCCCACCATTCCCCGTCATTGAGGGTCCAGGGCACAGGACCAGGGACTGACCAGCCGTGATTCCCCATCCAAGCCGCCATCAGCCCCGGTACCTGAGTACCCCCTACCCTGTTGGCCGCCTCAATTCTGGCATCTCGAAAAGGATCCCATGCCCAGCAAAACCAGGTACTGTGTGCCAAGAACTGAACTTTATTAACTGTTTGGGAACTGTAAAACCGGGCCGCCATTACAGAAATTGAACTGCACCACAGCGTGGGTGGAAAAGAGCGGGAAGATAAACCTCACCCTTTCACTCTGCCGGAGATCAACGAAGCGCAGTTCCCATTTCCGGAAATACTCGAGGTGCTCCACTCCCCCTGCAGAGTCATCGACGACCGGAAAAGTTTGTTTCATCTCACCTGTTGGCAGCGATTAACTAGGGGGGCCCCATCATGAGTGACTCGGACGATGCACAGGTCCCTGACAGGGAAAATGCCCGGAACGCAGCACCCGAAACAGCGGCTCAAATAATGCTGATAGCCTTGCCATATATACCGGGTGCCAAATGGTCACCAACATATGAAGGTAAACCCGGTACCTTAGCAGCCTTTAAGCAAAAGATGTGTGCAATGCTGGACATGTATACGATGACAGAGAAGCAACGAGCCACCGTTGTGCTGGGACAATTAACAGGCGGAGCTGGAGGTTTAGTCCTGGAGTGATGCTGATAGGGACTCTGCTGCTAAGGTGTTTGATAAGCTAAAAACTGTCTTTGAAAAACGTACACAGTCTGAATTGAGGATGCTGTTCTACCAGTGTAAGCAGAGACCGCAGGATACCATCAGAGACTATGCCCTCCGTTTACAAGGAGCACTCCGGTCCTTAAAACAGGTAGACCCAGCAAGTGTATTGGAAGAGGATAAAATGCTTGCAGAACAATTTACAGAAGGATTGAGGTCAGACTACCACCGCCAGCAGGTACATATGTGGGTATTGGATCATCCAACTGTGAACTTTAATGACTTAAAAGATAGTGCTATAACTGTGTTAAGAGATCCAGTGTCTGCAGAACCTGCAATACAATCCTGGCAGGTTAACACCTCTCCCATAGACTTTAAACCCATTTCTACAGATCATGCAAAGGTAAAAAGGCAACCTGTAGCAGATAACTCAGATGATGACTTGCGTAACCAGGTGCTGCAGTTAACCAAAAACATTGACTATGTATTAAAGCTCTTGCAAACTATGCCTGGAGCAACACCACCAAGCAAAATCCAACTAGCTGATTGCCCCAAGGATGTCCCATGGATGCAGAGGAAGAACAAGTCGCCCGTGCAGGGGACCAACGCACCATTCCAACGTAAACCCATGTCGCCCGTTGAGGGGACCAACAAGACGCCCATTCAGGGGACCGACGCACCATTCCAACGCAGAGCCAGGGACTACACGGATGCTTCAGGACAACCCATCTGCCTGTGATGCAATAAACCGGGGCCCTTTGCAAGAGGATGTCCTTTAAACATGAGATTCCTGGGCCCGAGGGCCAGCCCCCAGGAGTAAAGCAGCTGGGCCCATATGACTGGCGTAACCGGTACGTGGGAGGCCGTCCGAACCTCAACATTACGCTGGAAGGAATCCCCATGTCGGCCCTACTGGACACTGGGTCGCAGGTCACTACGATCCCACATATCCTTTACAAACAGTTTTGGTCAGATGACGATCCAGAGGGGTGGCGGATGTACGCAAGGGAAGAGTACCAATACATGTATTAAATTATGGGGAAGAGGAAGCAAAACTCCCCCGGTATGCTACTGTAGCCAAGCTGTACACTGTCTGTAACAGCAACATACAGGCAGTAGAACCCGTTTCCTCATCTAGTCAGGTGGAGGATAACAACTCAAAAGGACAGCTAGAGGAGTGGTGTCAGCAGTTGCACGTAGGACCTGATGACACCTGTTCTCACCAGAAGGGTGAACTTTACCGGGTAGCGCTGGAGTTCGAGCAAATATTTAGTAAGCATCCACTAGATTTTGGGAGGTGTAAAGGGGTACACCATCACATACCCACAAGAGATCATCCCCCAATTAAATTGAGACACAGACCGATTCCACCAAATCACTACCAGCATGCCAAAGAGATGCTGCAGGACATGAAGGAGGCCGGGGTTATAAGAGATAGCTGTAGTCCCTAGGCAGCCCCTTTAGTCCTAGTCAGAAAGAAGGATGGCATGATGACTATGTGTGTGGATTACAGGGAGGTCAACGAGATCACTCACAAAGATGCTTACCCGCTACCCCGAATAGAGGAGTCTCTTGCTGCATTAAAGACTGCTAATTATTTCTCCACATTAGATCTCACTAATGGGTATTGGCAGGTCTCCGTTGCAGAAGAAGACCAAGAGAAGACTGCATTCACAACACCAATGGGACTATGTGAATTCAACAGCATGCCATTCGGGTTATGCAATGCATCGGGAACTTTCAAAGAATCATGGAATGTTGCCTGGGACACCGGAACTTCAAGACAGTACTCTTATACCTGGACAACGTCATCATGTTTTCCAAAACCTACGAAGAACACCTGGAACACCTGGCTGAGGTATTTGAGGCTTTAGCAAAGTATAGGATGAAGCTCAAACCATCTAAATGTCACCTGCTGAAACCTAAAGTCCAATACCTGGGACACGTGGTCAGCGCAGATGGAGTAGCACCAGACCCGGAAAAAGTGACAGCTATCCAGGACTGGCATGGACCAACCACCGTCACCGAGGTACGTCAGTTTTTAGGTTTGGTTGGGTACTACAGAAGATTCATTAAGAGCTACACAAAGATGGCAGCACCTACAAGATCTTCTGGTAGGCCAATAAAAGAAGAGAAGATCTACAGAGCCACCATTGGAATGGGGAGAGGAACAAGAAAATTCCTTCCAACAGATGAAGCAGGCTCTAGCCGGTGAGGAAATCCTGGCTTACCCTGATTATGACCTACCATTCATCCTTTACACCAATGCAAGCAATGTAGGCTTGGGAGCAGTCCTTTCCTTTCCCAGATCCAAGATGGTAGAGAGAGAGTAATTGCCTACGCCAGCAGAAAGCTTCAACCCACCGAGAGGAACCCGGAAAACTACAGTTCCTTTAAGTTGGAGTTCCTGGCATTGGTCTGGGCTATAACATAAAGGTTCAAGCATTACCTCGCAGCTTCGAAATTTATCATCTACACAGATAATAACCTGTTAACACACCTGGATACCCTGAAGCTTGGTGCATTGGAACAACGTTGGATGGCCCGACTATCGAATTATGACTTTACTATTAAATACCAAGCAGGCAAAAACAACACAAATGCTTATGCCCTCTCCAGAAACCCTCAATTACATCTACGAGGAATTGAAGAAGAAGAGGATGACTTAGAGGAAATAGAACTCCCAGCTTTCCATAAGTAGAAAATGGAAAATAGCTGAAGATCACATCTATCAGAACCATCAAACTGTTGAACTAAACCCGTTGCCTCACTATGGATGAAAGGAGACTAAAGACAGTGATCCGGCAGTGAGCCTTGTAAAGAAGTTGATAACCCAACCGGATTCCAAACTTGAAAAGAATACTCCACCAGAGGCCCAATACCTGTGGAAAGAAAGAAGCAGGTTATTCATCTATCAAGGTCATCTGTGCAGACGGTATATCAACCCAAGAACACAATAAATGGTATGGCAAGTTGTGGTTCCAAAGAGAGATGTCCAAATGGTATTGGAAGTGTACCACGATGAATTGGAACACTTTGGATGGAGAAAACTGGAAATATTGTTACGTGAGAGATTCTATTGGATCAGCATGAGAGCCTCCATCGAGAGATGGTGTAAAAACTGTGGACCATGCTCATTAAGAAGAAGAGACCATAACCGCCAGAAAGCACCACTCAAGCCTATCATTACCAAACAACCATTAGAACTGGTAGCCTTAGATCATGTCAAACTCGCACCCAGCAAATCAGGCTACACCTATGCTCTTACCATGGTAGACCACTATTCCAGATTCCTTGTGGCAGATCGAGTAAAGGATTTAACAGCTCAAACAGCAGCAAGAAAATTTCAAGCTTATTTCTGCAGACCACATGGTTATCCAGAACAGGTATTGACAGATCAAGGACCTGCCTTTGAAGCTGAAATATTTCAAGAGTTCTGTCGCCTACACGGATGCAGGAAAATTCGCACCACGTCTTACCATCCTCACACTAATAGAATGTGCGAAAAGATGAATCGCGTGTTAATTGAATTGCTGAAAACTCTGCCTTTAGAAGAACAAACCCAATGGCCAGAGAAGTTACCAGATCTTGTTGACATCTACAACAACATCCCAGCAAGCTCAACAAATTGTGCCCCTGCATACCTCATGAGAGCAAGACCAGGAAAATTGCCAGTAGACTTTGAAATAGGCATAGTAGTTCCTGAAGAAGATACTACAGATGCAGATTGGGATACTAGAAGAAAAGAACAATATCAGAAAATACAGGAATGCGTTGAGAGAAGTCTGGAAAAATCTAGAGGAAGACAAGAAACCAACTTCAACAAAAGTGCGCAAGGAACGCCTTTAACATCAGGTGAATTGGTTTTGAAAAGGAAAAGAAGACTGCACAAACTAGATGATCAATGGGAGAAAGAACCATACACTGTATTACCATATGAATTTGACAACCAGAAAACCTGTTTAATCAGCAAAGATCATGGTGAAACAACTGCAACAGTGTCCAGAGATCATTTGAAGAAGTGCTCTCAACAGCTTCAACCAGAAGAAAGTGTACCTTGTCCAGAGCCAGAAGAGAAAGAGAAGCCAAAGACAGTACAGAGAATCATTGGAGGGTTACCAGGGGATTGGCCTCAAATAGAAGGTACATATCTAATTCCACCAGCAGCAGAAGTGCCAAGAGTACAAGAATCACGCGTTGTAATGGAACCAGAGATCCCTGCAATCGGTGTACCTGCCATCCCTACTGTGAGATCAGGTAGTCGCAGACTGCTACCCGGTTTACCAGTTACACATAAACCCCCTCTCAATAATCCTACTCCAGAATTACGTAGGTCAACACGTGTCAATCTAGGACACCCACCACTCAGGTACAGAGAATAAGCTGTAAAATGTGGGAAAATGTAAATATGTTTAAAATGTAAATATGTTATTAATGCTAATATACAGAAAAGGGTGAAGAGTAGGCAAAAACAACCAGACCGGGTACACAACAACACCAGTAAGAGGGGTGAGAGGTGTTGGCGTCAGGAGCTGTCTAGGGAGAGCAAAATCTTGGCCAATAGGTGACCCCAGGGCCAGGAGGCCTACAGCACTTATGACCTGGTAGAGCACCTGCAGTACCTAGGACTCCTTCGCCGAGGCACCCGTATTGTTTGTTGTTGTGTATTGTTAAAACTTTAAGCCTACAGAGACTTGACCTGTTGGACTTTTTAAATGTTTCCCCTTTCTTACTTTTCAAAAATGGACCATAGCCACAGGACTGGTAGTGGCAAATACCTGTTTAAACAACTTTTTAAACAGCCTGCAGCGGATGGACTAGCGCTGTATGGACTGGTTACCCGTTTTCTTATTTATACCTGATTTTTGTACATTTTTCATTTTAAGACTCTGTTCAATTATCAAATGTAAATAGTTATGTTATGGTTACGGAAAAATGTTTCAGTGCCAGAGGACTGTATTTAACTAAGGGGGAATGTGGCACTGCTGCAGGGGATTGCCACAGGATCCACCGGTGCAAGGAGGCAATTACACCTTGGTTCACACAGCACACCACACCTTCCACCCCAGACCTGAATGGGGAGCTCTACTGGCTGCCTTAAGTCAGTTCCCCTTTAAAACATCCAGGCCTGAGGGGAGGAGTTAGTTAGTCCCACTAGTTAGTCCCAGTAGAGAGTCGGAGGAGAGAGCTGGTGTGAGGAGCTGGTCGCTGGGAAGGATCCAGGCCGAGGACCAGGGACCACTGACCGCTGTGTTGCACCCTAGGGAGAGGGTCGGAGGCCAGTGGAGAGCAGGCAATCAAGAAAGGGAACCAATATCTCAGTACTCGGGGTACTCGGCGAGTACCGAGTAATCCCGCGATACTCTTGCTATGCTCGGGGTCCACCTTCCTGCATGTTGGCGCTCTTTACAGAACCAGCCCACATGCAGGGATAGGCTGACAGACACTGTAATGCCACAGTCATGTTGGTTGTGGCATTACAGTGATTGGCTGTCCGCACAGCGTGATCAAGTTTTTATAAGACCTGACCGCACTGTGCTCGTCACTGTGCTCCACAGACAGGCAGTGTAGGGAGAGGTGCTTCTGATTCAGGGACAGATTTGTGGCCTTTTAGCTAGTGTAGGTGCAGGGCTGCTAATCTAATACCACAACAGTCCTTCTGAGACTAATACAGCTGTATACAGGCAGGCAGGGAGGCAGGGTATATAGCAAACTTCTTGTGCTAGTATACCAGCCTGCATCACATCTGGGGCTGGTGTACAGGTGGAAATCTCCAAAACAGTCTTTGTAGCCTCCCTGGCGGTCTGTTTAGGTCTAGAATTTCTTGCTAAAAGCGGGCTACCCGCGTTCGCGGCAGATGCGGTAAAAAAACCGCATCTGCCGCACTTGCCGCATAGCTGCCGCACTTGCGCCGCACTTGCGGCGCGGTTGCGGTAATCTGCAGTGGCTGCAGTAGAAGTGAGATAATGATTTTATAAACTTACATGCCTGCGTACTTGAGGGCGTCTCCCTGTGTGTGCTGGCACTTGTGGGCTGTGCTCATCATGTCTGCTCTCCCCCTCCCTTATGCACGCCCCCTCTCAGCCTGCTATAGTGATGTGAGGCTGATTGCGTCATAAAGGGGCGGGGCTAAATCGCGGCATCCCGGTAGCCCCGCCCCTTTATGACGCAATCAGCCTCACATCACTATAGCAGGCTGAGAGGGGGCGTGCATAAGGGAGGGGGAGAGCAGACATGATGAGCACAGCCCACAAGTGTCAGCACACACAGGGAGACGCCCTCAAGTTCGCAGGCATGTAAGTTTATAAAATCATTATCTCACTTCTACTGCAGCCACTGCAGATTACCGCAACCGCGCCGCAACCGCGCCGCAAGTGCGGCGCAAGTGCAGCAAGTGCGGCAAGTGCGGCAAGTGCGGCAGATGCGGTTTTCTCACCGCATCTGCCGCGAACGCGAGTAAGCCCGAGCCTGACTCGGGGTTAACGCTTCTGGTAGTGAATGTTAACCCCGAGTCAGGCTCGGGAATAACGCTAGGAAGGTTAAGGATCAATTTAACTCTCTATAGGCAGAAAGGGGTTAGCTCCAATTAGTATACACCAAAACACTGTATACTCGTCAGTGTTTGTGTCTGACCGTTCCAGCTGCCGGGATTAAACCGCTCTAATCTGTAATCTCTGTGTGCAGCTAAAAACCAACTCTTGTCTGCATTCATTTACCATCTTAGTGCGGCAGGAGTGGCTTGTAGCTCCAAGTAGTATACGCCAAAGCACTGTATACGCGTCAGCGTTTGTGTCTGACCATTCCAGCTGCCGGCATTACACCGCTCTAATCTGTAATCTCAGTGTGCAGCTAAAAACCAACTCTTGTCTGCATTCATTTACCATCTTAGTGCGGCAGGAGTGGCTTGTAGCTCCAAGTAGTATACGCCAAAACACTGTATACGCGTCAGCGTTTGTGTCTGACCGTTCCAGCTGCCTTCATTAAACCGCTCTAATCTGTAATCTCAGTGTGCAGCTAAAAACCAACTCTTGTCTGCATTCATTTACCATCTTAGTGCGGCAGGAGTGGCTTGTAGCTCCAAGTAGTATACGCCAAAACACTGTATACGCGTCAGCGTTTGTGTTTGACCGTTCCAGCTGCCGGGATTAAACCGCTCTAATCTGTAATCTCAGTGTGCAGCTAAAAAACATCTTTTGGACGCCTTCATTTAGCTGTATACAGGCAGCACAACATTGAAAATGCGCAAGGCCGCTCAACCTTCCCGTCCCAATTTCTAGGGGACCGCAGCAGTACACTACTATTAAACCAAGACCAGTGTCAACAGGTTGTTAGTTGGATAGCGGATAATGCTTCCAGTCAGTTTGGCACCATCACAAATACCCTGTCTTCCACATGGTCAAGTGTCAGTAGCTGTGAGACTGGACCGCACATTCCACACCCTGATCCTCCTTCCTCCTACCATGCCGCGTGCCCGGACCCGGACATAACTGATCCCACACTTGGACACTCTGAAGAGCTGTTCACTTATCCATTCTTGGATTTTTGGCCTCTCGCCAGATCCAGTCGAAGTGGGTCATGAGGAGATCGTATGTACCGATGCACAAATATTTGAGCAGCCACGGTCTCACGAAGGCAATGGTGGGAACGTATCTCAACAAGAGGTGGACGATGATGAGACACAATTGCCAGAAAGTCAGGAGGAGGACCAGGGTGCAGAAGTGGAATTACATAAGCACTTGTCACAAAACATCAGACGTGCCCTTAACAACGCAGTTTCAGGCAAAGTCCACCTGCTTGGGACGGAACACGTCCTTACGACACCAAGGATTGCAGGCCCTAACTCAGTCAGGGTTTCACCCACAGTGTACAGCTCCGGAGCATCATGCTCCTCAGCCTCCTCCTCCTCCACTTCACCCTACACACTAGTAACAAGCTGGAAGCACTGCAGCACTGCCTCGGCTAAGCGGCAACAGGCTGTGCTGAAGCTAATATGCGTAGGTCACAAACCCCACAATGCTGAAGAGTTGTGGACAGCTCTGAAACAGCAGGCAGATCACTGGCTCACACCGCTGAACCTACAGCCAGGCATGGTCGTGTGTGACATTGGCCGGAACCTGGTGGTGGCTCTGAGGCGAGCTGACACATGTTCCATCCGTGGCCCATGTGCTCAACCTCGTGGTTCAGCGGTTTCTTAAATCCTACCCGGAGCTGTCAGATCTGCTCGTCAAAGTACGCCGCCTGTGTGCCCATTTTAGAATGTCACCTACTGCTTCTGCCGCCCTTGCCGGCTTTCAGCGGCGGTTGCAGCTTTAATTTGAGCTTTAGCTCAAATTACCCGTAGACTTGGAACTCGGAGTAGTAGATCCTGAAGCAGATCATGCCATTTCAAACTGGAAAACCCATCGCCAAGAACAATACAAAAAGGTTCAAGCTTGTGTAGAAAATAACCTGGAGAAATCCAGTGAAAAGCAAGAAAGGGACTACAACAAACATGCTCCAGCAGAACCCATAACACCTTGAAGTATTGTACTTATGAGAAAGAGAACCAAACATAAGTTAGACGACTGTTGGGAACAAGAACCCTACATCCTATTAGATTCTGGAAATGACAGCAGTAAAGTCTGTATTATCAGCAAGGACGGTGGAAAATCCACACAGACTGTATCCAGAGATCACATCAAGAAATGTCCAACAGATTGGAAAGACCAAGATTCGGTACTTCAAGCAATTTCAGAAAAACAACCAGAACCAGAGGAAAGTTCATATAAAGAACCAAAGAAGAAGGTCATATCAACAATCCTAGGAAAATTCCCAGAAGATTGGCCTCAACAAGATGGAGCCATCATCGTACCAATACTAAATTTCTACCAACCCAATGAAGTGGAACAGAGGAATCAGGAAGAAATACCCGTTGCTAGAGAATCCGAGGATGCTGCAATCGGTACACCTACTAGCCCTGTAGTGAGACTAAGGCAACGCAGAAGCTTACCTGACCCACCTGCACCAAACACTTCACTAGACACCTCACCTGTGGTAGTGACACATGTAGTGCAGAAATCACATAGATGCACACAAGGTCAACCCCCGTCAAGGTTTGGAGAATGGGTATAGTAAGTCAAGGTAGAACACACTTCAAAAAGTAACATGTAAATAGTCATTGTAAGTAAGAAATGTAAATAGTGTTTCAGAGGTGAAGAGTAGGCAAAAGCCAGGTACACAACACCAAAAAGAGGGAATTGGTGTAAGGAGCTGTCTAGGGAGAGTAAAAACTTGGCCAGAAGGTGACCCCAGGGCCAGGAGGCCTACAGCACTTATGATCGTTAAAGGCCCCATAGGCCCTAGGACTCCTATGCCGAAAACGCCTTTTGTTGTGTATTTTGAACTGTTGAGCCTGCAGACACTTTACCTGTATTGACTTATTGAACTTTTCCCTTTGAACTTTCCCCTTTTTGAACTCTTAAATTTCAATGGACTACAGTTATTGGACTAATGTAGCCACAAACTTTTCAAAGCCTGCGGTGGATGGACTAGCACCGTACGGACTTACCTGTTTTTCAAAATTTTCCAATATTTTTCAGTGCATTTTGTAAATTTTTATATTTTAAGACTTTGTAAATATGTTACCTGTTTTAAATGATTCTTGTTATTTCTTTTGTTCAAAAACAAAAATGTTCAGTCCAGGAGTACTGATGTTACCTTGGGGGGTATCTGGCGCCCTGTTCACGCATGTAGCCACAGACCTCTCTAATGCACAGCTGGGTTTCCACAGCAGGTACCTACTACATGTCACGTCCTACTGACGGACCCTACGTGTGAACCCCCTGGACCGCTTAGTTGCGGATGCCGATTCCTGGTTGATAGAGAGGCGGACTAGAACAGTAGAGTCAAAAGGTTTATTGGTTACAATAACAAAACAAGATCCCACACCCCTGGGGAGGGCCACGAGGTTGCAGCACCGGAACACCACCGAAGGAGGCCCCGGAGCGCTTAACCCCAATACAGGGATACCGCCGGTACCAACCTCGGGGGGGCCAATGAAGCGGACACGAGTGTTAAACCGACCCCAGGCGACGTGGTTAAAAGCAACAGGGCAAAGGACTAGGTACGAGGAACCGGGAACACAAGTAATCCGGAGCAGGGCTGGAGCCAGCGTTACAGCAGAGAAGACGTCCGGGGAGCAGGTCAGGAACACCGGAGTCAGCGAGGAGCCGGCAGGGAAGAGATCTGCTGGAAGTAACAAACAGGTATCAGATATCATGCAAAACAAGGAACAACCTGACCAGACCAGGAATAGCAACTTCACAAGGTAGAAATTGCCCTGGCAAAGACTGACAGGAAACAGGAAGCTTATATTACAGCAGGGTACTCCTGATTGGCAGGACACAGAGGCTTGGTGATTGGCTGGGGAGGAGCATGATCCCTGCAGTTCTCCAGCAATCACTGATTCGAGATGGAGTTTCATGCGCTCAAGCAGTAGCCCCGGAAGTGAGGAGATGAGCGGCGCTATTCAAGCAGAGGGCGTTGGAGCCCTGCGGCAGACCCCCGGGTGGTTACAGTACCCCCCCTCTACGCCCCCCCGGATGGAAACCAGCCAGGATCCTGCGCAGGAGGCGCGGGGCAGTGACCTCCGCCTCCATGGTCCCGAGGGCACCGGCAAGGTCAGAAGAGGCCCGAGGGCAGTCGCTTGGGCGTCTTATGTCTAGCACAGGAGGAACAGGCGGAAACATAGGCGGAGATGTACCGGCGCATCCGCGGCCACCAGTAGTACCGCCCAATCAAATGTAGGGTCTTCGTCACCCCCGCATGGCCTGCGAATCTGGAGGAATGGCCCCAGCGAAGGACGTGCCTCCGATCGGCCTCGGGTACCAGCGTTTTACCTGGTAGGGACCGACGGAGGGGTGCCGCCATGCAGGCGTTGGACGGATCGACGATGGAGCGTGGCTCCTCCTCTTGACATTCGGGCGTTGCTTGGGTTTCGGCGGGGTCCAAAGGGTAGACACGGCCCTTCGGGAGTGGAGCCCCCGGTACCAGATCAACGGGACAGACATAGGGTCCGTGCGGAGGTAACGTCTCGGCCTCCCTCTGGTCAAGGACGTCGGCATACGACCGATAGGCCGAGGGCAGCCCGGGCAGCGCTGCCAGTGAAGGTGGCAGACGGACGGGAGAAACGGGAAGAAGGCATCGGCTATGGCACACCTGCCCCCACCGCAGGACCTCACCTGTTCGCCATTCCAGTACGGGTTCATGAATGCGGAGCCATGGAAGACCGAGCAGAAACGGAGGAGACAGGACCGGCAGGACATAGAAGGTAAGGCGCTCAGTGTGACGAGGGCCGACTTGTATTTCCACCTCTCCGGTGACACCCGCCACAGCTTCTTGTAAGGGCCTCCCATTGACCGAGGTGATGACGCGGGGATGCTGCAGGGGGTATACGGGAATACCGTAGCGTTGCGCCGCTTCCAGTTGCACAAAGTTACCTGCAGACCCAGAATCCAGGCAAGCCACCTCCGAATGGCGTTTGTCTCCGACCTTAACCTGGATGGCAATAGTGAGAGGTGGAGAGGACTCGCTCTCTGTTAAGTTGGCCTCTCTTACCTGCCCTAGATGGAGGTTCTCTGGCCGCTTGGGACATTGGCGGCGAAAGTGGCCAGATCCTCCACAATAAAGGCACAGGCCCCGGGTGATCCTCTCCTGCCTCCTCTGGATACGGAGCTGGACACGATCCACCTCCATGGCCTCGTGACTTGCCGGAGGTGCCGCGGGTTCCGGATGGAAGGGTCCACTCTCCTGCGTTCTCTCCTGATACCGCTCCTGAAGACGACGGTCAATTCGGACAGCGAGGGTGATGTACTCCTCCAGGGAGCTGGGCAGGTCCTGAACCGTTAGTTCGTCCTTGATACGGCTTGACAACCCCCGGCGGAAGACACCAACCAAGGGCTCATCCGCCCAGCGGAGCTCGGCAGCCAGAGTACGGAATCGGATGGCATACTGCCCAACAGACTGGTTACCTTGTCGCAGGTTGAAGAGCGCCTCGGTGGCGGAGGCCACCCGTTCCTGGCTCATCAAAGGCCTTACGAAAGGTGTCCAGGAACGACCGCAGGTTGGACACGATGGGATCCTCTCTCTCCAACAACGGGTTGAACCATGCCAGTGCCTCTCCCTCGAGGTGCGAAGTCAGAAATGCCACTTTCGCCTCATCCGTCGGGTATTGGTGAGGTAACAACCGGAAGTGGAGCTGGCACTGGTTAATAAACCCCCGACATGCTTTAGAATCCCCAGTGTATCTGGTGGGCTGGCACAGCCGTGCTGAAGACACAGCTCCAGCCGGAGCTCCAGTTGGCAGCACGGGGACGGAACCTGGGCTTCCTGTTGTGCTCTGTAGGATGGTAAGCCGATCATCCAAGGAGGACATATGGGATGACATCCGAATCTGACTCTCTCTCAGATGGTCCAATTCCTGGTGGAGACTCAGCACCTGGGAAGAGAGAGTGGGATCAGTGGTAGAGGGCGCCTCCAAGCGGGCCTCTAGAGACTGGATAAACGCCACAACCTGGTCGTGACTCTGGCGGAGTGCGGCCAGCTCTCTTTGGGCATCAAACCTGGTATCAGCGGGGTCCATGGCCAGGGCAAGATCTGTCACGTCCTACTGACGGACCCTACGTGTGAACCCACTGGACCGCGTAGTTGCGGATGCCGATACCTGGTTGATAGAGAGGCGGGCTAGAACAGTAGAGTCAAAAGGTTTATTGGTTACAATAACAAAACAAGATCCCACGCCCCTGGGGAGAGCCATGAGGTCGCAGCACCGGAACACCACCGATGGAGGCCCCGGAGTGCTTAATCCCAATACAGGGATACCGCCGGTACCAACCTCGGGTGGGCCAATGAAGCGAACACGAGTGTTAATCCGACCCCAGGCGACGTGGTTAAAAGCAACAGGGTAAAGGACTAGGTACGAGGAACCAGGAACACAAGTAATCCAGAGCAGGGCTGGAGCCAGCGTTACAGCAGAGAAGACGTCCGGGGAGCAGGTCAGGAACACCGGAGTCAGCGAGGAGCTGGCAGGTAAGAGATCTGCTGGAAGTAACAAACAGGTATCAGATATCATGCAAAACAAGGAACAATCTGACCAGACCAGGAATAGCAACTTCACAAGGTAGAAATTGCCCTGGCAAAGACTGACAGGAAACAGGAAGCTTATATTACAGCAGGGTACTCCTGATTGGCAGGACACAGAGGCTTGGTGATTGGCTGGGGGGAGGAGCATGATCCCTGCAGTTCTCCAGCAATCACTGATTCGAGATGGAGTTTCATGCGCTCAAGCAGTATCCCCGGAAGTGAGATGAGCGGCGCTATTCAAGCAGAGGGCCCTGGAGCCCTACGGCAGACCCCCGGGTGGTTACACTACATGCAACACCTTCCACCCCGGCACAGCAGGGGGAGCCCCACTTGCCGACCTTAGGCAAGATCCCCTATAAATACTGCTGCTGGGGGCGGAGTTAGTCAGAGTGTGCAGACGCTAAGAGTGCTGCGAAGACGTCCTGGTGGTCGGTGCCCCGGTTAGGCCCGAACCAGTGACCCGGAGTGGCCCTTCTACGTCCTGCAAGCCTAAAGTGGAAACAGAAGGCGATGAGCAGCTAGCCGAAAGGGAGCGAGGGACTTGGAGAGTTCCACCCAAAGAACTACCGGATATTGGGGATCCGCACCTGTGGGATACTCTAGGACCACAGAAAACCCCATTGCACCGTGGAGGCTTCGGCTACCCGGTTAATCCCCTGTGAGTCCAGAGAGGGAGCCAGACACTGCAGTGAGACCCAGCAGTGATCAGCGAAGGTAACCCGGACACCGCACAGGAGGAGAGAGAGAGAGAGAGAGGAACACTACAATCAGGAAGGGAGAGGAGGCAAGTCTGGCTGCAAGCAGACTGTGCTCGATTTACCAAACAGAGACAGAGGAGGCCGTATGCCCACTTGCTGTGGGGATCCACTGTGCCCTGGGGATCCCGTCAGTGCCCTGGACGTATTTACCTGCTCAACATCATTAGAAGGTAAAAGAGACTTCTTCTGTGTGCGTGCATCATTCCCTCCGTTCCCAGCGCCCCTCATAGACTGCTCCAAACACCCCATCTCAGCCATAACTCCATTCCAAACTGCCCCAGAGGTCCAGTCCTACCTGTGGAGGACTTTACCGTCCCAGCCGCGATACCATCTACCTCCGGCGGACTGTGGCGGCGCTGGTGGAAATCACCAGACACTACAGGTGGTGTCACGACGACAAACTTTGTAAATACTCCATTTTAAAAGAATAGTCCCCCAGGACACAGGATCAGGCGCGGTCACCATTCCCCGAGACACAGTTAACCCCTTGCGGCGTGATACCCGAGTACTCCACACTCTGGGGCTCAACACATCGAAGGAGGGTCAGGTGACATACTAGTACAAAAAGAGGAAAAGAGGAGGAAGGGGTTAGTAGGCCGGAGTAGGCTGAGCTGTAAAGACAAGAGCAGACAGAAAGTGACACATCCCGGAGGGATTGAGCTTCCTGGAGACGCAGAATCCAAAGAGACACAGATCCATGGAGAGAAAGCTCGTCCATAGCCGGCATCCCAGGGAAGTGTGAGGACAAGGACTGGACCAGTATTACTGGGTCCGAGGAACACGGCAGCACCGACCAACTACAGGCGGGGTAGATTCCCTAATTGTAACTGGAAATCACACGGGATAGAATGAGCCTGGTAACACCTTGAAAGACAGGGTTACTGCAGGCTAGGCAAACACCAGAGTGTCGGCTCTGAGGGGGACTGAAGTCATACAACGGCTCCCCAGACAAACCGGCGGGGAACACAGATTCCAGGTCCGTGTTCCTACCACCAGGGTTGGAGGCTCAGCAGCAACCACGAGGACCCGACTTACCACCCACATACACATAGGGGAAAGCTACATACAAGGGGCCGAGATGCTGCCATACAATCTGCAGAGAAGACAGAGAAAGAGAGAACAGCCTGGAAGGACATATAGGAGTGAGGGGTCTCAGAGCGACAGCCTGGCTGCAGAGGGTGAAGTGTTACCGGAGTTAACTGTATAAAGCTGTTAAGAACTGAACTGTACCGTGAACTGTGTGACTTGCAAGAATTGAGAGTAAACCCGGTGAACCCTGCTTCAGTTTTCGTGTCTCATTCCAGGTATACTGAACTTTGCATTACACACCTTTTACCCTGCCAGAAACAACCCGACCCGCGGCAGTCTCATCTGTCCAGCTGCAGCCTATCCATCCCTCCATCCTCCTGGCAGAGCTGCGCTGCAGCGGTGGTCCCATCACTGACCACAACCCGTGGGTGGCGTCACGACAAACTAATCCTTGTAAATACCCCTTTTACTTGTGAGAACCCAGGACATGGTCCAGACCAAAACCGCCGTGATATCCCCAACAGTACCCCAGTCCAGTACCGAGTACCCCATCCCAGTGGGCTCCACACATGCACTTCTCCTTGCAGAGCAGGAAAAAAGTGGTATGAAATTCCCAAACAAAGTGCCGTTCCACAATGATTTTTTGTTTTATCTCCCCAGGTCAGTACAAGCTTGATGATAATATGTATATATTCTTTTTATTTAATTGGTAAAAAAAATATCTCAACTTTGTAAAAAAAAGGTAAAAAATAGTGCATTTGTCTGCACTTTCCACAAGCTACAACATTCTCATTTTTTTGGGATCTAGGGTTATGTGAGGGTTAATGTTTTGCACTCTATGCATACGATTTTAGAAATCTCATTTTCAGATAAATGCGATGTTCTGATCACCTGTTATTTCATTTTGTTGCTATGGCAACCAAAATAATGTAATTCTGGTGTTTTGTAATTTTTTTTCTCATTACACAGTTTACCGATTGGATTAATTTTTTTATATTTGATAAATTGGATGTTTCTGGAAGCGAGAAAATCAAATATGTGTATTTTTTTAATTTAATTTTGTATTTTACTTTCAATGGGGCAAAAGGGGGTCACTTGAACTTGTGTTTTTGTTTTTTCCAAAACTTTTACCACTTTCTATAGTGTTTACTAGTACGGCTCTGTACAGCACAAATGATCAGCTCTGGTGAATGCTACAACTCAACCAGCATTTCAAAGGAAGTTTGTCATGACAGAGACAGGGGTTATCAGCTGACCAGTGGTATCACAAATGTGTCATAGTCTGATGTGACTTCAGGGAGATCAGAAAGTCATATTTAGCTGATCACAGATCATCTTTTATGCTCGCTCATCACTTATCCTGAGTAGATGCATATCCTGAGTTGTTATCTCAGCTGCTGCCACAACTTTCCAGTATATAAGCCTACTTCTCACTTCTCCCCATGCCAGCTATAGATCAATCTATGCAAACCTGTGAAGGAGCTGTCTTTGGAGAAGTGGTGATCTTTGCAGCTGATGCAGTGGAGTCTCTATATAGAGATTTGGACTCTATGTTGTATCTATGTACAGCTCCCATGCTATCTTCAGTTTACTGAATATTCTCAGCCCATCATATTCCAAAGTTTGTCATAATAAATATGTCCTAATTCCAAAAACTATCTGCTCTTTCTCTTTTTACTGCTGCTCCTCTCAGGTGATATCTCTCCCAACCCTGGTCCGCCCATCTGCTAACTTCAACCCATCTCCCACCTCACACAGAAACCCCACTAACCTTATTAACATCACCCGCACACCTTCATCTCCCTCTTTTAATTGCGCTCTCTGGAATCCACGGTTTGTATGCATCAAACATCCCTTCATTCATAACTACTTTCTCACTAACTCTCTTAACCTCCTGGCCCTCACTGAAACCTGGATCCAGGATTCAGACATTGCTTCCTCTGCTGCTATTTCTTATGGCGGCTTACATTTCTCTCATTCCCCGAGACCTGGGAATAGACATGGTGGTGGAGTTGGCTTACTCCTGTCCCCACAATGTACTTTCCATCCCTCCAGCCCCATCACTCTCATTCCCCTCTTTTGAGGATTCCCACCATTAGGGTATTCCATCCCCTTCCCCTCAGAGTAGCGATGGTGTACCGCCCCCCCAGGGTCACCCATCCAGTTCCTCGACCATTTCTCCGCATGGTTGATACACTTCATGTCCTCAGAATTACCAACCCTCATTCTGGGAGACTTTAACATTCCCATAAGCAGCCCCACCTCCCCATCTGCATCCCAGCTCCTATCTCTAACCACGTCACTCGGCCTCTCACAGCTCTCAACCTCTGAGAACACACAAGGGTGGCAACACCCTTGACCTGATCTTTAACCCGGCTCTGCTCTACCTCCTCCTTAGATAACTCACCTCTTCTCTCCGACCACAACATTCTCTCTTCTCACTTACTAACCTTCACTCACCACAGCCCACCCCTACCTATCAAACATCCAGAAATCTACAGGCCATTAACCCTCATGCACTCACAGACTCCCTCATCTCATCACTGTCCCCAATCTCCTCATTCTCCTGTCCAGATCTGGCATTAAATCACTAATAACACTCTCAGAAGCACCCTGGACCAAGTAGCGCCCCTCACCCTCAGAACCTCCAAACATAGAACAAAACAGCCCTGGCTCACATCACAAACTCGATTTTCTAGGAAATGCTCTAGGAGTGCTGAACGCCTATAGAGGAAAACTCGCTAACCAGAAGACTTTATCCATTATAAGTTCATGCTAAAAACCTACAACCCTCTACTTGCCAAACAAACCTACTTCACCACCCTGATTTCCTCACTATCTAACAATCCAAAAAAACTCTTTGACACCTTTCACTCTCTCCTCAGTCCTAAAGTGCAGGCCCCCATCACTGACCTCTGTGCTAATGATCTGGCCTCTTACTTTATGGAGAAAATAGACAACATCCACCAGGAAATCAGCTCCCAGCCTCCAAGCGCTGACACTCCCATTCTTCCCGACATCTTCTCCAGCTCACTCTCGACATTTGACCCAGTTACAGAAGAGGTTGCCAGGCTCTTCTCTTCTTCTCGTCCCACTACATGCACCACTGACCCCATCCCCTCACACCTACTCCAGTCTCTCCGTCCGGTCGTCACCACTCACCTAACCATTTTCAACCTCTCCCTCTCTTCTGGCATCTTACCCTCCTCCTTCAAACACTCGATCATTACTCCATTATTAAAGAAAGCTTCTCTCGACCCATCCTGCACAAATAACTACAGACCAGTCTCAAACCTCCCCTTCATCTCTAAACTCCTGGAGCGTGTGGTCTACTCCCGCCTCTCACCCGTTACCTTTCCGCTCACTCTCTTCTAGATCCATTACAGTCTGGCTTCTGCCCCTTCACTCTACAGAAATTGCCCTCATCAAAGTGACCAATGACCTACTGACAGAAAAACGTAATAGCGACCACTCTCTGCTTATTCTTCTAGATCTCTCTGCAGTTTTTGACACTGTTGACCACCATCTCCTACTCTCTATGTTGCACACCGCTCTCTCCTGGCTCTCTTCCTATCTTTCTGACCGCTCTTTCAGTGTATCATTTGTTGGCTCCACTTCCCCCCTCTTCCTCTCACTATTGGGGTCCCTGAGGGTTCAGTCCTTGGACCTCTTCTCTTCTCTCTCTACACAGCCCCGATTGGACACACCATCAGCAGATTTGACTTCCAGTACCATCTCTATGCTGACGACACACAATTATACACTTCAGCTCCTAACCTTACCCCTGTGGTATTAAAGAATACCAATGACTGTCTAGCTCAGCGGTGTAACTAGGTTTCATGGCGCCCGGCAAATATCTATTTCGGCGCCCCCCCAGAGTAGGTGAGGAGCGGGGGAAAATTATGTCAGCTTTCAGCCCCGCTGCCCCTGCAGCCTTGGTTGAAGGGGCGGGAGGAGGGTGCCGCCGGCGCCCCCCTCTGAGTTGCGCCCGGGGCAAAGGATCCGGCTGCACCCCCTAGATATGCCCCTGGTCTAACTGCAGTTTGCAACATCATGTCGGCCCTCTATTTAAAACTCAACCTCTCCAAAACTAAACTTCTTTTGCTCCCGCCCTCCACTAACCTCCCTAAATCTGACATCTCTCTCTCAGTGTGCGGTACCACGATAACTCCTAGACAGCAGGCTCGCTGTCTGGGTGTCACATTTGACACCGATCTCTCCTTAACCTCCTACGTACAATCTCTCGTCTGTTCTTGTCACTTACACCTGAAGAACATCTCTAGAGTCCGCCCCTTTCTCACCATGGAAACAACTAAAGCCCTAACCGTGGCTCTAATCCACTCCCGCCTTGATTATTGCAATTCTCTATTAATCGGCCTCCCCCTCTCTAAACTTTCCCCTCTACAGTCCATCCTTAATGCAGCAGCCAGGATCACCTACCTGGCCAATCGTTACTCAGATGCCTTCGCTCTGTGCCAGTCATTGCATTGGCTGCCTATACACTGTAGGATAAAGTTCAAATTGCTTGTTCTCACCCACAAAGCTCTTCACAATGCAGCGCCCCCCTACATCTCCTCCCTCATCTCTGTCTATCACCCCACCCATTCTCTATGTTCTATAAGTGACCTTCGACTAACATCTGCACTAATCCGATCCTCCCACTCCCGGCTCCAAGACTTTTCCCGAGCCGCACCAATTCTCTGGAATGCTCTACCCCAAGAAATCAGAACCATCCACAACTTGCATGGCTTCAGACGCTCTCTAAAAACACATCTTTTTAAGGCGGCCTATCATGCTCCCTAACAAAATTCCTTTGTACTGTACATAGCCCATTCACTATCTCTCTCGACATAACTCTTCTTCAAATTCCACCAAACCCAAAAGGTCTACACAGATTGTCTGGTGACCACTCATGTAACTTAATTTCCATCCCCCTTTTTCTCAAGATGCCGGGACCATCAGTGTTATAAGCCCCTGTACTTTGTATAACCCTTATCTCGTTGTAGATTGTAAGCTCTTGAGCAGGGTCACCCTTATTTTTTGTTTTATCTATTGGATTGTATTTTTTACATTGATTTTATGCTTATTGTATTGTTTCCTATTATTGTACTGTTTTCTTTCTCTACTGGAATTACTGTATTATATTGTGTATTTTCTTACTGCATTATACTATATATACTTATTGTGTATTTTCATCTATTATCCACTGTATTGTAAAGCGCTGCGGAATATATTGGCGCTATATAAATAAAGATTATTATTATTATTATTATCTGTTTCCCTGTCTTGTCGGTGTTTTCCCTTTCACCCCTGCCCCTTCTCTTCCTAGGCAGGGGGAATAGATGAGTAATATTTAGGAGTATAGCAAGGTACAAGACCCAGACATCCCTACCATCAGGCATAATTCTGGGACAGGGATAGCCTAGGGTCCCCTAGTGTGAGGGACCGTAAAGTAGCCCTTTCTTTCTTTTAATGTTCTTTTTATTGAACAATATAAATTATTGCATATAACAAACTGTATTGATACAGAAAATAAAGAATAAAACATACATCTCCAAAAACAACAGTTTTGAAAAGAATTAAAGTTGCACATTAAGTACCGAGCAAATATAATTGCTTGTCTACGTAATAATGAAAAAAGAAAAGTAATATTAGATGGGTGCTCGGTGAGAGCCAGGAAAGAAGGTAGGATGGGCAGAAAAAAAAAAGTTTTAAGAAGAGAGAGCAAGTATATAGTGAAAAAGATAGAATAAGAGAGAAGAAAAAGTTTAGTTCCGTGGGAGTATCGCATCTATCTATAATATCTCATTATATTGATGTAGTATGGAATCAATCGTTAGCGTATAAATGATTCAGGTCTCAACTGTAGAGAAGTTTATATGCTAGTAAGAATTGTCAAAAATTCTGGCGACGATCTATAAAATAGCCATGGTGTCCAAATCTTCTCAAAGTGAGGGTAGGAGCCAAAAGAAAAAGCTACTGTTTCTGCTGCTCGGTATAGAATCTACTTCCTGTATAATGTGAGATTTGGTAGGAAGTATGTTAGAGTTCCAGCGGGCTGATAAAAGGAGTCTACTAGCTGCTATTATGTTAGAGGCTAGTCGGGAGGATAACGATTCTCTGAGATTATCTCTGATACCGTCTCCCAAAACCATCGCACACCAGGGCATAACCACCAAATATGGAAGTATGACCTGACATCCCGATCACATCTCCAACACCTATCTGATGCGGAGGCTTGCCAACTATGCAACAGCGCCTGGGCACGGTACCATCAAAACACCATTTTATACGAATTCTAGTGGACCTTCACACAGGGAGAGGGTCCATGTGATCTACAGTATATCTGTTTGATTTCTTTCTCAGTGAATTGGACCTTTAGATCTCGTTCCCATAAACCCAGGAAAGCCCTTCTGATATGTGTATTCTTATCTATCAGTTGTTTGTAAATAAGAGAAAGTATTTTACAGGGTATTTGTGTTTGTATACAGAGTTGCTCGAATAGAGTTAAGGGCGTGTTTAAATCTAGATGTTTCAGGTGTTTATCGTAATGGAGCCCTTTCAATCTTGCTTTCCTAATTACATTGTGACTAGTGATGGGCGAATCCTAAATTACTCGGAATCGCTTGACTCTAGCGAGTCCGAGCACAGGACTCGCTACTCGTTGCGAGTCTAGGGAGTCCAATGTTAATGAATGGGGAAGCGAGTAATGGCGAGTAGTGTGAGATTTACAAATCGCAGATGTGTCTCGGAAGCTTCAGCCTGAAGCAATCCTAGTTTTGTAATTTATTTGCATTGGACTCGTTTACTTTGTAAGTAATCGCTGGGAAACTCGCACAGATAAGAGTCCTGTCTGCTCAGTGTGCTGGCTGCCAGCTCCAGGGTCCTAGAGCCCGCCTGCTGCCTGATGTAGCAGAGCTGACATTGTTCTCAGTCTGCTCATTCCCTGTGCATAGACATCTATATCTATGCACAGGGGATGTAGCAGAGAGGACATCGCGTTTTGGACTGCGTCGGACGGAAGAGGATTTTTTTAATTAAAGATGGAGTCCCTAATGGCTTTTTTTTTTATTTCTAATAAAAAATTTTCTTTGTGTTGTGTTTTTTTTAAAACAATTTAATAGAAATTCATGGCGGTCATGTCTAATATTGGCGTGACCGCCATAAATTTCGGGCTTAGGGCCAGCTGATAATACAAAGCTGGCCCTAACCTCTTTATTACCCAGCGTGCCACCGCTACCAGGGCCACTGGAAGAGCGGGGTTCAGCGCCAGAGGATGGCGCTTCAATGAACGCGCCATCTTCTGGGGCGGCTGCGGGCTGCAATTTGCAGCGGGGGGTGCCCAGAAAGCTTGGGCATCCATGCGCTGCGGATTCCAGCCCCCAGCTGCTTAGCTGTACCTGGCTAGACATAGAAATTGCGCGGAGCCCCACGCATTTTTTTTTAATTATTTCATGAAATTCTGAGATTCTGACTCTGACTCTGAGACTCAGACTCTGAGACTCTGACTCTGAAATTCATTAAATAATAAAAAAAAAATGCGTGGGGCTCCGCTCAATTTCTATGTCTAGCCAAGTACAGCTAAGCAGCTGGGGGCTGGAATCCGCAGCGCAGGGATGCCCAAGCTTTCTGGGCACCCCCCGCTGCAAATTGCAGCCCGCAGCCGCCCCAGAAGATGGCGCGTTCATTGAAACGCCATCCTTTGGCGCTGAACCCCGCTCTTCCAGCGGCCCTGGTGGCGGTAGCACGCTGGGTAATAAAGGGGTTAATACCAGCTTTATTATACAAGCTGGTATTAAGCCCGAGATTCTTAATGTCAGGCCACGTTTGACCCAGCCACTAAGAATCTCCAATAAAGGGTTAAAAAAACACAACACAGAGAAAATTTTTTATTTGAAATAAAAAAAAAAGCCATTAGGGACTCCATCTTTAATTAAAAAAATCCTCTTCCGTCCGACGTAGTCCAAAACGCGATGTCCTCTCTGCTACATCCCCTGTGCATAGATATAGATGTCTATTCACAGGGAATGAGCAGACTGAGAACAATCTCAGCACTGCTACATCATCTCTGTGAGCAGGCGGGCTCTAGGACCCTGGAGCTGGCAGCCTGCACACAGAGAAGACAGCTGGACTCGGCTTGCAATGTAACAGCAGTTATTTGCGAGTTTCCCTGCTATCACTGGCACAGTAGCCGAGTCTAATGCAAACAATGGCAATCCTAGTTTGTCAGCGTTTCTGACAAAACTAGGATTGATATTGATTTGCATTGGACTCGTGCGAGTAATCACTGGGAAACTCGCCGAGTAACGAGTCCTGCGAGTCCCTTACTACTCGCCGAGTAACGAGTCCTAGCGAGTAGATTCGCCCATCCCTAATTGTGACAGCTGGCTGTCATGACAATCCATCGGTGTCCCGCGATTATGCCATAGGGCTGCCGATGGAAATGGGGAATAGTTCTGTCGTGTCAACCCCTTTCCAGGGAGAGCTAATTTGAAGTGAGATGCAAGGGATCTCTACATCTGACAGTTCTGGTTCATATTCAGGATTGTTGATCGATCGGAGAGCAAGCAAAAACAGTCAGTATGTCAGTGTGGATAGCTTGTCTAAAGACCTTTGCCAACCCACACGTATTTATTAGTATTCCTGAAACAATAGGATGGCTAAGGAATTATCCAAAAAAATATACGTTTTGGGAACAAAGTCCACAAGACTGCTGAAACAACTCAAACAAAGACAACATCCAGTCAAAGCAGCCATAAATGTAGCAAAGGCAAATGCATATACTTTGTGTCCTTGCTTCTTCTGCTTTCATTGCAGATCTAATACAGATCTGGTGCAACACAAGTTATCAAAGATATATACATTGCTTAAATGATAATCAAAGCAAGATATAAAATATTAATCATAATAACGCGCTCCCTGCCGCTGTCATAGATTGATAGGATGTAACTGTGGGATGTAGCTAGTTAACAGTGGCAGGCGGATCTCCGAGAGGCATATGTAGGCTGATGAGAAAGTTGAGGGCTCAGTGTATTAAAGGCAGGGAAGTGACCCTGGATAAACCAGTACATCCAAGGTCATGATAGGGGTTACAGTTAAAAAATATTTAAAGCAAATATAAAAGTGGAATTAATCATTAAGAGAATAGATAGGTAAAATCTGCAAGATTTATATTTATGGTGAAGTTTACTTTAGTAATTTATTTTGACCAAAGTTTGGTGATCCATTTGAGATGCAACGTTTATACTAAGTTTTCCTAGTATGGTCTAATTCCAACACACTCTTGGCAGATAACCTTAAAAAGAAAAACACAGTATCTACTGGAGATAAGCAGATCGACTTTGGGTTAATTTTGATCAAATTTACAGATTCCCACAAATTCAAACAATTTGCAGCTACCAAATCACAAGGTCTAGCTCAGCCAATCAGAGGTCATCTTATCACAGTCAGTACAAAAGATGAAGGCTGACCTAGCAGCACCATGTTAGGATTTTACAAGCTAGGGATATGAGATTAGAGTGCACAGCTCATGACACATAGGGATAGAAAAAGTCCTAATTAGATTGTGCTATATGACTGAAACACATTAATAATGGGAGTGCTGGTTTCAGTCTGTAAGTAATAATCTAAGGATAAGAAGGTGCTGGACATATGGCACCCCAGGGGTTAATGTGCCACAGTAACATCACAAGGGTTAACTCCCCACACAACACTGGACACTGCACTAGCACCTCTAGGCCAGAAGGGGGAGCTCAAGCAGCTCCCTGATATATTCTGGTCTGAGGAGGAAGTAGTTAGTTGACAGTTGACAGTTTAGTTTAGTGCAGGGAGTACTAGGAGGAGGACCTGTAAATGAGAGCAGTGCTGAGCTCCTGACAGGGACCACTGACTACTTTCAGGCCTGAAGCCAGGGTCTGAGGAGAGGAGTACAAGAAACAGAGGAACATATCTGGGAGACTGAGTTACCTCATAACTCACCCCAGAAGAGCAAAGAGACCAGATACCGGATCCGAATCTGTGACTGAAACACGCAGCACAGAAAACACCTGGATAGTGGAGGTTACATACCTACACCGTACCTCAGCGAAGCAACACTGCGGGGTCAGAAGCACACGGAAAGGCTCAAGTTGCCTAGCAAAAGGAGGTACCTGTGAGGAGAAACAGGGCCAGCAGCCTAGCTAAAGCGGCAGCAGGACCACACACACAGCGCAGCAGTGTGAAGCTGAGGACCCGGACAAGGTGGGAGCAACCCAGCCCTGGTACAGACTCCGTGGAAGGTACTTGCTGAACAACAACTCCAGTAAAGCCTTGGAAAACTTCAAAACCGTGCGTGTGTTTGATCCTTGTGCTCAAACCCTGCTTGCCCTCACATACTACCATCATCTCTACTACTACCCCTACTTTGCAACATCCATAGCACCATCTATAGACTATTACGACCACTGCCCCGGGGAACCCAGCTCTACCTGCGGAGAGGCATTACATCCCCAGCTGCCCAACATCATCCCCGGAGGTTCTGCAGCAGCGGTGGTCACCCTGACCACAACCTGTGGGTGGCGTCACGACAAACAATATCCCCTGTAAATATCTCACCATTACTTGCGGAACCCGGGACATAGTCCGGACCAAGACTGCCGTGATATCCCCAGCAGTACCCGGTCCGGTACCGAGTATCCTGTCCTAGTGGGCTCAACAACTATATATTCCCTCCATGTGAATGGATTGATCTGAGATATATTACAGTAACAGCACTTTAATAACAGCATATATACTTTTTTTATTCTTGACAAATTGTAGACAAGTAATGAACTTTATTATCTTTCTGGTAATTTTGATTCTGAAGAAAAATCTTGAAACCAAGGCTTATGTGCCAGGGCTGTAGAGTCGGTAAGCTAAACCTCCAACTCCTCAGTTTCCCTGAATCCAACTCTGCGACTCCGACTCCCTCATACATGGCTCATGTTTAAGTCATAAATTTATTGTAAGACAATGTGAACATCAAGATTTTAATTATTATTATGATACAATAATCAAGATACTTAGATAGTACATAATAATTCAGAATAATATTGAGCACATATTGCATTGATCTACTGGACCCAATTTATTATATATTTTAGGAGTCAGAAGCGGTCCATTTTATGCCGACTACACCAAAATAGGCTCTAACACCACGACTCCGCAGCCCTTTCCTAGCATTTAAAGCTGACAAGCCATCTTTTTTTTTTTAAAGATTAAATAAAAATCTCCATTTTGGAAATTTAAATGCAACTGCCTATAGTGTGTGTATTGCAAGGAAAATATTTTTTTTTTGTGCATTTCCTTGTTGTTCCCAAATACAGATGTTGGACACCACACAGCTACCACCCATTTTCACCTAACCAGATATGATGGGCAGCACGGTGGCTCAAGTGGTTAGCACTGTAGCCTTTGCAGCGCTGGGGTCTTGAGGTCCTGGGTTCAATTCCCCCCAAGGACACTAAGGACAACATCTGCAAGGAGTTTGTATGTTCTCCCCGTGTTTGCGTGGGTTTTCTCCGGGCACTCCGGTTTCCTCCCACATTGTAAAGACATACTGATAGGATGTTTAGATTGTGAGCTCCAAGAGAGAGACAGCATTACTGATGTATGTAAAGTGCTATGGAATTAATAGCGCTATATAAATGAATAAATAATAATAAATAATAATAATCTTGACATTGAAGGGATCTTCCCACTAAGTACATTTTAATCAATAGATTTTTTAATAATAATAAGCTCCACAATTGGATGTGATTGAAAAGATATTCCTGTGCTGAGATAATCTCATATATGTGTCCTGCTATGTACTGTGTAATGGATGTGTCTGTACAGGGACATGGTTTGACCAGACCACATCTCCTGGGCTGAGATAATCTTATATATGTGCATCTGCTATGTACTGTGTAATGGATATGTCTGACCGTACAGGGATATGGTCTAATCATACCACATATCCTGGGCTGAGATAATCTTATATATGTGTCCCTGCTATGTACTGTGTAATGGATATGTCTGACCGTACAGGGACATGGTCTGGTCATACTGCATCTCCTGTGCTGAGATAATCTTATATTTATGTCCCTGCTATGTACTGTGTAATGGATATGTCTGACCGTACAGGGACATGGTCTGATCATACTGCATCTCCTGTGTTGAGATAATCTTATACATGTGTCCCTGCTATGTACTGTGTAATGGATGTGTCTGACTGTACAGGGCATGGTCTGGTCATACTGCATCTCCTGCGCTGAGATAATCTTATATTATATGTCCCTGCTATGTACTGTGTAATGGATATGTCTGACCGTACAGGGACATGGTCTGATCATACTGCATCTCCTGTGTTGAGATAATCTTATACATGTGTCCCTGCTATGTACTGTGTAATGGATGTGTCTGACCGTACAGGGACATGGTCTGATCATACCACATCTCCTGTGCTGAGATAATCTTATATATGTGTCCCTGCTATGTATTATGTAATGACCCTACAGGGACATGGTCTGAACATACATCTCTTTGGCAGGAGAGTAAACAGTGTACAGTATAAGGACATTACAGCACGGGATCACAGCTGTTTCTTTTTGTGAAGTAAAGTATTTCCCATTTTCAGCAATATTTTACCTAAAATAAAAAAGAATAACCTGCTATGCCATGGTAAAATGATTGCATACTTATTTTACTTCTTACCATCCCCTGCCCAGGAGCTGTGGTATGATCAAAACATGTTCGTATATGGTCAGACACGGCCATTACACAGAACATAGCAGGGGCACATATACAGGTGCATCTCAATGAATTAGGGTATCATCAAAATTTTTTTTTCAGTAATTCAATACATAAAGTGAAACGCATATATTATATAGAGTCATTACAGAGTGATCTGCTTCAAGTGTTTATTTATGTAAATGTTGATGATTATGGCTCCCAGCCAATGAAAACCCAAAGATCATTACCTCAGAAAATTAAAGATGGGAGGATGAACGGTTAAAAACCATGCTGCCATATTCCACGAGACACCAAAGGGTGAATATAACATTGTTTTATTAGTCAACGCGTTCCAGGGCTCCCTGAAAGGCCCTGAAACATAGCAATATGATATTGATTTGTCTTGAGAAAGAGGCCAGGGAATCCTGAAACGCGTTGACTAATAAAGCAATATTATATTCAAGGTTTGAGGTCTTGTGGAATATAGCAGCACTTTTTAACCCTTCATCCTCCCTACTCTATAAATGCACCACACTGGGGACTGCAGCAGCCGTGATATGCTTTCATAGTGATTGTGACTCGTGACTCTCACAGCCTCAGATGAGCCTCTAATACCCATTTATTTACCATGTTTCCCCGAAAAGAAGGCACCTCCCCCAAAAATAAGACGTACTAGGGGGGTTTAGTGTGACTGAAAATATCAGGCACCCCTGAAAATAAGGCATCTCTTTTTTTTTTTTTAAAGAACAGCATGCCACCGATCAGTAGACCGGGGCATGCAGCTCTGACTCCTCCTCCAGCCCCTTGCTATTGTCACGGTGCCGCCGATGCATGTAGTCAGACACCGCTTTATTCTCCCTGCTCCTCACCGCTTTCCCAGCCAATCACAGGCCAGGAGCCGCCCGGGCAGCCAATCACAGGATAGTCAGTGCATGATGTCAGTTTCTGCCTGGGCGACTCCTAGCCTGTGATTGGCCACCCAGCAGCACCGTATATCTACAGCATCTGAGGCACGGAAATGAGAGCAGTGCCGGACTACATGCATCGGCGGCACCGGGGAGTGGTACCAGAATGCAGTGGTGGACCAGTAAGAAGTGTCCCTGTGTGTGTGTGTATCCCTGTGTGTGCATGTGTCCCTGTGTGTATGTGTCCCTGAATGTGTGTCCCTGTGTGTTTTGATGCTGATACCATATTGGGGGATTATGGGATTGATGGGAATACCGTATTGGGGGCCACAAGGGGATGATGGGGATACCTTATTGGGGGCTGCAAAGAGATGATGGGGATACCTTATTGGGGGCTGCAAGGGCATGATGGGGATACTGTATTGGGGGCTGCAAGGGGATGATGAGGATACCATATTGGGCACTGAAAGGGGATGATGAATGTTCTTTTTTTTTGTTCAACAATAAATTTGAATTCTTCTTCATTGACAAATAAGACACCCCCCTGAAAAGTAGACATGGCACATCTTTGGTACAAAATTTAATATAAGACACTGTCTTATTTTTGGGGAACAGGGTAATATTTTATCTCTCAGTCCCTTCATCTGTGCTCATACAGAAATATGAGGGGCAGGAATGTAAGATGATCATGCAGCCCCCAGGGTCCTGCCCCCGACACACCTCTGATCTCAGCAACAGCATCTATTTATCTTCACTGTTCCCTAATGGAGGTGAGAGCTGAGGAGCAGATATGATTTTATCATTTATTAGGATCTATAGATCCTAGACAGCAGGTACAGCTCTGCTTCATCATGTAGGAGGGCAGGACTGTACTAAAAAGTTTCTCTCTCCCTGGAGTTTCTCTTTAAATGTAAGTCCCTGCTCTGAAGCGGCGTCAAAAAAAGAATGAAAACGCCGGAGGTTGAGTGGAAGACAAGGGCAGTTGTCTTACATGTAAAACTCCAGAGCTGAAAAAAAAACACTCTGGAGTGGTACTTTAAATATGTAGCAATAGATAATGTTGATCAGTTGAACTTGATGACCCCATGTCTTTTTCCAACCTATGTAAATTTAAAATCCACGAATACAATTATATATTTGGTACAGAATTGGAGATGTAACTGTATATGAATGCGATTGTATGTAGTGTCAGAATTAATTAATAGAACAGGATGGGGCTGAGTAATGGAGTAACAAAGAAAATGGGTGCATAGCTGCATGAGTAAGTGTAACTTCCTCTGTCCCGGACAAGGGCGCACTGTAAATTGCTGTGAACAATTTAGAATATTTAAGCCATGTACAGAAAAAAAGGTCACTTGCTTTGTTCCACTTGATGGACTTTTTGTTTGTGACCCCAATACTTGTCTGTTGCATACCAGTCTTCAACCGCAAATGAATACATTTATTATGTGTCCCGTTTATTAATACATGGCAAAGAGAAAGCAGCCATTAGTCAGATTATATGTGCATTGTATGTGATGACCTGGCTGAAGAGGTCACATTTCAGTGGCTGAAAAATATGTTAGAACTTTCTCAAGATAAAGACGTATTGCATATGATCATCTTATCTCAACAATCAATGTCAAAACCATACACGTAGCAGTTTTTACAGAGAAAAGACTTAGGAGCGTACAAATAAGTTAAACTTTGGTTTTATTTTTGTTCTTCGTAGTATATTTATCTGCCAAAAGGAAAAAAATGATTATTCTAGAACCTACAGATCAAGCTTCACTGCATATTACCTCTTGGTACTACTGTAGATAGCAGAGTGTGATCGCTTATTTAACCCTTGATTCCCCATTAGAGGACATAGGTCATGTTCCCGGCATTAAAAAGAAAAAATACGAGTAAAGTCTGACAATGGGGGATTGTAAACTGTGCTGTGTGCTGGAAAATGTGGCTTGGAGAATGGAGAAGGAGCAGAAATGGAGAAGCCAAGAGAAGTAAATAGAGTATGTTCATATCGAGTTTTTAGATGTAAAAAACCACTTCAAAATATACATCAAAGAGTAATAAAGAAAATTCAAAGAGGTTTGTGGTGTAGATTAGGGAGCAGACTCACTTAAACTAATTGTGTAAATATACCCTGAAGGCCCCGTTACACCTAGCGACATTCCAGCGATCCCGACAATGATACAACCTGGCAGGAATCGCTGGAATGTTGCCAAGTGGTCGCTGGTGAGATGCCACACAGGCAGATATACTCACCGATGCGGCGACCCCCGATGGTCGTTGGGATCTGTCACTGTCACCGGCGTAGCATGGAGATCGTTGGTCGTTTTCCCTGTCACACACACCGATGCAGCATGCCCAGAGGGAGACCGACGATGAAAAAATGGTCCAGACCATTCCATAATGATCAGCGATCTCACAGTGGGGGGCCGCTCACTGCTACATGTCACACGCAGCGATATCGCTGGTGAGGTCGCCGCAACGTCACAAAATCTGCAACGATATTGCTACATGTAACAAGGCCTGTAGGCTATGTCTGCATGTTGAGTATTTGGTTGCTGAACTTTCTGCACCAAATCTGCATCTGCTGTCAGCGTTTTTGTTTTTTTACGCGTTTTTGGTGTGTTGTTAATGCGTTTTTCATGCATTCTGAGATGAAAAAATGCTGCAAGATATGACTGATTTATTTCTACAACAAATTTGCAAAGGAAAAAAAGCAACGTGTGCACAACACTTCAGGATTTATAATGACTTTACTGGCATAAAGATTTGCAATCAGTTTTGTGTCGAAAGCGCATCAAAAGACACTATAAAAAACACACTTTGTGCACAGGGCCTAAAGCTTCTGGTCCAAATGTAATAATAATTATTATTTTTATTTATGGTTATAGCAATAATAATTCCATAGTGCTTTAATTACATTCGCAGCACTGTCCCCATTGGGAGCTCACAATCTAAACATCCTATCAGTATGTCTTTCAAGTGTGGGAGGAAACCGGAGTGCCCGCAGCACACCCACACAAACACGGGGAATACAAACTCCTTGCAGATGTTGTTCTTGGTGGGAACTGAACCCAGGAATTCATTACTGCAGTGCAACCACTATGACGCCCATTTACAATTCATAACACGTCCCCACACTTACCTATTTGGCAGTTTTCACATTGCATTGTTCCACATGTTCAGTGGTCCCGTCAGGGCTTATGTTCAAGCCCCAACGCGGGGTAGTAGACTGCGTTCAGGTGTCCTCCTGCAGAAAATGTATACTCCCAAAAATGGTGCATACGTTGGCTCCGTCTGCACAATTAAAATCAGTGGCCCAATTGGTGCATGTGTCCGAAGCCCATTTTGCTCGGGGCTCGGATGTAAGCCCCGATGCGACCACTGAATGCGAATGCATGATACAATGCAATGTGAAAGCACCCTTATAATACTGGTGTCGACATATAGCAGAGGGGTCTTGGGCCCCTGTGCAACTTACTACCAGATCCACCTGCAAATACAAACATTTTTACTGTAATGTAGGTAGTATTGGTACCCCTCAATTTACATTGACCACATCGGTAATCTGTGGCTGCTGAACGGGAGCCTTGAGAGCTACCTTCTACCCGTCAATGTCCGCAGCTCTTTATTTGATTAGCCGGCTTGTCATGATATCACATGCATCACTCTGCAACAATAATGTCACCCCAGACCAGTTAATCAATAGAAGAGCTGTGGATGCAGAGAGGGTAGGAGATGTTTCTCATTGCTACCATTAGGCAGTCACAGATTACTGACATGGATGAATAACTGAGTCCTGGGAACTCATTTGCTCTGTCATCTATTTATGTACCTGCCATCATTTAATATTAACAGTTATTTTGGAGGTTTTTTTTTTACCAATTTGGAGCAAGAATATGAGATATGTATTTTTTATCCTTTTTTTTAACCTCAAATAGCACAAAGAACTCATCAGGTCAATCAGAATAAAAAAAATGCTAGTAGTAAATGGGAGATTAAGTTGAATGCTGGATTAGTTTGTCTCAGTACGATCTGCTGCATAAGGAATCAAGCTCAGAGCTATGCAGCTTAATACAGTTGCAACATTAAATCGCTCTTCCAAGAGAGTCTGCAGAAAGAGGTCACTGGCAGGGGGCTATGGGGGAGCAGGGGAGGAGCGATAAAAGCTAAACTTCAGATACATTATTTCTCTATTTCATACAAACCAAGATATAATAGGCAGTTCACTGAGGCATTATATTCGCTGTTGTATCAAGTGAATGAGTAGTTTTCCAAACTCAAGTAGAATAGTAAAATTGAAAAATAAAATCTCTCGTCATTTCAGATTAAAGGACTTGTACATCAAATTCAGACAGTGTATATGTGTGTGTGTATATATGTACAAAAAAGCAAAGAAACTGCACAGCACTCAAGACACAATGTGAACTGGTGCTAGCAGTGACGCTGGGTCAAATACCAAGATAAAAATGTCTCTGCAGCACACAGCTACTACCAATATCGTACATATGCTAACAAGCAAAAAATGAGAAAAAAATTAAAAACTTACATTTTTTAAAAAAACTCATTATTCTTAATTTTTATTTTCTGGAGGTCTTAGTACATACATTGGCCAATGTCTGCTTGCTCACCAACCACGTCACGGTGCCCCCAGGTCTGATGATTCCTGCGCTGACATCCCTGTCCTTCTTTTCCTCCCTGACAAAAGAAGAGGGGGGGGAGGGGGTACAAGAGGCGCAATAGTGCCCTTATCACTAGACACTAGCTTGTGTTAAGGTGAGAAAAATGAGCCACTCACCTATTCCAGTTGTGAGACCCACAACTGGTTTGTAGATCTGTTTGGATATCACCTGATGGCTGCTGCTGGACTTCCACCGGTCTCACAAACGTGAAGACGAAACCAGAAGCTTAGGGAAGAGAGGTGTACCACAGTCCGCGCTGCCAAGTTCACTCACATCAAAGAAAACGAGTGGATGATGTCCAGTTCAATCCTTCTTTATTCTCCTACGCGTTTCAGCGCCTAGCCTGGCACCTTCATCAGGGATATCCCTGATGAAGGTGCCAGGCTAGGCGCCGAAACGCGTAGGAGAATAAAGAAGGATTGAACTGGACATCGTCCACTCGTTTTCTTTGATGTGAGTGAACTTGGCAGCGCCGACTGTGGTACACCTCTCTTCCCTAAGCTTCTTCTTTTCCTCCCTGTCCCACTGTTAGGTGGGTGGACACCATCTCAACCTCAGACCACCTGTGGGTGATGAGGGTGCTAAGTGCAGTCATGGAGCCAGCAACTCCATATCTTATACACAAAGCAAAAAAACTGCACAGCACTCAAGACACAATGTGAACTGGTGCTAGCAGTAACGCTGGGTCAAATACCAAGAAAAAAATGTCTCTGCAGCACACAGCTACTACCAATATCGTACATATGCTAACAAGCAAAAAATGAGAAAAAAATGTAAAAACTTACGTTTTTTCAAAAAACTCATTCTTAATTTTTATTTTCTGGGGGTCTTAGTACATACATTGGCCAATGTCTGCTTGCTCACCAACCTGGTCACGGTGCCCCCCCCCCCCCCCCGGTGGTAGTAGCTGTGTGCTGCAGAGACAAAAAAACTGCACAGCACTCAAGACACAATGTGAACTGGTGCTAGCAGTAACGCTGGGTCAAATACCAAAAAAAAAATGTCTCTGCAGCACACAGCTACTACCACCGGGGGGGAAGGGGCACCGTAACCAGGTTGGTGAGCAAGCAGACATTGGCCAATGTATGTACTAAGACCCCCAGAAAATAAAAATTAAGAATAATGAGTTTTTTGAAAAAACGTAAGTTTTTACATTTTTTTCTCATTTTTTGCTTGTTAGCATATGTACGATATTGGTAGTAGCTGTGTGCTGCAGAGACATTTTTTTCTTGGTATTTGACCCAGCGTTACTGCTAGCACCAGTTCACATTGTGTCTTGAGTGCTGTGCAGTTTTTTTGCTTTGTGTATAAGATATGGAGTTGCTGGCTCCATGACTGCACTTAGCACCCTCATCACCCACAGGTGGTCTGAGGTTGAGATGGTGTCCACCCACCTAACAGTGGGACAGGGAGGAAAAGAAGGACAGGGATGTCAGCGCAGGAATCATCATACCTGGGGGCACCGTGACGTGGTTGGTGAGCAAGCAGACATTGGCCAATGTATGTACTAAGACCTCCAGAAAATAAAAATTAAGAATAATGAGTTTTTTGAAAAAACGTACGTTTTTAAATTTTTTTCTAATTTTTTGCTTGTTAGCATATGTACGATATTGGTAGTAGTTGTGTGCTGCAGAGACATTTTTATCTTGGTATATAAATATGTAGTAATATATGTGACGCTAGTCTCTCCTCATAGACAAGCCATGAGGCAGGATACAAATATTCTGGATCAGATACCAAAAGAGAATTAAGGGGAAAGACAAAGTTGTAGAAGGGGTGACAGTCTGGGGTCAGAACACCAGGAGGATAGCGGTTCAAACAAATGGCAAGGCAATCGGATGATCAGAGAAGGTCCAAGGTGTTACAGCAATAGATCAAAACACAGCACAGATAAACAATCCCAACTTGCACTGTTGAAGAAATGCTACTCTGGCACCCCAGGGGTTAATGTGCCACAGTAACAACACTAAGGTTTAATTCCCCACACAACCCACCACACTACACTAGTGCCTCCAGGCCAGAAGGGGGAGCTAAAGCAGCTCCCCTATATATTCTGGTGTGGAGAGGAAGTGAGTAGTTCAGTGCGGTGCAGCACTGAGAAAGAAGGACTGTGGTGTAAAGGAGCTGCCTTAGGCTTCCCCACGGTCCGCTGCTCAATTCCAGGCCTAGCCAGGGTCTGAGGGAAGGAGTCAATAGGAACAGAGGAACACATCTGGGAGACTGAGTTACCCCATAACTCGCCCCAGAGGAGCGCAAAGACCAGATACCGGATCCAAAACTGTGAGTGACACATGCAGCACAGTAAACACCGGAGTAGTGGAGGTTATAGATCTGCACTGTACCACAGCGAAGCAACAACACGGCGGGGTCAGACACACACGGATAAGTCTCAAGTTGCCTAGCAAGGGGGTACCTGTGAGGAGAGACAGGGTCGGCAGCCTAGCAAAAGCGGCAGCAGGGCCACTGACAGAGCGCAGGAGTGGGAAGCCAAGGACCCGGTCAGGGTGGGAGCAACCCGGCCCCAGTACAGACTCTGTGGACAGTACTCTGCTGAACAACAACTACAGTAAAGACATGGAAAACTACAAAATTGTGAGTCTGTGTGATCCTTGCACTCAAACCCTACTCTCCCTCACAAACTGCTATCATCTCCACCACTATCCCTACTCAGCATCATCCATAGACTATTATCACCACTGCCCCGGGGAACCAGGCTCTGCCCGTGGAGGGCCGTTACATCACCGGCTGCCAAACATCATCCCCGGAGGTTCTGCAGCAGCGGTGGTCACCCTGACCACATACCATGGGTGACGTCACGACTTACTCCCCTGTAAATACCCCCCAACCTTTATTGTGGGCTCGGGACATGGTCCAGACCAAGGACTCTCGTGATAACCCCCGTGATACCCCGGTCTGGTAACGAGTACCCCGACTCAGTGGGCTCCACACTACTACTGGCAGAGGTCTGGGAATGACTGCTCAGCTTAGTAGTTGTTCAATTACTCAGTATAGGGAACACCTGAATAAGCCACGCACCACCAGTCTCAGATTAGACTGCTGAGCTGTCAATCAACATACTGACAAGTTTAGCATGCTCAAGGACCAGATTGGACAAATGAGCCATCACTCACCAAACTGACAATTTAGCATATCCCTGATTCTATAGGACCGCAAAATGGTCTTTCACTGCGTCCAACACAGTGGAAGCGTAACAATAAATTAAATGGATTGGTGTTTAACTTTAAAGGGGTTGTCTGGTGAAATTATCAACCTATCTGAAAATCCGTGGGGGTTCCACCTCTAGAACCTGCACCAATTGGCAGAACGAAGAACTTTTATCTATGTAAAAATGGAGCGGAAGTGCACAGGGCTGACAGTCCCTCCATGCATTTTCTATGGGGCTGAGAACAGCACTCAGCAGCCACATGGAAAAGGTAAGGATCAGCGGACAATCATGCACTGCGGCATCTCACTCTGCCAATCGGTACAGTGATGGCTGTAATTGCTGTTGGCACACCTGCAAGACTGAAAACCACAGAGTTCCAGGAGAAATAAATTTAATTTTCTCACAGGTGGTGCATTTTATAGTGTTATCGGACCTCACAGCTTCCCTTTAATTATATTTTAAATAGTATTTGAACAATAATCATATCACTTATACTGTAATCACTTCTGCTTCCTTGCGTACTTGTTATAGCTATAGTGTTGGCACAAGCATTGCAGTGAGAAAAAAGGGGTCTTTAGGTCAGACATGTGGTTGGCAGGTGTTTACTAAGTGAAAGCATTGATAACCAAAATACTCAGCTTATTCTAACAACACATCAATTTTGACTCCCTTTCAGAAGATGGAGAAAATTTCCCACTTTTCTTTAATACTAAGGGTCTAAAAGTATTGTTTATCGAATAGTAATATCTTTGCATGATGCTAATGATACGCATGTCAGTTTACAGACAATCAAGCACGCAGCTTGCCAGCATGACTGAGGGCCCCCTTAATTCACTATCTGTAACCCTCTGCGACAGTTGGTCATTATAGCCAACCTCGTCATCGTCTATCTCCATGCCTGTGCTTTGGACAACTCAATGTGCCCCTCCATATCCACCTCCTGCTGCTCTTACTCTATCTCCAGATTTTGCTGCATCTAATAGTGTCCTTGAGGGTCCCCAACAACCCCATTGTGGTGATGAACATGCTGAATTTTCTGTTCTTCCTCAGTCCCTTGTTACATCCTTTTGCATGTTTTTTCCAATATATAGATGAGGGGAAATTACATTGATTTCGCTACAGTTACACTAATGATATTTAGTAATCTCTTGTAGGAGCCTCAGTAGGAGACAAGTGTCCCTCACCAACTGCCAATAGCAGAGTTTAAAGTACCCCAAGCTCTAGTCTACCTGCTACATTATATAAGTGGTCACCCAACACTTTATGGTTCTTGTTCAGATATTGCAACATATGTAGTATTAAATTCTATTGCATTGCAACATCACAAAACAGAAGTTGCTCAGGTAGATTCTTTTTAAAGCCTGGAGTGCCTAACCATGAAAGAATGACTGCAATTCCCAGGCATTTGCTATAGCCTTTTTCAAGCAGGTGTATTTAAAAACGTTTGCACTATTAACTTCACAATGTGCGCTCTGCAGGGAACATGAGTTACTTTGTCAAAACATGTTCTTGTCAATGTGGCTTATAACAACGCGCAATTGCAATTGACACAGTTGTATAATGTAATGTAATGTAATGTAATGATGAACAAACACTAAAGTGCTCGGGTCTCGAATCAAGCAGATCGGATGCTCTGACGAGCTCAACTCGAGCAACGAGTATAATGGAAATCAATTAGTGAGGGGCAGTCTGGTTTTCCACCCATGACCCGCCCCAGGGCCGTGGGGTACCCGGTTCACATTGTAGTTCACGGGGGGATGTCACGAGGCATGTTGCCTGGTCCCGTGGCCCTGGTGTTCAGTTAAAAAGAGGCTTTAAAGTCAATAAAATAAAAGATGATTCGTGATGCCATCTACGGCTCCGGTAATGTTACCGGCGCTGCGGGAGATCCCTCTGGGGTGATGGTGGAGCACCGAGATGGTTACGCTCCCCGTAGGTGGAGCGGGGTCCCCAGGGCAGATGTAATAGTTATAGTTTACCTACAGTCTTTACACAGGGAGGCAGCTTACCACATAGCCTTATTACCAGACTTTGCAATGCAGCAGGTGTGCGGCTCTTCAGGCGCAGGCAAATGAAGTACACGACACAGTCTTTAACTCTGAACGGTTTACTGGGAGTACATCAGGCAGGTTACAGATGAAACAGTCTCTCGGGTAAGTCTCTGGCCAGGGTTGTCACCATGGAACCGGGATAACTCAATTAGGACCCTTGATGGAGTGCCTGCTATTCCTTTCCAGTCCCTCACTGCGCTCTTTCCTGTCTCCCTTGAAGCGCCCCCGCGAGTAGAGCCTTGAGCCGGCTCCCACGGATCCTCTCTGGAGGACTCCTGTCCGAGTCCTCTGGACCCTATTCGGTGCCTTTTCAGGATGCGCCGTGTGTTCGGCCGTGACTTCCTCTAGAAGCTCAGGCCTCTGGTTCAACGGCTTGGGGATAGACGCCCGCACCGTGCTCAGAGCCGGTCCTCTGTTCCTGGAGAGATCCCTCCGGTCGGTAGACTTACCAGGTCCGGATTCAGATGCACCAGACTACCTGGCGCCCTTAGGATCTCCTTCTGTCCTGACGGCTTCTCCACCGTACTGCACTTCTCACTCCCCAATGGAGCTCTCCAACTCACTGTCTCCACTACTCTGCCTCTTGGTCCTCCCACCCACACACTTTTCTACTCTGTCCCTCCCCCCATGGGACTGGGTCCTTCCTAAAGAGGGTCCACCCACGGCCCCCTACCTAGGCTGTGTGTGGATGTGTGTTATGAGGGTCCCTTATGCGACATCCCAATTCCCTAGTCACAGGAATACTACACACTCCTATATGGGTACAGTACCCCTACGTGGCGTCCCGACCAGTGGGGTGTCACACCCACACACAGCCAGCTAAAAACAGATCTTTCACAAACGACACATCCGAGCATCCGCAATATTGGATTGAGTAATGAGCATACCCAAGCCCCCAATACTCAATCGAGTATTGAGCAGTGGTGAACAGGCTCGTTCATTACTATTTAGGTGCAGAAGAGCAATGAAAATACTGGGGTTGGGGAAATATTCAGTATTCTGATGTGTTGTTTTGGGGGTTATGTCCATTGAGGATAAGCCCCACCAACAATGGAATCAGACCTACCACTCAGCTGTGTGTGAGGTGGAGCATCACTACTGCTTAAAACATTGATCTAGTAGGCCTGGAGAGACATGTATTGTCCCTGTACATACGGTAATTTAAGTTTCATGTGTATGTTAGAGCTCACTTAGCAAGATTGATCCACTAAGCCACAGAGCCAAGTGAACTTAGTGACGGATGGCATTGATACCACAATGAGAACCTAGACGTTGGGCTATGTATGGCGGCTAGCAAATAAGCAGACCCAAAAACACCAGGAGCTACTGAGCTTCTCCAAAGTGCAAACAAACACAGGAGAGTAGATTAAATGCTCAATGAAAGGTCTGAAATGGAACGGAGAAACAGGTTTAAGAATCCACAGGACAGTGCAGTGCAATGTGAATAGATTCTTAATAACACTGTAATAAACAAAAGGACACAAACAGGACATCCACATAGTTAAAGCAGGGCCTTCTTACTCTTTATCCAACTTTAAACCAAAAAATTAGTCCCTATTGGCCCAAATAAGAAAACCAAAAATGCTCACGCTAGTGCTCAAAAATGCAATTCATTTTATTGATCAATTAAATTGTGGACAGCTTATACACATTTTGGTGACGAATAACAAAGTAACGAAGTGAAAGGCAAGGTAGGGGAAAAGAATAACATGCAGACAGCAGAGGGTAATAAAGTACATCTGGTACAGTGTAGGGATCCTAGTGTAAAATGATAGTATTGGGTCCCAGTGTTATGGCAAGGGATGATGCACAGGGTAGAATAAATCCGTCCCTATATCCCTCCCTAAAGTGCTAGCTGGTTCTCAAAAATAAAGTTACTGCTTACCCATACTGTGTCCAAGAGTCGTGCATCCCTCCATGTCGGCGTGTCAGGAGCAACCTTTCTCTTCAGTCCTTTGTTGCTTTGTTATTGGTCACCAAGATGTGTATAAGCTGTCTACAATGTAATTGATCAATAAAATGGATTGCATTCTTGAACACTAGCGTGGGCATTCTTGGTTCTCTTGTTTGGGCCAGTATAGACTCATCTCTTACTTTAAAGTTTCTTAATAACAGTTGTAATACTTACACCTGACAATGGGTTAATCATTAAAAGATTAATCAACCAGCAACGATAAAAAATTCCTGCATGAAGGACTTCCAACCACCTCAACCACAGCTTTCAGTATTTTTTAGCACAATTTTACCACCTTTCCCAAAAGTGACTGAACAACAAATGCAAAATTAAGTCCAGTACCTTGTAACATGTACACTTTTCTGTGACACGGAGTTTAGATTTTTTTCTTTAAAAAATATTGTCTTGGTTTGCAACTTGTTTCTACATGATGAATAAAAAAAAGTGTAACAAAATACAGCAACTGTCAGCCGCTTATGTCTGGGAAACCAAAGTGATTGGCAGTCCGAAATCAGACATGGATGATTAACATCTCTTCCAACCATCAGTCAGATGGCGCCCCCATCCACTTTTCAACATCGTTGGAACTTTTCAATATTGTTCGGTTTGGCTGACATTAACCCCTTCCCAACCCATGACGTAGGAAGACATCATGGGTCGGGTGCCTGCCCTTGATGTGAGCTCTGGCGCAGAGCTCAAATCATTCACCTGACATCTCAGCTGATCTCATCAGCTGAGATGTCGGGCTTCCAGCACCGATCGGATCCGTTAACCGCTTGGATCCTGCTGTCAATCACCGATAGCAACATTCAAAACCACTGCAGCGGTTACCCACTGTTCCTCGCCTGCATCAGAGATCCCGCAATAAGAAGCTGTCATGGATCATATCCTGTGAGTGGTTGGCAAGTGCTGCCACTCACTCACAGTACGCAATTGTGACAGGTCCTGATGTGCTGCAGCTCAGTGGGACCTGTCACAAGCGACCAGCCACTGCAGTAATGTGGCGCCCTATGGGGCTGTGTAAAACAAAGAAAGAATTGTAAGGTTTTTAAAAATATGAGCAAAAAAACCCTAAAAGTTCAAATCACCCCCCTTTTCTCCCATTCAAAATAAAAGTATTGAAAAAAAATACACATATTTGGTATCCCCCATTCAGAAATGCCCGATCTATCAATATATAAAATCAATGAGAGCCGTAAACTGCGTAACAGAAAAAAAAGGTCCAAACGCCAAAATTATGTTTTTATGGTCACCACAACTTTGCTATAAAATGCAATAACGGGCGATCAAAACAACAGATCCACCCAAAATTGGTATCATTAGAAATGTCAGCTCAAGCCACAAAAAATAAGCAGTCACACAGCCCCAGATCCTGAAAAATGAGAACGGTACGGGTCGCAGAACATGGCGCAAAATTGTTTTTTTTTCAAACTTTTTAATTTTTTTTACAACTTAGATACCAGTAAAAGTATACATGGTTGGTATCTACAAACTTGTACCGACCTGAGGCATCACACCGTCATGTAATTTTTACCATTTATTGATCATGGAGAACTCCCCCCCCAAAGAAAAATGTGCAATTGCCCTTTTTTTTTTGCAGTTGCAGCACATTTGGAATTTTTTTCCCATTTTCCTGTACACTATATGGTAAAATAAATGATTGCATCTGAAAGTTCAACTCGTCCCACAAAATACAAGCCCTCATATGTCTATATTGATGGAAAAATAAAAAACGTTATGGCTCTTGGAGGAAGGGGAGGAGAAAAATGAAAAACAAAAACGATAAATTCCTGGGTGGTGAAGGGGTTAATCTAATGTTTATAAGGGCTTTAAGAAACACAAGGTTCGGGGTTAACAGATTTACATTTCTAGCCACATCTATACATGGACCTGCATGCCAAAGTTGGCTGTGTCCAAAATGAAGCGCGTTATTGTTTTTAATTTCATATTAATTTGAATTGTTTTACCAATGAACCAGGCACAGTGTGAAGGCAGTTCAACCAAGCAGAAGAACCTGTTATATATTAGTTTGTGCCATAAAATCATGTCCTTAACACATTTGTTCATTATTTATAGTAAAACTGTCAAAATGTTTTTCCCCTATAAACTGCATCCACCAGCAGTAAGTCCTCATATACAGCAATCTAGACTACTGTATATACACTTAGGTCTATATGTATCCTTTCCTGGAGGGATATCTGGCTAGTCCCGTGTTTGAGACTCTTAATTTGAGGCTCCACGGACTCCATTTGCATATATGTATTTGGACAGAGACATTTTTTTTAATTTTTATTCTGTACATTACCACAATGGATTTTGAACAAAACAATTCAGATGCAGTTTAAGTTCAGACTTTCAGCTTTAATTCAGTGGGCTGAACATAATGATTGCATAAAAATGTTATGGTGCCGTCACACCTGCTGACGTCGCTGGCGACATCGGCGAAAAAGTGACGTATCAGCGATGTCGCTAGCGACGTCGCACTGTGTAACGAGCGGCGCGACCGCGTTTTATCGCTGGTCGCAGGTTGACAGGTTTACGGGAAGAACCGTAAACCTGTCAACGGCGACCTGCGATAAGGCTGGATCGCGCCGTGTGACATCGCCAGAGCCATGTCGGCGGCGATCCAGCCTATACCGCAGCGTTGCTGCGGATCGCTCGCTGGGCTGAGCCCAGCCCAGCGAGCGATGTCACCGCCCGCATCGCTGCGGTGTTGCCGGCCGCAGCGATGCTGTGTGACAGCTGGCCAGCGATGTCAGAACCGAGCAGGCACCCGCGCATCGCTTCCGACATCGCTGGCCAGATCGTGCTGTGTGACGGCACCATTAGGAACTAAAGCATTTTTTAAACTAAGTCCCTTTTTTTTTTCAGGGCTCAAAAGTAATTGAACCCATTAAATAATTGTAAATAAATTGTTAATTTCTAATACTTGGTTGAAAACGTTTTGTTGGCAATGACTGCCTGAAGTCTTGAACTCATGGACATCACCACATCCCTGTATTTCTTCCTTTTTAATGCCCTACCAGGCCTTTACTACAGCGGTTTTCAGTAGCTGTTTGTTTGTGGGCCTTTCTATCTGAAAATTAGGTTAAGTGACCACTGTGCATTTTTGCTTCGTTTCTGCAACAATAATGCAGCACCCACAGCTTTGTAATGAAAGTCTGTGTGATTTTACAAAAGCTGTGCCCACATGTGTGTTTGGGTGCTGCGTATATGGTGCAGAATTCACCTGCAGTTTTTTTTTTTTTTTATACATCCCTGCCCATATTTTGGGCTGTGTTTTCCCTATTGACTCTATTCTAACCTCCAGAAAAAAGCACCACAAATGGATGGATATAGTTTGTGGTGCAGTTTTCCTGTGACTTCCAAAACAAAAACGCACCAATACTTACTTTTCCTAGTGATCCCATGGTGATCCCCGGTGATTTCTTCATTCCGGGCAGCGGGAGAAGTGGTTTGAGGACCTGCGCTGCCCCATGTGACTGGTTATGTGACTCATGGCCAGCCTCTGATTGGACAAAATCCACAGGACCTTCTGCTGCCCGGGAAGAAAATATCAAAGATCACCGTGGGCTCACTGGGGGGTGAGGAAGTGTCTGTGTGTTTGTCTGTCTGTCTCTGTGTGTGTCAGTCTGTCTTTGTATGTCACCTTATTTGTGCTGTGTTTTTGTGCTGTGCTTGTATGTGCACAAACTTAAAAGGTTTGTGCTGCTTTTGAGTTCATACAAATGGAGCACAAAAAATAAACACAGTGGGCAGTTAGCCTTAATCTTTAACAAGTGAAATGCATGCTTTATTGGGATGAGATCAGGTGACTGACTTGTCCATTCAACAATATTTCACTTCTTTGCTTTAATAAACTCCTGGGTTGCTTGGGCTTTAAGTTTTGGGTCACCGACCATCTTTATTATGAAACACCAACCAGTCAGTTTGGCTGCATTTGAGCACACAATATATCTCTGAAAACCCTAGTATTCATTAGACTGCGTCTGTCCTGTGTCACATCATCAATAAACACTAGGAACCCAGTGCTGCTGGCAGCCATACATGCCCAAACTATCACACTGCCTCCACCATGTTTATCAGATGATGTGGTATGCTTTTGATCATGAGCTGTACCATGCCTCCCCCATACTTTTTTCTTTCCATCATTCTGGTAGAGGCTGATCTTGGTGTTATCTGTCCAAAGAATATTTTTCTAGAACCGTGCCTTTTTTTTACGTTTTTCCTTTTTTTCCGCAAAGTCCAATCTAGTCTTTTTGTTCTTGAGGCTTATGGTTGGCCTTGCACCATCAGTGAGCCCTGTGCATTTACTTTCATGTGTTCTTCTCTTTATGGTAGATTTGCATATTGATACACCTACATCCTGGAGAGTGTTGTTCACTTGGTTGGCTGTTGTGAAGGGGTTTCTCTTCACCATGGTAATTATTCTGCGATCATCCACCACTGTTGTCTTCTGTCCAGGTCTTTTTGCATTGTTGAGGTCACCAGTGCTTTTTCTTTCTAAGGATGTACCAAACTATAGATTTTGCCACTCCTAATGTAGCAATTTCTCAGATGGGTTTTTTCTGTTTTTGCAGATGAAGGATGGGTCTGGTCGGGCTGGTCGCTTACCTTGCGATTCTGCTTTATGTGTGGCTGCAGCTCACATTACCTAGTCTAGCACTTCTGGTCTGAAGCTAATACTTCCTGTGACACCGCCATCTTTTTGGTGGGATCCTCAGTACAGTTTTTTCTGTCTGCACTGTGGGCACTGCCTTCTTTTTGGTGGAATTCCTCAGTGGGCACCACCATCTTTTCGGTGGGATTCCTTAGTGCGGATTCTGATTGCACTGTGGAAGCCGCCATCTTTTTGGTGTGCCACCATGATTGGTGAACACCTTGTTGCAGTGGGGGGGGGGGAGGGTTGGGAGGAGAAGGAGTTTTCTCCATCCCTTCTTTCCTCTCTGAATTTTAAATGGTTGCAGCCTGCATCTTGTCTGGCGGTGGGAAAGCTTTATCCAGAGGTGTCATCTGGAGTGTGCTTCCTGCGGTTTCTCTCTCCCACATGTGTGGTCAGAAGCTATGTGCAATGTCTGGTATGGATGAACTTACGATTAGGAACATTGTAGTTTGGGTAACAGACCTAATGGGTGGCTCCACAAGGTCTAATGCCATACCCTCTAAGACTTGGAAGCATTCCAGGCAATTCACCCTCTCTTTAGAGAAGTGACTCCCAGTCAGAGGACCTCATGGTCATTGATGAGATCAGATCTTTATCATCCGAGTCTGAGGAAGAATTATTCAGGGAAAGCTACTTCCCAATAGAAAAATCTGGTACATTTATCCAAGCTGAGCAGAAGGAACTTCACCCATCAGAGGTGCCTACCATCTCTAAAGCACCGAGGGCCTTTACTGTAGAAGATAAGGTCATGACCTTATGAAGGATAAATGGAAAAGACGCCTTAAGGACCCGATGGACCGGAGAACTGAAGTCTCTCTGAAGAGATTCTATTTCTTGGCAGCTGCACAATCCTCCGTTGGGGTCTCAGCTCAAGAAACATAAACAGCCCTTAGACTGTGGTTAGCCAGGCTAGGAGATATTGAGTCTGGTATTTCTAGACAGGATCTACTTAAAGGTTTTAAACACATGAACCTTGCTGTGGATTTCCTTTGTGATGCCTTAGAGCAGACGATAAAGTCGGCAGCAAGGACTATGGCCCTGTCCACTGCGGGGAGGAGAGCGTTATAGCTCAAGCCGTGGTCAGTAGACATAACTTCCAAATAACATCTCTGTAACATGGAGTATTCTCCAGCAAGGGTGTTTGGCTAGAAGTTGGATGCAATCATGAAGCGATAGCGCAGTCATTTAATCAAAATGGCTTTTCGTGGCATCGCTTCTTCATTGGGAATCAACCTGTACTTCGCCCTAAATTAAGGGATGTATGTGGAAGAGAGGGTAGCCTCATATTCTCATTGGGAGCCTATAGATCTAGTGCAATTAAAGGATTCTAATTCCACAAAATCGTAAGGGGAAACGGCCGTCACACGCAACGATTTTAGCCGATATAGTTTAAGCGATCTCCTTTTTGATCGCTTAAGCGTATCGTTTTGGCATCGTTGCAGTAATCAAGCGATTTTACTATGTAAAATCGCTGATCGTGACATCGCAGTCTGAGTCGAGCTCGATCTAGCGATGACGAGCACAATCTGCTTCATCGTGGTGTATAACACCAGATGATCATCCCAGCGCAGAGCTATGCTGGGGATGGTACTATGGTCACGTGGTTACTAAGCACGCGCGGGCCTAGTAACCGATGTGTACCTAGTAACAGCGAGATCGCGCTCCACATGCTGGTGAGTCTGTCTGTGTGACAGCTCACCAGCGATGTGAGCGATATTGTAAGCGATCGCGCGTGCACGTGATCGCTTACAATATCGCTCACGATATCTGTGTGTGTGTATGGCGCTGAAGATTGACACTTTTTTTTTTGCATAACTGGAAAAATGTAATAAAAGACACCTAGGTGATCAAGATTATAGAGAATGTTTATGTGATTCCCTTCATTTCTTATCCCCAGGAAATATATTTGGTGTCCAGGACTCTCCCTCCCGCTAAGCAGAAAGTTCTAGAAAGGGCAATACAGAATCTAATTCTTCTGTCTGCCCAGGAACCTGTCCCAATATCCCAGGTTGGAAGAGGCGTATACTCGCCTGTCTTTCTGATTCAGAAACCATCAGGAAAGTGGTGTCTGATAATTGACCTAAGGTACTTAAATTGGTTTATAAAAAAGGAAAGGTTCAGAATAGAAACTATCAAATCAATCAGATTCATTCAGGAAAGAGGGGATTTTATGGTGTCTTTAGACCTGAAAGATGCATATTTTCACATGCCTATACTCCCTCTCACAGAAGGTATTTAAGAATTGCCGTCACCCTCAATGGAGACCTTCGACATTTTCAATGCAAGGTTCTTCCCCTTGGGATAACCACCGCACCCTATGTTTCACCAAGGTGGTAACGACAATTATGTCAGGCTCCGTATTCAAGAAACACGGATATTTCCATACCTAGACGACTTACTGCTGCTTGCAGCATGTCGTCCTCTCCTTTTGGAGCATCTACAGATTACCCTGGACCTTCATATAGCTCTCATCTGGATAATAAATATGGAAAAGTCAGATCTGCTTCCAGACACATTCAGATCCTTCCTATGGTTTGTAACCAACTCTCTGGAGATGAAGCAGGACCTCTCTCCTCAGAGGAATAAGCGTATTCTCAAGGGGGTACGGTTTCTCTCTCGGCATTGATAAATCCCAATAAGAACGCTTATAAGATAAGGCCGAGGCTGTTCTTTGGATTTAGTTCACATAATAACCCTTCAGGCAGAAGTCCTGACAGGATGAGACAAAAGTCTTTCCAACCGGATACCATGCAGGTCTTTTCTAAGGCAAGGAGATGAATGCTGTCTTGGTGGCAACATGTTCCGGACGCATTGTTTTGATGGAACCAAGCTGAGCAGAAGCTTCAGGAACAGGTTAAGGAGCACAGTTAGGAAGCTGTACCATTGAAGGGTCTTGCTCCAGTTCCAAATGCCCCATAGCTTCCAATGTAAGAGAGCTAAGAGCTATCTATCTTGCTCTTATACACTGCATAGATTCTCTGATAGGTCAAGCAGTGAACGTTCGCACCAACAACATAGCCTGTGTGTGCTACATAAAGAAGCAAGGTGGCACTAGATCTCCACCTCTTATGGCAGAGGTGGCTTGAATTTTCCAGTGGGCAGAGTGAACAGTAACCAAGTTATTGACTACTCATATCACGGCCAGGCAAAATATTCTTGCCAACAGACTTAATTAGAATTATGAGAATGATTACGGAGTCCAGAGGTGTTCAGACTAATTTCACTGAGATGGGGCATCCAGAAATCGACCTGATGGTGACCAGGGAGAATGCCAAGACAGTGAATATTCTCTCCCTATATCAGCAGGATAGCCCACTAGCATTAGACGCCATGTCCGTTCCGTGGAGCTTCAAACTGGCTTATATTTATCCACCAACTTCCATGATACCAAGGGTATTGATGAAGATCAGGCAGGATCAAGTGTCTGTCATAGCCATCCTACGATTCTGGCCAAAAAAACTGTGGTTCACTCTCTTCATAACCATGAGCCAGGACCAATTTTGAAAACTTCCCCTGCAACAGAACCTGATTTCTCAGGGGCCAGTTCTGTGTCACACCCTGAAAGCTCACAATCTGACAGCCTGGAGGTTGACCACCCCTTACTGAAAGCAAGGGGTTTTTCAAACACTCTAGAAGTGATATAACCAACTGGTCCTACACACAGACAAAGAAGATTTTCTTCTCTTGGTGCACATTGAGATCTATCAACCCTGAGGGTAGATTTAATAAAGGGTGTAAGTCTAATACCATTAGAGTCAGATTGCAGCTATCTGCTTGCCTTAGAAGATGCCTTACAGAGTCTCTCAAGATCAATAATTATCTGAAGGCCATTTCAAGGATAAGACCTAGAATCTCTAAACCAGTTACCCAGTGGGACCTCGGGCTTGGTACTTAAACGGCTATCTTTTGCCCCATTTGAACCCCTGATCTCTGTGGAATTGAAATTGGTACTCTTGCTAGCAGTCACTTCGGCTAAAAGAGTGAGTGAACTAAAGGCGATGTACTCCAAAGAGCCAAAAACTGTATTCCACAGGATAGGGTTAATTTGAGGCTTCTTCCCTCCTTCAGGCCAAAATTGCTGTTATCAGAGAACTTGATCCAGATGATCTCTTTTCCAGCCTATGTTCCTGTAGCAATATCATCCCAGGAGGAGGAGTGCTCTACTCTTGACATTGTCAGATGTCTAAAGATCTACCTTAAAAGAACTCGGGCATTCCTGGTACTTCAAGGGAAAGTGAGTCTCAAAGCCTTCCCTGTCAAGATATATTTTTGATTGCATTGAACTATGCTGCCACAATGTCAACTTTCCATCTCCCCAGTTTATCAATGCCCATTCAACTAGGGCAGTATCTACAAATCGGACTGAGAGGGACTGTGTGTCTATTGACCACATATGTCGCTCAGCTACATGGTCAACATTGATGGCTTTCTTTAAATACTATAGACTGGAGGCTTCTTCTGCTCCGTCTATCACCTTTGCAAGATTGATTTTGGACTCAGTTTTGAACCCTCCCTAAATAAATACATGCTTAATCCCATATTATGTTGCTGTAGACGAAATTGAAGATTGGATTATGGTAATCTGTTTTCCCCTAGTCCAACAGAAGCACAAGGCTCACACCCTGTGAATTATGTGTTGTTATTGTTTTGTTATTAAATTTAGGACTACTGGGAGACTTCCCTCTTTAATCCTGGGGGAGCTGAGTGGGTGGGACCAATTAAACTTATTAAAAGTTCCACTTTGTCCCACTGGCGCACAGGGGCAAGGTAACCCCATATTGTGCTGCTATTCGACTAGGGGAAAACAGATTAACATAATAATCCAATTTTATTATACTATGGGTCTGTCCAGTCTGATGAATGTTGCTAATCTTGATCTGGTGCTCCTCTTTGCTTGCGATTGCCATCCTTCTTCCTTGGTGTGTGTGAGTAATGCGTCTGGCGTCATCTACACATTGTCCTCCATTGTGCTCCTGTTCATGCGCATTTCTCTCTGCCCTGCTGAGGACAGCACAAAGATCAGTCGTGTATGGATGGGTGTTGTTTGACCTTCCACTACGCCTGTGAATTACAGTATTTTGCTCTGGCAGAGAGAAGTTAGCGTGCACAGGAGCAGAATGGAGGACACTTTGAGGATAACCTAGGACGCTTCATCCTTACGAAGCAGGAAAAAAGGATGGCGATCACAATGATAGGAGGCGCCGGATCAAGATTGGTAACACCTATCGGACTGGACTGCCCCGTAGAGTATATATAAAAATTTTTTTATGTCATATAGATCGGCTTGGGACCCTATATACAGTATTGTAGAATTCTGTATATAATGGCTTACTGATGGAGGCCACAGTTTATAAGGGAAAAAAAAACAGATGACAGGTTCAATTTAACCACAAATTAAACTTATCACATAGCCATAGAATAGGTGATAAACATCCAATTGCTAAGGGTCTAACCTAGATGCCGATATTAAAAAGATTCACTACTAAATGGAGAGAAATTATAGCACTACAACTCTATTATTTTCCCTGATCAGTGTCCATCCAGTTTGTGTGCCAAAACCAGGAGTGTCTCCAAAACTCAGAACAGGTGTCAATCTTTCAATTATAGTTTTTCTCTGCAAGTTCCTCTCCTGGTTTTGGCACACAAACTGGATGGACACTGATCAGGGAAAATCCTGCAGTGTGCAAACCAGCCTGGTCAATATAATAGGCTTAAACAACTATCCTCCAGAATGCCATAGTTCGGCTGCCTTCACACTGAATGATTTGTGATCCGTATCTATCCATTTTCAAACTGATAGCCACGGATCATTTTTTTGCCTCCCGTGTATCTCTGTTGGCACGGATTGGTTCCTAAGTGGCCATGTATGTGTGTCAGTTTTGTCACTGATCCATTTATATCAGTTTTTTTTCATGCACCCAGTATCAGACTGTTGCAATTTTAGGCTGCCTTGAAAATCCCTGACAAAACAGACAGACACAGATCCATAGCTGTCAGTGTCAAATAACAAGAATGTATGTGGAACATGGATCCGCATGGATTGGTGAAAAAGACGGATCCTTAAAGGGATCCTTTTTTGGTGTACTGAGCATGCTCAAAAGCAAGGTACAGCTCCTCCCACCTAAATCTCTGCTACTGCTGACGGATCCGTTAAAAAAATGTTCCGTGCACATCAGTTGCCATCCGTTGGCACAGATCTGTGCCTGTCCGTGTGGTCCTTGAAATTCACGGAACCACACGGATGTGAAAATTATGCAGTGTGAAGGCAGGCTTAAGGAAAATATAATATGGCATTGAATAAGCTACACATTACGTAACCCCAGTTTATGTTCACTCAACTGTAGGTGTTAAATATGCTTTATACATTTATCCCTTAAACGAAAAGGTGCAAGTCAAAGCAAGGTTAAGAAGATTATGTTGTGCTGTATCCGACTGATAGATCAACTATTAAGGAGATTATTTGTGATGAGATCAACTCTAAGTACAATCTTTTAACTGGATTAAAGCCCTGATGAGAAAAAAATAACATAATTAGCAACCAAAGATCAGGTTGTGCTCCAGTTTAGGGCTCTAAACATGCAGTATTACAGCAGAAAAGAAAAAAGGTGCCAGCAAGAGGGATCCAATGTTTCCCATTTTATCTACCTGGGACCAGCACAACAGGAACGGGAAATATCCCAATGGACAAGATTAAGATGAGCAAGGAAAAACAGTTGCACAGCGGTGCAAACGTTTCTCAGAGCTATTACTCGAAAGCAGGGGCATGCAAAGAAAACATAGGGCTCCTTTGCAGAAGTTATAACTGCCCCCTCTTAAAAAAACAAAATAAAAACAAAAAACAAGTATTCGGCTGGTTCACATAATAGCATATCTCCCAACTCTTCAGCTCTTTATTTAGTAATTCTCCTCCTATTGAAGTCCCTAGATTTCTCTTTCACTGCACCCATAAAGTATGATGCCAACCCCATAAAGTAAGGTGCCAACAATAGTGCCCCATAAATTCTTTAATGATACTCTAACAGTCAATTCCTCTACAGTACCCTCCACACGCACAGTATGATGACCTTATAATACCCCCCTCAACTACTATAGAAAAGTATGGTGTCCCCAACAAAGTATAATCAGGAACTGTGAACCACCTCACAGCCCTCCAAGCAGTTTAATGGGCCTACATACAGTATAATGGCTTCCACACTGTATAAAGACTCCCACTAGCCCTCTAAACAGTATAATGTCCCCCACACAGCCCTCCGCACACTATGATGGACCCACACAATCCTTCAAATTCTATAATTGCTTGAATACAGTGTAATTTACCTTCATATATAATGTACAGCCCATAGTCCTCCATTTTGTATAATGCTCAGCCCATAGTGCTTGATATAGAATATAGAATAACACACAACTCATAGTGCTCCATATGGTATAACGCACAGCCCATAGTCCTCCATATACTGTAGTATAATGTACAGCCCATAGTACTCTATATAGTATAATGCGCAGCACAAAGTCCTCCATTAAGTATAATGTACCGCATAGTCCTTAATATAGTACAACTCATGGCAAAACCTATGGAATCACCATGCTCGGAGGATGTTTATTCAGTTGCTTAATGTTGTAGAAAAAAAGCAGATCACAGACATGGCACAAAACTAAAGTCATTTCAAATGGCAACTTTAAGGGTAATTTTTTTTCAGACCAAGCAGAGGTAAAAATTATGGAATCATTCAAATTCTGAAGAAAAAATTATGGAATCATGAAAATCAAACACACAAAAGAACATTCCAATACATCACTAGTATTTTGTTGCACCACCTCTGGCTTTTATAACAGCTTGCAGTCTCTGCGGCATGGACTTAATGAGTGACAAACAGTACTCTTCATCAATCTGGCTCCAACTTTCTCTGATTGCTGTTGCCAGATCAGCTTTGCAGGTTGTAGCCTCATCATGGACCATTTTCTTCAACTTCCACCAAAGATTTTCAATTGGATTGAGATCCGGACTATTTGTAGGCCATGACATTTACCTTATGTATCTTCTTTCAAGGAATGTTTTCACAGTTTTTGCTGTATGGCAGGATACATTATAATCTTGAAAAATGATTTCATCATCCCCAAACATCCTTTCAATTGATGAGATAAGAAAACTGTCCAAAAATATCAGTGTAAACTTGGGCATTTATTGAAGATGTAATGACAGCCATCTCCCCAGTGCCTTTACTTGACATGTATCCCCATATCATCAATGACTGTGGAAATTTGCATGGTCTCTTCAAGCAGTCATCTTTATAAATCTCATTGGAACGGCACCAAACAAAAGTTCCAGCATCCTCACCTTACCCAATGCAGATTTGCAATTCATCATTGAATATGACTTTCATCCAGTCATCCACAGTCCACAACTGCTTTTGCTTTGCCCATTGTAACCTTGTTTTTTTCTGTTTAGGTGTTAATGATGGCTTTTGTTTAGCTTCTCTGTATGTAAATCCCATTTCCTTTAGGCGGTTTCTTACAGTTTAGTCACAAACATTGACTCCAGTTTCCTCCCATTCATTCCTCATTTGTTTTGTTGTGCATTTCTTGTTTTAGAGACATAATGCTTTAAGTTTCCGGTCTTGACGCTTTGATGTCTTCCTTGGTCTACCAGTATGTTTGCTTTTAACAACCTTCCCATGCTGTTTGCATTAGGTCCAGATTTTAGGCACAGCTGACTGTGAACAACCAACATCTTTTGCAGCATTGTGTTATGATTTACCTTCTTTTAAAAGTTTTAGAATCCTCTCCTTTGTTTCAATTGACATCTCTCGTGTTGGAGCCATGATTCATGTCAGTCCACATGGTGCAACAGCTCTCCAAGGTGTGAGCACCCCTTTTTAGATGCAGACTAATGAGCAGATCTAATTTGATGCAGGTGTTAGTTTTGGGAATGAAAATTTACAGGGTGATTCCATAATTTTTTCCTCAGAATTGAGTGATTCCATAATTTTTTCCCTCTGCTTGGTCCGAAAAAAGGTACCCTTATTGACTACCACATTTTTTATCTTGATTTCTTTTAGTGTTTCTTAAAGCCATAAAGTTGCCATTTTAAATGACTTTAATTTTCTGCCATGTCTGTGATCTGCTTTTTTTCTACAACATTAAACAACTGAATGGACTGCCTCCGAGCCAGGTGATTCCATAATTTTTGCCAGGGGTTGTATAATGCACAGCCCATAGTTTGCTATACAGTATATTGCACATATTACCTCAATAGTCCACCAATTATTGTGTCTCACCTTTACACAATCACCATTTCAAACCACCCAGACTTCCCTCTAAAAAGGGATCTTAGATGAATGATGAGTACAATTTCTTATTCATTAAGTGATCACTTTATTAGTCATAATTCATTTAATTTCATAAAAACGTTAAGATAATTACATAAAAAAGTACCCAATTAACTACAAATAATTCATAACAAGGTCCAGGACTGGAATTATTATGTAAACATTTACAATATTCATCATTTAATATAATAGCCAGTAATACCAGGTAATAGAGGGACACTATTTAATTGTCACTAAGTGACTGCACGCTTTTTTTATATAATCCTGTGGCTCTAATACTCATACTATGCACTGTGCACATGTGTGCTAGCAACCCCTTGACTCAGGTTACATGTGCAAAGCACCACCTCCGTGCTTTAACTATAGTTGTCCCCTCTCATCTCACATACCTGGTGTATAAGCTGCCTGTGGCCTCAGTCCTGGTACCCCCACCGCCAACGTACGTTTCGTGTACTATTCTTCCTCAGGGCGTGCTTTTTCAACTGACTCCTCTTTGTCTATCTACTCCTAATTATAAGAAGGCTCCAAATCCTCTATTAACGTTTAGGCCTTGTGGAGCCAATGTACCTAGACGGTATATCCATTTACTCTCGGTCTGAGCCAACTTTTTCGCCAGATTACCTCCTCTACTTCCCATTTTAACCAGATCAATCGCTTTTATCTTTAATAAGGATGTTTGTTCCCAGTGACTTTTAACCAGCAGATCCTTCAAATTCTTTGATCTGCGAGCTGTTATACTGGGCCTTTCAGGAAGACAGTCCCTCAATACCGGATCGGAGGTTAAAATACTCCAGTGTTTGGCTATCACTTGCCGCATTTCTCTCCACTGTTTGTTGTAGGTCGTGATAAATCTTACTACCTCCTGACCTTTATGATTTTCCTCCTTTTCCTTCCTTTTATATAGGAGATCATTCCTGGTTGTATTTTTTGCCCTCCAATATCCTTGATTGATGGACCTCCTACTATACCCCCTATCCACGAATCTCTGTTGTAAATCCTTGGCTTGTGTCTCAAATAAATCACTTGTGGAGCAAATCCTCTTGGCTCTTAAAAATTGGCCAATAGGAATTCCTCGTATAGTTGACACTGGATGAGATGATGACGCGTGTAACAGAGAATTCGTGGATGTGGGTTTCCTGTACATATCGGTCACTATGTTTCCATTTTTCTCCGTTCTAATCTGAATGTCAAGGAACTCAATTTCCCTTCCATATTTAAAGGACAGTCTGATGTTGAGATTGTTGTTATTCAATCTCCCCATCAGTTCTATCAAATCACTTTCCTCCCCCTCCCAGACAAACCAAACATCATCGATGAAGCGCATCCAATTGTGCGCCCCCTCGATGCCGGGTACTGGGTTCACGGAAAAGATCTCTCTTTCCCATGCCCCCAGGAAAAGGTTCGCATACGAGGGGGCACAACTGGCCCCCATCGCTGTCCCCCTTTCCTGGAGGTACACCTGGCCGGAGAACAAAAAGCAGTTATGTATCAGCACATATCCCAATAGCACCAGTAGCAATTCCACAGTATCTCTCTCCATATTACTATTCTCCAGGTAGAATCTTGCTGATTTAATACCATCTTCGTGCTTAATTGAGGTATAAAGTGCTTCCACATCTGTGGTGACCATTAACTCATTCTCCGCCAGGTGTAGCCCATCGAGCCTGTGTAATGCCGCCGTGGTATCCTGTATGTATGATGGTAATGTGAATACAAGTGGTTTTAAATAATAATCTATTATTTTACTGACGACATCACACAGGCTCTCAATCCCCGATATGATGGGTCTCCCTGGGGGGTCTAATGGGTCCTTATGTATCTTTGGTATAAGATACATTGTCGCCATTTTTGGTTGCAACTTGTCCATGAAATCCACCAACTTTTTTGGTATGGTTCCCTCCTGATGTGCCCTGTCCAGGATTTCCATCAATTCCTGCTGATATTCCAAAAGTGGATTATTTGCCAATTTTTTATAGCAACCTGCCTCATTGAGGATCTTTTTTGCTTGTTTTGCATAAAGGTCACTAGGCCATACCACCAGGTTCCCCCCTTTATCAGCAGGTTTGAAAAGTACATCCTGCCAGTCCATCATTTCTTTTAACGCCCTCCTTTCCTCCTGTGATATATTTGAGGTGTAGTTGGGCCTTCTGGCAAGAGTCTCCATTTCCTCTGTGACTACCCTGGTAAAGATTTCCACCGCAGGACACACATTAAAACTTGGGAACGACTTTTTAGTTGTTATTAAATTTTCTGGAAATTTACTTACTATTGAGGTCTCTTCCTCCTCCTCACCCTCCTCCTCGATCGTCTCCAGTGCATCTATAATTTTAATTTCCTCTTCCGAAAAGTGCTTACTCGGATCCTTTCTATGATGTAACTTTTTGAGGATTAATTTCCGCGAGAACAGGTGGATATCCTTAATGACTAAAAACGGGTCTAAGGATGTAGATGGGGAAAATGTTAGTCCCTTTTCCAACAAATTCAATTGTACATCGGACAACACATGGGAAGATAAATTGATTACCTTATATCTATCGCTTCTTTGAGCTTTTGCCCGGTTATTGAAGCTGCGCTGATCCTGATTTTTACGCTTTACTGCTTGTCTAGTCCTGGGCTCCGGTTGCTGATTAAAGCTCCTATCACTCACATCCGATGTGTTGCCCGTAGTAGAAGCTAATGATCCACCTGAGGCTCTTCTTCCTCTGGCACTCATTGGTTCATTTTCCTTGTTCTGCCACCGATAGACCCGTTCATTTTCATAGTCATTGACATCTCTTTGAAATTTACGATATTTTCTCTCGCTAGTCTCTTTTTCACATTTCTCCACATCCTCATCTATTTCTTTCATGTGCTTAGAGAGATTTTCTGCACTTAGTTCATCAGAGAGCACTTTGTGCAGTCTTGTTAATTCTTCATTCATTACCGACAGCAAAGAATTATTTTTGTCTATAATTATGTTTACAAATTTCTCTGAGCACATATCCGCTGCACTTCTCCATTGACTTGTGAGGAGTTCATCATCCAGATCAAAGGAGGGGAAAAGTTGGATCCTTAGACCTCTCGGTACTATTTTGTTTTCAATGTATTTTTCAAGGGCTGTTTTAGTCCACCACACACGAGTTTTCTTTAATAATATGTTTCTATACCGTCTCAGTGCCTCATTTACTGACATAGGAGTCTCTGTTGATGTTAATAGGGTACCCCTTTTAAATAAGTCACTGGCTTTGGACTGCCAGGACGCCTCTCTTGCTTTATTATCCATTATAGAATCGCTTCTGGACAATCTGTTATAAAACAGAATCAATTATTACCTCAATAGTCCACCAATTATTGTGTCTCACCTTTACACAATCACCATTTCAAACCACCCAGACTTCCCTCTGCAGTGCAGTCAATTAGTGACAATTAAATAGTGTCCCTCTATTACCTGGTATTACTGGCTATTATATTAAATGATGAATATTGTATAAATGTTTACATAATAATTCCAGTCCTGGACCTTGTTATGAATTATTTGTAGTTAATTGGGTACTTTTTTATGTAATTATCTTAACGTTTTTATGAAATTAAATGAATTATGACTAATAAAGTGATCACTTAATGAATAAGAAATTGTACTCATCATTCATCTAAGATCCCTTTTTAGAGGGAAGTCTGAGTATATTGCACAGCCCATAGTCTCCGGTATACTCTGTTTCCCCGAAAATAAGACACCGTCTTATATTAATTTTTGCTCTGAAAGTTGCACTATGTCTTACTTTGGGGGGCTGTCTTATCCCCATCATCCTCAAATATCCCTCTAGCCACACACACACACACACACACACACACACACAGTCAGCCACACACACACACACAGTCACACACACAGTCTGACACATCACCGGGCCTGCCAGAGCTTACTGATGCCACCACCGCCGTCGCTTGATGTCACCCGGTGTGTATGTAGCTGGGCGCCGTAGATGTACGTTGGCAAGCCATCAGCCAATCAGGTGGCTGCTGGTGTCTGATTGGCTGCAGCATTACTGTAACATTATGCTGAGCGGTGCAGATGAACTCCGTACAGATGCATGGTAATGCCGCGGCCATTCAGATGCCAGCAGCCGCCTAATTGGCTGGTGGCTTACCATCATACATCTACAGCGCTCGGCTACACCGGGTGACATTTGGCGGCAGAGGTCGTGGCAGCGGCAAGCTCCGGAAGACATGGAGTAACCGTGTCAGCGGTGCCGCAGCGGAGGCTGGTGATTATCAATTTTTTTTCTTTTTTGCCACGTCTTATTTTCAGGAGGGGGGGTTGGGGGTGGTTACGGGGTTCCTTATAACAAGCACCCAGGCAAAAACCCCACTACGTGTTACTTTCGGGTGGGGGGGCGCCTTATTTTCGGGGAAACACAGTAGTTCTAGCGCACAGCCCATAGTTCTCCATATAGTATAATGCACAGTCCACAGTAATCCATGTACTATAAGTCAGGGAGGGTGGGCGCAATAAAGTGATGTCATCATACCCGCTGAGCTAAGCTGTCAGATCTCAGATGGAGAATCATGAAGGTGATGAAGAAGGGAGCTGACAGCATCTACTCCCTCTTTCATCATTGCTTTCAAGTGTATACCGCTTCATGGATGCAGATACAGTTAAAAGCAAAGTGTGAAGTCGGGCGGGGGAGAGAGGGGCTGAAGTCGACGCTAGCACAGAGCCTCTGAGTCACCGGCCCCATAGCAGCTGCTAATGAAAGAATGAATAGTATTCATGCTTAAAACCCCCCCACGGCACCTCAACACCATCTCCTGTTTTCAAATCTTGATATTTAACAAAAAATAAATACTGTGTTTTAAGTCTAACCATTGTACAAATTTGTTCCACCGCTTTTCGCTTTGCATTTTATAAAGTTATGGTGTATATAAAAGCTGAATACAAAAGGCAAGAAACGGGGTAGCTCAAAAAATTGATCAATTGTTTGCTAAATGTCTCAGATTTAAAGTACAGTTAGAAATTGATATGTGCACATGCACTTTTTGTACTGTGTGCTAACCATAGGCAGCGCTGGCTTCTTGGCTTTTTCATTTGTTATTGATTGTGGCTGACCACCACTTTTTGCTGTGCACGCTAGATTATGTATGCCATTCTATCTGTCTTTATTGTGATTGTTTTAGGCCGCTGTACACACACACACACAGTGGCTACACCCTACCCATAGGCTCTACTTAATTTTTACACGTGTCTGGGCCTGTTCCACCCTCATCCATGGTTGCTGGTCTGGCAGTGTGGGGGACAGATCTGATAACATCAGGATGTTATGTCTGGACCTGGTCTGCCTTTATCTGCACTTGCCCTTCTGGCGCCGTGTGAGTGGTTCAGAAATACTTCAGGTACGTGTGTATTTAATATAGTCTTGCTTTCAATGTATTCAGGAGGCTGTAATGGTACAGCATATATAAAAAACGTAGAGTAGGACTGCCCCATCTGAGAATGCTGTAACGAGGCGGGGTAGCTCAAAGAATTGATCAATTGTTTGCCAAATGTCTCAGTTTTAAAGTATAGTTAGAAATTAATATGAGCATATGCACTTTTTGTACTGCGTGCTAACCATAGGCAGCGCTAGCTTCTTGGCTTTTTTATTTTATATAAAAACTGCTCCAAATTGCAATCAAAATTATTGCCCACATTATAATTCAGGTTTGTTAGCAAGTTTATGATTTGTCTGCTGCTTACAATAAACTAGGTTCCCAAACTTTTTTTTTTCGTAGATCACTTTCAAAATTTTACTGGTTTCGGTGGACCCCCTGCTGCTAAATTTCTACCATATTCCCAAAACTTGTAAAAAAAATGTGAAGATTAGATCTAACGATGGAAATTCGCGTCGCGGCCGAGTTCCAACCCTAAATTCGGAGTGGTAAAAATAAAAATAGTATATTTTCTTGTGTTCTATTTATTAAAATAATATGATTACAGACTTAATAGAATTAAAATTAAACATTAATAATCCAACGTAAGGTACTTACTTTTTCCGGCACTAGCAAACACTGAAATCAATTCATTCCACTTTACTTTTCAAAATTCTAGAAACAAATGAGTAACGTTTGTCCTTGGCATTCGTATTTACATTGGTGAAAAATCAAACAAGTTCATGCAAGATTGCACAGCACAAGTCGTATTTCGTCCCTTTGCACGTCTGAACAAGCGTTGCGGGTGGGTGGGCAGCGCCTTCCAAGTCTCGACACGCGTTGTACTGAACATAGAATATGCAAGTTTTTACAAGTAACACTCGCTGACCTTCTTAAAATATTATCTGCCTATAGTGATAGGTAAAGCCAAGCCAACATTTTTGTTCTTTACTATCAAAACCAGATAAATTTTCGTGGACCCCCACTTACAACTTGTAAACCCCCATTTTGTTTTCACGCCAACGTAGACCGCCGTCAAGTCTCCCATGGACCCTGCGGGGTCCACCTGGACCTCTTTAGGAATCACTGCAATAAACCAAATGAACAATATAAATAGGTCAACAAAACTAATATAACAAAAATGCTCTCCACATGCAACACAAAATGCCACTTTTACTGATTACTGCAGTTTCAAAATTACTCAACCCATTCATGGCAAGCGTCTGTAGTATATACGGGGTTTCTCCAAAATTAAGACAGTGTCTTATTTTCTTTTGATGCCCGGAAAAAGGGCTAAGACTTACTTTTGATGAAGAGCTTATTTTTCATTGGGAAAAATCATTCATGGCGCCATATATTTCAGGATCAGGGCCATATACTAGGATAAAGGCCAAATATTGAGTTGCCTATACAAGCTTCTAGAACACTTCATTTATAACAAGACCAATTCAAGGATTCCCGACTCAATACCTGTAGAGCAAGTCGGCTTTAGATCTGCCTGAACCTGCAGTAACCAAATCTTAGCCCTGACAGCTCTCATTGTAGCTGAATTTCAAAAGAACAAAAAGGTCTCAGTGACTCATTGATCTCTCTGCCACATATGACACTGTGGAGGGAAGGACTTCTATACAAGTTTCTGAAGGTGATCCCATTTAAGAAAATGATGTACCTCTTGAATAATATGATTGCAAATCGAACTTTTCAACTTATCACGGGGTGATTCAACCAGTTGTATGAAAATCTTAAACAACGGACTGGCCCAGGGCTCAGTGCTGGCAGATCTTCTGTTTGCCTTATACCTAGCTGACCTTCCTGACACAGTATCACGGAAAATTGGATATGCCGATGACTGGCCACAGTGAGCAAAACAATGGAGGAAGCAGAGGAGGTTCTAACAGAAGACCTTAAGGAAATGGGAAAGTATATCTGACAATGGAGGCTAAAACCCAATCCAGTAAAAACAGAATTATGCATGCTTTCATGTACACAACGCAAGTGCTAAGACGGAACTTAAAGTACACTTTGAAGGTCAACCTATCAGACAATTTCAAGTCTAAATACTTAGGCGTAACCCTTGATAGAAGCCTAACATTCAAATATCACTTGAATTAGGGCCCTTTCACACTTGCGGTTTTTTCCTGATTTGGAAGATCAGGCAAAACCCGATTCTTACAGTATTTTGCCCATTCACTTTAATGATTTCAGGAGAAAACATGAAGCAACAAGATTCTACCTGACAAAATTAAAGAGAATGGGCAAAAAAATGAATCCTGTAAGAAACAAGTGTTTTCCTGATCTTCCAAAAAAGAAAAAATCCGCAAGTGTGAAAGGCCCCTAAGACAGCACAGAAACTGGAAGCACGACATAATATTATTCAGAAACTCTGTGGATTCTTCCTGGGGTTCCTCAACACCTGTCTTGAGAACTCTACCTTGCCTTGATGTACTCTGCTGCAGATGAATGTGCTCCAGTATGGCTAAATAGCTGCCCCATGAATGAAATCGACACCCAGCTGAACAACTCTATGCATGTAATATCTGGTACTATCAGACCAACGCCCGTCCACTGGTTACCTGCCATGAGCCACATCGCACCTGCAAACCTGAGAGGACAAGAGCTTCTACCTAAAGAATACAAAAAGTAGTAAAAAATTGAAACCTCCCAGTATATCAAAACATCCAAGATGTCCAAATACAGCGACTGACATCTTGACATCCACCCATCCAAACTCCAATTACTCTGTATAAACATGATTTCAACTTAGAAGAGAAATGGTGAGAACTTTGGGTAAGTAGATGGCGAGCTTAAAAGTTTCCTCACCCACAAAACCTGTCAACAGGCTTCAATCTACCAAGGAAACCCTGGGTTACCCTAAAAGCCCCGTTACACGGCATGACATCGTTAACGATGTCACTGATACGTCACGAGTTTGGAGGCATACCAGCGACCTCGTTACGACCTCGTTGTGTGTTACTCTGGCAAGTTGGAACGATAAATCATTAGATTGCTGATCCCAGGTTTGAGAACATGTTCTCAAACACCACGATCAACGATCAACCAACCTGCCATATCGTTGTGTGTGACACTGCGATAATGATGTTGTAGACGACTTCACCCATTCACAGCAATGAGCAGGGGTCGTTCGTGGGGTTTGCGAACAATACCTGCTCACAACATCGTTGGTGAGTTGTCCACGATATCTAGTTATGTGACATCTCACCAACGAAGTGAAAATGTCTGCAACAACCGCGCGCCCACGAGATCGTTGCAGACATCGTGCCAACGTCATACCATGTAACAGTACCTTAAATCGCATCATAAACTTTGGTGTCTGTGCAGATCTTATGTATAAGTGGGGGAAATCTGGTACTTTACTGGTACTGTACGCATAAGCTGTTAGTTACACTGCACTGTGTATTTTTATGCAGGTGTCACTTTTAGTTGAGTGCACTACTTTTGAGGTAGGGCTTTCTTTCAGCATCTGCTCTGAAAAATGTGGGAGAAAGGGAGGTGGCTTATTTTTGGAGAAACACGGTAGTAGTCATATCATTGGCTTATATGACTTGCTGAAACCATGATGCATAACCATACACCAGCTTCTTGCAGCATTCCTGAGGAATTCTTAGGTTGGCAAGAGGGGTCCAAAGATTTAAAAGAACAACTAAAGGCACTAAAGGGGTCACAATATATCTTATAGTTGTGCTCTTGTTTGACAGTAAATACATACGTATATATACAGTGTGTGTATATATATATATATATATATATATATATATATATATATATTATATATATATATTGCGAGGCACAGCTGGCATAGTCGAATGGCCGAAGTGCATCCCATGGGCTTGCAGCATAGGTCCTTATTCACATGAGCCTGTTTCAGTGGGTGTGATTGCTGTAAGACTGAAACTGGTGCACAGTGGGTTGAGATCTGAGGGGTTGATGAGACCAATGAGTGGCCGAGAGAGAGCAATGTGTGCTGATTGCTAACAGCCCAGGTGTGGGTGTGTCAGGTGGGTGTGGCAAACAGGACTTAACCTGCCAGGTGTCTGTGAGAGACAGGAGATGGGAACTAGACCAGACGGATCCTGCAAGATGTGAGGACGTGTCGGAGGTGATCCGTCCCTTTGGGATGAGAGGGGAGCTGGCCGTTCCCCATGCGGGAGGCTCCTAGACCTCTGACCCAAGAGGCTGATGTCCATGAGGGACTGTGGGTGCATGTGGGTATGGGCCCTGTGATGGGCTGGTGTTCGTGGAGGAGTCATGTGGAGACCGAGGACAGCTCAAGGGCCAGGCAGTCATAACCGCCATTGGGACTGACTGCAAGGTCGTGATATGGTCCCATTGACTGTGTGTACTTCATAGTGGGTTATGCAAAAATGCCATGTATGATGATCAACAGGGCGTATGTCAAATTACCCTGTGTGATGGACGTGTAATGTAACTGTGGGAGTCATAGTGGTCTATAGAAAAGTACTATATGATGTGTCCAAGTGTGCATATGATGGGGAAGATTTATGATGGGGAAAGATCCCTGTCAAAAGCCAGGCGGCTGTAACCGCCATTAGAACCAGACAGAGGTCTGCAAGGGTTGGTGGGGGACGCCTTGAGGTTCTGTTGAAAAATGTGTTATATTGCAAAATGTATTATATGACAAATGTGAAGGGTAGATACGGCTAGGCAGCTGGGAGCGCCAAAGGAGCGGTAGTTAGTGCTCCAAAGCATAAAGCTGTAGGTAATGTGAGCTGTAAATATAGTGTAAATAATGTGATGAAATATCCTGTAATATCATGATTTGAATGTTATATTATGGGAGATGTAAATACTATGTTATGGAAGTGTCTTTTGTTTCCGGTTTATGCCGTTATTAATAAACTGTTAGACACTTGATGCACTGTTAACCCTTGTAGTGGCGTTATTCTGCTGCCAAGCGGGTTCCCAAGGGGCGCTACCTCACAATATTTATATATATATATATATATATATATATATATATATATATATATATATATATATACACATACATACACACACACACACACACACACACACACACTCTTCACAAAAAAAAAAAAGGAACACTTAAACAACACAATGTAACAAGTTAATCACACTTTAGTGAAATCAACTTGTCCAGTTATGAAGCTACACCGATTATGAATCAGTTTCTCCTTTTGTGGTGCAAATAGAACAGACAACTGGTAGAAATGATAAGCAATTAACAAGACAAACCCTTTAAAAAGGAGAGATTCTGCAGGTAGTGACCACAGACTATATCTTCTCCTTTTTGGTTGCTGTTTTTGTCACTTTTGCATTTTATCATTGTTTTCACCCATAGAGGTAGCATGAGGCAGTGTCTACAACCCACAGAAGTTGCTCAGGCAGTGGCAGCTCATATAGGATGGCACATTAATGCGAGCTATGCCAAGAAGTTTAGCTGTGTCTGACAGCACATTGGTGGGGGCTGTAAGAGGGTGACAACCCAGCAGCAGGACCACTACCTCCTCACTTGTGCAAGTAATGGCCGCTTTCACGTCCCAACATCTCTCCGATATTGTATTCAACGGCACGGGAACGCGCACATTTTTGGCAGAAATCCAAGATCGCATAGGAGCTGTCACATGGGGAGATATCGGCAGGGAACACAACTGCGATGTATACGCCCCCTTGTACGAGCGACCCAGGTAACGACCATCTAACATGGGAGTGAATAGGGGAAGTTGTGCTCCAAATCATTGTTGGGCTGTCACACAACACAATCCTGCCAGATCGTCCATCCAATATCAGGCAGTTGGAGAGCCTGCACAATTCTCCCCCGATATCGTTTTGGCATCATTCTTGCATAGAATTGGTCATTTACGCCACACAACGCACGAACGATATTGGCGGGAACGCCCGAACCACGTGACTTTTTATCGTTGCTGGACAACGATATCGGGACGTGTAAAGTGGCCATAACAGGAGTAGTAGTGCCAGAGCCCTGCAAAATTACCTACAGCTGGCCACTAATACCCATGTGTCTGCTCAAACTGTCAGAAACAGACTCCATGAGGGTCCGACGTCAACAAGTGGGTGTCGTGCTAACAGTCTAACACTGGGCGATCGGCACTTGCCAGAAAACATCAAGATTGGCAGATTCGACATTGGTTTTATGTGTTTTTCGCTAGGGAGAGCAGGTTTATACTGAGGAAGTGACAGACACGACAGAGTCTGAAGACGCCGTGAAGAGCGTTTTACTGCTTCCAACATCCTCTAGCATGACTGGTTTGAAAGCGAGTCAATAATGGTGTGGGGAAGCATTTCTTTGGAGGGTTGCACAGCTCTCTAAGTGCTAGCCAGAGGCACCCTGACAGCCATTAAGTACAGGGATGGGATCCTCAGACCCATTGGGAGACGTTATGCAGTTGCAGGACTTGGACTCCTTCTGATGCATGACATTGCTAGGCTTCATGTGCCTAAAAAGTGTCAGCAGTTCCTACGTAATGAAGGCATTGATGCTATGGACTGGTCTACCCGTTCCCCAGACCTGAATCCAATCAAGCACATCTGGGACATCATGTCATGTTCCATTCACCAACACCACATTGCACCACAGACTTTCCAGGAGTTGACTGATGTTTTAATACAGGTCTTGGAGAATATCCCTCGGGAGAACATCTGCCAACTCATCAGAAGCATGCCAAGGCATTATAGGGAGGTTATACAGCTACATGGAGGCCACACATTACAACAACCGAAAGCATACATCGAGAGTGGCAAAGAAATAGGTAAAGACAATGAAGTAGAGGTGCTGAATTGTCCTCCGTAGTTCCCAGACCTCAATCCACTCAAACACTTGTATGTAGAGGTAAGAAAAATCTGTATACTTACCCAAGTGAGTCGAAGTGCGCTTCAGCTACATATCTTAAGGTACCGTCACACGCTAGGATATAGGTGAACGAGATCATTAGCTAAGTCACATGACCGTGATCCTTCTGACATCGTGTGTTGTCACTCGCAAGGATATCGTTAACGATCTTAAATTTGGCAACGCGCCAGCTACTTGGAGAAGAACAAGTGAACGATGTTACAAAGCGGCAGGGATATAAGAATTATGAACGACATCGTTCAAAAAGGGTCACACTGAACGATGTTGCTGCTTCCCAGGACGTTAATTGTACGACAAACGATAGATTTGAGGTCCGGATCTTAAATTTTTGATGATCGATCCAACAATTTATCCTTCCAACATCGATCATTTACACACAACGACGCACTAACAATATCGTTTGAACGATCACAAATCTGTGACGTTTCAACGATATCGTTAACGAGATCCTAGCATGTGAAGTGGCTTTTAAACAGATGGCCGGACCTTCTCCTTCAAGATTTTTTGGTAAATAGCAGAATTATGTTTCCATTTACCACAGCAAGTCAGCCCCAGATCATCCCACTACCGCCATCATACTTTACTGTTGGTATGATGTTCCTTTTCTGAAATGCCGTGTCAATTCTACGCCACATGTACATGCACCTTCCAAAAAGTTCAAGTTGTGTCTAGTCAGTCCACAGAGGATTTTCCCAAAAATCTTAGGGATCAGCAAGATGTTTTCTGACAAAACTGAGCCAAGCTTGTGTTTTTTTTTCTTCAGTATGTTCAGCAGTAGATTTCGTTTTAAAACTCTGCCATGCAGGTCATTTTTGCCCAGTCTCTTTCTTATGGTGGAGTCATGAACAATGACCATAAAAGGGGTGGTCCAGGCTTTTGCTATAATTAACATGTGTATCTAGGCTGCAAAATGTTGATAGTTCGTAATATATATGCTGTCAACATTTTGCAGGATTACCTAGATATCACATATTTACAGCAGCCAGGGAACGTCCAGCGGGCGTGTTTGTATTGGAACCTGCATGGAAATAAGAAACTGGTTGTTTCCTCCCAGTCTCCTACAAACATGACCCCTCCCTCTCCCCCACCTCTATACTATGGCCAGCCACCCTCAGGATCCTACAGGCCCACTCCCTCCCCAGTTTCCGTATGGACTGCCACCCCCAGGGCTCCTACAGGCCGCCCCAGTGCCTAATATCACCACCTACCCCCATTGTACACAGTGGTCTCCACTGCACTTACACACTGTGCCAAATCTGCTGCTGTGAAGGAGATTCTGCAATGTATCAGAGCAGGAGGGACTGCTGCATGTGTGTGCGCTTACCCTGTGGGCTCTGTGCAGGTAGCCAAGGTCTGCAGCCCGGGACTCTGCTGTGGAGTGGCACCCGATGCTTCTCTCTCCATTCCTCCAGGACCATAGAGCCAGTGGAGCGGTACACCGGCTCTATGCTACTGGAGGTCTGGAGAGAGACGCATCGGACGCCGCTCCCCGGCAGAGACCCGGGCTGCGGAGTGCAGACCTCGGCTGCACTGTGGAGACCAAGGCTGCCAGTTGCAGACCTCGGCTGCACTGTGGACTCGGGCAGCGGAGAGCTGACCTCGGCACCCCTGCACACAGGGTGAGCGCACCTTCATGCAGCAGTCACTGTGCAGAATCTCCTTCAGAGCAGGGGATTTGGCACAGCATGTCCGTGCAGTGGGGACCGCTGTGTACAATGGGGTGGGTGGTGACATTAGGGGCTGGGGCGGCCTGTAGGAGCCCTGGGGGTGGCCGTCCATATGGAGACTGGGGAGGGGGCGGGCCTGTAGGATCCTGGGGGTGGCTGTCCATAGCATAGAGTGAGGGAGGGGGCATGTTTCTAGGAGACTGGGAGGAAACGACTAGTTTCCTATTTCCATGCAGGCTCCAATACAAACACACCCCCTGGCTGCCATAAGTTATTACAAACTGTCAACATTTTGCAGCCTAGATACACATGAATTATAGCAAAAGCCTGGACAACCCCTTTAACTGAGGCAAGTGAGACCTGCAGATCATTGGATGTTGTGGGGTCTTTTTTGACCTGTTGGATGAGTCGTTATTGCACTCTTGAGGTAAGTTTGGCCGGCCACATCTGGGAAGGTGGAAAGGTTCACAACTGTTCCATGTTTCCGCCACTTGTGGATTATTGCTCTCATTCAACTTATAAAATGCATTTTGTGCTTACTTGTGTTACCTTTGTCCAATATTTAAATTTGTTTGGTAATCTGAAACATTTAAACATGCAAAAGAATAAAAAAAAAAATCAGGAAGTAGCAAATCTTTCACCCAACTGTCTCTAATCATATGCTAAATAGTTGCAAATGTACGTATGAGATAGGCAAGGTACAAAACCTCGCACAAAACTATAGTGGATGGTGCGATATGGAGCCTAAAGTTCAAAACATTGTCAATATTGCTGGTAAATGCAATACATTATGTTACACACACACATACACAGACACACCTTCAACCAGATGTTTACATACACTATTATAAAAAGACATGAAATCAGAATAAATCTTTCCCGTTTTAGGTCAATTAGGATCATCATAATTATTAATATTTGCCAAATGCCAAAATAATGAGAGAGAATATTTAAGTAATTTTTATTACTTTCTGCAAAGTCAGAAGTTTACATACACTAACATTACTATGCCTTTCAAGGGAACCTGTCATGTCTTTTTTTTGTTGTTAACCCAACCCCAATGTTATTTAGATCATGTAAAGTTCATTAATAACCTTTCTTTAAAAAAACAAAAACAAACTAAAAATAAATAATTGTATTCATCCCACAAAATCATTTTAACAACTTACATATTTTCATTAGCTAGCTGGGCAACAAATCAGACAGACATCTGGCAGATTAAGGTTAAGGGATCCTGTCACCTCCAAAACGCCTCCTAAGCTATCAAAACATGTCCCTGCAGCATCCCATTACTAATCTCACACTTCTTTTGGCGCAGAAAAGCATCCTGTGAAAGTGGAGAATAATTAGAACTTACTCATTAGCGATGTTAATTAGCAGGGGCTATATTCTTTAGTCCCTAGGGCTGGCCATCTTTGTCATAAGATCACGCCCTAATAGGCGAGATCTTCTATCATATTGTATTCAGCGCCTCCCTGCTCTCCTCGGCGCTGCCCGGGCTGTAATGACGCGAATCGTGTCATTTCCGGCATCAAGTGACATCAGTACACACGCGACGCTCTGTAGGCTTCAAGCACCGCATTGCGCATGCGGCGTGGGTGTACTGACATCACCCGATGCCGGAAATGACGCGATTCGCATCATTACAGCCCAGGCAGTGCCGAGGAGAGCAGGGAGGCGCTGAATACAATATAAATAGAAGATCACGCCTATTAGGGCGTGATCTTATGACGAAGATGGCCAGCCCTAGGGACTAAAGAATATAGCCCCTGCTAATTAATATCACTAATTAATAAGTTATAAAACGTTTTTCACCACTTTCACACGATGCTTTTCTGAGCCAAAAGGAGTGTGAGATTAGTAATGGGATGCTGCAGGGACATGTTTTGATAGCTTAGGAGGTGTTTTGGAGGGGACAGGATCCCTTTAACAGTTCAGCCGAATTTCAGAAAATGCTTACAGGACCTATGTGATGTCATGGCCATGTAACTATAATACGCATAGCTAAGTCTACATAGACCTTAAAGATTTTGCTTGCTTAGCTCTGCCCATTATGGTCACATGGTCGTAATATCACACAGGTCCTTTACACAGCGATAGGTTTATTGGCAACATCTGCGTTATTAAGAGACAAACCTGTTTTTTAATGCAGATCTGAAACACACTGCTTTTTTTGTGTAGGATAATGGGAAAGTCTAAAGAAATCAGCCAAGATATCAGGAAGAGAATTGTGGCCTTGCACAAATCTGGTTCACCCTTGGGTGCAATTTCCAGATTCCTGAAGGTGCCTCATTCATCTGTACAAACAATTATATGAATGTACAAACAAGATGGGAATGTCCAGCTCAGGAAGGAGATGGGTTCTGTGTCCCAGAGATGAATGTGCTTTGGCCTGACATCTGTATATTAACCCAAGAACAAAATCCAAAGAACTTGAGAAGATGTCAGCAGAAGCTAGTAATATTGTGTCGTTATCCAGTGAAACAAGAACGGTATCAACATGGGCTGAAAGGCCACTCTGCCAGGAAGAAGCCTTTAACCCAAAAGAAACAAAGACAGATTTATTTTTGCATTGCACACAGGAACATAAACCTATAGTTTTGGAGACAGGTACCATCGTTTGATGAAACTAAAATTGAACTATTTAGCCATAATAACCATCGTTACATCTGAAGGAAAAAGAAGGAATCTTGGAAGTCTAAGAACACTATCCCAACTGTGAAACACGGGCGTAGCAGCATCATGTTGTGGGATTGTTTTTCTGCAGGAGGGACAGGTACACTTCACAAAATAGATGGCATTATGAGGAAAGAAGATTATGTGGCGATACTGAACTAACATCGCAAGACAGCAGTCAGGAAGTTAAAGCTTGGGCAGAAATGGGTCTTCCAAATGGACAATGACCCAAAGCATTCTTCTAAACGAGTTACAAAGTGATTTAAGACAAAGCCTATGTTTTAGAGTGGCCATCACAAAGCCCTGATCTCAATCCTAATGAAAATATATGGGAAAAGCTGAAAAGGCAGGTGCAAGCAAGATGACTTACCAACATGGCTCAGTTACACCAGTTCTGTCAGGAGGAATGGGACCAAATTCCTACTAATGATTGTTAGAAGCTTGTAGAAGGATATTCAAAATAATTATAATTAACCCAAGATATTCAGATAAGGGCAATGGTACCAAATACTAATGAAATATTGTAAACTTGTAACTTTGCAGAAAGTAATGCAAATTCCGTATAGCATTTTTGCTTTCATTATTCTGGCATGTTGCAAATATTCATAATTATGGTAATCCCAATTGACCTAAAAAGACAGTGAAAAAAACATGCATGTGTCTTTTTATATAGTGATGTAAACCTCTGGTTAACTGTATATATTTTACACACACACTTACATCCCAGATCTGTACATCCTCTCGTGTAATTGTTTGATGCACCCATGAAAGAATTTTCAAAAATTATTTGCCATAACCTATTCTTGTATTTGTAATGATCTGTAAAACCAGAACACAAATGTTACTATATGGTCATATACCTCAACTGCCACCTAGTGGTTGCAAGTGGAACAAATAAAGGTTTTCATTCACATTAAAGTATCTTATTTTGTGTTTCTCAATAATTGCTGTACCTGTACTACTAAATTTTTATAGAAATGGATAAAAATGACCTGGTTTGGTAATAGAAACATACAATTGTGTCGTTCTTCATCTTGTGCCTTTATCGCTTCTTCATTGCTGTTACTGAGATGAGAGTTGCTGGTTTGAAAATACCTTATGGGACGGATAGATTAAAACTGTCAGTGTACATGCTTATCTTCCTGAAAAGACGTGGGGGAACAAGATACGCCAAGTTTATTACCCCCTTCACTATCTGACAATTTTCCATCAGTATAGACATATGAGGGTTTGTTTTTTGCGGGACGAGTTGCACTTTTGAATGGCATCATTCATTTTACCATATAGAGTACTGAAAAATGGAAATAATATTGCAAGTGTAGTATAAAAATTGCAAAAAAAATAAAAATAAAATTTCACGATTTTTTTTTATTCATCATTTTCACTATACAGTAAAACTGACATGTTAGTATGATTACACTGGTCAGTACAACTTCATAGATACCAAACATATATACTTTTATCTAACTGGTGAAAGAAAATTCAGAGATTTGTCAGGTAATAAGAATTGCACTTTTGTCGCCATTTTCTGCAATCTGTAGTATTCTCATTTTTCGGGATCTGGGGCTGTGTGATGGCTTATATTTTGCATCTTGAGCAGATGTTTCTAATGATACTATTTTTGGGTAGATGTGCTGTTTTTATCGCCCATTATTGCATTTTATTGCAAAGTTCGGGCAACCAAAAAATAAAAAACTTAATTTTGGTGCTCTTACTTTTTTACTGTTATACAGTACTGAGGGGTCCAGACCCTGTAAGTAGCCGCTGGACCCCTCAGTACAGCATTACCCTTTCCAGGGTTGGAGTATCTCAGGGCAGAACCTGCTGGACCTGTCCCCTCAGCATCTGGATGCCCTCGGAGTCAGGAGCATTGGACACCAGGAGATATTTCTGGAAGCTGTGGAACAGCTGTGCGCCTTGCACTATGATTTGCACAGTGAAACTCTGAGGTCTCTCACTGGTAAACTGTATGGAGTCTCGCAATCCTTGTATTCGCACATCCTCAGCCTTAGGAAAGCTTCTTCAGTTTCCCTGGCTCTGTCTCCCACCCAGAAGCAGCTGGCTTGCATCATAGACATCGTCTCGGCAGCACGAGGCCTCTTCTCTTGGCTTAACAGGTATCTTTTCACACGCCTGAATGATTACTCCGCTAGTCGGGATGTTATTGCACTTTGTGTTGAGCTGGCAGAGCTGCTTCATAAGGACTGGTCTGATCTGCTAGTGGAGAACAGAATTTTAACCATTACTCCCATCTTCTCAAGGGTGAACAAGCCATTGATGCAACCTGTGCAGCCGTATATATTGGCTGAAGAGTGTGACAATATCTGTGGAATTTGTAGGAGTATTCTGAACTGCAGCCCAGAGAGTCTCCTTGGTCAGACCACCTCACTAGAACTGGTGCAGATTTATCTTGAGTCTTCTAGCAGTTTGCAAGGGGCTATAAAACCCCCCTCTACAACTATGATTGTAATATCCCTGAGGAAGGCGCCGGGTGTGGCGCTGAAACGTGTAGGAGAGAGGAGGAATAAAGGATGAAAATACTTTTGGCTCTTTGGTGAGTTTATCCATACCACAGCAGCGCGGACCGTGACACACCAGCACTCCCATCATTTCTTGGATTCAAACCACTATCCAGTGGTCGGTGGAGGTCCTGCAGCAGCTGGAACATAGATTCCAAAAACGCCTTCAAACCAGTTGTGGGGTTCACAACTGGACCAGGTGAGCAGCTTTACAGCACCACCATCATACAAAAGTGTCACTAGTGATAGGGCACTATTGCACCTCTTGTCCCCCTCCCTATTTTCTCTTTACAAACTCACACAAATGCCAATATGGCAGACCCTAGATAACCCCTTCAGATTTGAGAAAAGCATAAAAAAGTCAACTATTTTGGGTAAATATAAAATAAATAAAGCTTTTAATTATAGCTTATAATATCATACATTTAGATCGATATGTGTTTATTTATGAAAATAAAACAGGTTACAAAAATGTTGAAAAAAAATTAAATTTTTATGACCACAAAACAATTAATAACGACCATTTACTAGATATGTCTTCTTTAGGTTAGTATCATTCATAAACACACTTCTTGTTAGGATGCTAGAGCGGTTAAAAGCAGTCATCTTTTATTTATTTTTTTCCCCAAAAAATTTGCAAATCCAATTTTTTTTTTTTTATCAGGGACCACTTCACTTACGAAGCAACTGAGGGTCTTATGTGTCAGAAAACCTCCAAACAAGACCCCACTGTAAGAACGGTACCCCTCATGCTATTCAAAACGGAATTCGGAAAATTTGTTAACCCTTCATATGCTACACAAGGATACTAGCAAAGTAAAAGAAAATAATGAAATAATACATGTTATCCTTCATGACCCGGGAATTTTTCGGTTTTTGCTCCCCTGTTTCCAAGAGCCATAACTTTTTTATTTTTCCGTCAATATAGACATATGAGGGCTTGTTTTTCTGGGACCAGTTGTACTTTCATACGCAATCATTTATTTTACCATATAGTGTACAGGGAAATTGCAAAAAAAATTCTAAATGCAGTGAAAATGCAAAAAAATGCAATGACACGTTTGTTTTTTGGGTATTTTAGTCGCCATGTTCACTATATGGTAAAACCGATGTGACGGGGTGATGCCTCGGGTCGGTACGTGTTCGTAGACACCCAACATATATACCTTTACTGGTATCTAGGTGGTGAAAAAAAATTCAGACGTTTGAAAAAAAAAAAAATAAACAAACAAAACCGAACTTTTTGCGCCATGTTCTGTGACCCGTAGCGTTCTCATTGTTTGGGATCTGGGGCTGTGTGATGGCTCATTTTTTGCGTCTTGAGCTAATGTTTCTAGTGATACCATTTTGGGGGGGGTGATCCGCAGTTTTGAGCGCCCGTTATTGCATTTTATAGCAATGTTGCGGCGACTAAAAAAATGGAATTTTGGCGTTTGGACCATTGATATATATATATCTATTTTTTTTCTTTACAGGTTTTTAAAAACTTAATTTTCATTCATTCTTATTTTTACACTGACTCTTTAAGAGGCACCTTGCTGCACAGTCCGATCGCTTCTGGGAGATACAGATGAGCTGCAGCTCATCTATCTCCCAGAATCGTGGACCTGTTGTGGTTGGCAGCGCCTGCCAACCACAACAGGAAACTGTGCTCTGACAGCATCCGGGGTCTAGCCAGGACCCCGGGCTGTCACGTGAGCGCCGGATATCCCGTGACACTATCGCGGGATCTCCAGAGCAGGCGGGGAACAGCGCGTTACCTGCCGCAGCTGCCTTGAATCCCGCTGTCAGTGATTGACAGCGGGATCCAAGAAGTTAACAGCGCCAATCGGATCCCGAATACGATCGGAGCTGTTAGCCCGACATCTCAGCTGATGAGATCAGCTGAGATGTAGGCTGTTTGATGTGAGCTCCACGCCGGAGCTCACATCAAACACCCTTACCGGCCCACATTGTACAACATCATAGGTCGGAAAGGGGTTAAAATGTTGCTTTAACCTCAAATTTTTAATTTTCACAAGGCTAACAATAAAATTGACCACCCCAAACTCTTGTGCAATATTCTGAGTACGCCAATGCCAATAGCATAAAATAGTAGAGTTGGGAGGGACCTCTTGGGTCATCTGGTCGAACCCCTTGATCAAAACAGGATTCACACAATCATCACAGACAAATCCCTGTGCAGCCTCTGTTATGTGTTATTATATATAATATATAGCGGAAAACACTGTTTAGATTTAGACACACAGTAAAGCTCCAAAAGAAAGGTGTGTCATTTTTGAATGCAGACTTTGGTTGTTTGGTTTGCAGGCACCATGATACATTTGCAGTGCCAGAACACCAGTAATCCCCGACAGGTGACAATATTTTAAAATTGATCTAGGAGTATATTGAGATAGGGTTTTACTGGTATTTGATTGTGGAGGCGTGTGTAAGTTGTGCGGAGTACATAAGGGTGTAATAGGATGGTGTAATAACAGGCTAAACCGTAAACAAAAACTAATAAATCAATGGACGACCGTGTGGTACACTTAGAAATATTCCTTTATGGATAGGCCAGGTGTCACACTGAAAAAGGGTGGTTTTTCTTATCCCCCTTTTTGTAATATACTATGCACCTTTTTTGCCACCTTCCTTCCTTTCCAGATTGAGGGACCTCACCTCGGAAATATTGCCCAGGTACTATGCGAGAAATCTCAGTTCCCGAGGTACTGGGGCCTCCAATTCATGACTTCCAAATATTAGGGCCTTAGTCCTTACCTCCTGAAACTGTAGGAGTGTGCCTGTCTGGCCTGTACATCGTGATAGTATATAAATGTTATACAGTTCCATCTGTACGATGTACAACACTTTTGTTTTCAGCATTGCACTCTAAGGTTGGAGGAGTTTATCAGAAGGATCAACTCTCCCCCCAGGTGCTTATTGCACTCCAGGACACAATCTAGTTTGAGGAGTTGGGTATTGGTGCCTTGTACAGTAGTGGGGGTGTCGCCATCACGATGTACTGTGGTCAAGAGATGGACATTTCTTGTCCATGTACTTGACCACCAGCAGGTTGAGGCTACATTGGGCTATGCTCTCACCCTTTCTGAGTCGCTGCCCAATTAACCTATGGAGGCCTCTCTGGTTTCTGCGTACAGTACCACAAACTGTGGTAGCTCTGGTAGAGAGACTTGAAGAGTGGGATGTTGGTGAAGAAGTTATCTATGTTGAGGTGATATCCCAGAACCAGCAGTAGGTGCTCCATTTCCAACACAATTTTCCCAATCACTCCCAAGAGGTCATTCAGGTAGTCCATCCAGATGTCCCTTTCTTCGTAAATCTGTGGGTGTATCCTGAGGTGGAAGGATATTTTCTACATGGATTTTTATAGGTTTCAATAAGTTATTTTTGAAGGATCCTATTGATGGAATCTTTATTAGCACTCCAACATTAGCTAATGAAGAAGTGCTGTTTTACCTAGAAATTGTTGGGTCAATAAATTAGTCTGGGCCACTGTGTGGTACAAAATTCTCAGAGATAAAGTCTTTCATATAATCGATTTCTATGAGGCCGGCAGTGTCAAATTGGATTCTAGATATGGCCACAAAATTCACTGGAAGAATAGGAGAAAAAAATAGAGAAATGTGACATCCTCTCCCTATCGGTATCAGTGTCTGAGGCAAGGAAGGTGTATGCCACCTCAGGTGAATACAATTATTTCAGAAGAATCGGACATTTTCTCTTTTTATGCGAGTGGTGGGTCTCTATGGTTTTTCACATGTTTTGCACACCTAAATTTTGTTCAGTTGTTTGATGTAAATTTACATGTATTACTTTATTAGATTAGAAGAAAAAAAATAGAAGAATATAGAAAAAAAGATAAAAATAAGATAAAATAGATGTGGAGATTATAAAAATTTGCTAACATAAAAAAAATTTACTAAATAGTAAAAACAATTACTGAGTATCCGCAACTAAATTACGCAAATTGTAATTTTATGTAGTAGAAACAAAACTCTAGCATACTAAAATAGCTTTTCACTAAAACTCTGAAACTACAATTACTTTCATTTGATGAAGCACTAAAATGGCTGTGACTGGCTGGTCAGAACAATCACATGAATCACCGATGCAGGGTGTGGTGCACCTGTGGCATCTACTAGATGTGCCCTGCTGTCAGAGACAGCAGGCATCTTTACTTGATCACCATGTCTAAAATACACATCAATTTCCTGATCATGATGTACAATTATGTCATATCAGAAAGGTGTTAATACATATTTTTTTGGAATATGGCACTTAAAAGGAGCCTTCATGCTTTATTAAAATTCATTCGGTCACTAGTTCACATGCACAATTCTAAAGCATGACCATTTAATTGTTCCTTTCCTTAGTTGGGTCATGTGATTGTATGGTTGCCGCCAGGTAATTGAATGGCTTTGGCTTTGTGTGTTCTCTGAAAAAGGCCAACATCTTAGTCACAGCACTGGAGGATGCAGACAGAAAAAGGCCCCTGTGCAAGAACAACATAAGGGTCATTTTCAGTCCAATAACTAAAATGCACTATTTCACCTACTTTGGAAGTAGAAATGGGCCACTTTACTTGCGCCCCAGCAGGGCTGCACAGGTTGCACCAATGATATGTCCACCCCTGAGTCACAGTACTCCCTGCGTCATGAAAATGTATGGGCTGTACCACTGAAATTCTCCACAGGAACAAAGTGATGGAGGGTATGTGGGAGACAGAAACTCCTATCACAGTTCGTGATTATGATCAGTAAGCTCCTGTCAAACAACTAGAATATAGGAGATCACAGTTCAGTCTATACTCACCAGGTCAGACGCGGACCCTTTTTGTTTTCATTTCATTCCTGCAGCTCCTCTGAGTATTTTTTTATTTACTTAGGTAAATACATCGTATGGTTCCAGAGTTTTTTTTTCAGTACTAACTTTTTTTTTTTTTTAAACTCATCACAAAGTTAGTGTTACATACAGGATCCTCTGAGGGTTTGTCTTTAGGCTGCTCTGTATTATGTATGATGCTGAGCAATGCAAAATAAAAAGGCCCATCTCTCTGGTACCATATGGCAGGTTTACAAAAGAGCAAAAGCTGGCAATTTTGACCTCGTGACAAGTCCTCTTTAAGCTAGATGGTGAAATAATTTAATGGGTTCATAAAATAATAAAATACAGTCCGAACCATGCTATTAACTGTAGTCATTAATAAAAGTGAAAAATAATGGATACCTTTCAATAAAGGAAGAAAAAAAAGCCAATTAATAAAGGCAAAAAAAGGCATTTTAATAGATCAGTTAAGACATGAAACATAACACATTCATCTTAAATACTATTACATAAAGCATGGCAAAGATAAGAAATGTTGCTCCATAATTAGAAAAGTCAATACGATCTGCCAGGAAAACGATACCGTTTTACAATAAATACGGTCCATGCCAAGTGCTAAGGGGATAGAATCCGAAGTCTCTTGTAAGAAGGTTGGGGATGAGGCATACTCTACTTCCATCTTCAGACAGTATTAAAAATCCTCTTCATCTCAGGGATTACTTTGCTGTTCTGACTTCACACTGTTTAAAATGAAGGAAAAAATAAATGAGTTACAAAGGCTTACAAGGTTCTAAATTAGTACAGGAACAAGAATGAAGTATATTAGACAAATTACACATTGTAGCAAAAAAAAAAAAAATTAAAAGATTACCCTTTGGTGTCCATTTTCTCCACAGCATTCTCCTTAGATTTATCTTCTTCCTTCACATCTGTTAACAAAGAATACATTAATTTCTAGGTTTCTTATAGAAATGGTGGACACAGAAAAAAAAAGATACACTGCCTAAGATTTAGTGAAGAAAGATCAAAATGTAGCTTCACTGAAAGAGTAATAGATGCTCAGAGGAAGAAACACCCAACCGGCAGGGTCAGGAAATCCAAAGTCATGGCCCCTTTACACGCAGCTACAGGTGACAGGTTTTCCACAGGTAACTTACTGGTTGCAGTGAAATCATGGAGACATGGTTCTATTGCTGTGTACAAATGGAACTATGTCTCCATGATTTCACTGCAACCAGTAAGTTACCTGTGGAAAACCTGTCACCTGTAGCTGCGTGTAAAGGGGCCATCAGTGTATTCAATCACAAACATAGGAACATAACTATTCGACAGATCAAAAAAATTCATACAGGGGGACGTGGCTTGGAAGCTGATGGCGCCAGCCACAATGTGCTGGGCTCCTGACCTTGTCCTGAGACTTAGCGGAAAATTAAACCACATCATCCGACCTGAGACCAAATTTCCGAGATCGGAAGAGGCTGGAGACCGCAGGGATGCCTAGGCAGTCCGCCCGGAGACATGGGGAACCCACCAGGCTCACAGACTTTTTCCCGCCAGAGCGACACCAAGCTTTGAACACTAGCATGGTGCCCTCCCCCTCCCGCTCCTCCCCACAAGCTGCTGGACAACGCGCTCCTCGCAGCCCAGAAGAGCGCACGCTGAACATCGGAGGCGAAGCCTCAGTGACCCGCAGTTTCCTGATGGAGGTGGTCAGCTCGCTGCGCCAATCAATCCAGGAGGACACGAGGGCCATTCTACAGGAACTGAGAGGTGAAATGGTGGTATTGGAGGAGCGGACGGCAAAGCTAGAAGAGAAAATGGGTGAATATGCAATGGCTCATAATAACCTAGCAGATGATTACTCTGTTGTTGCGGGGGATATAAAACTCATGAAACTGAAACTATGGGACTTGGAGGACAAACACAGAGCCAATAACTTACGTCTCAGGGGATTCCCTGAGGGGGGAGCAGAGGAGGATTTGGGACGGACAGTGGAGCACTTTCTGCAGGCTCTCCTTCCAGAGACTCCTAAAGCTGAATTGCTTATTGACCGGGTGTACCGCATTCCAAAACCCCCCCATATTAATAAGGCACTATCACGAGACACCCTGGTCTCGTTTGCCTCCATAAAAGCTAAGGAACTGATAATGCAGACAATGAGACGCTTGGGTGCCCCCGCAGCCCCTTATGCTGCTATCCAAGCTTTCTCAGACCTCTCTCCTGGGACCTTGGCCCGGCGGAAAGAGTTCGCCCCACATTGTAAAGTACTCAGAGACAGAGGAATTGCTTACAGTTGGGGGACTCCTAGAGTCAAGTTCCGCTATAAAGGAACGACGCAACTTTTCTTGTCCCCCAGCCAGCTGGGAAAGCCCTCAAGCAATGGAACCTCACTGGAGATAAGAGGACGCCTCCTCAACACTCGTCTCCCTCATCAGGGGACCAACCTCTGTCCCCCCTACCTCGTCGCTCACCAACTAGAAAAGAGAACTCCTCCCCCACTATTGCCTGAACTGATTTGTTCGGTTGATGTTGAAGATGACAGTTTGTCTTGGGGCAAGATCTGGACCCCAGACCGGGACTTTCTTAATTCACTAAGACTCTCTTTTTCTCCGTTAAAGAGACTCTTAAATTTTGACCACGGCCACCGAGATTGTCGCCGTGGGTGTTTTGTGAGGAAGTTGATACCTCCGCCCCTACTCCCCCACTGAGACAGAGGGGCCCCTCCAGGGGCCTGTGCTTGAAGATATATCTACTTCTATGTTACTTATGTTCTTAATGTTATGTCTCTTTTTTGCCTAGTCTGGATCTCACATCCGCTCTAGGCCTCTTTGATGGCATTTATTTTCATCTCTTCTCTCTCTCTCTAACAATCCTCTCTTTCCCTACTCACCCTTACTTTCCTTTCCTTGGACTCCCCTCCCCTCGCTTGTCCCCCCCCCTCCTTTCCTCCCCAACCCTTACTCCCCTGTACGCGCGTTTGGCTCCTGCCCCCCGAGGTCTGGACCCTCTAACAACTACTGCTCCTATAGTTATTCATACATATCATGAGAATTGTCTCCTTTAACGTAAAGGGGCTGAATTCCCCCTTTAAACAATCTCTCCTATGGAGAGACGTTTTGAGAGCGAGGGCGGATATTGTGCGTGTCCAGGAGTCTCACCTCCTACAAGCAGATAACCGCAGGCTGTGTCACCACCTGTTCCCCACAGCGTATTATGCTAATGCAGCGGGCAAGAGGGCAGGGGTCTGTATTTTTGTCAAACATACACTGCAATTCACCCTAATAGACCTCTGCATTGACCCGGCTGGTAGATTTATTGTACTCTCGTGCACGATCTCTGGAATACCCATGACCCTGGTGACTGCATATGCCCCTAACGAGGGCCAGGTGAAGTTCCTCAGATCACTCTTTGATAAAGTTGTTGCCCCCAGAGGCGGCTATAAGGTTCTCTGTGGGGACTTTTACCTGGTCATTGATAAGATCCTGGACAGGTCTTGAGGGGCAACTGGGTCTAGTAGGGAGTCAGGACCCGTGTGCCGAGAGTATCGCCTTCACGACCCGTGGCGGTACCTGCACACCACAGAACAGGACTAGTCCTTTTATTCACATAGACACAAATCATACTCCAGATTGGCTTATTTCCTGGTAGACGATAATACTCTAACAACATGTACTAGAGCTGAAGTGGGCCTGATCACTTGGTCGGACCACGCCCCGGTGTCCCTCGACCTGACTCTTTACTCCCACCCCTCTCCCCCGGGCTCCTGGAGACTGAACCACGCTCTCTTGTCTGATGCAGGAATCGTGGAGGACATTAAGACCCACCTGGTGGAGTATTTCCACCTTAACGACAATGGTTGTGTGTCGGATGAGACGTTGTGGGCCTCACATAAGGCATATATTAGGGGTCTATTCCTACAGAAGTCCTCGCAGCTCAAGAGGGCGCGCGAGAAGGAACAGGCTAGGTTGCTCTCCTTGCTCTCCAGACTGGAAGCTGAAAATAAACATAACCCTACCTCGGCTCTGTCGTCCCGACTAACCGCAACCAGAATGCAGCTGCGAACTATGCTTCTTGTCCGTCACGAACGGGCCTTTCAAAATCGGCATTCTATGAATCGGGGGATAAGGAGGGCACTATCCTAGCAAAACGACTAAAAAAGAGGTCTGCGCGCTCTATGATAGATCACATTAAAAACAACCAGGGACAGGTGGTGAGAAACCCCGCTGATATAGCTGAAGTGTTCAGCCAATACTACTCTGACCGTTACAACTTGAAAAATGACGCCACGACTCCCCAGCCCACCCCCGATTTGATTGGGACCTTCCTTGAGGGACTGAGCCTGCCTTCTGTCTCATCCTCAGATCTAGAACACTTAAACAGACCTATTGATATAGGAGAAGTCTTGCGAGCCATTAAGGATACTAAGCCCCACTCGGCCCCAGACCCAGATGGACTGCCTAATGAATATCTGAGAGCCTTTGATGGGACGCTGGCCCCTTTCCTTCAACGAACGTTCCAATATTGGACTGACACAGGCTCGATCACCCCGCTGCCACTCCAAGCTACAATAGTTACAATCCCTAAAACTGGCAAAGCCCCCGATCTCCCCGGGAGCTACCGACCTATCTCCCTTTTGAACTGTGATCTCAAGATCTTTGCCGCAGTTCTTGCGTACAGGTTGAGGGGTGTGGTGCCCCGCCTAATAAACCCGGATCAGGTCGGCTTTGTGGCTGGGAGGCAGGCGAAAGACGGGACACGAAGGATGTTGAACCTTATTAGGTCCCTGGAGCTGAAGGGAACCCCTGGTGCATTCCTGTCTCTTGATGCCGAAAAAGCGTTTGACAGGGTGCACTGGGGATACCTAGAGGCTGTCCTTCGTAAATTTGGCATCACGGGCTCCTTTCTTTCGGCAGTCCTGTCTCTTTATTCCCATCCTAACGCCAGAGTCCTTACATCTGGCTTTCTCTCGCCTGCCTTCCCAATCACAAATGGAACGCAACAGGGATGTCCGCTCTCCCCGGTGATATTCACTCTGGTGGTGGAACCCCTGGCGGAAAAAATACGATCTACCCGGGACGTTTCCGGGGTCCGGGTGGGTGGGGAGGTCCACACCATTGGCCTGTACGCTGATGATATCATCATCACTTGCACAGAGGTAGCTCGGTCCGTCCCAGCGATCATGCAGATTCTTAGAGATTATTCGTTAATCTCTTACTATAAACTTAACGCGGATAAATCAGTACTTCTCCCAATTAACATTACACAGCGGGAAATTTTAGACCTTTCTAAAGATCTGCCATTTCAATGGTCTAGAGACGGCATCCCTTACCTAGGTGTTATTTTAGCACCATCTCGTCTCATAATGCGATTAAACTATGAGGCTTTGCTTTCCAAAGTCCTCTCAGATGTGGCCACTTTTGATTCTAAAACTCTATCATGGATTGCACGCTTACATGCTTTCAAAATGATGACTCTACCAAAGATCATCTATATCTTTCGGTGTCTCCCTATTAAGATACCCAGAACCCTCCTGGCTAAACTACTAATTAATGCATATATTTGGGCGCATAAAACACCTCGGGTAGCAAGGGAGGTTATGTATCTACCAATAGGCGCGGGAGGAATGGGCATACCACAAAGCTGTTGTTTTGGGGGAGGCAGGGTCCTGGTGGCGCAGCCCTGATCACCTTAGGTGGATCTCTATTGAGACCTCCTTTCTGGGTGGTGGCACACTGCGGGACCTCTTGGCGGCTGAGTCTGTTCGCCCGGTGAGTCGGGCTCACCGCCTTGAGACAACCCAGATCCTCCTACATTATTGGAGGTCTGTCCCGCGTGCCTGGACCCGACTCGCCCCAAAAGACATCCCCACCCAAGCGCTACGCCTTCTTGTTCCGTCCCTGCAGACTTGGATTTGGGAGGACACGGGATTACAATTTTTGGGAGACTTCTGTCTGGAGGGACGGTGGCCTTCATTTGAGACCTTCTGTGAACACTTCCCGGAGTGCCGCCCTGCCTTCCTGCAATTTTTCCAGTTAGACCACTTGCTCCGCAGTTCCGGATGTATCCCCTTGGCTTCTCCCCCACCTCCCGCCCGTAAACACTACTAAATTTGATTACAGCAGACCCTCCAAAACCCCAAACTCTGTCTGGAATATATAGAGACCTGGTGTTGGGAGAATGGGAGACAAAGCTTCCATATATGAGGAGGTGGCAGGCTGACCTAGGCTTTTCCGCTGAAGTAGAGGATTGGCACTTGGCGACTACAGAGGTGAGGAGGGCCACCAGATGTGTGAATCACCTGGAGAACATAAAAAAAATCCATCTCCGGTGGTATTTATCTCCGGTTCGAGTTACCCGCTTCGCCACAGGACAGTCCTCGTTATGTTGGAGGCTGTGAGGGGAGCGAGGCGATCTGGCACACATGTGGTGGTCTTGCTCGCACATACGCCCCTTTTGGACATTAGTTCAAAGTCTGATTCATTCTGTTACAGGATTACGACAAGATATGACGCCACAACTGGCAGTGCTAAATATCGGCATGCAGGATTTCCCTTTGCCGCTGCGCGGCACAGTCGCATACATACTCATAGCTGCTCGGCTGTGCCTGGCTGCGAAGTGGAAGGCTCCCTCCCCTCCCACCCTGTCTGAGCTAATTCAAAAGATTAACTGGATCTTTCACCAAGAGTATTTCTTAGCCTTGACTAAACCTGCCAGACGGAATGCTCGGGAGAAATGGGAGGTTTGGGCCTCCCACCCCCAGGCCTCTCCGGTCCCCTCTGGGCTCCTTCCCAGACCCTGTCCCTCTCACCTTGCTTGCCCTGTTGGACCTCATGCTGAAAACTCGGACAATTTATAAAGGTTATCCAAAGTGATCTCTGCTTGCCCACACATATGTCCGCCTGAACTGCAAAATCTATAACAGACCTGGAAGATTGTGGGATTTTTGGTCCCGGTCGGGGCAGGCAATGGAACGTGTCTCCCAACACCCCCCCCCCCACTCCTCCCTCCCCATCCTTATCCACACACCCCTTTCCCCTCTTCCTCTCCACCACTATCCTCTTAGATACCTATTGCCCTTCCCCTCTTTGGTCTACCATCTCTCACTTTTATTATTCTTTCTTCTCTCTTTTAGTCTGTCTCACAGTTTGTATGTTGCTCTTTGAATTTGTTATTTGGCTGACTCGCCAGTTTGTTCTGGCTGAGCCAATTGTTGTTTCTTTTCTCTATGCTAAATTTGAATAAAAACTTATTGGTTAAAAAAAAAAAATTCATACAGAAAATACAAGTGCAGAGTGAATGGAATATTGATGGTGAGAAAACACCACATGGTTTATTTCCAACATAACCCAATTGGGTACAATTGTACATGTATCAGGGCATACTGACGTTCTAGGAGACCACTTGTATAGGGTCCACCACCCTTGGTGCCAGAAGTGAGACATGCTGTCCTCCCAGCCTGCATGGAAGACATTTAAGAGCCAAGACACTGGGGACACAGCTGACTGTCAAGGTTAGAGAAGCAGAGGTGGTCTTCTATCAGGTGTCTCCTCCTCATTTAAGAAGGGGGACGTCAAGGCATTGCTAATAAAAACTCTAGAAAACTGGAGATTTTTGGATCTTAAATTTGCAGTTTTGATTTAGCCCATTACTTTGGAAATGTCCAGTTCTGAAATTGTTTGGTCAGACTCCTGATTTGTATCCACAGGAGAAATACTGTATGAAATCTATTTAATCTGAACTATAAGCACAGACTGGAGCAAAAAATGTCACCTCTGCCATTAATTGAAGCTTGTGTGCAGAGTAGGGCAATAAATCTGCTCCACCAAAGCAGACATGTGACATCCTATTCAGGCTGCCATAAGTATGTCACGGAGAATAGTCAATATTTGTATAATGTGTATAAGGATGTGTGTCCGGGATTAAAGTCCTGTTTTCATATTATTCATTGTAACCCCTTTTTGGGGGGAGGGGTAAGAAAACTATCCCTTGGCTGCAGTTTGTTTTAAAGGGAACCTGACCCCTAAAAATCCCCCCCAGCCTATCAATACCTATCCCTGCACCTTCATAATGGTATTCTACCTATCTATCCCTTTGTGTCCTAACAAAAAAAAAATGCTTTTCATACTTACTGAACTGAGGCTTCTTGTTCCCTGAGAAGTCGCACAGGGCATTCCCTGTGGCTTATTTTCGCCACCTCCACCGCTTGTATTTACGCCCCGATGGATGTGATAATGCTTCCCAATCATCCTCGCCCTCCTCCATGGGCGGATTAGCCACCATGACACTAATCAAGTCATATCCGGCTCAGATGATGTCGGTACACCCTTTGGGTGTATCGACGGACCTCACAATGCGCATTGCGCATGCGCAAGGTTTGCTTTACGGCAGCTCATCTGTGATGAACTGCCATAAAGCAAACCTCGCGCATGCGCAATGCGCATCGGGAGGTCCGTCGATACACCCAAAGGGTGTACCGACATCATCTGAGGCGGATATGACGCGATTAGCGTCATGCCAGCTAATGCGCCATTTTTACATCTTTTTTTTGTGTTGGAATTTATTTTACATAATCAAACTTTTACGAATCCCAATATTATTATTTATTTATATAGCGCCATTAGATTCCATTGCGCTTTACATGTTGAAAGGGTAGGCGAGGACACGTTCAATACATATGGGTAGTCCAGACTAACAGGAACAAGAGGGGAGGGGACCCTGTCCGCTGGGGCTCACAGTCTATGAGGGACCAGTGGGGATACAGTAGGAGGGGGTAGTGCCGAACTTGAGACGGTGCGGTGGAAAGGTCTCATTGCAGGTTGTAGGCTTGTCGAAAGAGGTGGGTCTTCAAGTTTCTTTTGAAGGCTCCCAGGGTAGGCGAGTGCCTGATGTGTTGTGGGAAGAGAGTTCCAGAGGATAGCGGATGCATGGGGGAATTCTTGTATGCGGATGTGAGAGGAGGAAATAAGAGGGGAATAGAGAAGGAGCTCATGGGAGGAACACAGGTTGCGCAAGGGTAGGTATCAGGAGACCATGTCAGAGATGTATGGAGGGGACAGGTTGTAGATGGCTTTGTATGTCATGGTTAGGGTTTTGAAGCGGGATCTCTGAGAAGTGGGGAGTCAGTGAAGGGCTTGGCAGAGGGGGGAGACGGATGAGTCGGGCAGCGGAGTTTAGGATAGATTGGAGAGGTGCAAGAGAGGTAGATGGAAGGCCGGTTAGCAGGAGGTTGCAGTAATCAAGGCAGGAAATGATGAGAGCATGAACATGTTTTAGCCATGTCGTGGTCAAAGAAAGTGCGGATCCGGGAAATGTTTTTGAGCTGGAGTCAGCAGAAGGTGGCGAGGGCTTGGATGTGAGGCTTGAAGGAGAGGGAAGAGTCCAGGTTTATCCCGAGGCACTTGGCGTGGGGGACTAGGGAGAGAGAGAAGTCATTGACATTAATGGATATGTCTGGTAGAGGGGGAGAGCAACTTGGGAGGGAAGATGAGGAATTCAGTTTTGCCCATGTTCAGTTTGAGGAAGCGAGCAGTGAAGAAGGAGGAGATTGCAGACAGGCAGTGTGGAATTGTGGAAAGTAGGGAGGTGATGTCAGGCCCAGAAAGATAGATCTGGGTGTTGTCGGTGTAGAGATGATACTGAAGGCCGTGGGACTTGATGAGTTGTCCTGGGCTGAGGGTGTAGATGGAGAAGAGTAAGGGTCCTAGAACAGAACCTTGGGGGCCCAACAGGGATATATTGGAGAACAACCCCTTCAGGAAAAGCAGGGCAAAAAGGGTGAGTTTAGAACAATACACAGATAAAACAAAGGACAGGAATATTCAAATGACAATATTCAAAAAAATAATGGAGAACAATAGTTTGCCGTTCATACATAGAGTTATGGATGTTTCCCATTGATAGACCTGAGAGATATATGGAGTATATCCTATAGAACCCAGAAGGATATACACTGATGTTGGCACAGGAGCTGGATTGATACTTATAACCCCTTTGCGATAGAGCCCAATTGCTGTACGACCCGGTTTATTCTGGTACAGATGAATGAACTAATAAATATCAATGGGTCCATCAATGAGAAACATCCATTGTACCGAACTATGTATGAACGGCTATCTGTTGTGCCCCAATATTTTCTAAATATCTTTTGAACATTATTTGATCTAGTGTACTGTCCTAAACTTACTGTTTTTGCCCTGATTGTCCTGAGGGGTATCTTCTCCAAAAGATCTCTATTGGGATCAGTATCTGGCTCTCTACACCATTTTAACTGTTTTTACCTTTGCAAAGTGTTTTGCGTGTATTGTCTTTTTGTGCATTATTGGACGTTAATAAAATTGTATCTTTTTTGAAAATGTAAAAAGGTTGCATCACTTGCTCTTCTCTTTCCCTTGTTAAATCATTTCACCATATAGTGTTTTGCTATAAAAAAAAAATAAAAAGTGAAAATAAAATTCCAAGTGAAGTGACTTGGTGAAAAAAACAAAAAACAAAACACTCAATGCCACCATTGTTGTTTTGAGTTTAGTTTTTACAGTGTTCATTGTACAGTAAAAGAAGTGACCTGGCAACACGATTAGTCAGGTCAGTACAAATATGGTGATTCTAAACGTGGGCTATGTGCACTTTGTTTGCGCAGTGAGATTTACGGTATGTCCACATCTTTACAGTAGATTAAAGACAGAAACCGCGAGTCCAACATGCGTTTAAAGCACAGGGCATTGGGAGGACTCTCCGTATCCACTCTGATATTGTCCTTGATTATATCTGTCACGACGGGATGACAAGAGGAGTGATCTCCTGCATATATAGGGATTTACTACATACTTTTCTCCTTTCATTTCCTATTAAGTCCCGTCAGAAGTGGGAAGAGGATGTGGGCCCCATATCTGATGACCAATGGACCAGTATTATGGAATATATACCTAAACTATCTATAAGTGAACCATCTAGATTGTCGCAATTATATGTGCTACATAGAGTATATAGATCGCCAGTGATAATGCACCGAGCGGGATTGAGAACTGACTCAGAATGCCCGAGATGCAGGGGGGAGGGAGCCGGAATTTATCACATGATGTGGTCCTGCCAAGATTGTTCTCATATTGGACCACAGTTATCAATCGGATAGAGGGTGCATACGGGTGTGTGATTCCAAGGGATCCTATTGTCTGTCTGCTGGGATATGTGGAGGAGGTGGCAATTGACAATGCACTAAAGGTTGTCGTCGCGAGATTATTATTTGTGGCAAGGAAATTGATAGCGAGACATTGGATTCAGGAAGACCCCCGAGTAGAAGAGAGTATATGAGAATGGTAGAGGAATTAATCCGATTGGAAAGGGGTGTATGTGCGAGACGTGGAAAATCGGAAATGTTTGAGAAAATGTGGTCATCATGGTCACAATATGGGTGAGCTGAGAAGATATTCCTGATATACATACCGGGGGTAGGATAGGCGACAAGACGATTGTATATGTTTTCATGTATACGTTAATGTTTGTTTCCTACTGTTTGGCCGCTGTTGGCTGGATTTGCTGTCAGGGACGGGAGCGGGAGGGGGGCGGGAGGGGTTGCACCTTGTGTTAATGTAACCTGTTAAAATGTTCAATAAAAATCTACCTGATTTAAAAAAAAAGACAGAAACCGCCTGAAAACTGAAAGTGTCGCAAAAAAATCTTATAAATGGCCACAAAATGGCCAGAGCTACAATACAAAAAGATATTGCATTGCAAATTCTGTCTTATATCATTTCTATTAACCTCAGGGTTCGGACAACAAAGAGTGGTTAAGAAGTGACATGCTCATTCTTCGGGTGGTTTCCTTCGCAGAATAGAAAAACGACGGTGAAGCCACCTCAGAAAATTGATTCCCGGACAGGAAAACTTGGCTGCTGCGCTGACATCTAAAACACCCCTATGTGCATATATCCTTATGGGGATGTCACACGCGTCAATATCGCGTGCAATATCGCTGCTGCACATGACGTTGCAGCGATATTGACGTGTATGAATCGCTGGTTGATGGTCGCCAGGTTTTAGAACCTGCTCTAAAACCTGGCGATGGTCGCCCGGTGGACACGCAGCAAAGCTGCGTGTGACACTGGGAGACGAGCGAGAAGCCAGCTCCCAGCGCCTCTCAGCAAGCGCTGGGAGCTGGTATTGATGGTAAACTGCGGGTATCTAGGCAGCTCGCGCTGCCTAGATACCCGATGTATACCTTGGTTACTAGCCTTCTCCGCTCACCGGCTGGTATCCAAGGTACACAGCGGGTAACTAGGTTCCCTAGTTACCCGCTGTGTACTTAGATACCAGCCGGCGAGCAGAGAAGGGTGGTAACCAAGGTATACATCGGGTATCTAGGCAGCGCAAGCTGCCTAGATACCTGCTGTTTACCTTGGAGACCAGCCTACTCCCGCTTACCGCAGCCTGGCAGCGGGAGCAAGACATCGTGGAAACGATATTTAAATCATTTCCATGATGTCGCTGGTGAGTCTGCCTGTATGACAGCTCACCAGCGATCAGCCTTTAATGTCACCAGCGATCAGATCGCGGACGACATTGACGCGTGTGACGGCCCCATTAGAGAGTTTTAACTCAGTTTTAGCTCCAAAACCTCCTCGAAAAACTGTGTGCGCACAAAGACAGAGATGTCTAGGGTTTTTTAGTGTTTAAAAAAATTCTCAACTTTGTAAAAATAAATAAATAAAAAAAAAAAAATAAAACTTTTCTTTAATGCTTTATCTTTGATTTGCAAGTTTATATGGCTGTAGCTATGAGAGGGCTTGTTTTTTTGCAGGTTGAACTAACATCTTAATTGATAGCATTTTGTGCATGTGGCCTGTTGATTGCCATTTGATGGATTTTTTTCTAGTGAACTGCAGTGTCCACAAAAACATCAACTCTGGCATTTTTCTTTTTTGCCCATTTTGATGTTTTATAGTTTCAGATTTATGTAACACAGCCAGTATTAGCACCGTGTGGTGCAGGCGTAGAATACATGTACGGTGGCCATCGTTCAAGGGTGAGAATAGTTGTTCCAGTTCTTCCAATTTAAAAGGTACAAGCAGAAGCCAATCCGAGAAGGCCAAACTGCAGGGTGAAGGAGGGATTAGCTTTCGGAAAGATTACGATATGGACATGACACTTCTAAAGTCAATACCCTTCTTCAAACTGACGAATAGCAGGTTGGGTATCATAAGTGAAGCAATGATGAAGCAGGTGGTGAGCCTCAGATAGACTGGTGTCACATATCACAGCTCTGTCCAAATGAGGCAGTAATTAGAGGAATCATCTTGTGTGGATATTTTACATGCTTATGACTGGACTGTCCCTTTAGTTAAAGTATAAAAAGCAAACACCTACTTTAAGGAAAACTCTAGAAACTGAAAATGTTCTTTAAAAAAAACAAAAAAAAAAAAACCTTTTTCAGTAGAAGTAACCTCTATGCACTGTGTGCAGAATTATTAGACAGAATTTGACTATCATTAATGCATGTTTTCATCTCCAAGCTGTATAAACTCTGAATGAGTATTAGATGAAGCATATCAGGTGATGTGTGTTTGTGTAATGAGGAAGGGTGTGATCCAAGGATATAAACCAGCTTTGTCAGGAATAAAGGGCCAAAAAAACATTAACTGACTTTCAAAAGTCAAAAAAAGAGAATTTTGTTTACGTACCGTAAATTCTTTTTTCTTGAATCATCAATGGGAGACCCAGACAATGGGGTTTAGGGCACTGCCCTCCGGAGGCCACACTAGGTACTACAAGATCTGTAGACACCGCCCCCTCCGCTTATAAACCCCTACCGCAGGGAATATCCTCAGTTTGGTCCATAAGCTGCGAGGAGACAACAGAAAAAACCACACCCGAAAATCTCGGGGAAGACACCGTGAACAGACGGCTCAACAACCCGGATAAACTGTCCCAACAGGAGACAGATCAACCGTAACATAAAACGGAACACTGGGTGGGTGCTGGGTCTCCCATTGATGATTCAAGAAAAAAGAATTTACGGTACGTAAACAAAATTCTCTTTTTTCTGATCATCATAATGGGAGACCCAGACAATGGGGATGTCCTAAAGCAATACCCCAGGGCGGGAAAAAAAGTTCCTCAACAGACGTTTGCATACACGGTCCCCCTCAAAGGTGGGCAACCGCCGCCTGGAGAACCCGCCTGCCCAAATTTGCATCCGCAGAGGCATGGGCATGCACCATATAGTGCTTAGAGAATGTGTGCAGACTGGACCAAGTGGCCGCCTGACACACCTGTAGAGCAGAGGCGCGATGTCGCAAAGCCCAGGAGGCACCGACAGCTCTGGTCGAGTGCGCCTTCAAGCCTACCGGAAGAGGCAAACCAGAAGAACGGTAAGCCTCTTGAATGGGTGCCTTGATCCATCTGGCCAAGGTTGATTTTGACGCCGCTGACCCCTTACAGCGACCCGCCGTCAGTACGAACAAGGAGTCCGAACTCCGGAAGGAGGCAGTTCTGGACACATAAATGCGTACAGCCCGTACGAGGTCCAGAGTGTGGAGGTCGCGCTCAACCTGATGAACAGGAGCGGGACAAAATGATGGGAGAACAATCTCCTGGTTCAAATGAAAAGTGGAAACCACTTTTGGTAAAAATTCCGCCCGCGGGCGCAACACCACCTTGTCTTGGTGAACCACCAGAAAGGGTGACCTGCACGACAGTGCCGCCAGTTCAGAGACCCGTCTCAGGGACGTAATCGCCACCAGAAAGACCACTTTCTGTGACAAATAAGAGAGAGAGACTTCTCTCAATGGTTCAAAAGGTGGTTTCTGTAAAGCCGCCAAGACCATGTTGAGATCCCAAGGGTCCAGAGGTCGCCTATACGGCGGAACCACACGAGATACCCCTTGGAGGAATTGACGAACCTTTGGGAGGAGCGCCAAGCGCCTGTCGAACAATACAGACAGCGCTGATACCTGACCCTTCAGAGAACTGAGGGAAAGGCCCAACTCCAAACCTGACTGCAAAAAAGCCAACAGGGTCGGGATCGACAAAGGCCAAGGTGCATGTCCCCCAGAGGAGCACCAGGCGAAAAAGACTTTCCACGTTCTGTGGTAAATCTTCCGTGACGTGGGCCGTCTAGCTCGGTTCATGGTGGAAACCACCGCAGGAGAGAAACCCCTGGATGTTAAGAGCCAGGCCTCAAGAGCCATGCAGTCAATCTGAGGGCCCTGGAATTGGGGCGGAAGAAGGGGCCCTGCGCGAGAAGATCTGCGCGGTCTGGAAGAGCCCACCAGTGTCCGCCGGACAGTTGCCACAGATCCGGATACCAGGACCTCCTCGGCCAATCCGGAGCCACTAAAATGGCTGTGTGACATTCTGTTTTGATTTTCCACAGGACCTTGGGCATCAGTGCCAGAGGCGGGAAAACATATGGCAGGCGAAAATCTGACCAACTCAGGACTAGAGCATCTGCCCCCAGAGATTGAGGGTCCCACGATCTCGCCATGTATTGTGGCACCTGATGATTCAGCCGGGAGGCCATCAGATCCACATCCGGGGTCCCCCATCTGATGCAGATGTCCCGGAAGACGTCCGGATGGAGAGACCATTCTCCGGCGTCCATCCCCTGTCGGCTCAGGTAATCTGCCTCCCAATTCTCGACACCTGGGATGTAGACTGCGGAAATCAAGCAGTTGTTGGCTTCCACCCATGATAGAATGCGGTGGACTTCCGCCAGAGCCTGTGCACTCCTGGTTCCTCCTTGGTGATTTATATAGGCGACAGTCGTCGCATTGTCGGACTGAACCCGAATCGGTTGTCCGGATAGGAACACTCGAAAGGCCAGGAGAGCCAGATAGACCGCCCTGAGCTCCAGTACGTTGATCTGCAACGTCGCCTCTGAACGTGTCCAGAGACCTTGAGCTCTGTGGTGTAAGAACACCGCTCCCCAGCCCCTCAGACTGGCGTCGGTGGTCACCACTAACCACGATGGCTTCAGGAAGGATCGTCCCTTCGACAAGTGATTCGGCTGAAGCCACCACTGTAGAGCATCCCTGGTCGGCTGGGAGAGGGCCACCAGCTGATTCAGAGAGGACGTCCTCTTGTCCCACCTCTGGAGGATTTCCAGTTGCAGAGGACGGAGGCGAAACTGTGCGAATGGCACCGCCTCTATTGCTGCCACCATGCGTCCCACCAGCTTCATCAATACCCGCAGGGATGACTGAGGTGATCTGAGGAGACTTGCACTCCTGACTGGATGGCCAGCTGTTTGGCTCGTGGTAGGGACACTAGAGCAGAGTTCGTATGGAAGTCCATGCCCAGATACGTCAGTGACTGGGTTGGAACCAGGGTGGATTTCTGGATGTTGAGAAGCCACCCGAACTGCTCTAGAGACTGCATGGTTGCCTGCAGGCTCCGCTGACACAGGTGTTCCGATGGCGCTCTGACCAGCAGGTCGTCTAAATAAGGGATAACGGCGTGTCCCTGCGCATGCAGTAAGGCCATCATTGATGCCATCACTTTCGTGAACACCCGGGGGGCCGAGGCCAACCCGAAAGGCAGCGCCACGAATTGGAAGTGCTCCTCCCCCACCGCGAATCTCAACCATCGTTGATGAGACGGTGCAATGGGCACGTGAAGGTAAGCGTCGCGGATGTCTATGGACGCTAGGAAGTCGCCCTGTGACACAGCCGCGATCACGGAGCGCAGGGCTTCCATGCGGAACTTCCGAACCAACACATGGCGGTTGAACAGCTTGAGGTCCAGAACCGGGCGGAAGGAGCCGTCCTTCTTCGGGACGATAAAGAGGTTGGAGTAAAAACCCCTGAACCTCTCCCCAGTGGGCACTGGGACCACCACTCCGTCTCTGCGGAGTCCCTCCAAACACCAGATAAAAAGCCTGAGCCTTTTCTGGAGATGGAACAGACCGATGGAATCGGTGTGAGGGTTGTGATGACAGCTCTATCCTGTATCCTCTTGAGACTACGTCTCGGACCCACTGATCTTGGATGTGGAGTCGCCATTCGTCTTGAAATAGAGACAGGCGACCCCCAACCTGTGGGGAGGCAGGACGAGAGAGCGAGTCATGCGGAAGTGGTTTTGGGAGCGGCAGTGTTGTACCTGCCGACTTCTTCTGGCGACTCTTGGGACGCCACTGCTGAGAAGTCTTGGCCCCACGGTCCGCGCGAGCGGAGGAGGATGACGGCTGTGAGCTGGGACGAAAGGACCACTGTTTAGGGTTCCTCTTCACAGTATACCTAGGCTTAGGTCTGTTCTGTGGAATCTTGGACTCCGAAGAGTCTTTGATCAACTTGTCCAGCTCGGCACCAAACAGCCTGTCACCAGAGAAGGGAAGATTCTGCAGAATCTTGTTTGACGTGGTATCTGAGTCCCATAGACGTAGCCACAACAATCTGCGGATCGCTATCGCATTGGCCGAAGCCACAGCTGAGCGAGCGGCAGTCTCCAGAGACGCCGTCCTAGCGTAATCCGCATAGGCTTTTGCCCTCTCTGTAAGCGCCAGGACTTCAGAGTTGACACCTGCTCGGTCAGCAATACCATCCAGACAGGATGTGATCGCCTGCAGAGTCCAGACCGCAGCAAAACCCGGGGCAAATGACGACCCCACAGCCTCATAAGACGACTTGGCGAGTTGTTCGACCTGTCTGTCTGTCGCATCCTTCAGTGAGGAGCTATCAAAGGCAGAGAAAAGGGAGCGTGCAGCAATCCTGGTCATGGAAGCGTCCACTTTTGGGGACTGCGACCACTCCTGAAGCACCTCCTGAGGAAAGGGAAAACGGTTGTCCTTGGATTTGCGGACATAACGCCGTCCAGGGTGTACCCTGGGAGCTCTAACCACCCTTTCAAAGTTAGTGTGATCCAAAAAGGAACCACATGGTCTAGCTTCGGGTCGTAACCACTGATAGACCTCCTTCGGGTGAACGGCTGTCTCCTGAGGGGGTAGTCCGAGGCGTAAAGTCTCGTTGATGGAGGACACCAGATCCTCCACCCCTTCAGCTGGTTCAGATACCGACCCGAGAGTTGAACCCCCATCATCCTCGTCACCGTCAGAGTGACGCTCCTCCTCAGAGAGGATCTGGAGCTCGGGTGAATCCTCCCGGCGAGCTCGCTTAAGGGGTCTCACGGTGGAAGATGGAGACACCCGGGGGTAGTTTGAAGGAGTAGCTGGAGCATCCAGTCTCCTTGTTAGTGCCTCCAGGGATTGCGACATGGAGGATAATTGGGACAACATAGAAGCATTAAACTCGCTCTGTTTTTCCCATGGTCCTGGGATCACCTGAACCTCAGGGTATAGCACCGGAGCTGCTGACTCAGCAGAAACAGCCCGGGCGTCTGGACGTCCGCAATTATTGCAGGACCCATCCACCAGTGTTCCTGTGCATGTAGCGCAGACAGGGGTGGTACTGGCCGCCTTAGCAGCGCCTTTCTTCCCTGAGGACATACCCACGGTAGGGGAATATCAAACAGGAGAAAATTCACCGGAAACCGGTGGCTTACCGACCGCTGCACAGCGGTGGTGAAGGGAGCGGTGTGTGTGTGTGGCCTCCGCGAGGTAAGAAGACCTGGTCTCCCCTGGAGTGCAGCAGAGCAGTCTCCAACGATCCCAGCAGGAAAGTGAGGGGAAAAGATGGCCGCCGCTGTAGGAACAGAAGGCGGGGCCGAAACACGCGGGAAGCACACACACACGCCCATCCAGGTCACATGGGCCGCTCCACATCTCTCCCGGCCGCCATTACAATAATGTAAGCGCCGGAGCCCGCAGCGCGGGAGGTATTAAACATAAATACCCAGGCTTACAGACAAAAGTCTGAAGCCCACAGCCGCAGCCCCTGTGACACACAGGGCGGTCAGCCAGGGTGACCCCAGCACAGGGTCACCGCCAGAACCGCGGACCCGAAGGCAACGCGCGGTCTGAGTGTCATGAACACACTAGTGCCAGACACTGCCCCCAGGCACACCGGAGACACCGCAGTATCTCAGTGCCGGTCCGGTCTGTAAGCACCATAACATGGGAGGCCTCGGACGGGGGGTTCAGCACCAGTCCGGTCTGTAAGCACCATTATAGGGAGGCCTCGGACTGGGCTGGCTCTAGTCCGGTCTGTAAGCACCATTTAGGGAGGTCTCGGACAGAGCTGACTCCAGTCCGGTCTGTAAGCACCATTTAGGGAGGCCTCGGACGGAGCGGAGCTGTGCAAGGCTCCTATCTCCCACTTCCCAGAGCCCCCAGGGGGGATGGGAAGGAGCACGGCAGCGTACCGGGAGACACAGTGTGCCCAGGCACTAGGCCCTCCGGTACCTCGACCTGCGTGTTCCCCGAGGGTTAACAGGGAGACTGCCGGAGATCCCTGACTGGGACCTTCTTTTACCTTGTCTTCATACGCCATCACGTAAGCTGTGAGAATGCAGTGAAGTGCAAGCAAAGCGTGTGACACCTCCGAGCACACTAAGTTTAAAACTGAGGATATTCCCTGCGGTAGGGGTTTATAAGCGGAGGGGGCGGTGTCTACAGATCTTGTAGTACCTAGTGTGGCCTCCGGAGGGCAGTGCCCTAAACCCCATTGTCTGGGTCTCCCATTATGATGATCAGAAAATAGTTTAAAGTCTTGAAATTGCTAAAATATTGGGGCATGATCACAGAACCATCAAAGGTTTTGTTGCAGGGGGCATGTCCCAGCACTAGATGTGAGCGGTCAGGACCTAGTGATCCTCTGACGCTAATCCTCCGGTTATCCGCAACAGAGTCTGGCCAGTGAGCAGCTAAGCCCCTGTAACTTTAGGGGAAAGTCCCGAGAAGCAGCCCGGATGAGCAGCAGCACCATTGACGGTGAGAATGGTGTGGAGACACCAGTGGGATGTAGGAGCTGGTGCTGGGGGACAGACTCAAGATGGCGGTGAGAGCGTGGAAGCTGCTGAGAAGCTGAATGCTGCATGTGCCAAAAGTTTGGAAATAGCTGCAAAGTTAAAACAATTTTCAAGAGTGGAAGAAGGAATGAAAGAAGTGGCTACATGGGGAGAAGAGGAGGCTGGGGAACAGGAGGAAAGTGAAAGCTTGAATGGAGGAACAGTGAAAGACAGGGAGACAGGGAAGATGGCCAGGGGAATGCAGAAGGTGCAGGGGATCGTAGTAGAGAGGGGAGCCCACAATGAGAGACATTTAGAACATTGGTATCTTCTCTAAAACTGCCCTAACAACCCTAACACAGAGGGTAGATGAGTTAAGGAGGAAATGGCATGAAAGAAGCCATGCTTATGGCTGATGCCAGAGAAGGAGCTATTGAGGAAAGCATGAGCACAGTGGAAGATGAACTTGCAAAGCTGCAGGAAATCCATTCTCAGTGCTTACAGAAATGAGCAGCCCTGGCAGATAAGACAGATGATTTGGAAAACTGCTTTAGGTGGTATACTGTAAGATTGGTGGGCATACCCAAAAAATCAGAAGGAAATCACCCCACAACTTTTATTGAGGACTGGCTGCGTAATACTATTAGCAGTGAAAACTTGTTAAAGGCATTTGCTGTACAGAGATGCACCATGTCCCAATGAGACCTCTCTCCCACCTGGTGCCCCCTTCACACTTTCCTTGCCAGGATCTTAAACTACAGAGACAGGAATACTATACTGAGGAGAGCAATACTGGTGAAGGAACTGACCATAAATGGACAGAAAATCTCCCTATATCCTGATTATTCAACCAAAGTCAAGAGACTGAGGATGCTTTACAAGTGAAAAGACTATTGAGACTCAGGTCTTGCCTATTCAACACTACATCCCGCAAAGCTCAGAGGTGGTAGCTATGGAAGGGGGATGTTATTTTTTCCAGCTCCAGAGGAGGCTACAAAGTGTCTGGATCTAAATGGTAAGAGGACCAGGTCCAAACAGGCTAGAGGAAAGTGAACAGAAGTAACACTAGCGCTAGTGCACAAGGTATGGGAAGGAATAAAAAAAAATATTAGGGGGGTGAAACATTTAACAACTTATTCCCCCCTTTTGGCAAAATGATAAACTGACTTAATTTGATAAAATGGTTGAGTTTATAAATTGCATGGGCATGGGAATTCAATATGTCCACCAGCTAGTAGAGCAAAACGTCTTTAAAACATCTGAGAATATGTGGATGGTGTATGCGATGCCCAATGCATGTAGCTTCCAACATAGACAGATCAAAAAATGCATATGTTAAACAGTGTAAATCAGTTCTAGTGGAGTCCATTTGTGGGGAGGGGGGAACCAAAGGGGTGGTCTCAGATGTCTATAGAGATCTAATGCACACGTATTTAAATAAATCCCCTACTAAGGCCAAAACAAAATGGGAGGAGGAAATTGGGAGCAGAGGAGAAATGGGACTCAATCTTGGAGTACATACTACAGCTATCCTAAGGGTACCTTTACACGCGGCTACATTTCTGGGGTGGCTACAGGTAACTTACTGGTTGCAGTGAAATCATGGAGACAAGGTTCTATCTGTTGCTGTGTACTAATTGGAATAATCTCTCCATGATTTCACTGCAACAGTAAGTTACCTGTAGCCACCCTAGAAATGTAGCCGTGTGTAAAGGTACCCTTAGTGTTCCGGAAGACTCTTGCAGCTCTTTGTGATACCTAGAGTGGATAAAATTCCCCTGCTATTGTATAAGGCAGAGTTAAGACCAACCTCAAGGTGTCCACAGTTCCAGGTAGAACAAACAGGACTCCATCATATGTTATGGGTGCTAGGTTGGCCTCCTACTGGTCCTTCGTCCTCCATACAATAGTGGGGGCGTATGGATGTATACTGGACAGGGATCCCTTGATATTTGTCCTGGGATGTGTGGAGGAGATCGAAATTAATAATCTGTTCAAGATTGCTAATGCCAGACTACTGTATATTGCGTGCGCGGAAAGTCATTGCGAGGTGTTGGATACAGGAAGAACCGCCGATACGAAAAGAGTTTATAAGACAGGCGGCTTTTATTTTTCAACTAGAAAAAGAAATTTATGTTAAAAGGAAAAAAGACAATATGTTTGACAAATTATGGAAGCCCTAGTTAGAGAGAGGATGAGTTCGAGAGTCCTGTTTTTGTTGACTAACAGGGGTTTGATTACAGTATGGTGGGAGGAGAGAGGGGGAGGAGGGTTAAAGGCTGTTACTGGTTGTAAGTAAAGATATATGCATGTTTCAATATATATATATTATATATATTATATACATATCTCCCTGGAGTGTCCAGAAGTACAAGGTGTTCAGTTCTCACAGACATTGCCAACGTAAAGAAGACCACCTGACCACCACTGAACAAGACACAGAAGTTGAAATGTCAAGACTGGGCCAAGAATGAGCTAAAGATAGAATTTTCAAAGGTTTTATGCACTTAGGAGAAGAGTGGGACTCCTAATGAACCAGATGGATGAAGCCATGGCTAGATCAGTGACGGGCACAGATCTCCACTTCTACTCAGATACCAGGGAGGTAGAGATGGGGTACTGCTACTGCACCATCATTAAAAGATAAGCTAATTGGACCGTTCTTGTTGAAAATCGTCTCAAAATCACATTCCAAACCTACTGCCAGTTTTTAGAAGATACTTTCTTCAAGAAGATTTAAAGGAAAAATTCTGCATCTTTCAAGACAACCATGATTTTTAAGCAGAACAATGCTCCATCGCATGCATGAGAGTACTCTACTGCTTTGCTTGCCAGGAAAGGACTTGGAGATGAGAGATGAAAGAATGACACGGCCCATTCCTCACCTGACCTAACCCCTATTGAGAACTTGTGGGTGCTTCTTAAACAGGAGATTTATAGTGAAAGAAAACAGTACAATTCTATGAACGGTGTCTGGGAGCTGTGGTAGGTGTTGCTCCAAAATTCGATCATCAACAGATTAAGATACTGATAGACTAAGGATGGAAGGCTTATGACTGTTGTTCAAAAGAAAATACAAATGTCTAATAACTGTGCATATCACTGAAATGCCTTACCTGATTTCTTGTCATCAGTTTCCTTTTTGTCTTCCTCGAGTCTTGCTTTTTTAGGTCCCTTTTTGTGATCACTTACATTACGTCTTCCTCCTTCACCTTCATCTTCAGAATCAGAAAACTCCTCCTCACATGCTATCCGCTTGTCAGATGCCCGGACTAGAAAATTGGAGAGAAAAATTAAAAAGATTAGAGAACTGGTGGAAGACCTTGGAGAATTGTCCTAAGGATAGCCAAATAATGATTTTAGTGTAATTCTACTTGATGCTAAGGAAATTGTGCAGGATTCATGACACCCCCATACAAATGGTGTAATATGGTCTGGCAGCTTAACAAGAAATGGTTTTAATTCCTATATAAATTAATAGTACAAATGAAAATAAGAAATTCTGCAATAAAGCTTATCAGAGAAATCTGCTTCTTTCTCCTGGACTGATCGATCATTCTCAAAATAGTGAATTCACAGATAAACTCTGCCTTCGGTAAATACAGATTTTCCCATCACCAGATAATAGATAGCAGTTGGTGCCCAAAAAGTTCCATGGAGAACTGTAAAGGTTTTAAGCACCAATTGTCTTCTCTCTCATTAATGAGAACATTTGTATCCACTAAAGACAGATTTTACCCATAAATGAAAAGTAAAAGATCATTCCAGGAAGAGAAAGAAGCAAATAAGGTAAAATACAAAGTTTTTTAATTACCATGTGTACTTTTGATTAAAAAAAATGCCTCTTACTCTTTTTAGCCCATGCGTATGGGTCCTTTACATGGCAAGTTATACTTGTAAGACACTACAGGTTCTGGCTAAGTTAACACAAATCAACTTACTTGAAATCCGCTTGTCAGGGTCTTCACCTTCTTCATCACCGCTGTCTTCTTGAATAGCGTCTTCTGGAATAGCCTGCATCTGAACACCAGGAGCGTGTGGTAACATACGCAGGTTCTCAAACAGACGCTGCCTAAATAACAAGAGGTGTTTCTGCTTTGTTAATATTACCTATACGTTTTCTAAAGAATGATTAACACATTATAAAGCCAGGAAACAAAATCTCAAATCAATCTCCTTACTTTATTTTCTCCATGTATTCGGGGGTGTTTTGGTTGGTCATATTTGAAGGACTAATATGTAGCTTAAAGTCTGGACCAAAATATTCAAAGTAATCATTGTACGGCAGCTCTGGGAAGACAAAACAAAAATACATAAGAACATCACCCACCATAAAGTATTATACTAGAGGTACTAGAGCTGCCCGTAGACAGGAAACCTGAGCAGAAAACAGAGGACATACTTCTCCACACCTCAGTGTTTCGCAAAAACTCTAAACAGTGAATATATAGTGGAGGGACTCTACCTTTAAGACTTTACATCTAAAGGACAAGTCAGGCAGAGAATTTGGCTGCAACCGGTAGTGCCTTAAACGTATGCAGAGAGCTCTCAGTGGCAGCCTTACAAATTAGATCTAGGGAGGCATCAAGGTAACGTATTAGACAGCTCCTCACATCAAGACAATGAAAAAATTCCAATTAAATGATTTACAGGGCTGTTTAAGAAAATGGCAAAATAATGCAGCTTCTTATGGAAATATGACAACATTGGGTTTTCATGATGACCCTGACATCTTAGAAGGCGGCAGGAATAAGGGTAGGCGAAGGGATGGTGGAGGGAAGAAAGGCAGGCCGAGGGATGGCTAAGGGAAGAAAGGCAGGTCGAGGGAAAGAAGGGCAGGCCGAAGGATGTCACAGGAAATAAGGCAGGTCAAAGAAAGGCAGGCCAAGGAATTTCGCAGGAAAGAAGGGCAGGCCGAGAGACAGCGGAGGAGGGGGGGAGGACAAGCCGACGGACAGCGGAGGGGGGGGGGAAGGATAGGCCGATGGACAGCGGGGGGGGGGACAGGCCGATGGACAGCGGAG